>OX402005.1:3698322-4927763 GCA_947859395.1 Eupithecia insigniata
CTATTTCAAGTTCTTTTCAATTAGCGTTCTAGTCTAAAACTTGCTGCATTTTAAATTCGATAAAAGATATGTTCTTTAGGGACATCTTGCTTAGTAGGTCAATTCAGATGTACTGGTGAGTCATACTATTTTCGTCACTCTATGATTAATTTTCTTTTATTTTTATTCGTAGTCTAGGCCAAAAACGGAGTTATTTCGAATTCGTCCCACTGGCTTCGGCCCAAAATAGTGCGAATATGGAAAATCAAAATGCGAAAAAAAAATAGGTGGATGATATACCGGGGAATAGCGTGCAAAAACACGGGCAGTAAACTATAAAAAACTTATATTTGAATCCAAATGTCATCTAATTAAGACTGTGTATTGCGTGTCAGTCAGTCAATTAGTAACGTAGTTTTTATAATTTACTAGCTGCTGTCCGCGCCTTCGCCTGCGTTTTATCGGGATAAAAAAATAGCCTATATGTTATTCCAGGTCCCAAACCATACCCATACCAAATTTCAGCTTAATCGGTTCAGTAGTTTATGCGTGAAAGAGTAACAAATATCCAAACATCCATACAAACTTACACAATTATAATTATAGTAGGATTTATATGTTCATCTGGAATTTTACATTCCTCAAACGTAATAAATAAAGATGCTTTTAAAACCTAATTACCCCTAAACATAACAAAAGGTGTAATTTAGTATACAAATGATGCATTTGTACATTATTCTAATTCAGCCACTTATACAAACTAAAATGAGATATGAGCAGCATTAGAGGCGAATGTAAACACCCACAGAAATTAAAAATGAAGTTAAATAAACTGGCCAAGTGTGAGTCAGACTCTTAGTTAAAAAATTCACACTGAGGGTTCCGTACTTTAATTCATTGTTTTTTTATTAGGGACGAGACGCAACTGTATATTGCAGACTTGTCTTATTAAATTAGGAGGTTTTTCTTTGTTGTTAAATGGCATACAAGTAATCATAATAACAACTACATATGTACATTTAGCCTATAGAGGCCTATATAGTTACATTGCAAATCAATGTCCTCCCTTTCTTCCCTTTTAAGTATCTATAAAAACACTTTTTTTACATATGTGGTCACAATAGCTGCCATAAATTTTCGGAGTATTTTATTTTTGCAGAATACATGTATGAATAACTAGCTGCTGCCCACGCCTTCGCTCGCGGTTTATCGGGATAAAAATAGTCTATATGTTATTCCAGGTCTCAAATTATACCCATACCAAATTTCAGCCTGATCGGTTCATTGTTTTTGCGTGAAAAAGTAACCAATATCCATACATCCATCCATACAAACTTTGAAATTTATATTAGTAGGTATAATTACACTCTTTACACAGCACATTACAGATATAGATATAGAAGCCCGTAACGTGCGATCACACAGACATAGAGTATTATAAGCTTTAGTAATATGGAAAAGTTGGCAGCTTTTAGGTACGGAACCCTAAACATGAAGTAAAACAAAAAAGCCCATTCGAGGTAAATTAACTTTACAAATGTTTTGATAAGATCGGCTCACCTACGAACAGCCGCAACCACAGCTCAGTATGGAACAGTCAGTTCACTCATTACATTATATAGACAAGTTATTAAGTAAATTTAATAAGACTGTTATGTTTGTAGAATAGACTAAACGAACAAACCGCGATTTTTTTTTATGAGCTTAAGCATGTATTCTATTAGAGTTGAGCATTTGTGATGACTCTTCAACATCATCACATATTTACACACTCACATATTCAATTTACATACATATTTGCACACGCATCACTGATGAGTGTGGCCTATGGAGCCGGTTAAAAATATTCTGAAATATCCTATAAATTTTCGAGCATCGAGATCCAATTTTCCCAAGCTAGATAGATAAAGGAAGTTGAAACTTATATAAAAGTTTGTTGATAGTGAAATTAAACTTAAATCCGGAAAATGAATCTGAATTTGTATCACCGCTTTTTCTAATAAATTATGTAATTTTGGAAAAATACACGAAAATACAAACAGAATCCTATCCACCAAGTCAACAGTGACCCATCTGCAAACGCCTCGGTAATCAAGTTAGCAGAGTCACTGGACAGCTAACTGAACGCACTCGCAACTTGTAAACAGGACTCTGCACTCGGCAACTCTTTATAGTGTTACGAATAACTCCGGGACAAGTCTCGGACCTAATGGATCGCTCTGCTTAGACGACAGAAGAGTTGAATAGAATAGTGGCATATACATATTTTGTGTCATTTGGAAATTTACTGCTATTTTTTGACATTGACATTGCTTGTCATTGTCTATTTTTTTTACATAACTGAACGCATTTGCAACTTGTAAACAGGACTATGCACTCGGCAGCTCTTTACAGTGTTACGAATAACTCCGGGACTTGTACCTAATGGATCGCTCTGCTTAGAGGATGGAGGGGTTGAACTGAAGGGGCATAATTTTTTTTTTATTAAAAAGATTTTTATTTATCCAGAGCAGAGACGAATAGGATACCTATAATTATAGGTATCCTGAAATACAATGACAAATAACGTCTACGTCATAGATAGGTACAGTCAATGCAAAAAACCTTAACCTATTTGTTGTTAATTTAAGGTTTATTATTATAATAAACCTTAAATAAACAGAGAAACTGACAAAATCGGTCTCCACTCAGCATGTGCTATGGTAGAGCAGATCATACCATAGCCCTGGTCTTCAGTTTTTTTTTTCGCATTGACTGTACCTATCTATGACGTAGACGTTATTTGTCATTGTATTTTGTCTATTACAAATTCTTTGATAGGATCATGCTATGATAGCATGATCCTATCAAAGAATTATGAAATTATTGCATAACTCTAAGATTTATTGATCTGGCAAGGCTACTTATCCTTTTGTTTTTAATCTTTGGGAAAACTATTTGCTCAAATGAGGTTGATAAAAAAAATACAAATTTGAAGTTGTGATAAAGTACAGCTTTTATTTTTTTATGTGTTTCATCGCGATTTAATGTTGCCTTTGCTGTAACCGAGGGTAGTTTTTGATCTAGTGATATAAAGTAATAAGTTCATACTCGCCGGGCTGGACGGTCTAAACATTTGTAACTCTACCGTGGGTCGTGAAACTTTTATGGATAAGTAGAATTGAGTTAGTTGTGTCGAAAATAGCGCTTAAGTTCACAGCTTTGTTGTGCTTAAATTGCGAATGAGTTAATGTAGAATATTTAATTTAGTTTTTGTCTGATATGTACTGAATATTTATAATGTTGAAAACAAGTCGGAGTGCAATTCGGATTGTACTAAACTGTTTTGTTGTTTTTTATTAGTTGGACGGGACAAGGGATTATTTTTAGGACTTCTAGGTGTTCGCTGAGTAATCAGCTAAAGTAGATATTTATATATTTGTATGTAGATTAGCTTCCACCCGCGGCGTCGCACGCGGTTTTTGGAATAAAAAGTAGACTATATGTTAATTTCAGCCGGATCCATTCAGTGATTTTGGCGTTATTTTTATCGGCTTATTATCTCAGGTGAATTAGTTTTGGCAAAAAGACGGCTACAGGCGGGGCCCGCGTCAGCGTTATGTGGTTTAGGGTGAGGGGATCCTTCGATGTGGACTGTTCTCGAACCTTCTAGATCTAGAGATTGACTTTGCAAATCAGTGAGCCCATCATTATCATCGTGACTTGGGGATTTGGTAAAGCCAGGTGCAGGTTGGCATTGCGCGTCGCATATGGACCTAGACGTGGAATGTCCTCGAAGCTTCTAGAGACTTACTTGGCGAATCAGCGAGCATATCATTATCGTCGTGGCTCGGCGACTTGGTGGAACTCGGGGACATCTTGACTTGCGTGTGCGGTGAGGGGACAGGCCCTGAGGCCACGCTGCCGGCGCTGCTTGCAGGGCCCGCGGCGGCGTTGTGAGAGGTCGTTATTGTGATCTCGCCGTTTGATGTTGCCAGTCTGTGGGGAGGATAATGATGTTAGATTTTTTTTTTGTGACGGGAATAATATTTTCTGAGGCTTAACCACAGTGAAAATCATTTGGACCAGTGTCCACCAAGGGGGGCCGCGCAGATGGACCACAAAGAATGGTGATTTAATTTTTTTCTTTCGATTCTCTCCTTTGTTTGACCTTATAACGATTTATCTCGATTGATAAAAAAAAACACCTATTTACTTATGTCAAGAATCAGCTTTTATTGACTCATACAAAAATTACCCTTTTTTGATATTACCTATCATCATCATCATCATCATCATCAGCCTATACACGTCCACTGCTGGACATAGGCCTCCCCCGTACGACGCTAGAAATAGCGGTCCTGAGCCGCTATATTATGATAATATTACCTATATTATGTATGTAATAAGTTTATTGTTATTATTAATTAATATTAAAATATATTTCCTAATGGCAATGGGTATCATAATAAATATTAGTATTTATTTTGTTATGATATTTGTTGCTGTTTATATAATTGTTTATATATATATACATGATCAGAGGTGTGACCTATTGTACTAAATACTAAATTTTGTAATACCTAATAATGTTATTTTATTATGCACATGATATTTAAACATTGTGAAGTGTCCCCACATATGGGTACCAAGAAGAATCCAGAAGTGAATCCATGTGAGCCCACTATACAGGCTATCTTATCGTAGTGTGGGGAACAGAGTCTAACTCAAGGAACTCTATGTCCTGCCATTTCACTAGAAATTAGAAATAGTATGTAATCTTTCTTTTTGGAAATAAACGATATCTTATCTTTATTATCTAATGCCCTTGGTAGAATTTACACATATCCATATTGCTGAAAACTCGATTAAAAAACACAAAAATAAAAATCTCTTATTACAGGCTAGTAGTCCATATAAAAGTAACAAAACAGGTACTGCTTAGAAAAAGTAAAACCTAACTTTGTTGACACGGGCAGGTATGCATTCAGATCCAGTATGAATGAAAAAATGCGTGCAGCAAAAATCAGTCGACGCGACGGTTAAAAACTTTAACTGAACAATTTTACCTGATCACATAAATGTGATGTATCAAGCCTAACTAATAAGTAAGCTCATTCAAGTCACATAATGAAGGGGCAAATACGTTACGGACTAGTGCGCTTTCTCGGAATAGACAACCAACAATGTTTCCTGTGAAAAGGCGACATTGGACAGGTTGTGAATTTGTCGCATTTATTGATGACCGTCGTCGTTGACTTAAATTAGACTTGAATTTAGATCTTTATACTCTCGCCAATCTTAAATATAATTTTTATAAACATGGCTACTAATAAATAACCCTTAATTTTTTTTTGTTTTTAAGTTTTAACAGAATTTTTTCTACTTATCGATTTTAGTTCTTTCCTAAAATGCTTAATGGCAAAACTAAGATCAAAAAAACTAAGTTCAGCTAGATTGAGTTCAAATTTGTAATAATAGTGATTTGAGCTATCTGCCGACTGTTGCATATCTACAGGTAGAAATACTATGTAGTTAGTAATCTGAATTTATCGTATAATAAACGCGTGCAATTTCAACGATGAATTTGGACCCTAATTCTGTCAATTTTATTTCAAACGTGAAGTTGGGATTTTTCTGAGTTGTTTATAAACATTTTTCCTCGAGTAAAGTAATCATCCTCATCCGCAGCCGGGTTTACTCACTGGTGGTGGTACTCCAACCAATTTTTGTGTTATACACCACGGTATAGGACCGTGGTGTATAGGCACATCCTGCGACCCGTCGTCACGTTGTTCGTCAACTCACACCGAAATATTTGTCTGCAGTGCGAGTTGACAAATCTTGAAAATTATATATGTAGGTACTCTTCGTTCTGTAACTCGCACCACTTTAACTTCTACCTTGCTTAGACAATTCATTTAAATACTTAGACTCGTTCGAGTCACATAATGAGTGGGCAGGCAGATTTGCTTTCTCGGAAAAAACACAATATTTCCTGTGTGAAGGCGACATTTTTGCTTCACATGGCAATGGTGAGGGTTAAAGACATATTGTCGAAGCCGATCGGCTGTGATTTGATAACCAAATGATTATTAACTCAAAATGTTTATCGCAATCAATTATTTATCGACCCAGACTAGACTAGCAAGAATGTGGTCACTCCCACGTAAAATATCTAAGTAGGCACCTACTACTAATATTCAAAGAAGTTAATTTGAGTTAATTTGTAAGTTTGTTTATAGAGATATGTCTGTATTCCCAACGTCTCACGTGAGAAGCTCCTATTCCCAGTCACTTATTCTATACCCTCTACATGTTTTCCTGTGTGCAATTTTATGCTGTATCAAAGTACCACGTAAGCAAAGCCGCGGCAAGAAACTAGTTTTCCGTATAATTCCCTACAACTAAGTACCCTTTAAAACTGACGGTGTGTTCTCCCTAAAACAACAGCCTGTCCTTTGTCAGTCAACTTCACTACTCTGTGACGTTTCAAAACTAATATCATTACATCACCCCGTCCTAACAATACTATTGCAATTTCCTTAAACCAAACTAAACTGTAACTCAAAGAATCACAGCTTAAATTGCAATGAATGCTACATTTGGTTATAAGTGTTGCCAACACTTACCTAGAAGGCAGTGAAAAGTAGATCTTGGTATTACCAGTTAGGGTTTAAAATGAAGGAGTGCACGGTTCATTAAGTGCGTCGCTGCATTAGCAGTAATTGCTGGCTAATTAGGGCCTCATCCGTTGCAACACAACACATACAAACATCCGCACACACGCGTCGTTATTGTTTGTGATACAAGTGACGCGGAATGCATCAAGCACCGGCGTTTTGTAAATGAAAGTGAGGAAAAACTTTTCAATTGAATCATCACTACATATTATAAAACAAAGTCCTCCGCCGTGTATGTCTGTTCGCTATAAACTCAAAAAGTACTGAACGGATTTTCAAGCGGTTTTCACCAATCGATAGAATGATTCATGAGTAAGGTTTAAGTACCTATATAATTTTTCAAGGTTTTTTGTAAATTGGTTGAAATATCAAGATAATTGTTGGAAGTATCCGAAAAAGCCAAGCCGCCTGGGAGCTTTCATTGAAAACGCAGCCCCATTTGAGATATAACAAAACAATTCAAGGTGGGCTATTCCTCTTTTATAGATCTACAAAAATCTTTTAAGGAGAGCTTACTTTACCCATTTTATCATTAATATGCTCTACTACCCGTGTGGAGCCGGGGCGCCTTGCTAGTTTATGTATAACATTATTCAGCGACACACACATGCATCGTTCTCTTTATGAATAGTGACAAGCTGCCCATGCGTGGTCAAGTGGCTACGTCGATGTCTTATGACATGACCAAAGGGTGCGCATCTTCATTAACAAACTTGGATATGCCTAAATCTTTTTTTTATAGTCGGCCTATGACCTACACTTGACCACAATCACCATTGAACCAATCTCACTGATTTTGATATTAAATTGAATTTTACAGTTATAGAAAAAAGCCGCGGCGTACGAATACCGACCCCTCCAACTGAACCCGTGGATGTCGTAAGAGCCGACTAAGGGAACCTACCAGGGGAAGGGCAGCAGCTTCCTTCTGAGTATTCTTCAACACCAACACTGCGATCACCAATCCACCTGCCAAGCGTGGTGATTATTGCAAAACATACATGGGAGACCATCCAATTCCTGGACCGACGATATCGTAGCGCTCGGAGGGAGTCGATGGATGGAGGCGGCTCAGAACCGCTATTTGTGGCGTCGTACGGGGGAGGCCTATGTCCAGCAGTGGACGTGTATGGGCTGATATAATGATGATGAGAAAAAAGTTTTGCTCTGCGAGTTTTTGCTCTTAGGCTCACTGATCTCTGCATCATCAACCATTCTGTCAAGTCATGTATCACCTCATTTTGATTCAGTTTCAAAATTTCTTTATTAGCATGTTAAGATTTAATATTACAAGGACTAGTGTATATTGGATCCTTGTATCTGTAGACATTTTTTAAGCCGTTTTTTAAGCCATATTTAGCTTATTTAAAAACTCATGAAGATTGCAATATTTGCTTAAGATATCATCATCAGCCCATACACGTCCACTGCTGGACATAGGCCTCCCCCGTACGACGCCACAAATAGCGGTTCTGAGCCGCCTCCATCCATCGACTTCCTGCGACCGCTACGATGTCGTCGGTCCATCGAGTGGATGGTCTCCCATGTAGGGGGGGGTTTGCCATAATCACCACGCTTGGCAGGCGGATTGGTGATCGCAGTGTTGGTGTTGAAAAATACTCAGAAGGAAGCTGCTGCCCTTCCTCTGGTAGGTTCCCTTAGTCGGCTCTTACGACATCCACGGGTTGAGTTGGAGGGGTCGATATTCGTACGCCGCGGCCCCACGGCTAAGATATAAAGCTTATTTAACATAATTTTATAAAATTCAACCATAGCTACCAACATAATTATATATATTTTGGATAATAATACACTTCATAGCCTAATAATACACTTATCAACCTCATTTTGATTGCTTTGACGCTAATCTACTGTAGGACTGTACTTCTGAATGATGAGGTTGTCAAATCAGATCACCAGGTCGCTCAGGTCAGGTTGTCATTAGGTCACTTTCTATAACTGTGAAATTCAATTTAATATTAAATGTATGAAATTATTTAATCAAATTCCACGAGACGAAGTCGCGGGTAACAGCTAGTCATCAAATTTCATATAATATGATCACTTACACAATATAACGATGTAACTAAGTTTTGTCGATTGGTGACATTGAGACCTACCAAGGGACAAAATGTCACTACGTGTCAATTATGCTTGTGATACTATCGTCGAAATGACAGTCGTTACTTAAGTGCATCGTCGGCACTGAAAGTGTTAAATGGCTCGAAGAAACGTTTGACGATTAACTCGTTTTTGGAGATGATTCTTTATACAATACATATTTTAACCGACTTCGAAAAACGAGGGTTGATCTTCGGTTGTACATATGTATGTATTTATGTATGTTCGTCGATTCCTCCGTTATTTGATCACCTACTAAAATAAACAAATGAGAAAAATCAGGTTTACATACATATACGTAAAATTACTTAATTATATAACAGTAAGCCTTTGGTATACCTTAAAATAATAAACTCGAGCTGGTTAAAAAATGGAAATGCAAAGAACCGGTCAACGGTCCGAATTTCCCCTATTTCCCACCTTTAAGCAGAAACCTTACAGTTTAGCGATACGAATAAACTTCCATTAATATGCACCTACTTTCCCTTCAACTTCATTAAGATATCGCATGAGCCTTGGAAGTACAGTCACCACCAAAAATCACCAGTCAAGTTTAAAAAGTTTTTCAGATTAAAAAGCTAAGACTGGAATTTTCTTTGAAAATTAGCTATGTCCAGAAAATGTATGTCTTTAACTGAGGCCTTAGGATAAGTTTTGCGAAGCCGACAAAACAATAAAAGATTTGATATCCCTTATTTAGCTCTATCATAATTTTCGAATACCAACTGTTACGTAAGCGGTAGTAAACAGCTTCGCTCTCGAAAACTTTTTCTGTTTTGGAATTTTGAAAACTCATACCAGATGTACTGTACCTATCTCAAAAAGTTGCTAACTATTAATAGAACTAATTAATCTAACCGTCAAGTGGTTTTCCATCTTACGATAATAATCAATTTAAATGTAAATTAAACCACCCTGTCGCACGCTTATTACGAGTAACGTTTACACGCACACTCGTACATAAAGGCAACGAAACGAAGTAGATACGTAAAATAAATGCAACACACACACACACACAGAAACACACACATCAAAAGATCTTTCTTTAAATTAACTAGTTTGATGACTTGTTTTATCATTAAGTTGGTTACAGGGTGTCTCAAACATTGGGGTTGGAATGAGGCATTTTCCAAAAAGTTACAAAACGCTATTTACCTTAGAATTCACCAGATGGCGGGGATCTTTGGCGGGGAGGAGAGGATGTCAATGGGATGTCATGTCAAACTATGCAAGGTCTATGCCACTTTAATTTAACAGCCCCATACCCAAAGCACCTTCTTTTTAGTTTGGTTGAATTACTTATTTTCTTTTTTAAAGAAAACTCCTCATTGACATATACATTTTAGTTCTCTCACCAAAGACTATGTAATTGGTATAGGACGAGAGGAAATGGTGTTGAATAATGTAAGTGTTATACATAGTTATAATTGAAGCCAGTGTTTTTTTTTTAATTATTTGATGCAGGTTGTATAAAAGTATGAATTTAAATATTTTGAAGAAGTTAAAATCATTACCTGTAGGCCTTTTATTACTTCTAGTCGTAGTAAGTATTACCCGTAATTTTCAGGTGCTTGCCTTATTTTGATTTATAAATTTAAAGTTTTCATAAACGAACTTTCCTGCAAGAAAGTTTATTTACTAAATAAGATTAAATTGAATGTAAAACAATTTTAACGCAAAAGCCTGATTAAATCTAAATAATTTGGAAACCCGTTCTCAGCTGTCAATGTCCGTCTTCGTTGAGGTACCCTGTACGACACGTAATCATCAAGCCTTCAAGATAATTATTTTTAAATAAATAAAGGGCTATTATGAATTTAATTGCGATCTCATTTACGTGTCACTCTAGACTCTAGGACTTGTTCGTTGTTTATGGCAAGAAAAGGTCAAGACTTCAATTTAATCAACCAAAAGTCTGTACTTAGATAATAATTAAAATAACCGTATTAATTTAATTATCCTACTAATATTATAAATGTCAAAGTTTGTATGGATGGATGTATGGGTATTTGTTACTCTTTCACGCAAAAACTACTGAACCGATTAGGCTGAAATTTGGTATGGGTATAGTTTGGGACCTGGAATAACAAATAGGCTATTTTTTATCCCGATAAAACGCGGGCGAAGGCGCAGGCAGCAGCTAGAATAAGTTTATATTCTTCCTATACCTATGTTTTGACTAAGTAACTTTTTTATTTTGACCTGTATAATTTATTTCTTCTATTTATGTTATTCAATATCGTTATCTATTAATTCAATAGATTTACTTGATAAATTTTAATGTGTTATGACCTCTATAATAATTTTAATTTATTTTTTTATCTAGTAACTAATGTAATTGTTTAATTTAAATCGTATTAGTTGCTCAATAAATCAGTTATAATTATTATTGTTCTCGCGAATTTATCTTTGTGTCGCTGTTAGACGTGATGAGGCATTTTCTTTAAATACTAAGTTGAAAAAATATAGTTAAAAACTAAAATCCGACTACGTAAAAGTCTTAAACAAGCGTTCACCTATTGTCCATAGCATTTTCTTTTACTTATATATACTTAGGTAGTCGGAGGCACCCACCCCATATACCTAGGGTACAATTAGTAACAAAGGCCTCCGACTACCTAAGTATCAAAAGAAAATGCTATGGACAATAGGTGAACGCTTGTTTAAGACTTTTATGTATTCGGGTTTTAGTTTTTAACTATATTTTTTTTACCATACATATATTTTACGATACAATATATGTATATCGATACATTTTTTCATTTGCCCATCCCTAGATGACCCGTTGCCATGGTAACAAATAAACAAGAGGTCTCCATGGCAAAGGGTGTGTCATCCTTCACTCATCATATCAAACTAAATTAGACTCGAACTGTAACTAGATGTCGTCTCTTGCAAAATTTTATCGCGCTATCGAAGTGTTCCAGGTGTAATTTAGACCTAGCTATCTCTTAAGACCCTCAGTTTTGTCGGACACCATATAGCCTATAACCATCGGGGTATTGAGACGAATCAATCGATACCTCACTTGTTGAAATCGAAGTAGTAGTCAGCGCTACGTGGGAACAAAGAAATCGGCTACATACATACATATATATGTACATAGGGTGCTAAAATCATAACCCTCCGGTAGTCGGGTAAAAAGGGCTTTTTCCTTTTGGGAAAACGTCTCATTTAAAATCAATCTAGGTTTATCGAACCCTGATAGTATTTATTACGTAACTAGCTGTGCCCGCGGCTTCACCCCCCTTTAATTTTAATTTTTGCGCGGTACCCTATTTTTTCATAATCTATATCCTATTCCGGATGGAGACAACTCCAATAAATCATGAATCATTAATAATCGGTTTAGCTGTTCTCGACTTATAAGTGGTGTAAGCAACACGACTTTGTTTAATATAGATAGATATTTTAAGCATAGTTTTTTCAAAAATTCCTAAAAAATCATCGTGCAAAAATGCTTGAAAAATCAAGAAAGGTTATCAAAGAAGGTTGAACATAAATATTTCCACATAAATTAAGTTAATCTCATTCAATAAATGCTTAGAGTTCCAGCGGAAGTGTTAGCGAAAAGGAAAAAGTAGGTTTAACTTCGCACCCCTACCAAGTGTCTGTAGAAGTCGATTGTAGATAGATAGATGGTTTATTTGGTTCACAAACTTAGACAGCACAAGACAAAAAACAAACATAGACATTGTAGTAGAGGTATCAGTAAAATATACTTAACAATAACATAGATTTTTAGGTAGGTAAAACACACAAACAATTTAAAAAAGAAGAAAGAAACATCAAATATCACAAAAGTACACTTAAGCATAAAAACTAAATTTTAAACTTAGGGTAAGAGTAGGTACCTACCTACCTACAAGTGGGCAAGTCTCAAGTAGGTATGTCAGTGCTGCCAAGGTGAGCCAAAATGGATCAGTCTCAGCTTTATGCTGGTTTGCACCAGGGTAAGCTGTAAGTTCGATTTTGTAAATTCGAGTTTACAATAAGGTACTTTTTTATATTCGTTAGATCTTCATTTCACCACAATTTCACCTGATGAAAAGTGTCAATGTGACCGACGATGTATCACGAAGGTCTAGAAAATACCTATTCACTCTTGCCTTGAAGAGACCCAGATTGTTATTGGCCGGATAAAGAGAAGCAGGCAGCTGTCTTAAGAGGGCTACGAACCTCTCTCAAACGGAAACAGTATTTCCCATTCGGATTTGTTGTTGTTTCACGTAGAATGAAATGGGGCGCGCTATGAGTGAGAAAGCGCGTTTAACCATCTAATACGGAGCTGTCATGTGGCTATGTGCGTGTGCTTGGTGTTGGCACCATTTTTTGATATTTTTTCGTACTTTCCGATTAATTTCGTGTATTGATTTCAAAAATATTTTTGATTATTTATAATTTTGAATATATTTAGGATGTTTGCAGCGCGACACATTTTCGAATAAAGGTTATTATGAATTAGAAGTAGAGTTATAATTATGGATAAATATATTTCCAAATGAAGCGGAAAGTAGGTTTGTATGGGGAATAAGGCTATCCGTTCCGTTCTTAACTATCCGCAAGTCAAGATATATAAAACCCCCCTTGTTTGGGAGGAGGAAAGTTCAACATTGGACCTATGTGTGTGCTCATCGGTACTTTAACACCAACCATTGTTACAAATAATAAAAGTACAAACCTATTTATTGTTTCAAGCCATTGTTATTAAAACCATAGTAAGGCCAATGTGCTCTTGCCGTGAAGAGAAAAAGAGTACTTTAGAAATTGCCTTTTAACATTCACAGGTTTTATAAAATACTTGTGTTTAGCCTCGGTTATTTTCATACTTATTTTCACTTAGGCCAAGATTGTTGAGTGGTTAAAACGTTTTCTTTTTGGGCAATTTTAAGGGGATCGAAGGCTGTAATACGATTCTGCATGCTTTTTTTACCTAAATACTTTGTTTTTACCCCAGAACAGTATTAAAGTAAGATTTTTATATTTTTGTACGTTTTATTGTTTACTTTTGTCGTCCACGTGACCTTGTAAAAATTTCTTAGTAGCTGTGACGTCAAGACTTTTTTTTGGAACTCTCTGTTATCTGTGTTATCTGATAGTCTCTTCTATCAATTTATATCCAACGCAGGGCCTTTGGAAACATGAAGGTGGGTATCTGACTGGCGTAACGAGCCATAAACTGAGTTGTAAACATCCTTGCCTTTCTTAAATTGTTCTATCTATCCAAAGGTTGCCTGGAAGAAACCACTTTCAAGTTATAAGGCTGCCCATTGCACTTTTTCATGTTATGTCTATGTCTTTTGTGTAACTTTGTGGTGTACAATAAAGAGTTTTGTATTGTATTGTGTTACACAGCGAACGTTCTGCAGTCAGCACGGGAAAAGAAGACGCTCGCAACGAGCAACGAGACGGATTTTAATAAGGCGTCGTAACGCTAGAAGCGAAAGTTACATTACGCCCCGTAACACCGGTCAGTACCCTGGTGATAAACCAGGGTACTGATCATCATATCAGCCCACTGCAGGACATAGGCCTCCCCCATACGACGGCACAAATAGCGATCCTGAGCCACCTCCATCCATCGACTCTCTGCGACCGCTACGATGTCGTCGGTCCATCGAGTGGATGGTCTCCCATGTAGGGGGTTTTACCATAATCACCACGCTTGGCAGGCGGATTGGTAATCACAGTGTTGGTGTTAAAAAATGCTGCCCTTCCTCTGGTAGGTTCCTTTAGTCGGCTCTTACGACATACACGGGTACCCTGTGCGTGACAGTACCCTGGTTATAGGAATATATTTCTATGTTCTCTATAATACGGGTAAGTACTAGAATGTTAGTCTCTTTAACGATATCTATTAGCATAGACTGATTTACCACAGCTTATATTATTAACTAGGGTAAAACCGTATAAAATTTCCACTAGCCGGTTCTCTTAATTTCCTTCTAACCTTGAATTCTCGATCCACCTTTACACTGTAAGTATCTCTTGTGCACATCTGTGTGCGTAAAACACAGTTGTGTGTGTGCGTAATTCAAAGACATTAAGTTAATGCGACCTCATAATTACTGGTTAGGAGCATTAATTCTCGCATCTGTAATTAAGTTTAATACCTCATTTCTGTGGAGTAGTGAAGGTGATCTTTCCTTTAGGGGTTTCTTGGCATGGAAATAGAGCTCTAGGGAATGCTAATCTTTATGTCAATGGAGAAAAGGTGCAATTTGGAAAAAATCTTAACTAATATTATAAATTCGAAAGTGTGTTTGTTTGTCCTTGCTTTACGCCCGGGCTCTAAAGGACCAAGCAACCAATCGACTTGATTTTTGGCATAGCCTTTGTTGAAAGGATGGAGAGTAAAATAGAATACTTTTTGTCCTCGTAAAACATCAAATTCGTATGGGAGATTTACGGAAAAAAATACATTTTATCCCCCTAGAAATGTGAAATCCGAATTTAACGCGGATGAAACCGCGGGGAACACTTAGTATATTTATAAAACCAAAAAGGTACAATTGGAGTTAATGCTATGAAAATTTCACGATCTTAAGACGCAACATGGGTACAAAAATCAGAATCATGATCAATTTCCCCAAACGAATACCAAAACAAATTTTAAAGGAGAAGGTTCTATGTACATACATACAATTTGCCGTCAGTTGAGAACCGATTATAATGTTTTCCGTATTCGGGCAACTTTGGGCCGAAACTAGTGGGATTATCCAGGAATGATTCGTTCTTTTGGTTTTGTATGTTGAATGATCTCGGGGTTTTATTCTCCAGGGATTACTCTTATTCCCCCAAAACATAAACAATCATGTTTTGGGGGAAGGTGGTGAACGTTTTAAGGAATTTGAAGTTTGTTTTTAATTTTATCTAACCAATCATTTCTCGGTCAATACTTTTCGTACCAACCATAACTTCCTATACTTTTTGGTTTTGATAAATTTATTTAATTTGTTAATACTCAAATTTAGAGTAAAAAACATAATAAACTAGGTAAAGAAAGAAACAAAATGTGTTTATTGATTCACTATGAAGTACAACTTCCAACTTTTATAATATAATTGACAAAATCACAAAATTATAATGAATAATTATAATTTTGTGATTTTATAAATAGTAGTACAAGTTACTCTACGCAGCGAACCAATAGGTCCCGTCTCAGGATAATGTTGCTCCACAAGAAGTAGAGCAACGCTGGTTTTTTTACAGGACCAGCATACAGGTACATTTCTTATTAAAATTCTTATAACAATTGGATGACAAAGAAAATAACAATCAAATAATATAAAGAAATTAAACTAGTATTTACAATTGAAATAATTGAGCTAACTGCAGACTGTTGCAAACAATCTACAGATAGCTCAACTGGTCCATATCAATACCAGTCGGAAACGTCCCCAAGACGCTGGCTGCATTGCCCCGCTGTTTGGCAATGCTAATGTGCTGCGCCAGATACTCACCAGCTCTCGGGTCACGCGTCGTCGCTTCGACCATCAGGCGCTCAGATAATTTTTTGAAAACCCGGAGATCCTATTACAATTGGATTGTAGCACAATTTAGATATAGATAAATAATAGACTAGCTGCTGCCCGCGCCTTCACCCGCGTTTTATCGGCATAAAAAGTAAAAACAGGTCTCAAACGAAACCCGTACGAATACATCAGCTCAATCAGTTCAACATTTTTTGCGTGAAAGAGAATCCATACATCCATTCTTACAATCTTTGACATTTATAATAGAAGTAAGATAGATATATAGTTTAATGTGTTTTTTTAATGTACATTAAACTTGTAAATCTTTGGAATAGATAGTGGTTTGTTAGTTTTCAAGGTCCTAATACTACTTACGTATGAAGTTTATTAGCAACGTCTCGGTGATCTAGAATTACCTATCTACGAGTTCTAGTAAATTCCATGAATCTTCTAAGAAAACTCTTCATCTTTGTAATACGCTGTTGATCAGAGCCTGTTAGGATTCTCAATAGTATTGAGATGTTCCATTTTTGTATGGTAGTGTGTTCCATTTTTGTAAAGTAGTGCCGGACGCGTGCGGGCATGGAACTACGCAATCCCAAGTGAGTTCAAAAATGGAACGTCTCGTCTCGATACTCTATCGAGTAACCGAACTCAGGGCACAGGGCTGTCAAGTTTTTTGTACTTAAAGTAGATAAATATATATTTGTTATAATCGTTTTTTTGAAACTTTGTACTGTACATATGTTTTTATGATATTCGTCGATCATCCCAAAATATAACATTTCCGGTAACTTTGCGCCAACCCTAATAGCGCGGTAATATATTCGGGGCTATATCCGTATTAGATCTATTTATCACCATTACTTGGTGGATTAGACGCGTCACGGCGCTAAGGTAATTATACGGGAATACTTAATGCTGGGTGGAGCTAATTATGGGAACATCTCCAGCACGTCTATACGTTATTCATTATGTGTTATTTGACTAAGGTGAGAATTTGTCAATGAAAATGTGTTTGAGGTGTATTTTGACCCACGTCACGTATTTATGTTTTTTTTTACTAGGTAGTATTTTTTGTTTCATAAAATTGGTACCAAGTTATAATATGGAGGCAGAATTGCACTAGTGTAAAAAGTTATCAATGTTACGTAAGGTGGCAAAGTTAGGAAAACTCGTGGAACGAAAATCCCTCTGTTTATACCAACCAGGATATATCGTGTAGATGTTATTTTTACGCGAATAAGTAGGCAAATCCGCGCGCTGAAGCCAGTCTTGAATAAACAGCGATCAAGAAATCCACATTATAGCCCTGCTTACGTATATTACAGCAATGCAAAGCAATTACGCTTTAACTACTTAAGGGCTCATGCACATAATGCAAACATTCGAACATGCTTTACATTTTGCAACGAGTTTTACATATTGAGCGGAAATGAACAACTTATTTACGACTATGAAGGAGTGTAACATTGTCTTATAAATCTTTACTTTATCTATTAATTTTAATTTATAATAGCAGACTGTTGCAAACAATCTACAGATAGCTCAACTGGAATACATTATAATTTTCCAGTTGAGCTATCTGTAGATTGTTTGCAACAGTCTGCAGTTAGCTCAATTGTTTTAATTGCAAATATTAGTTTAATTTGTTTATATTATTTGATTGTTATTTTCTTTGTCAATAAAGAATACATAAGTATTAACAATATACATTATATTAATTATAAAAAAATGTACTCAAATTAAATTAAATACAAGATCAGACCAAGCTCAACAAAAAATCAAGTCAAGGAATTTTTTATAGGTATCGAATGAAAATTGTATGTTTGAGGAAATCTTGGCCCAAACGAAATTATAAATTTTTTAAACTTTCTATAGGTGCAAGTTATGTCAGTGCAATGATTGTGTGTATGAGCCCTTATACTCACTACAGTAGGTGTGTGGGTCTGTTCAGTAGAATGCTGGTCTTGTTATACTTAATCAGTACATTATTATGTTTTCCCGTTCTAAATAATATCTAATCGCCTTACGCAATAGCTAGCGTGTGCTGATTGAAATTCATTATTAGTTTAATGAGCAGTGTAACTATTATACTGATTATAATAGGCAAACTAGATTTTACAGGACATTAATTTATGTTATATGTTTATATTCCTTTTCCTAGAATAAATAGAAATTATTTAAGCTTCCTGTCTCATGTTAACTAATAACCATATAAATTTTCTGCTATTACTACGTACGGCAAGTAGCCATAAAGGTATTATTGAAAGTACAGTTGAGTCAAATCAAAACTGAACAAATGAAAATTTACGTTTTCATTTTTTATATTTCTAGGATATGATATACCGGACATCTTGTATCGATATTATCATCACCGTAGCCAAAGATTTATATCGTTAGATAGGCCCTTACCGTGGTGAGACCGCGCCCGTTTTGGTGCCATATGAAATGAGATAGCTCGCTCATTTGGAATCAGTGTACATCTAAACACAGTGTCAGCCGGACGTGCTGTAACATTGCCATTTTTGTTGAAAAGTGTCACAAAACGCCATCGTGCGCATATCGCAAATGAAACAATAATTCTAAACATACAAATAAAGACAAAAGCGTTACATTTTACTCTTAGGTATTGCGATATAATTAAATAACTATTATTTTTCTTTCCGTTTCATAAATCTGTGTTTCCGCTGTTGCGTTCTGACCGCACTACAAAGTGATATTACCAGCTAATCTGTGGTACTACCTAGATTGCACACTTTTTAGACTTTTCGATTTCGGGGCATGATAGAACCTTTATTTGGTCACAAAAGTGTGTGCAGTATGATTGCACACAATATGGTTATAATAACAATTAGTTACGTGGTTAAGTTTACTGGCAAAGACACAATTTTTAACTACTTATTAGTGTGCGTGCGTCGGCATTTCGTAACGCACATATTCAAAGACAACGGGACCACGGTTTTTGGTGCCAGGGCATATCTAACGATATAAATCTTTGACCGTAGCCAATAAATGTGAACAGCTAGACTTTGGCTTCCCCTGAAGATCAACATAATGACCGGTTCTACAATACCAGGTCATCGGTCCACCTTGCAAGGAATAGAGGGGTTGAGGGTAAATCCTATATTACTACATACTGTTATTATAATCAGTACCTACGCTAGTACAGTTACAACCTCTCCGATAAATAATGAATTTGAGCATTTTTCAAGGTGAAGAAACTAATAAGCATAGGATTGCCTGTCATCCAACATCAAGAATTACTACGCAATCATCATCATCATATCAGCCCATACACGTCCACTGCTGGACATAGGCCTCCCCCATACGACACCACAAATAGCGGTCCTGAGCCGCCTCCATCCATCGACTCCCGGCGACCGTTACAACATCGTCGGTCCATCGATTGGATGGTCTCCCATGTAGAGGGGGTTTTGCCATAATCACCATGCTTGGCAGGCGGATACTACGCAATAATGTCGCCTAAATATCAGTAATTCTTCCTCCACTGTCCTACTTTTTTATATAAATTTTCCGCTCTACCAACACCAGAAAATCGCAGTGTCTATGTAAAAATAGGATGTATGAAGCGCGTAAACAAGGCATTATAAGATAATTAACTGTTACATAACATCCTGTATATAATCAACATTAAATAGCTCATTTAAGGAGATAATAGACTGATCGTGAGATTTGCTTGAATAATTGCAATACCTATTTAGGTTAAATTGAAGCTAGATACCTAGAAACTTATCTAAGAACAAAACTTCAACACAACAGAAAAAAAGAGTTTGGTACTACGATTAAATTTAAAATTAACCAACCACGCATTTTTTAGCCTTTTGCAGCTTACGAAAAATTAATTAAAAACGTTGAAACACGTATTTTCAATTCTAATTTGGATAAACAAACAAAATCATACTTTTTATGCCTTTGTGACACAAACATTCCCCTAACGTTAGCTGTATAATTACGTGTAATGATCAAAGGGCATTAGCCCTGCGATACAATCGATTTTTTTAAGCAATCGCATTAAAAATAAGGGTGAGCACAAATGAGTACAATAAACAAAAAGAATTGAGCACCATTTTGGATATTTGACTTTGTTATACACGTTTTTTCAACAATTCTGCAGTCATTTTTCCTGAACCAACTTTAAGTATGCATTAATGTAAGCATTAATGTATTTTAACTTTGATCACCTAACATCAGCTTCGTAGTTTTATATTATCGTGTGATCTTAAAGAATCATTACACATTGATTGAATTTATATTTATGTGTCACCTTCTTGACGAGTCGGTTAAGGAAAATAAAAATCACGACCGGGAATTACCAACTACATATGTATATGTAACAAGGAAATAGGTAACTACGATATTTGTTGACAAATAATTATACAAAAACCCCTCATTATATGTTTCTACGGAAAAATTATTCCGTAATAGGCAAATCATATCTTTTGTTATTAACATTTGCTCTTATTATAGAATTATAAGCACCTATAATTCTATATGGACCAGTTGAGCTATCTGTAGATTGTTTGCAACAGTCTGCAGTTAGCTCAATTGTTTCAATTGTAAATACTAGTTTAATTTCTTTATATTATTTGATTGTTATTTTCTAGCACCTATGGGTTTTGTAATTAGTAGAATTATAAAACCTTACCTACCTAAAGGTTGCCTGGAAGAAATCGCTTCTCAGCGATAAGGCCGCCCATTGTACCTGTTTATGTTAATGTCTATGTTTTCTTATTTAACTTTGTGGTTTACAATAAAAAGTTTTGTATTTTATTGTACCTATAAATTTTATATTATGAATCAGTATCAATAACTTTATTTCTTTAGTCTTACAAAATAAGCACTTAGACAAGTCAAATGGTATGGTCTTAGGTGCTTAATTATAACTATATCACTCGGGACATTAAAGCAAGCTACGGAATTCCATGAATGTAGTAACTAGTTATCAACGTACTCATAAAAACAAAACCTAATAAATTGATGTCCTTAATACACGAACATAATAAAGGTTGATTACTAATTCACGCACACATGCACTGTACGTGTGTTGGCGTCATGTAATTATACTCATTGTCACATAATTACAGCCAACACTTGTCAGTGCACCCACGCGAAACAGTACATGCATTTCTAATCAACCTTATATGCTGAAAGATAAGACTGAAAGTAGATTGGTAAGGATCACCAGTAAATGGAATATTGTTAGTGATAACGAGTCTTGCTTCTAGAATTGAATCGAGGTTTTGCTGTGAAAACCGTTCTTTAGTAATTCATCTTTTTGTATGAGTCTTTTAAATGGCAACATAGGGTTACGTTATAGTATAAGGATAACTTTGGCTATATCTATTGTTTTTTTTTCCGCTGATTGTAACAGGATTCACCTGAATTTAATAAAATGGTACGAGTTGCAGAATGCAAAATACACTATTATTCAAGATTCGTCGTACCCAATGGTACGAAATCTCGTGTTACGTCAGTTGACAAACTATTCACATTTTCGGGCCTTTTATAAGGTTTTATCTGTGTTTAAAGTTTCTAAGAAAAAACTAATTATTCTAAAACTTACCGATTAATACTGTTCATGGCAGAAGCTCCAGCGTTTTCCCGCTCACTTCTCTCCCTGGCTTGTCCCACGAACCGTTCAAAGTTCTCCCTTTCCTTATAATGCCTGTCTTGTCTCGGCGAGGACGACCGTCTCCCCGGCATCTGTTGCGGCAAATTATTCTGTTGCACTGTCTGCAGAAGGTTATGATTCGCTTGCGGCTGCTGCAACGCTTGTAATAACTCCTGGGCGTTTGTTCCGTTAGAAAGAAAGTTCGGGAGTCCTTGGTTCTGTAAACTTTGCCCAAGTCCCTGGTTTAGTAAGGCATTGGTCAGGTTAGGGTTAAGCATGTTTGGCCGAATGTTAGCCTGTTGTTGGTTGTTGAGCAGTTGGTGGGGTTGCGCCATCGCTTGCAGGTTTGCGAGGGAGGTGGATACGACTTGGCCGTTGTTGAGGGCTAGGTTTACCATCTGATCGTTGGAGTTGACGTGGTTGACTGGTATAGTGAGGATGGTTTGGGTTGCTATGCCTGAGGAAGAAAAGGTTTTTTAGTCTTTTGAAAGTTTATTTCAAATAGAATCTGTATAATGGACATTAAAAAAGGTATTTTGAATTTTCATATGAAGATTTTTTCTTGTAGTATATTGTGAATCCTTACGAAGTGAAGTGGATTTATTAAAGAACATAACATAAACATGAGGGACTTTGCCCTAAAACAAAAGGAAAAAAAAACTGTATGATAAAATAAATCCCTATTTTCAGTACAAAAGACTTCAACGCGCTCTTTTTTTCACTTTTTTTGAAGTTGTTACAAATTCTGTCCTAATGGTAAAAGAAGTAGGTAGATATCCATATTCTTATTCTATGAAGCTAGAATGAGTTAGAGCATCAGAGAAGGCATCGAACCATGCTATTATAAAACCTAAAGTAATGAACTTATAATTAAAATTACCTTGAGAAGTTGGTATAAGCAGCTGTGCCCCTTGGATGCCCTGGACTAGCTGCCCTGAAGCTAGGATGAGTTGAGGCATTGGAGAAGGCATCGCTGGAGGGAGCATGTTGTTGTTTGCTACTGGGTTTGGAGATCCCATTCCTATGGACAAAAAAGACGCTGATTAATAGTCGGAAATTATTTGAGAAAATTGATAGCATACGCGTTTTTCCCGCACTGTATGTGTCACACTCCGTCTTGGGGTCAGTTTATTATATAGACTATCAGAAACATAATATATAATAAAATAATATAATTAATAAGCAATATTTAAATAAATATTATGGGTATTGCGGTATAAAATTATAGTAGGTACCGAACCCTCTGGCCCCTACCAGCCCTATTTGTGTAAAATTTATGCCCGTTGTACAACGATTTCACAGCTATATTTCCGATGAGGTTCTACTTTATTAACAATAGTAGATTGTTTTACAAGGGACTAAATCATCCCATTATATACGAGGTTGTTATACTCCCGAGCGTAGCGAGGGAGGATGACAAGACCGTGTTATAATGGGTGGTTTTGGCCCGAGTAAAACACTCTACTTTTCACTTCGATTGCGAGAAAATAAAACAATTCAAAACTAGACAATTTTCAGAAATTTTATTAAAAATTAAATGTGCAGTTAGAGCAATTTTGAATGTTTAGTGATATGTATTTCCCAGGCAATTTTATTTCCGTTCTCTGTGATTGGGATGTGATAATATTTTGAGTTGATTGTTGTGGAGTAAAAGTTGGAGAGACTCGACTCATGCTTGAGTTTCCTGCATTATTAAGATCTGAGTGCGGCTTCAGCTGAGTTGACATATTCATCCAATCCCGCGATGTAGATGCTTGGGGTTCTGTAATGTTTGGTAGAATATTGATTCCTTCTGTAATCCGCTGCGTGACGTGATACTTGTTTTGTATAGAGTCCTCTATATAACCTTCAGCCACTTGATCGGACCTCCATCCACCGTGCCGTTTTAATGTCGTTATATTCGCACCAGAGTCCGCCAACAGAGTCGCGGATGTTCTGCGGAAACAATGGCCCGTGTAGAGTTCCGGATTTGGTAAATTTAGATAAGTGGCAATATCTTTAGGCATGTTACCAAATTTATTTTTGCCTATGACTTGCCTTGTGCATTTACCATTTTGATAATTTAGAAAAAATCTTCTCGTTGAAACATTAGTGGGACGTAACTCCTGATAGGCTTTAACTATATTAAGGTATTCTCCACTGATGACAAATTTACGCTCTTTGTTTGTTTTCGTGTTCGGCAGACTCACAGCTTGTAGGTTTGTATCCGTTTCGACGTCTTCTAGAGTTATATTGGCAAGCTCTATTCCTCTGCATGCACCGCTGATCCCTTAAATTAAAGCAACCTGTTGAACAAAAAAATAAGTGTGTTAATAATCGTAATAACCTAGGTACATAATTTAGGTATGTAGGTAGGTATCTATTTATTTAGTTTGAGTAGAGTACATAAGTAGGTTACCTTTGTTGCCAAGTATTGTTTATTTGGAGCGTTATTTAAAAATGTTTCGATTTCTTGTGTCGTCAAGACTTTAGATTTTTTTGCCTTGTATCCAGTGGACAATTTCTTCAGTAAAGCCGTTAAATTTACATATTTTTTAATATCGACATCGTGTTTCGTTTGTAAGGTCATTTTTAACATTGAATATGTGCTCCAAAGAGTCGACGATTTGAATTTTTTCGATAATTCATCAAAATAAGTGAGAAAAACCCCTTCTGTAAAAGAATCCACACGTTTCTCATCTCTCCATTTCATAAAATTTTCGTAACTCTTTAAATATATTCCACGTGATTTTGTCGGCAACAGATTCATAATTATTTTTTTGCCCTTTTCTTCCATTTGCATATTAGCATCTTCACTATCACTTGATGACATTTTTCACGTTCACAATTTGGAAGTAAAAGTCAGGAAGTTAAACGTAAAAGTTTGTGATTTGGAATGAAGAAAATTCTAGAGATTTAGCGCCAATACCATCTTTTTTTAAATCTCTATTTAACCCGCAACGAAACAGTTCGCATTCTACCGTGAAGGGAAGAATCAACCTTCATAAAACAACACAAAGACGGTTCTATTTAAAAAAAAAAAAGATTGACGGAGCACCAAGAAGTCGAGTTTTTATGTAAGAGAACGAATGCTTTGTTTGCCCGCTAAGCTACACTATTATGATACACTTTTTGAGCAAGAGAAGTGAAAAGAAAATTACAATCAAATAATAGAAACAAATTAGAACTTGTATTTACAATCGAAGCAATTGAACTAACTTCAGACATTTTGAGGTTCTTGATATGAAGTAAAATATAAATAAATTAATAATTCTGGACAATTCACACAGCATTATCTAGTCCCAAGCTAAGCAGAGCTTGTGTTATGGGTACTAGATAACTGATATACTTAATATAATACACTACATAGATAGATATTTTTTATTATACATAGAAAACATCCAAAACACCCTGAACAAATACCTGCAGATCGTACAAACATTTGTCGCGAGGCGGGAATCGAACCCGCAACCTACTGTGTCGCAGGCGGACCTTCGCCCACCGCGCCACAGAGGTCGTCTTATGTATATATATGATTGTCTTTTGTTACTTGAAAAGTGAATTTTTCTCCTGTGCGAAACAAAAATGATTCGTTCACATGTTCGGTTACAATCGAGAAAGGCAATGTAAAGGACGAGTTCAGTAATCCATCTATAAATTTCATCATCTTTTTCATATTATTATCAGCCTACAAATACATAATGATGATGATAAAGAGACAAAATCCTCCCCCATACGACGTGACGCCACAAATAGCGATCTTGAGGCACCACCATCCATCGACTACCTACAACAACTGCTACAATGTCGTCGTTCCATCGAGTTGGCGAGATGGTCTCCTAAAACTGCGCTTCACGTTGCATCGCGGTTGAATTTATACGTTCGATTTTTTATGTTACTCTTTGGTTCTTTTACTATTTCTAGTCATTTATCATTTGGCCGTTTGCTTGCAATTAAATTGTTATTGATAACTGGCGGAGCACTTAAACGATTAGCTATTACAAAGATTATTGCTTCAAGCTCAGCGTCATAAGCGTGTGAACGAAATAATAAAAATATTAATAATTCTATCGTGACGAATCACAGTAAAAACCTAAGTTCCATGTAAAATTACAATAATGCGAGTTTCTCTATCACCATACAATTATACATACCCATAAACTTACCTCATCAATATAAGAATTAGCTTTGGCAAATAAAATGTTGTGATTATCTGGCTAAAAGACGTTAATTCATCGGTCATGGTCGTTACGAGACTGTTTGACGTTTACATTGTCACAGATAAAACTTTTAGTGAACTTTCTAATACTTAGGTACTTAGAACTCTAAAGGTCAAAATCTGATATTAGTAGCAACTAGGTGTTTTGAAGGTGTGGTTGTGGGGCCGCGGCGTACGAATCGACCCCTCCAACTGAACCATCCAAATCCTCTCCAAATCCTCTGGATGTCGTAAGAGCCGGCTAAGGGAACTTACCAGAGGAAGGGCAGCAGCTTCCTTCTGAGTATTATCAAAACCTATACTGCTATCACCAATCCGCCTGCTAAGTATGGTGATTATGGCAAAACCCCCCCCTTACATGGGAGACCATCCACTCGATGGACCGACGACATCGTAGCGGTTGCAGGGAGTTGATGGATGGAGGCGGCTCGGGACCGCTATTTGTGGCGTCGTATGGGGAGGCCTATGTCCAGCAGTGGAAGTGTATGGGCTGATATGATGAGGTGTTTTGTATGTCCTGCAATATCAGACCTACCTGAATTGTCAAGTCTTCAGCCATGACTTGCGGTTACGGGTCAAATTATTGTAAACGTCTATCAAGATATCATTTTGAGAATGTGTACACTTGTTTTTTTCCGTAAATCGTCTGTGCTAAACTTTAGCAGAGAAAATTAATATACAAATATGGATACTGAAACTTCGAATATTTAATATTAGTTTATCTGTTGTCTACTATTCAACATAATTATAATAAAAATCAGAAAACTTTGTTCTTTAGCCTCCAAACTAGGCACGTAGACAAGTCAAATTACAAAATAGAAATTATTATCAAATCAGAAATAAAGTGCTATACGGTATAATGATCCCGACGATAGCGGTTGCAGGGAGTTGATGGATAGAGGCGGCTCAGGACCACTATTTGTAGCGTCGGTATGGGGGAGGCCTATGTCCAGCAGGGGATTTGTATGGGCTGATATGATGATGGTATTGATTTATTTAAAATTTTCGTCTACTAGTGCAAGAAGAATCTTCACTTCAGTTTACAATTGAATTAAGAACTCATATTTCTACCAAAATCATGTACCAAGTTTAGAATTGCCTATTACTAGATCCACGCTCAATTCTGATAAACCTTAAAGCATTCCACGAATTAGTTCCACGACATACAATCTGAGTTTAAACAGTAAAAATATCGTAATCAAAGTAAACTATAGGAACGAGATCGGCATTTCGGCAACCAACCAAAACTAATTCACGGCGAAAAAAACGAACTACACATCCAAATCCAAAAGTATCTGCGTGCCAGGTCCGTTAAAACATTCATACAACGTATTCATTTAAACCATGACATTTCACATTTCATAATAAATGCCTTTCCTACACCGCATCAATTATAAACCGAAAAAAATGTATAATTAGCTCTATTAAGACAATAAAAGTCTTAATGATACCGCAACAGTCGTAATATCCGTACGTTTGTGAAAAAAAATGTGTAATTATATTCATTATTTAAATAGGTTTTTTTCTTCCATTATGGCGTAGGTTTAATGGGCGGGCGGGCTGGTATCTCGAATTCATTAAATCGATTGGTTTCGGTAATCACCTAATTACGGATCACGTGGTCCCGAAGTGGAGAGTTTTAATGCGCGAACCGTGTATGTCTGATTATCCCAATCTGTCTAATACGGGGTAATTAGTGGCCTACCCTCACAGACTATGGCTGTAGTAAATGTATTAAAGACTGTCAACGGCCATTTTGGGCGAAAAGTAGGTTTGACTCTCCGTTGCTATTTTTGCTGTCCGCCGCTATAGGTAGAGTTTGTTTACCGAAATTTGATGTTTTCAGACTTATGTAACTTGAATTGAGTGACGTGTCCAAGAGTCCTGTAAGGTCTAAAGGAAATAAAGCACTTTGATACATATTTCTGCTCTATTAATCACACTTGTAGTAATCGACATGGTTGGGAATGTCGATTTTTGCAAGTACGATTAGTAGGGCAGTATTGTTTAAAGCTTTATAACTGTAAAAATAAAGTTGAGTTTAGCTCCGCCCTACTAATAGCACTTGCAATAATCGACATTCCTAACCATGTTGATTACTACAAGTGGCGATTAGTAGGACAGATTTGATTATCAAATTTATTGCTGAAACAATAAATATCGCTGTTCTTTCACTCTCACACATCCATGAGTATGCGCGTGCACACGTTACAAATGTATTATATGACGTGTTTTAAAAAAAGATAAACCGACTTCAAATTACCTTACTTTTACATTTATTTTAAGTTTTGCGGGATAAACACTAATCCCCTGGGGATAATTTTGTGGAACCCTTTCGGGATCATTTTCTAGAAAATAGTGCAAGAATTTTCAAAATCGGTCCATAATTGGCGGAGATATCGCGTAACATACGTACATACAAAAATAAACATACCGACGAATTGATAACCTCCTCCTTTTGAAGTCGGTTAAAAATACCGAAAACAACAATCGGCTGGAATCGCATATGATCGCAAATTTTCAGGATAGCTACAATGCTATGTTTGCAAGCTACTCCCAGTTTTTCATAACCACGTACCATTTTAGAATACAAGAAATATAACCTGTCTGTAGAAGTTTCCTTGCTGTTTTCGAGTTTACTATGCCACTAACGAACGGTAATGCACTGAAAAAGTTAATTAAGATACGGACGGTGACAACCGGATTGCATAATATTAGCTAAAATAGAAAAATCTTGGCTTTAAAAACCTTTTTATTTCAGCCGTCTCGTTTCAAATTAATATTTTATTCATTTTGTGACGATGAAATATTTATATTGCATTATATAGCTGCGGTAATGATAATTGAGACACTGAACCAGTTGAGGCAACTTTTATTTTTGCGATTGTGGTTGTTTTCAATGAAAAGAAAACTCCAATAGACAAGTTGTTTTGGTTTATTCCGAACTGTACGGTTGAGTTAAAATCCGAGCTTTTTGGTTTTTGTGTCTTTAGTATATAAATTCCTTGCATGATGGATATTCATTCGTCTAGTTTACATTGAGGAGAAGAGATTTCTAAAACAACCAATAGAGTTTCGAGTGCATGTCGTTATGATAGGCTTTTGATACACCCGCTTTTGATTGCTTTTACACCTATACTCGGAGTTTTTGTGGAGCCTGACCTTTCAGCGCTGTTGCTGCAGCCGTTGCAACGTCATGTTCTGTTGCGAGGTAAGGTCGATGCAAATTTTGGACCGAAAATGGCAGTAAAATGTGGTATATGTGTTTGCTTATAAGGTCATGTCGATCTGGGAAGATAATATATTACCAAATATATTGCCTACGAGAAAGTTTTCTCTACCATCTATTACACGGTTATGGCCAGATTTGGAGAGTTGTGCCAGGAACAATGAAAAACAAACTAAGCCCAACATTTTGTATGAAAGAACCCCACGCCCGCGTCGCAATCGTGGCGTGCCGTCTTCCGCCTTTCCAATTTTCCTTCATATAAAATGTAGGAGAGGGACGTGGTTCAAAACAGATAGAAGAGGTACCCTGATGGTACCCCCGCGCCGTTTCAGCTGGCCTGCGCCTTTGGGGTAAGAATAATCAAATAATAAATCATAATCTATGTACTTACCAGGTGCACTAACGCTCAGATTCAGCGGCGAGTTGATCACAGGGTTGGACGGCATCGAACTCAAGCCCTGCAGGTTCGCAGCGAGCTGGGACATCTGCTGCGACATTTGTTGCTGCAGCTGTTGCGACATCGGCATATTCTGTTGCATGTTCGCGAGGTTTTGCAGGTTTTGGAACATCGACGCCACTGTGAACAAAGTTGTGAATGAAATGGTGGTTATTTTGAAGACTGTTGTTGAAAGGATATTATATATTTTTAAGTATTGTAGCAATACAGAGAGAGAATATAAGATTGAGCTACCAATCATGGATGGAGGCGGATCCTGGCGTCGTTTGGGGTAGACCTATGTTCAGCAGTGAACGTATACGAGCTGATGATGATGGCAATACACACAGTTAACATCCACGATTCAACAGTTTTCAGCCACTCGCATACAGTCGGGCCATCGTGCAGATTGCAGACAACCAACCAAAGATACGGTACCAGTGAGGCACCGTTGACGCAGACCTCAATAGCACCTCGTTGCTACCGTGCGTCCTTACACATAATTTATTATTAGTCCTGGTCATCACACTGCTGGAAAAGGCTACCTTTCATTTCCTCTACACATTATTAGGGCTGTGACGAAAACTTACTTGTACCGAGAGGCGCCCTAACCCGGCTGATTTGGTTTGATATTCCTTCATCATCAACGCCCGCAAATGCACTTTTTTAACTTTCTTGTGGATAATAGGCTCTCACATGCTTGTGCTATCAACCACGGTCCTGCATCCACTAATGCCTATGTCATCGACATCTTATCTAGCTTCCAACGTTTCTTTCGCGCATTCTTGGTCATCAAAGGTTATCACTTTGTTCCACCTGACTTATCTATGTACCTAACGAGGTGGTATAATAACTAAGTAGTAATAGTAGTAAGTATCATTTTATACGAACTCACTGGAGCCATTCAAGTGTGTCTGGAGCGGCGCGCGCGGCGACGGGGAGCGCGGCTCGGCGGTCGCGCGCGCGCTGGAACCGCCTTCCGGCGAGCTCGCGCCGCTCTCCCGATCTGATTCCGCCTGCTGACAATAACAACAACTTTAATAAATATTGTGAGTTAGAAAAGAGTCGTGAAAGGAGTCGTGGACCTCGATTTATGGTTAAACAAAAACTGCATGTTTAGATTTTAATCTTATACTTTGGAGGAAATTAAACGAATTGATAAAAAAAATATATGATAAGAGCTTCAAAAGCCACCCTGTATGTTTACTAGCTCCTACCCGCGGCTGCGTTTGCTCTTTTCTAGGATAAAAAAGTTGCCTATGAGTATGTCCATCCCCGCGATATCGCTTCGTTTTTTCCTAGTTTTCCTAGTAGACGTTGTTTACTTCTCTGCCTTTCATTAAAATAAATATTAAGGTAAATTATTCGATACCTTCGTATCGACCTACGAGTAACTTAAAAAAAAAAAATGGTAACCAAATTAAATTATAATATGAGCAAATTAGTATTACTAAATTAAATTTATATAAAATTAAGGTACATATTCATTGGTCCATTGTTATAGGTTATTTCCTAGATAACTAGCTATTTTAATTAACCTTTCTAAGTTTAACATCTAGTGTATTTAGGGAAAAAAAAAACGTTGTTTGTTTTTTTTTTACTGGTCCGTTTAGACTTGTTTCTGCCCGCGACTTCACACGCGTTGTTTCTATTGAAACCTCTAAATGTTTGCATGGGAACAAAAAGTCGTTGGGATAAATAATAGCCGTTGTGTTATTTTAGGTTTAGACTTAAATATATGCAAAATTTGAGCCCTATACATTCAGTAGTTTTGTCAAAAAGAAGCACCAATCATCCATCCATCCAAACTTTTACATTTTATTATGTTAGTGTCATTCGCAAGTTTTGTCCTGAGTATTTAAGTTATACGTATGTATTTGACTCAGTCCGCCAGAAAGTACATACTTACATAATATAAGCAAAGCGGCGGACAACAGCTTATCTTCGACTGCTTTGTAAAATTAAGAATTAATGAAGTAAATAATTTTTTAATCGATTTCCGATTAATTAATCCAATAAATTATTGCAAGGAAATGCCTTGAGGTTAATCCTTTGTAATAATGATTTTTAATAATACTGTTTGAATTTTTATTACGAAAACACGCTTCGATTATTGTTGATTAGCGATTCGTTCTATAAATCAATTTGATACGATTATGATTATTATCCAAAATCAATTTACGATGTCTTTTTCTATGAATTTATTTTCGTTAAATGTTTTTTATTAGATTAAGTCAATTAGTATTTATATTTACCAATTATTTATATGGTAGGTTAAAATTATAAATTTTATGCTATAGCATACTTAGCGAAAATACGACAAGACCAAAAAACTGGCTTCATGATTATTTCCTCATTATTTAGTTAATCGTGGAGAATAAAAGTGATTAAATATTAAAATACTTACAAAGGACAATGTCATTCTCTCCACGCCTAATAATTTTCACTTTACTTTCACTCCCAGTCCTATCACCATAGCTTTTCTTAACAACTTGAAAAATTCCCAGAATGTTCCGTCCGCGTTCCAAAAGTGAAAACTTTGAAAACTTCCGGTAACTTGACACCGAAGTTAGCCGACCAATCAAAATGTCCGGTTTATCAATCAAAAGCTATTCACACAAAAGCACTTCTACACACGGTTGCTTAGTACAAGTTATATCGCCCGGAAAAGTTTTGAATTTAGAACGAATGCGTAGATAAGCGCGCGGAAAAAAGAAGAACGGTGCACTATCGACAAAGCGTTCACATAGTTTTTTTTTACTTTTTTATTTATTTATCAGCCGGTAACATACAGCCGCGCGGGCAAGTTGCACAGCGCGGAATGAAAGCGCGTCATCAGTTTAAAAAATCAACCCCTTCGGTGGTGGCGGGAAAAAATGCGGCCCCTTAGGGGGGTGGGTGGTCCCACCGAAATCCTTGCCAAAGCGATCGCCACCGGGCCGACTTGTCACTTGTCGAATAAGCATGATAATTAAAGTTTTTGTTTCTAGTTGTTCCCGTTTACTTTCTTATTTAGCTCCGGTTTGTTTTCAGTCTTCGCGGAGCTACTGTTAATTAGCTTTTGCAAAACTCAGTTTGTATAAATGTTGTTTCTTAGAAGACGTTATGGAATGATCTGATAACATTATTGCGATGATTTTACTTATTTTATGATTAACTTTCTTGTGCTTTTGGTTTGACTTTTGAATCAACAAGACTTTTTGAAAAGTACGAAATGATGTTTGTGAGAGAGAGGGTGCAGTTAATACTATGTTCAATTGTTCACGTCGAACAGTACTTAGGGAGGTAGGCAGATGTAGGTCATAAAGCGCGACTCGTTCCCGCTAATTTGGTCAGCACGTTCATTTTTCACGTTCTGTCAACGCAAAGGGAAATGAAAAAAATAAGCGAAATCACAATTCACCTGGCGGCTAATGAAAAAAGTTGAAAAAAATTATCATCAACAAGCAACATTCGGAATAATCAGCGGTACACGGAAAAAATCAGTAATTATTCAGATGAAGTTGGACGAACGAAGGGGGTAAGGGGGGCAAGGGCCGGCCAAAATAAAAACGGTGTTGCGTAGGGGTGACACCCTCCCCGCCTCTACAAATGTTATCTAACTGCGTTCGTTTCGCGGCGCGGCGCCGCTTCGCTCAGAATTAGCACCGAACCGGCGAAATTTCAATTTGTACTCGATTTTTTTCTCGGATAGTTCATCCTAATGGAATAGGCGATCGGGGATTCCCACTGAACGTTCAAGATTCCTTGGCGCCACGTTACCTGGTGCGCCGGTGTCATCTCAACCGGTTTAGTGGCAGACTCGCAGTGCGCGGTGCGTTCTTGGCCACAGATCGCGGCCGCTGCCTGGTCATTATCGGCCGCGCGCACACAAGCATTGTCCGTTCGAGTGTATGTGTAGATTTTTACTCATTAATTTTAAAACGCTTCGGATTTTTTTCAGGGCGGGTGCTAGGGGCGCGGGCCGAGGGGGTTAAAATTGGCGATGGCCGCCGGGTGGGGTGTCACCGACGGGGGTTATTAAATAGATTGGTCCGCGGCCGAACGGAGCCGCCGATCTGCACTTGTACCTCGCGTCATTAACGGGTTGAGAACCGATTTTAAATCGTGAAATAACAGCCTGTTACAGGAAAAGTTGAGCGAGGCTTATCGGCCTCTCCGTGTTCTACAAGCTTAATTGCATTAAAAGTGTATTTTTATTACGACAAATTTTGCTATTCATTACGCTTTCCTCTAATTGTATGTTTCTTGTCGAAGTCGTTTGTCTGAAGGATGTCGCGAGTGGGTCGCGCACTAGCGCTGTCCAGTCGTTGGCAACAATGCCGTTCGGTTACACACACATGCGTGCGTTTTTTCCGCGGTCGTTCGGCAGTGGGTGAAGGGGTGTAGGGGGTTAAATGTGAAAAATACTCGAAAAAAGGCGAAATTGTAGCAGATATATAATTAAAGTCCAACGTACAGAGATGTATTATGCAGGCTCGTACTGTCGCGCAGAGTGTTGTCACTCGACTTCGCTTTTTTGAATACATTGAAGGGATATATTGATGAATCTTGACGTCCTGTTTTGCTTTTAGACTCTTATACTGATATTATTCTAAAGATCAAGAGAATAAGGTTTAAACTGGGTTTAAATTTAACCAATGCATAACATAGGTGTCTTAAATCTGCTGACCATTGGATAACGTTAGTAAGTAGATCGCTCGCTATCATACCGTGAGGTAAGTAATAGGCACCTAAGGCACAAGTTTTGCAAAGTGAAAATTGAAAAATTTGTTTTTAATTAACGTTTCTGATAGTAGATCGTCATCATCATCATCATCATCATCAGCCCAAACACATCCACTGCTGGACATAGGCCTCCCCCGTACGACACCACATATGATAGTAGATCACTACATATGTATTATAAAACAAAGTTCTCCGCCGCGTCTGTCTGTCTGTCTGTTCGCGATAAACTCAAAAACTACTGAACGGATTTTCATGACGTTTTTTACCAATCGATAGATTTTTGAGGTTTAGGTATATAATTTGTCTAAATTGATTGAATTATAACGATAATTGTCGGAAAAATTCAAGTCGCCTGGACGCTTTCATCGAAATGCTGCCTAATCCCTTTGAGATATAACAAAGCAATGCATGGCGGGATATGTTTCTTAGTCCACGCGGCCGCGGGCGTGTCAGCTAGTTTCATTTAAGTATGTATCTTTAGTCAAAGTGATCGAAACCAGGCATTCAGTATAAGAAAAATAATAGGGGATCGCGCCAGCTTAATAAAAAACATGTCTATGTCAACAGACGATTTATCATAGAGCTTTCGTCAAGGAATTCACATCTTCGCCAGAGAATATGAATATAGGCAAAATAAACATGTATTTGACACATACATAAGCGATATATAAATGCACTAGTTGTTTCTTTTTCAGTTGTTCCACTAGTGGTCAAAAAAAGTAAGTGAAGAAAAAAATCAATAGGTAACACCTTATTTCTTATTTGATAATAATTATTATATTTATAACAGTATGCAGTTAGCTCAATTATTTCAATTGTAAATTCTAGTTTAATTTGTTTATATTATTTGATTGATATTTTCTTTGTCAATAAAGATTTTAGATTTATATCTGTTTTTATATAAAATTTGACCTTTCTAAGTGGTTATTTTGTAAGCCTAAACAAATTTCTTTTTCACTTCTTTCACTAGTGGACAAAAAAATTAAGTGAAGAGAATATCAATAACACCTTATTTCTTATTTGATAATAATAACTATGTTTATAGTATAAAATTTTACTTGTCTAAGTGCTTAATTTGTAAGCCTAAAGAAATAAAGTAATTGATTCTGATTCTATTGAAATCTGAAATCAGAAAAAACTTAATAATTTGGCGTGTTTTAAAAAACTATAAACCGACTTCATATTCCCTTACTTTTACACTTATTTTAAGTTTTGCGGGATAAATACTTATCCCCTAGGAATAAAAATTTATGGGATCCCTGGGATCGTTTTCTATACAATAGTGAAAGAATTTTAAATCGAATCGAAATCGGTCCATAATTGGCGAAGATATCGCGTAACATACATACAAAAAAATTGAGATCCTCCTTCTTTTGAAGTCGGTTAAACTCAATCTCTACCTCCGAAGCAAGTCGCACATCGGCAGCAGTCGGACATTAGTCTAAAATAGTATGTTTACCAACTAGAAACAACCATCGCTCCATCAGTAATTCACTTACTAACCGATAAATGAAAGGTAATTGAAAGGAAATTACGCAATAAATGGAAGGTTATTATTGAATAATGTTAAATTAATCGTAAAGGGGGCGACATCTGTCGTGTGTCGCCCCCCACTGGTTCTATGTCGAGATGAATTCGATTAGTTTGTTATTATGTGGAGTGCTATCGTAAATGGGTCGTTTAGGTAACTTTAGAATAAGTGCCCGGAGACCATTGTTGAACTAACCAGGGTGCCTACTCGGAAAAGGAAAATCGAAGTTTGTTTTTCGTGTTCGTGCAAAACCAACTCTTATGTCCATTGCATAAGATTAGCGTTTGCACGAAAAAGAATCAGAAACTTCCATTTCGTTTTTAAGAGTACGGGCCCTGGACAACAAAGCAGCTACAGGAATTCTAGGTGTTTCCTGAATAGCTAGGTACTTAGTTTCTATCCAGGCGCGAACGAAATGATTTTAAATGAGAAAAGTTTAGTATGGACAGGTCCATAGTTTTCTGTACTCCGATTCAAAATCCTGAATATTTTTTTTGGGGTTATACAACCCAGGGAATCATCATCATCATATCAGCCCATACACGTCCACTGCTGGACATAGGCCTCCCCCATACGACGACGCCACAAATAGCGGTCCTGAGCCGCCTCCATTCACCCAAGGAATATTGGAGGAAAATATTTAACGACATTGGTATCATGGAAGCAAAGTACGGAACCTTTCGTTTCATCATTTAATTGATCTCTTGTTCGTTTTCGAATTCATTTTTTTTTTCGTACTTTTTTTTCTTATATTCTGTGAGATCATGTGTTGTCGAAGTTTGTGTTTTAGTTTTTAGTGATAATTTTGCTGTTTCCTAGTTTACCTCTATCCTGTTATTATATAGTTTTCATTATATAGTTTTCGTCTTTGTTGACATAAAATATCTTGAATTCTAAATCGGAGTATAGTGTCCTAGATTGGATGGAATGTAGCTAAGGCGATAAGGGCAACATTTTGTCTTGCAGTAGCTCGCCACAGGTTGGTAGGGAAGGTTAGTCATCGGTAATGTACAAAAGTCAATTAATAATTTATTTCTTTCTAGTTTCTGTTCCCGACTTCGCACGCGTTGTTTTTATGAAAACGATAAAAGGCTATTTAGTTCATGGGAACTCATTTAGGGGATAAAAACTTAGCTATGTTTTATCGCAGACCTACCACAGAGACTACTAGAAAAAATTCAGCCATTCAGTAGTTTTGGCACGAAGAGGTAATAAACATCCAAACATCCACATTTTCGCATTTATAATTATTTCTAGTGTTGTCGTAAATGAGTCGTTTAAGTAACTTTATAATATAATAATAAACTTGAAACTCAAGTGTCCAGAGACCATTGTTGAATCAGTCGGGGCAACAAAGCACCTACTTAGACTTCCTGCATACTTAGTTAGTGTCCAGTCGTGAACGAATTGATTTTAAATGAGAAAAGTTTAGTTTGGGTGGGAATCTCCATAGCTTTCTAACGCTCTAGATTGGAATATTGCGAATGTAGGTCTTTGTCCAGCAATTAAATCTACAATTTTCATTTCATTGACATCACATCTCTTGACTTCAAAACATCGCCATCAAAATCAATCTAATAAAAAAAATATTAGTTATTTCCGAAAGGGCGCCAATTCTAACGTCATAGGGTAGGGTTCCCCTAACCCGACGCGTGGGCACTCGACTCGATTTATTCGATTGTTCGATTATAATCGTTCGAATTTTGAATTTCCCATTGTCGTATTTAAATTATGAATGAAGATGCAATTAGCACACACGATTGCAATTTCAAAATCTTTTGTTTGGGAAACAAAGAGGGATTATGCCTCGTTAATTTCGTTTAGATTGACATTCAATTTTTTTTTTTTACATATACTATAATTAATAGTAAAAAAATACTTACGGCTCCAGAAAATATTTAAAACTGTTTACCTACTTGAGATAATTCTATAAGAATACCAATAAATATTTCAAACAATGTCCAAATAAGTTTGAGAAAACTTTCACGATTATTCTGCTCAAACTGAAAACCCTTGAATTTGACTTAAGTAAAAGCTATTGCACTTTTTCGTGTAATGTTTATTGTTTTATTATTATAAGCGTACATAAACGGTCAAAAATTTAAGTGTACCTAAAGCAAAATAAGGTACTCTACTTGCAATCGGCGGGGCGTTCAAAAAATGTACGTACTTACGTACGAAATGTGAAAGGAAACTCTTTATAAACCTTGAAATAAAGCCTCGCTTGGTAGTGAACTGCTCGTAGAACAACATTCCTATTTAGGCACAGTAAAAATCGGGCATTACTCATCATTTCCTAATTTAGGTACCAACCTCTAAAATTTTTAAAAGAAAGATTCTTTTGAATCGAAATAAGTGTGTGATCATTTGGAAATTGAATCATTTGACTAAAAACAATAAAAGATTCAAAAATGGAACCGAAAAGGCCTTTCAGAATGTCGATTCAGCCCCGTAGCACGCAGTAGTTTCAAATATGCAATTTACTGATTTAAAAAAAGAAAAAGAAGTGGACAGAGTGGGCCGGACACCCACCGGGTGCAATGGAAAATGGCGTAAAAACGCGACGAAAAAAACTATGGAAAAAATAGGCCCACGTATGGTAAACAGAGGGCCACCCCGTGCCACCCTCCCTAAATTACGTCACTCCACAGATATTATTGAGTCGTATGGCTCTTTAGATGATCTTCCATACATGTTAACCGACTAAGAAAAAAGCAGGAGGTTCTATATTCAGATGTTTGAATTTTTTATCTATGTTTGACGATTTTTCCGCTAATTATCGACCGATTTTGAAAATTCGCAATTCTTATAAAGAATGATGCCATATTTTTTTTCCCAAGGTATATGTCACCTAAAACTTAAAAATAGTGTATATATAAGGGATTTTAGGATTTCGTTGTTTCAAGTCAAAAGATATATAAAAATAGTTTCCTACGTCATCATCATTATCATCATCAGCCCATACACGTCCACTACTGGGCATAGGCCTCCCCCATACGGCGTCACAAATAGCGGTCCTGAGCCGCCTCCATCCATCGACTCCCTGCGACCGCTACACGTCATCTACGTCCTACGTCATCGCAAATAAAATATACATAGGTAATTAGGAATAGCAAAAGTCACCTACCATAAAATACTTGCATCTAGAAAATAACATACTTAATATTAATACTGCACAGCTAATTACTCACTCTCAGTATGACAACTTACGACAATTAGAAAATAATTTCACCACAAAAAACTAATTACATTAATTCCTTAGTTGCAATGCAAGTCTATTTGCTCATCACGTCACTAAACAAACGTCATTAAAACGGAACGAAAATGTATTTTTTTATTTTTGTTCTTCGACTTTTCCGTCAATTGTGTACCGATTATGAGAATTATTTCGCTATTGTATAGATAATAAAGAGGGATTAGTATTTATCCCGCAAAAGTTAATAATATTATTATCATTAGGGTTTAGACGTCTGTTTTAGGTACTTCAAGTTAAAAAAATATAAAAATAGGTATTTGCTTATGTCATTGGGATATCGCACATAACATCAATCATAATTAGGAATTACAAACCGTCACCCACAGTCTAGAAAATAACACTGATCACACTATTGTGATACAACGTCGGCCACATCGTCACTTTCCATCAGGTGAGATTGTGGTCAAACGAGGGTCTATAATACATATTTAAAAAAAAAACCTGTACAATTGTACATCTAATTATTCACTACGACACTTACGACAATGCAAAAAATAATGTAGCTGCAAAAAACTAATTACATTAATTCCTTAGCTGCAAGTATATTTGCTCTTCACTAAACAAACGTCATTAAAACAGAAAGAACAACAACACACCATAATTTGAGTCAATGCAATTAAAATAATGGCTGTCACACCTACGATACAATTATAGTACGAATAAATTCTATGTTTTCGTCGGTATCAACAATGCTACATAATTAGGGCTAATCAAAAAAAAAGTAAATTCTCTATAATGGAACGTAATAGTCGTGGCAGTTCTTAACGCGGCCTCGTGATATGTTGATAATTAATAATTACGCAGTTTCAGTGTTTCTTTGGACGTTTTTATTGTTAGTTTCAAGTCGGCTATTAGACATCGGTACTGTAAACAGTACTTACGTGAATAGTTGATGATATGTACGAGCGCGACCGTTTTGTAGCAAGTAGCTACTCTACTGTTTTATAGTGCGTCACTAGTTTTCACGGAAATAGAAGTTTTATAATTCGAATTTCAAATCCATTTTCAGTCACTTAGCCTGCTCTCTGTATTGTTCGATTCTAAATTCAAATTACCATTTTTATTTCTATATTCTGTTTTTTATTTTTTTGTTGAAGTTGCCAATGTTATACCGAATTCAAAAACTAGAGTTTTGATCTTAAGGAGACTATTCACTGGAAGTGATGTTAAAAATATGAATTTTTTAACATCATCGTCATTATTTTGAATTGAATCAAGTGATCGTTAGAAACCCTTTATAATTCAAGCTAAAAGCTCACACCATCAAATTCACGGAAATGAGTCTAACAGCGATTCGATAGAAAGAAGCTAATTACCTCCCGCACCCCACTGCACCCCTAAACTTAAAAAGGAGTTTAATTTGCTTACCGACTTGCCGCGACTAGCTGCAATTACCACTAATGATAATAGCCTTTATTACTTATGTCCATTAGGTGTATTGTACGACTGAAGGTTTTATTTTTCTGATATAAATGAATGCAATTTAGTTCATGGTAAGACGTGAAAATAAAACTTCAATAACACGTTACTAACTTTAAGAACGTTTTGAAGTCAGTGGATGTGGTTTTGAAGATGAATCTCAAATTTGGCATAAAATTATGGAAAAATCAGTGTCAAAATATTTGGTGCATTCACAAAGTACTTGTTCAACACGATAAAAAACAGTTAATGAACTAATAACCTAGGTCAATTCAAATTATTTATTAAAGTATCCACTTCATTTGCCATCATGGCTCAACGTCAAATAATGTTTTGTTTGCAGACCATTTTCGGAACCGCTGTTTATAACCAATGTTTTATTTTTAAATATCCAAAATAGGCATTTTCTTCGGAACAAAAGTCCTAATGGCAAAATAATTGGACCTTCCATTTGTGACTATTACTCATAGAATGCAGTTGTTGATATTAGAACGGGTGAGATCGTTATACGATAGGCATTTTGAATTTACATAAATTATAACTAATGAATTCCTAATGTTTCGACGAATATAACTTCGGAAGTTTTATATTCGTGGTCAGGAATAGTAAGTAGTAAATATACAGGAATAGTACTAGTAAATATTATGACCAAATCAAATAAAAGCACAATATGCGCTGTTTATCCTAGAAAGTAACGAGGAAAAGCTAGAAACTTAAATTCAAAGTAGTACCTTATAAAAGTGCGTCAATTGACTAAATAGCAAAGTACCAATTACGTTCTATTTATGAACGAAAACTCAGGTAACAAAACAGTCGTGCCAGCTATTCCATTAAACAAGTTGCAGTGTCGTAATAGTGTCTGAGTAGACCGGACTGCGCCATTAAGGGGGGGGAAATTAGTGCATTATTGACTGATTTCCCTTTTCGACTAGCTGATAGACGGCGCGCGATTTCCCATTTTAAATAACTGACTAGCTTTGCATTAGTCGTTACGGTTTTTAATTGTGATAGTAGTGCTTTTATGATTTTGGATGTTTGGCACTTTTGTGTAACAAGGTGATTTCTAGTATCATAGTCATTAACTTTAGACATCTATTAATTTATCAAAATCCAGTATAAGTATCTAATTGTTTATTGTTTACCATATAAATAGTTGTTTATAATACAAACATAATTATTACGTAATGGAGCACCAAGTCTGTGAGGAGGGCGATGGTGTCTGCGACATACATAGTTTTATTAAAAACTACTGCGGGCATCATCGGAATCCAATAGTTATTGTAAACATGTAATCCGTTCCGGAATAAATTATTTGAATTATTCATTTATTTGGTATTTTCTCCTAATACTATACAAGGCAAGAAAATCCAATTCATAGTTATATATCTAAGTAGAATTGCTACGACCCAAATACCACTAGAATAACAATACTTATTATTTTTTGTTACTAAACGTTGTGCTTTGATAAATTTAGAATAAAGTTACCACCTATTTAAAACATAACACAACTTGTCACTAAAACCTTTATGTAGCTTCAGAGATAAATATTTGGTTACCATAGTGATTTCCTATATAATTTAACATCTTTACAACTTATCACACCTTCACGATAAACTGTTCACACCTAGGTACTAGCCATTTGAATAGAACAAGTCGATCGATTATATCGAAATCATCTCGCACGACTTGCCCCGCGACAAACGTAGGGCCTCCAATTAGTTTTTATGGTAAGCTTCATTACAGCCAGTGTTAATTATTATTGTGCTGACGAACGCCCTGTTCTCACTCGACGACCTAATTAGAACGGGTGCCGCGTTTTTTTTTTGTTTTCTTGTCAGCAAATTATGAGCATTGGGGTGTGTAGGACTTTAGAGCGGGTGTGTAGGGGGCTCTTATGAGGTGCATTGTCCCTTCGATGTGGATTCCAAATTTAAATTGCGTGGAATTTTTTCTTGCATTCGGATTTAGAAATTTTTGAAATTAGGATGTACAGTCGCGATAAAAATACGAAGCATGTTTTATTTTCATTCGGGTTTTATTGGTTGGAGGTTGCTTCTTTATAAGACGAGCACATTCATGTCAAAACTGTTTAGGTAACTTCCATAATTATATGGAGAAATCGTACACGCACAATTATATACAATTATGACGGAACGATAGGGGGAGACGTGGACACAGTTTTTAATGACCTAAAAATCATCACAGATGAATTCCGGCAAATAGGTTTAGAACTAAATTTTTCAAAGTGCGAGCTTTTTATTTCGGACTCTTGTGTAGACAAAAACAATATCATAATAAAATTCAATAGTTTGGCTCCCAACATTACAGTTGTAGATAAATGTTCACTTCGCCTCCTTGGTTCACCAATTTTTGATGAGTCTTTTCAGTCATTTGTAGATGAGAAAATTCAAAATTTCAACAAAACCTCTAACAGACTTCTCAAAATTAATAGCCATATGGCTTTTATAATTATTCGGTTTTGCTTGTTTGTACCTAAATTTACGTATTCTTTGAGATGTTGTCAACTGTGGAAACACAGTGAGCTCTTGGAAGGCTTAGACAACATAATAAAGAATACTTTATCATCGGTTTTGAATATCTGTTTCGATGACAAGGCATGGTCGCAGGCCTCCCTGCCTGTCAAATTGGGAGGCTTAAGTATCCGCAAAATTTCAAGTGTAGCCCTGCCAGCGTTCTTGTCTTCCGTCTACAGCACTAGTTCTTTAGTGGAAAAAATTTTAAATCCGTCTTTGGTCTCACCTGGAAATTCATTCGAAATTTCGTTCTTAGACGAGGCTCGAATGGCTTGGCATAGTGCTTGCCCTGATGCTGCTCCCCCAAAATCTCTTTTGTCCCAACGGCAATGGGACGGGCCTCTGTGTGAGTTGACACGGAATTGTTTGTTACAAACGTGCTCCAGCTCTGCAGATCGTGCCCGTCTCCTGGCCGTTTCTAAATGGGAGTCAGGACATTGGTTGCAAGCACTTCCTTCATATAATACTGGCACTCTATTGGATCCCGTAACTTTCCGTATAGCAACATGTCTTCGGTTGGGTGCAAGGTGTTGCGCGCCTCATCAATGCCAGTGCGGTACTGTTGTCGAACAGCTTGGTCATCACGGATTATCGTGTACTAGGGCTGCCGGTCGGATGTCTCGCCATGCCAGCCTTAACGACATCATCCGGCGGGCCTTTGTCACCGCTAACGTACCAGCTATTCTCGAACCGAATGGTCTGTTGCGTGACGATGGTAAGAGGCCCGACGGCATGACTTTAGTCCCTTAGGAGCTGGGCAGGCCTATTGTGTGGGACGCTACATGTGTCGACACACTTGCGCCTTCCCATCTTTCAAGGACATCCGTGAGGGCTGGTTCGGCGGCAGATTTGGCCGAGGATCTCAAGAGGCGCAAATATGCAGGTCTCGACAGAGCCTACGCATTTGCTCCCCTTGGAGTCGAGACCCTAGGTCCGTGGGGTACCGAGGCTCTCCGGGTTTTCAAAAAATTATCTGAGCGCCTGGTCGAAGCGACGCGTGACCCGAGAGCTGGTGAGTATCTGGCGCAGCGCATTAGCATTGCCATACAGCGGGGCAATGCAGCCAGCGTCTTGGGGACGCTTCCGACTGGTATTGATATGGACCAGTTGAGCTATCTGTAGATTGTTTGCAACAGTCTGCAGTTAGCTCAATTGTTTCAATTGTAAATACTAGTTTAATTTCTTTGTATTATTTGATTGTTATTTTCTTTGTCAATAAAGTCATCATATACAAGACGACAAACTGGAATATCTTTCAACAGTTTTTCACATAAACCCAAAACATAGGACAAACAGGGATTCTATATCAATATTTCATTACATTGTAAGATTATAACAAAAACAATCCCAAGAACCTCGCAATAAAACAAACTAAAAAATAATTTTCAATTGTCTTGTATAACAACTCAAATGCGAGATTCTATAACATTTATTATCTCATATTGTAAGAATATAACAAAAAGGCATTCCAATACTCTATTAATTCTCCAGTGGCCTTAATAAGGTTGTTATGTACTTACCTTCTTCGTGGTTCGTTGTGGAAACCATAAATCCTACTAATTGGCGCGATTAGAAATTCAAAATAATTTTATTGATTTCTTTTGTAATTTTATTGGGTTCTTTATAGCTTGGCGATTAGTTTTCAAGTTAATAGTTAGTTAACATCGATTGTTATGTTTGGTCGAACCAATTAATTTTTCAGTTACAGTTTAGGTCGGTTTAGTTACATAGGTTAACCTACCTTTTGTAATCTATCACATATGTATAGTTTTACTTTTAAAATTGCAAATGAATTGTAGGCTTAGACATAACGATTTTATTGACTTCTAATTAATTATTTTCCCTAAACTTTGTCCATAGTTAGACCTATAAGCGTTTTTAATTAAAGTACCTATAATGTTCAAAAATAAACTCTATTTGAATGACCTAAGTCTTAACTACATATGTTATGTTATTAGCAGAAAACTAGAAGTAAAACATTGATGTTGGTTAAATAAACCTTAAAAGGGTATCATAAACACAAACACAGAATAATAATACTCTCAAATCTAACAGTAGATAATTAATGGAACTGCTCTTAAAATAATGTACCTGACAGTACCTCCGTAATGACATCAACCAATCTATTTATTTACACATTCAATTCTAAACCTAAACCCTAATAAAACAGGGCATAAAATAAGTTAATAAAAGTCTGTAATTTTTATTTATACAATTCTAAACCTAAGCTCTAATGAGATAGGATTTAGAATGAGTTGATTAATGTGTGTATTGTTCATGAGATCATGGCTCGTACGCACTTGATTTATTCGTTCAAACGTCTTGTCTTGACCCACATTTGTGTATTGCCTTTAATTGTTAAGTAAGTATAATTAAAACGCGCCTTCAACATTAAATCTTGTTAATAATACCTAGATGAAAATACTACACACTTTTAATTCTCTAGATAAAGATATAAATGTATTTATCCAGATAATTAGATAAAACCCTTGTAGCTGACTGTCAATGCCATTCATATTATAAACTAGCTGCTGCCAGTGCCTTCGCCCGCGTTTTATCGGGATAAAAAGTAGCCTATATGATAAAACCAAACCATACCCATACCAAATTTTAGCGGAATCCGTTCAGTAGTTTTTGCGTGAAAGGGTAACAAATATCTATACATGCATACATCCATCCATACAAACTTTGACATTTATAATATTAGTAGGATTGGAAGTAGGGACGATTTAAAAGTAACTCTGTCTATCTGACCTGTATGTACCTTTTCACGCCGAAACGGCTGAACGGATCTTAATGAAATTTGGCAGGGAAGTAGATGGTATCCCGGAGACGGACATAGGAGACATGAAAAGTGCGAGCGAAGCCGCGGGCAGCTGCTAGTCCATATATACATAGTATGTTGATACATATTATGTAATCTCTGATAAAACTTTAACCCACGTACAAATATGAAAGTGCTTTATTTCCTTTAGACCTTACAGGACACGTCATAAAATTCAAATTACATAAGTAAAGTATTAATGTTGATAATGTACACAAGATTTTTGAGGTGTACATAGATTGTTCCATAATTTATATTATAATACATATGTATAAGTGATATTATTTTCATGGTTTCAGTTTTTCTTATTTAAATTTGCATATTATTTTTGTTCTTTGTTGTAAGTGTGTATAAGGCTGCCTTGAGCACCACGGTCTACACGGAAGACCAGCGCCATGGTATGATCTGCTCTACCATAGCACATGCTGAGTGGAGTCCGATTTTGACAGTTTTTATTTTTATTTAAGGTTAATTTACTGTACATTACTCATCTGTTCTGGCAAATAAAAATGTTTTTACTTTTTTTTAAACTGGAAAATAAAGTGAACACTTTAATTCTTTATTAACTTTAATCTAAAAAGATTAAAGTTAATAAAAAATTAAAGTTAAAGTATAAAAAAGCCATAGTGTTTGTTATCTTGTTACTATTGTTATATTGTTATTATAAAACTGGTTGAGCCTACTATAATTCCAGAGTCTTTTAGGCAGCCATGATCAACGCAAGCGAAGACGTGAGCAGAAACTAGTTCATAATCATAATTTTACTTTACCCTACATAACAAACAAGGTTAATAAACATTGTCATAAGATCAATAGGCTATTTCAGTGGAATAATCCACTTATTATGTACATTATCATAATCCGCTTTACCTAGAAGTGCAAAACAAGTTCACAAGTAAAGGGCGATATAATTAAGCTTGTGATCATTAAATTATGCAACTGTACCTAAAGTGTAGGTAGGGTTGTCACGCTGATGTTAATTTTTTTTTCTTGTTAGTAGTAATAACTCAAAACTCAAAGTGCTTTATTTCCTTTAGGCCTTAAAGGAATCTTTGACACGTCACAAAATTAAAAATTCCTTACTAAATCTGGGAAATAAAGTAATCACTATGATTTTTTGTTCCCTTCAATCTTTTTAAGGTAAAGTAAACAAGCGAACAAGAAACCTTTACCTTGTAAGAGTTTGAGCACTATCTTACTGAAGAAAGTAAAGATGTGGCCTATGAAGCACTCTTTCCTAGCAGGAACGTATTCACTCGGGATTTTAAGATTTCATTCTTTGCTTTACTTATAACGAAAGGAGAGGGAATCTACTTTATTATACTTTTTGTGGGTTGTTTATAAGCCATCAGGACCTATTTATTGACTTACTTATAAAGATAAAGATACTAAGAAATGAAATAAGATCCCAATATTTTTTTTTTACGTTTATCTCTTTTTACGGTTATACCTTAAACCAGTGTGAGGCTTACGCACTATAATTAGCAAAAACCTTAAGATAAAGATACATTTATTAATACATATTAAGCTAGATGATATACTTATTCCTTTTTTTTTATTAAAATACGTACATTTGAAAATGTATTCAATACATTACTTTTTTACCAACATTTTCTGGCAAACGAATGATAAAAGTTCATTTTTGTGTCAGTATAAAATATAATTTTCACTTCTCTTACTCAAAAAGTGTAGCTTAGCGGGCCTAAAACTCGAGTTTAATACCTCAGGCTAAAAAGTATTTTTTCTTTTTAATTTTTGTCTAAAATCATCAGCCCGTACAAAGCATTTATTCTCTTACATAAAAACTCGACTTCTTGGTGCTCCGTCAATCTTTTTTTTTGAAAATAGAACCGTCTTGGTGATGTTTTATGAAGGTTGATTCTTCCCTTCACGGTAGAATGCGAACTGTTTCGTTGCGGGTTAAATAGATATTTAAAAAAAAAGATGGTATTGGCGCTAAATCTCTAGAATTTTCTTCATTCCAAATCACAAACTTTTACGTTTAACTTCCTGACTTTTACTTCAGAATTGTGAACGTGAAAAATGTCATCAAGTGATAGTGAAGATGCTAATATGCAAATGGAAGAAAAGGGCAAAGAAATAATTATGAATCTGTTGCCGACAAAATCACGTGGAATATATTTAAAGAGTTACGAAAATTTTATGAAATGGAGAGATGAGAAACGTGTGGATTATTTTACAGAAGGGGTTTTTCTCACTTATTTTGATGAATTATCGAAAAAATTCAAATCGTCGATTCTTTGGAGCACATATTCAATGTTAAGAATGACCTTACAAACGAAACACGACGTCGATATTATTCATATATTTAAGTTCACGTCATCAGATTGCAAACGGACAGAAAAAAAAAAAACGCCAAAAAGACTTTAACATTTTGCTAAATTACTACTCCTGGAATTCCTTAAATCTGAAAGTGGCAACCCTGATCTTAGCATCAATAAATTATAATCAACATCTGAATATGAAATCAATATGTAAGTAAGTAGGTACTTAATTTATTTAATATCCGACCTTCAAACCGTTAATTATTAAACAATCCACTATTAAAGCATTCAAATAGCAAAATACATTTTTAATAGTTTTTAATTAAAAATCTCAATGGATTTTTGTGCTAATTAGTGTATGTAGGATGTTTTGCAATCAGGTAGGTATGTGTGTGAGTGTGTGTGCGGCTAATTATACCTAATTATTAAGGATGGGAGTTATTGGATATTTTGGCTACCGGTTATTAGTTGGGTATTTTATTTCAACACCGCTAGTACCAACTGGTACCCAATAACGTTACACTACTTTATACCTGTCCTGATTTCTACCCAATATATTTCTAACCGATTTGGTTAGAAATACCAAATACTTGTTGCAGCTACATAACTTTACGAGTGAACGGTCCGCTAGTATCTATGCGTAGATGATAGTTAGGTAAGTATAGGTATTGAAGCGTTGGGTAGTTATGGCTCACGGTCGGTAAGGCGCGATGCTCGCTTTGCACAGTTATTCCCTAGCGGTATGCGGATTTTACAATACCGTTAGATATTTTAGGACCATGCTAACAGGTACTGAGTTAGTTAGAGAATACCGGACACATCTCTACTAATTATGTTAGAATGGTGGTTTACCCCAGTTTGGATTTATTAGGAAAATCTTGGTATAAAACCTGATACATAAAACAGGTATATTAAAGTACTTTTTCTACTTTAGGTAAGTACTTCTTTACGCCAAAAGTACTGAACGGATCGGGCTGAAATTTTGCATATAATGTAATTCTAGGCATGGATGAAAATATTGGCTACGTTTTATTCCTTAAATCAGTTCCCATGGGATATAAATAAAATGTAAACATTTCCATAGAAACAACGCGTGCGAAGCCACGGACATGAACTAATGATTTTATATAAGAAAAAACCCATACATCTAACTAAATACTTTCATCTAAGAAACCGTATTAGAAATAAAGAGTTTATAAAAAAAAAGTTTTGCTTGCGACTGTACATGACTTATGTATGTGATGTCATAGTATGGCATGCATACCATACAGTACTTTAAAATAGGGCTCTATTATATAAGTCAGAGAATCTAAAGTCAACAATTACCACAACTTCGCTTTTGAATATGCAGCAAAACAAAAAAAAACATAGGTTAGAAATGAAAAAAATAAGAAACGAATTGACCATTACAAACAGCTTACTGTTAAAGCTGTACCCACATTAAACCAACGCTGCTACCGCGCAGCAAAATATGTGCGTTCCAACATGAACTTACACTCGATATCTTTAGATAAATTTTACAGTGACATAATGGCTTCCCACAAGCATCAAAACGATCTGTGGCCGCATGCCGTCAATATGAAATATATCTCAATGTTACGAGTTAAAGCTCTTAATTGAATGCAAATTTTTTGTTCTGTGCAGCAGCAGTGCGCCTCTGATCTGCGAAAATCATAAGGGTTAAAGTTAAAGAATTAATTTTGATTCCCATTCATTCCAGCTGGTTATTCGTGAGAGAAGCAGGAATCGGCCAATTTGTATTCGTGAGTTTACAACTCATGTCTACTTTATTTTTGCCGCTCATTGATTCATCTTATATATAAAATTTCCATGTCACAATGTTAGTTACCGTACTCCTCCGAAACGACTTTACCGATTTTTACCAAATTTTATATGCGTTACTGAATGAATACGCATATAAAATTTGGTAAAAATCGGTAAAGCCGTCTGAGAATCGGCTACTATCTATTTTCCATACGCCTAAGTGATAAGGGTTGAAAGCAAAACCACGTTTGGCGGATCAGATAGTTTTCTTATAAATTTAGGGTTCCGTACCCAAAGGGTGAAAAAAGGTTAAAAATAAAAAAGATAATAATCATGTATATTTTTGGGTAAGTGTATTATTATTATAAGCCGTGGGGCCGCGGCGTACGAATATCGACCCCTCCAACTCAACCCGTGGATGTCGTAAAAGCCGACTAATGGAACCTACCAGAGGAAGGGCAGCAGCTTCCTTCTGAGTATTTTTAAACACTAACACTGCGATCACCAATACACCTGCCAAGTGGTGATTATGGCAAATCCCTCTCTACATGGGAGACCATCCACTCGATGGACCGACGACATCGTAGCGGTCGCAGGGAGTCGATGGATGGAGGCGGCTCAGGACCGCTATTTGTGGCGTCGTCGTACGGGGGAGACCTATGTCTAGCAGTGGACGTGTATGGGCTGATGATGATGCTGATGATGATGATGTATTATTATCCAAAAATAATGATTATTATCTTTTTTAGGTTGGTAGCTATCGCTGAATTATGTATGTTTATTATTCTTTATACCATATGCAAACATTGCAATCTTCATAAGTTTTAGAAAAAGCCAAGTATGGCTTAAAAAACAGCTTACCAGTTATGTCTACAATTACTAGGATCAAATATACACTAGTTCTTTTAATATTAAATCTTATCATGCTAATAAATAAATTTTGAAACTGATTGATTAATTTTCTTTTAAATTTAGGGTTCCGTGGGGGTGGGTGAAAATGGGAACCTATTACTAAGTCTCCGCTGTATGTCTGTCTGTATGCCCTTCAGCAGGCTGTCCCTATCTTATGAACCGTAAAAGGTAGACTGGTTATAATTTCACCAAATAAAATAAATTTAATAATAATTAAAGGTCGGGCGCGGATAGTACTTGTATGGGTATCTGCACTTTTTACTTTTCTTGATTATTCGGTTTCGCTTGCGCAATAATAAATAATAATAAATAATAATAAATAATGCTGGACAATTCAATAGTTATGTTACGGAACCCTCCATGTGCGAGTTGACTCACTCTTGGCCGGTTTATTTGAAAAAATTGTATGAGTGATACCAATAACAAAATTACGAGGATATTTTAGAGTTCACGAGGTCTATTTTTATACTCCTGGATCTCTCTATTCCTACTTCTGTTTCTCACCACTTCTACCTAATTTTCTTTCTTTTTATTTCCATGTTTATAATAATAAAATGTTGCCACTGTAATTGCAACCTTCAGTTAGACATTATACATCATAATTACGAGGCATACACATAATTACCCTAATTATGGGTAATAAGGTGACGTAAATACAGAATGGTGATTACTCGACCTTGACTGGTAGAGGTGGAAAGTATTATGATAGATAGATGATATACGACTGATGTGGCACGGTGGTCGAAGGCTGCGACGCAGGTAGTTGCGGGTCCGATTCCCGCCTCGGGACAAATATTTTTTCTATCTGCAAATATTTGTCCAGGGTGTTCTGGTAATTTTTCTATGTATAATGAAAAAAATATCTATCTATGTAATATATTGTATTATGTATATCAGTCATCTGTTACCCATAACACAAGCTCTGCTTAGCTTGGGGCTAGATAATGCTGTGTGAATTTGTCCAGCATTATTTATTTATTCATTTATTTATTATGGATAGATACATCGTCTTTTGTTATTTTTAAATTCCTTTATTTTGTTTTTGTTTCAAGGAAAATATACAACCGAATGGTTGGTAGTACTACCCACCGTTATAAGTACAAAATTGTAAGACACAAAGGAGCAGCAAGCACTTCTTGTCAAAATACAAGTTTTTCACAAACTTAGTTTGGCAATTAGGGCACAATAATTGTAATGTAACTAATTTGAAATAAATACAGTTTTAATTTTTATTTTTAATTTTAAGTTAGTTTATTTGTTTATGAGATGTCAGTGCAGATCCCAGTTCCCCCAACAATTAGAATTAGAATGGTCGGTTTTTGACATTCACTAATCGCTTATTGAATACTACCCGTACATTAGAGAAGTTACTATAGAGAATATCAATAACACCTTATTTCTTATTTGATAATAATACCTATGTTTATAGTATACAATTTGACTTGTCTAAGTGCTTATTTTGTAAGCTTAAAGAAATAAAGTTATTGATTCTGATTCTGATTCATTAATTTAATCGTAGTCTCTAAGCCCTCTCAATCTGTCCACAATGATTTTAGTTAGTTTCCAAGGTTCTTTAGTCAACTGATCCCGCTCTAAACTCATCCCACGGGATGAGTTGACTAAAGAATTAATTTTAATAATTTTGATAAGTCAAATCATCCCAATTTAAAAAAAATATATAAAGTAAAGTACTATTTGAAATATTACACACGAGAACAATAATGTATCTAAGAACAATAAAGTGGTCATACTTAATATGTTAACTCTACTAACTTCTAATTTTACTTTAACATGATAACTCAACCCGTGGATGTCGTAAGAGCCGACTAAAGGAACCTACCAGAGGAAGGGCAGCAGCTTCCTTCTGAGTATTTTTAAACACCAACACTGCGATCACCAATCCGCCTGCCAAGCGTGGTGATTATGGTAAATCCCCCCCTACATGGGAGACCCTCCACTCGATGGACTGACGACATCGTAGCGGTCGCAGGGAGTCGATGGATGGAGGCGGCTCAGGACCGCTATTGGTGGCGTCGTACGGGGGAGACCTATGTCCAGCAGTGGACGTGTATGGGCTGATGATGATGATAACACATAATTTTTACTAATCCGTACCTATTTTTTGATTGTTTAGTACATATACACCGACTTTTTGTCTCCATGCTTTGTTCTACCGATAATTTCTAAGTTTTTCTGTGTTATGATTAACATTAAAAAGTTATGATATTACGATGTACGTAATACATCGTAATATCATAACTTTTTAATGTGATCTTTGTATTGTGTGTTGTAGTATCAAATAATTTTTTTTTCTCTCTTTATATTAGACCTGTAACTTTATTGCCAATAAACAATCTGAATCTATATCTTTGCTGTATATAAATATAATTTTATACTTATGTTTACTGGATTGGTACCCAATAAACAAAAAACGAAGACAAGGAAGACCCGCAAAACGATGGGACGATGACATCGTAGAAATAGCAGGGAAAACATGGAGTAGAGTAGCTAGAGATCGAGGAAGATGGAAAGAGTTGGAGGAGGCTTTTACCGCTGAAAGCGGTACTCACATATAATAATATGTAATTTTAGTACTTAAGTTAGTTTAATTGTGTGTGAAATAAAAGCTGTTTTATTTATTACAACAGCTTTTATTTCTATACTGAATTTCGGGATAAAAAGTATTTAATATCCTTCATACTAGGTATAAATGAACTCAAATTGTGCCAAGTTTCATTTCAATTTACTTATGTTTACTAAACACTCAAGCAACAAGCAGACTGCACATTTGAAAAATTTAAGAAAACTTAACGACTCCTTTATTGTATACTATTTTAATGTAACCTTAGCCCCAGCGTTATATACTTTTAGATATGTACATTTGAATTAAATGACAGTACAACGTCTGTCGGGTCAGATGGTTTGAAAATAATTGTCGTATAATCAAACCTACAACTTTTACACCAAACAATTCAACTGTCCTCGATATCATTAAAATTACTAGCCGCAACGTCAAAACATCGAACACTAGAATCCAATACAAAGCTCTATAAAGGTTGTATCAACGCCGTATAAAGTTCAAAGGCCACATAAAGCCGGTGCTACACAATGAGCATAAAGTATGCATCGCCTAGGCGCGATCATATCGGTAGGTAATTAGCTGCTAATGTCAAACTGGCTTGTAATAAAGCCGTGGAAGAACAATATGCTTCCACTAAGCAAAGGTTTTATACCTTGATATATGTTTACTAGCTGCTGCTCGCACCTTCGACCGCTTCGCTTATATGCTGCTCCAGGTCCCAAACTATATTTATACCCATACCAAATTTCAGCCCAATCAGTTCAGTAGTTTTAGCGTGAAAGAGCAAACAACCATACATTCATACTCACAAACTTTGACATTTATAATATTAGTAGGATAGTAAACTAGAAATAGGTATTATTGGCCCGACACGGGATTTGAACCCAGGACCGCTAATTCTGAGGTATTAGCGGTTCAACAAGCTGACTGCTGATTCGGTATACAGTCCCATTGGATTATGAGAGAGGAAATAGGGAGTGCACCTGTGTTTGCGCACACATTTGTGCACTATATAATACGCAGGTGCGCAGGACATATTATAGTATAGTGCAGTAATTTCGACCACGACGGCCAAGAGGTACATATTTATTACACTCATTGTCAGAGCCACATAAAAGTCTTAGATTAAGTTTGAATTAAAATACTCTCGATTGAGTCCAACCAAAAATTTTAATAAGATACATGCCTATAAATATCCGTAATTATTGATGATACTATAACACCATTGTCACATAATGCAGTATTTCATGGACGCTGTTATTTCTTCCGCATCCTCCGCATCGTCATCAGATGATGATGATAAATAAGTGCGACTCTTCATAATAGGTAGAACGTGTTAGTTGAACAAATATAATCTGATCTAGCTTCTGCCCGTTCATTTGCTCACTCGATATCCGGATATATCAGGATATATCCAGGAGACCAGAGTGTAGACCAGGGTCTTTTTTTTCCACTTTTGGTTGAGCAGGAGCGGGGTATTTGTCTACACTTAAGAATAACATTTACCAAATTAGTAGTAAAGAGAGAAAACAAGAAAACACATTTATTTACTGTCAACAACATCAAGATAGAACTATAGGTAGATTTAATGTTTTAAGAGATTTAGAGAGTCAACCAGTCATACCCTAGACCAAAATAGATTAGACAAAGTAGCAAGCCCCCTAGTAAATCACATCACAACGCTCTTCGATTTGCCTCATACACTCATTGAAGCTAAACAACTCGAATAAGTAGAAACATCCTGTAGGGGCTCATTTATATACGCACACAAGTGAACAATAATTATACATCATTATAACTAATTGTACAATACATCGGCTAAGAAGTATTCGCGACTATTAATGACAAAGGCAATTAGGGTGCACCCACACTAGCTAAAGGTAAGCCTTTGTGCTGAGGCATGAGCATAGAGGTAGATTTCCTAACTGAAGGTAACGTAACCTTCGATAAAGGAGGAGTATCGTCACTGACCATCAGGTAAGACTATGGTCAAAATATTATCGATTATAAAAGAAGGGTCTGTGACAGTAAAGTAAAAATATGCCAAAAATATCGAAATATATCGCAATTAGTATTCAATAATTTAAATTCGGGGCCGTGGGGCCGCGGCGTACGAATATCGACCCCTCCAACTCAACCCGTGGATGTCGTAAGAGCCGACTAAGGGAACTTACCAGAGGATGGGCAGCAGCTTCCTTCTGAGTATTTTTAAACACCAACACTGCGATCACCAATCCTGCGATGCCTGCCAAGCGTGGTGATTATGGCAAATCCCCCCCTACATGGGAGACCATCCACTCGGATGGACCGACGACATCGTAGCGGTCGCAGGGAGTCGGTGGATGGAGGCGGCTCAGGACCGCTATTTCTGGGGTCGTACGGGGGAGGCCTATGTCCAGCAGTGGACGTGTATAGGCTGATGATGATGATGATGAATTTAAATTCATGACCTGAGATTTTGATTGATTTAAGACTTAGGATAAACTTTGAACTAAGAAAATGTATTGTTGACAACTATCTACACACAAAAATTTGATTAACAGAGTAGTGGTATGTGGTATTGTTATGCATCAGTTGAGCTTTGAAGATTGTTATTGTTGAGCCTTGTAGAGTCTGCAGGTAGCTCAGTTATCTCAGTTGTAAATACTAGTTAGTAATTTTACTATAAAAACTTTCGTAGTTTGACGAATTCATTATGAATGTAAGTTCTAATTTGTTTCTAAACTTTGATTGTAATTTTCTTTATCAAAGTAATTAATATGAAAAAAATCTATCGATTAACCACCTTCTTTGTTGAAAAGAACTATGTATATTCTTATTTCACGTGAATTTCCGCTGCTCGCTCCGCTCGCTTATTCCGAACGCCTGTAACGTCTTTAAGTCTGCGTCATTATATTCATAAGTAGTTTGTTTGACAGTGTTGTGTTGCATTTTGTCTAATTGTAACGGTGCTTTGTGGCGAGCAAATTGGTCATCGTTTCTCTTTTGTTTGAATTTTGATAGATGTGAACATCAATTGACATGTTTAGGCTCATGCTATATTTACTGTGCACGATTTTGTCTATTTCTTGGTAGGTTTCAAGTATTCGGTCTATGCCAAAAGTGTCGAGGGCGCTAAAGGGATCTAATTTTAGAATTCGGTAAATGTGAAAGTATAAAGCATAGATCTCTTTGAGTTCATTCATTTCCTTCTGGCCGTTTGGCTCGAAAAGTTGTGCGTTCAGCTTTACTAAGGTTCTCTGCTAAGGCTGGTTTTAGTGTGACGCTGATCATCGGCGCTGAGACGCGTAGCTGGTCAGCGCCGACCGTGCGAGTAACGCTCACTGAAAACTGAGGCGCATGGCGGACGGTCGGCGCCGTGAATCGCTCAGCGCTGAAACTCGTCACTGTTGAGTGGTCGGCGTTGTTCTAATAAAGCTTCTATTGCAACCGAACATATTAACCTATCAGCGCCGATGGTCAGCGTAATACTAAAACCAGCCTAACGTCTTAATTTTCAGGTTTTACTTAGTATGTATTAGTTTTTTTATGTTAGCTACAATTATATATAATAAGTACACTCTCTTTTGTAGGCTTTTTATTATAATGCCTTAGGTAATTACTAATTTCTCTTTTGTTACGTTCAACGACTAAACTGGTCGCCTGTTATTCTTGTTAAAGTCTTAAATGAACAATTATAGAATCTTTTAATTTGTTCTCCTCCTCCTTGCGTCGTTTCCCCAGTATTGGATATTGATCGTTACCCATCACGGAAGTAGTTAAGTTAAGTTAAGTTCTTTCCTCTCTTTCCCTCTACTTTACCCGTGACGATGAGTTGATTTGGTCTATCCAGCATCTATTCCGTGATTTCTACGTAGTCTATACTACCTATTGCATTCTTAACTTAATAAATCTACAGTATCAATTACAGTAAGGTCATAGTCTGTCTCTGTGGGTGTATGTATACTATACTATACATACGTGTGTGTGTATGTACGTCATGGTTCTCATTAGTCCGATGCCTAATGGTTCTAAGTATGCGGGCGAGATCGCCGTCAGTCCGACACTATTGTTTGTTTGTGTCCATTGTTTGGTACGACACGGGATTTCATAGACGATGGTAGGTGATTTTGTATGTGCATCGTATGCTGTTTTGATTATTACACACAAACTTATCTTCAGAGATCAATGAACACTCTTATAACTTATAAAAACATTAATCAAAATTACTTTTTTTCCTTTCACTCCTTGTGACATAAAACCGCTAAAACTACTAAACCATTGACGAATTACAAGACAGGTATTTAAAAAAAAGATATAGATCGCATTTTACCGACTAGGTAATATATTTGTAATGCTGTTCTTTTTTGAAAAAAAGAACAAAGTAAAGAATTTCATTTCATTTCATTAAAAAAAAATGCGTAAAAGAGTAGCAGCTAGGGCAGGTAGCTGATTGTTTTTCGTAAAATCAATATTTATTAAAATAATCTTCCCTACAAACTTTAAAAAACGTATGTTTAATTAGGGAGAATAAACTTATGAGGATTATATTATATTATAGAGAACTAGAGAATTTAGTAGTACAGTAGAAACAGTATCAATTGCCACGCCCTGCTTGGATAACATTGTGTCTTTTATATATTACCTAGATACTAAGACCTACAAATGTAAACAATGATGTAATAAAGTAAATATTATTATGAAAAAGATTGATGGATGAAGGCGGCTTAGGACCGCTATTTGTGGCGTAGTATGGGCAGGCCTATGTCCAGCAGTGGACGTGTATGGGCTGATATGATGATGATGATGATGAAAAAGATTTTAACCCAAAACACAAACGACAATGGAAACCCACCAGGATTGGAGGTGGCCGGTCGTTCGCGCGGCGTTAATGACAATAACTCGCCATTAGCCAGCAAAGCTGTTTGTGAATAACCCGCACCCAAAGTAGCGGCGCGACGATGACGACGTGATCTATTGCTTTTATATGCGATTGTACTGTACCTTAAGGGTATATATTGCTAAGTTACATATTCTTGACGATTTGTAACTTGTAAACCATTGGCGGATTGACAATGACTACCTATGGTGTCGAAAACCATCGGAGCTTTCTATTAAAATACTTGTCCAAATGGCTGAACGATCCGGAGTGGGTATTATCCTTCGATTTGTTGATTGCACTTGTACCATATAGAATCCATAGTGTTCGTATTCTTGTAAATTTATAACAAGTCATTCGTCTTTTTCTTTTTATGTTGGAAAGGTGTTTGTAAATAACCGGAATCCAAAGTAGAGGGGGGCAACCTGGTCTATTGCTTTTGGACGCGATTGTACTGTACCTTAAGGGTATCTATTGCTTAAAGTTACATAATTCTTAACTATTTGTAACTTGTAACCCATTGTCGGATTAACAATGACAAGCTATAGAGTTCAAAACCATCGCAGCCTTATATCAGAATACTTATCCAAGTAGCTTAACGACCGAAGTAGGTCATATCTTCCGATTTGTTGATTATACTTTATCTTTATGCAAGCTATACCTACCGTTCATATTCTTGAACATTTATAACTTTAAAGGTGATATAGTGAGCATAACTAGTACTCCTCCTTTTAATTTTTAGTTGGAAATGGTGTTTGCACGGTTATTTTTTTCTTTTTTCACTTCTTCCACTAGTGGGTAAAAAGAAGTGAAGAAAAAATCACAACACCTTATTTCCTTTTTTGATAACAACTATATTTATAGCTGTTTAAATATATATTATACGGCGGCGCGGCGGCGGCGACACCGCGGTGTGGAGAAGGCGGCGGCGCGCGGCGGCGTCATCTAATTACTTTTGTATGCGATTATACTGTATCTTGAAAGTATCTATTGTTTTTGTATGCGACTGTACTGTACCTTAAAGGTATCTATTGTTTTTGTATGCGATTGTGCTTGTAGCTGTGTGTGTATATTCGCCGCATTCGTCCCATTCCGAAATAATATTAATATTTTTTCAGTTTTTTACTAATTCTAAACAAAATCACATCATTCGTTTCATAAAAATTGCGCTCATAAGGGGAGGCCTATGTCTACTATGTCCAGCAGTGGACTCGCATAAGCTGGAAATGAAGATAATTTTTTCGTTCGAATAGTTAAACCAGAGTGATGGCTGAGGCCCTATATATTTTATCACCATCGTCTCACACCCTTACATCATCGGAATAAGGTTCAAAATACCGCAGATAAAATACCATCGAGGTCCGTACTGACTAATTCAACATAAACATCTCACGTGTTTACGATTATACAAGTCATTTTAATATGTTCTCCTAATCGATTATTAATAACAAATAATATTACTATTTTTATCATTAAAGTCATAAAACCCAACTTAATAATTTAGTTAATCGATGTTTAGTAGTATACGGCTAATGTAATGGCACATTACGGACTTTGTTTAGCCGTTGCGTTCGCGCTAGCCGAGGCGATAGCAGCGGTGTGAGAATTGACCTCTCCAATTTAGGACGTGGTTTTCGTAAGAGTCGACTAAGGGAACCTAACAGAGTATGCCAGCTGGTTAGGACTTTGCTTGCTACAAACTATATTTTGGTTTTAGAATTTGATACGTCGACTCCGACTGTGGATTTAAATAGTCCGCACGCGGTCAGAATGGGATGGCACTATTTCAAACTGACACAAACGCGGTTGGCCGAAAATTTACTTTAACTAGAAACTATCCTATTTTGACAACGCGTGCATTACACTCTCTCAACTATAAACTATTGCTAAACGTCGTCGTTGTTTGTAAGTGTGCCAGATGATCAACCGCGAGCTGTACGAACATTATCGTTGATTATTTTTATTCTTTACCTAAAACAGATTTTATTTTCATTATGTTTCCGTCGAATTAATCAAATGTCATGACATGACATTGATTGAAATGTCAAGTCATATTTGATATTTAAATATCCTTACATGTTCATAAAATGTAGGAATACTTTTTTAGAAGCACAATAAAGTTGTATCAAATCAGACGCAGCCGAAATAATCGAGTTGACTTTGAAAGTTGGATGATTCCAGATTTTATGTATGTTATTGTTAAAAGTAAGTTGTTAATTCATCCTAATCTTATATATAAAATTTCCATGTCACAATGTTAGTTACCGTACTCCTCCGAAACGGCTTTACCGATTTTTACAAAATGTTATATGCGTATTCAGTAGGTCTGGGAATCGGCTACTATCTATTTTCCATACCCCTAAGTGATAAGGGTTGAAGGCAAAACAACGTTTGGCGGGTCAGCTAGTAATATTATAAATGTCGAGTATGGAATGGATGTTTGTTCCTCTTTCACGTAAAAACTACTGAACTGGTTGGGTTTAAATTTGATAGGGATATAGTTTGGGACCTGGAATAACATACATATAAGCAATTTTTATCCCGATAAAACGCGGGCGAAGGCGCGAGCAGCAGCTAGTTTATTTATTTATTTATTTCAAGTAAAAAACAACAGTGTAGGTTGGTACTTAATAACATTCTTGAAATTGTTCCAAATTTTTTAGTAAAATGAATACTACCAGTTACTCTGGGTAGGGAGAGTCATTGAAAAACTGCTTTTGAAAAACTGGCCCAGCAAAATCGGCAAGCTGAGCGAGTTTTTCAAAAGCGTTCTGAATGTACATATATACCAATTAGGAAACAAACTTTAGTATAGTGACATACACACAAAGACACATAATATGTATTAAGTACCACACACAAATGTAAAGTATTTAGGTACCTATTTCTCTACATCTGTGGCCTATTTAAAAAAGTCCTCTCGAATAAAAGTACATTTCACTTTCGCATAAGCCGCACATGTTCTAAAAATGTACGCAATCGATTAATTAACGTGCAGATCCATCTGTCGTAATTAGTACGCGCGCAAAAAAATAATGACGTACCCCTAAACTAGGGGCGGACGAGCAACTTATTTGGTCTTTGGTCACTTTTTATGGAGCAACTAATTTGACCTACTTTGCTATACTAAAGAGATTTGATTAATAGAAGTAACGCGGTCAAAGATTAAGTTATTTTAAACGCTTTCACTGACCAGTCTCGGCTGCGCTCTAGGGACCTGTCTATGGGCATGTGACTATGAAAGTATTAAGGAGGCACGTAAGTACTAAGATGAATCTTAGTGCAGTCCTTGAACATTTAGATTAGCTGCCAGGTCAAATAATCCTATTGAAGACTGATCAGATTGGACATCTAAATATATCAAAGGAAAAAGAAAAAGGAAAATTTGTTTACTGGTTAAAAGTACAGCTTGCGACTATAAGCGAAAAACTATAATATAGGTAACCGAAAATATTTAAAATAACCTAGTTCTAATAATAGCAACAAGTGACTTAGGAACCAATAGGTCCCGTCTTACACACCACTTCTTAGACAAAACCACGCCTGTAATTTTATAGAGCAGTAGGTTAAGATCAAAGATAAATGATAGGTGGCTCGTCTGCACCGACCAAAACACTTTCTTCTTTTTTTTTCATTTTAATCCAATTTACCGAGGATTATGTTGGTAATTATATTTTTCCAATTGCGCCGGGCACGGCTAATTCGTACGGTTGATTGCCAGCGGAATCCGACCGTTGGTTGATTAGGCTTTTTAAATTTGTGTGGATGTGTGGATACGTTATACGTACGTCTATAGATATACGTAGGTACTTACGTATATATTATGATATAGGTAAGCCAGTATATTAGGCGTAGGTACAGTTGCTGCCCACATCAACTTCAAAAACAGTAGAATCTATAGGCTATGTCTGCCTTATGCCTAGGCATAAGGCATACAATCGTATGTAAAAATTATTTATATATCCATAAATCTAAACATCATAACTTTCGCATTTATAATTACGTATCATAGTAATATCGAAGTAACGTTAGTTACCTAATCTGTGGTAATAATATTACAACAAAACACGAAATTACTATGATGTGTACCCAGCTACTTGTAAGCAAGTAGATACGTAAGTAAGCGAACTTAAATAGGAATCAAAACGAAACTTATGTATGACGTTGGTAGGCTGTATTATTTTGGTAAGTTATCTTGGTTTAGAAAATGTTCTTTCCACGTTTCGTTCACTGTTGTTGATGTTGCTGGCTTTATAATGAATGAGGGACGTTCGAGAAAAACATCCTAATTCAGCATAAGTTCCACTAGGAGCTATGGATTTACAAGTCCTTTCTCCTGGATACGGCTCTATAAAAACTTTATTTTCAAATGAATAACGGAACGGAACTGCGCTATAGAGAGCGCGAAACGCGTAGTCATTATTGTAATTCCTATTGAGTTCGAAGCAACAATTTTGAAATTAGAATCATAAAACTAGTAAAACTAAACATCATTAATCGGGAGAGCTTCGCGACCCGATACGAAAGGGTTGTTCCACACCACGCCGCATAATTACTCCGCACACACACACAAAACACATTAACACAACGATAAAACAAGCCAACTACTTAGCATTTTCAAATTAAATACACTAATCACTTGTGTAAACGCACTGTGTACAGATAGAAAGGAACGATCGATAGTTTGTATGTGTGAGTGATTATAATGAAGGGGTAGAAGGGTGATATTAAGTGGCTCTATTCGTGAGCCCCCTCAGTTCATGCCTTCGCCACTTCACTTGAACCGATAATTTTGTTTTTAATAGATCGCGCGATCATTGCCTTGGGCACTATGAGCTGGATGACGAGTGGTTGATTCCTAGTCAAGCACAAACTTGGTACCTCGTAAAGTTCTTACTTGCTAACATGCTACGAACACAAAATGTTAGGTCAGAATATATCTAATCTACATACACATAATAAAATGCATGATAATTTCTGTCAAAACTAATCTAAATAGAACATTCTTTTAGAAACAATATCAAGAGAGCCTACTAAAAAGTGACAATGGGTTATATTATTACATCACTGAAGTGCATTTTCTATTGAGGTATGTATTTGTATGAGACCAGCAAAGATTTGTATGCCAGTCTTTTAGGTAATGTTTTCGGACACCAACAATTTTATTGCCAAACGTACAACATTACCACTTTTACAACTATTCTCATCGCAAACAAAAACAATCACAATACGCGAAAGTATGAGCCAAAACTCCTAAAACATTAACTAAAAGCTTGCAAAGCCCAAAGCAGTAATTCGGCTAAGCAACGATTAATTTGTGTGTAAAACTCTAAAAGCAGTACATTAGCAATTCGCAACAACACTTACATAGGAGTAATGAGTCGTCTGTCCATATAATCATAGAGCAGCCATTACTCCCGACTTGTAGGGCGACCACGGTTTCCGGCAAGATGCTTAGTTTCAGTTTCAGTTTCTTTATTTTCAAACAAACATATTTGGTCCGGGCATTAAAACCAAAATTAAAATTATATAATCACTCAAAACAAACAGTTAAAATAAATAACATGAGAACAGACAACAGAAATAAATTGATTCAGGAGTCACAAGATTCCACATTTACGGCCTTATTCATAATGATTTAGCGGCCCACTAGAGGCTGATTAGAGCATTGTTATCAAAAAAAGTTATTGTTATAAATACTGGTTAACAAACCCAGATCCCTTATTTACGTGAGCTAGAGCGAGCTTAGTGACCGTTAATATTGCCAAATTCAAACACTTGTATGTTTTGTTGTGTTGTTTTTTACCCTTGAGTATAAATGAATATAAATTTACCTACTAAATTAATAAATATTATTGCATTTACAAATTTTAGTAACTTCTGCCCGCGGCTTCGCGAGTGCCACGATCTTTACAAGTGTGAAATTCCACCCGATCTATTCACTAGTTTTGGCGTCGTCTTCGGACAAACATTTTCATAAAGACACGGCACAACGACACAAACTTTCGCCTTTATAATATTAGTAGGACCATTAATTTATTTTTATATTTTATGTATTATTTTTCGGGTTTCTAACTCGACGGGTGAAACGGTACTCTATTACTAAGCCTCCGCTGTCTGTCTGTCCGACTGAATCACCATCACAGGTTTAGCAGTTAGTTACTTAAAATGTTCGCTAAGGTAAGCCAACGATTGCTATCTTTTTTTATTCATAATAGTCTGCTAAACTGTCGCTTACTAACTACTAAAATAGGTAAGCATAGACCATAGAAATATAGGAAGTCTCGTATGCTCCAAATGCAAACCATAGATAGGCAAACCTCATTGGTATATTACACGTTCAATAATATCGGCGTGTCACGATAATATTGATAGTATAATAAGCCGTATCGCAGTATCGTGATATTATCTAGAAATCTTGCGATCCAAGATATGATACGCGATAATATTGAAAATGTAAGCGCCTCGCGATATTCGTCTGTCAAAACTAACTAGCAGCGTTGCTGGTCTGTTTTGGACTTTTTTATAACTATGCGGACCTTTAGCGGACCGTAACTCTGCGGATTTCTTCGGACCAAAACGCTTATCGACTGTATATCACTTTATTTATGCATAGTTTGCACTGTAGTAGCAGAGAATATTATAATAATACTAACTTAGTAGCTACAGTGAGATATTGCCGTCGTATTTTAGTTAGTTCCTCAAAGAAAGATAGATTGATTAACTCTGTATTTCACCTATTGTAAATAATTTTGTATGGTTCAGCTATGGAATCTAATCATGCCGCAAGCATTCGTTTCAAGTTGCCACGACGTAATTTCTCGAACGGTGTGCTGGTTCGGTTCGGAGCCAGTGGCGGCGTAGCGTGGGTTAGTAAATGGGGCGGATTTCTACCCACTTATTATGATCTGGCTGTGCTTATGAGCTTCCGTTGTCACCCCTTCGGGTTTCGGGTGCCAGGGCACCCCAAGAAGTGCCAGCATGGCACCCCTCGGAGCTTGGTACCCGAGACGGAAACGCGCGGGTCTTATTTAAACAAGTTTTTTTTAATCGTTCAGACGTAACCGCGCGGTTAGTCCAGCCGGGATACAAACCACGCGATTTGAATTCGCACGATTCCCGCGTATCTAAACGTGCCCTAAGATCGTAGATTGAGCATAGTAGTAAGCATAAATCCTCCATCTACGCCTAAGATCAAGCAGCCTACTTATAAATACTATACTACCTCTTTGGCAGAGCCGATGATATTATTTTGAAGTTTATGATACTTCATACTGACACTGGCAGAGTCCTAGCGAAAGAAAAGCAAGCGGCATCATTAAAAAAGAAGTTGAATTGTTTACTATTTGGAGTGGAGTAACTTGGCGGTAAATTGGAATGGAAATAATAACAAACAGCTGATTGATTTCGGCCATTTTTTCACACTCTAGAACACGTAAAGTAGGGGTCTGGGTTTGCTAAAGTTAGCAAGCTGCTAACTAGCCGCAAACGTTACTAAACTATTATGAATATTGTTTTTTGTTAACAAAGCACTAGTGAGCCTTTAGTGGTTCGCGATTTAAGCAATCATTGGCTTATCTTAGCGAACAGTTTAAGTAAGTCAATACTAAACCTACAATAGCGATTTATTATGCATAAGGCCGTTAGTGTACGTTCATCCGACCACATTCCAATCACTAAATACTATTGTGCACATTCGTCAGATTTTCGACCAGCATAATTGAATCCAAATTCGAAAATCGTCCTTTGTACAATAATATGCCCGCTGCTGGGGTCAAATGCAAAATCTTTTTAAGAAACTGAAATAAATAAGTTTTTTTTTTATTTATACTAAGTTTGCGTTCTGTACCAAAATATGGAGCACTGGGTAAAGTCGGATGATGATTAAATTTGAGTGTTTCGTTCGCAACGAAGTTCTTAATTAAAGTTAGAATGAATACTTAAACATAAAAAATAAATGTTGGTAATTGCCAATCTACTTACTGACTAAAACTTCGTTTTGGCAAGATTGGCTACTTTAAATACTTAAATTGTTTTTGATTAAATTCTTATGCAAATCTTTTAATCTTATAAAGTCAGATCTATAATTAAAGCTACAATAAAGTTGACAACTACCATGAGTAATAAAAAAATGTCGTAAATAATTACTTACTTGCAACTGGCAATAAAGTAATTACAAATGTCAAAATGCTACTTGAAATATACGATGCGCTACCAAGGAGACTAAAAAAACTCCTACGTAATGCATCTTGCCCGTGCAACAAAGTTGTAATACATATTACCTACCATAAAAAATATAGTACCTACCTACTCAGCTGTAATCACTCAAAAATGCCTTAAAAATGTCACTAAACGGGACTTATCCCAAAACAGGCACGCTCATGGTCACTTTAACAAGGGGGTGGGCCTCCACGACATTAATTTCGTGAAATGAACCTAATTTACATTTAAATAAGGACTTGCCTTAGCCGGGATAAGTTGCGAAACTAGTGGCCTCAGGCAGGGAGCCGAGTGCCCAAAGCATTCAGTATTTCATTACTATAATTCAATTCCTTGTATTTATGGGAATTGACCGGCTCCTACCGAGAATTACTTATACAGACTTCGTGTTTCGATAAGTGTTGATATTTAGGGATCAACCCGTTTTTATTGCCTTCTTATAGCCCGGCTACACGCTCAAACATTTGTGCATGCATGATTGCAGAAACACAGTTTGCGCAAGCAAGATGGAGCATGTGGCCGGCTTATCTTGCTTGCGTAAACTGTGTTTGTGCAATCTGCATGCACAAATGTTTGAGCGTGTAGCTGGGCTATTATTTTATTTAAAATTATGATTGTACGCGAAAGAGACATGCTTTTGAATAGATTTATTGGTCAAGCTGGATATTGCTTTCCAGTGCATGCTAGGTAATAATGTAATTTTTTTTAAATACTAAGTACTTGAAAATCGACACAGCATCATATAGCCCCAAGCTAAACAGAGCTTGTGTTATGGGTAGAAGACTGATAACCTTAATGCAATATAATACATAGATAGATATTTTTTTATTATACATAGAAAATACCCAGATTAAAAACAACAATTTAAAGAATATTTTAACAAGGGACTATTGGAATGTTACTTTAATATTTTCGTGCTAAAGCCTAATAATAATAAAGGAATTGAACCTTACATTATTTTTTCTTCTGTGTGACGCGTGGGTCGACTGCGAGGCGAAGAGTCGCGGGTACCATTCCCGCATCTGGACAAAGTTTTACAAGAGCTTTTTATTTGGTTTGATGCGAAAAGCTACCTTAATTCTTTATGATAGGTTATATTACGACCACAAAACTAGAAACTATGTATAATATAAAAACATGTCCCATTGAAACACTGATATTAATAAAATGAGTAATTCTTAAGTACCCATTTCACACAAAAAATTTCCTTAAAACTTTGCTCCAAGTAATTATGAATCGCAAATTATTTCGATTTAAATTAAATTTCCAACAAAATCCACGCTGAAATACTAATAAACAAAACAATTTTTGTTTCGTTAATCACAGCTTTAAGTTCGCTCCAACTTTTAACAACGTTCAATTCAACGAGAGAGGTCATCAATAACGAAATTAAAAATTCTCAATTTGAAATTTTGAATTTGAATTTTAATTGCGTGCGATTATAATCGAACGCGAATTACAGGAGCCCTCAGGAACTCGCTTTTTTCCATTTGAATTTCGAATCATCTCATAATTCGAGTGGGTTTGAAATAATTCATTCGAATTTCGAACTCGTTTCTATATCAATGGCAGTACGGGTTTTGAATCCGGTAGCGATGAATGGATTGAATGATTCGTAAAGATATCTCACTCACTCTCGATTGTACCTCTCTCGTGCCAAAAATCGAGAAAATGTTACTTCGTTTCTCTACTTTATCGCCTAGCGATGATAATTTTCCAATCGTTCATACCTATTCTATTCAAATGCAAATTATAACCTCTAGCGAATTCGTAAAACTCGAACTTACAACCGTTCCAAAAGTAGGGGGTGTAAGTTTAATCCTTATAAATTTCCTTTTTACACAAAGCAATATAAGTAATTAGCATAATTTCGTTGAGTAAATGAAATATGGTAATAAGGCAACCCCTTCTTGGGGGAAGAAAGGGGTGGGTGGACCCTTCAAGTCGCATCTCGGCACTCGTCACGATGTAGTGATGATTACAATTAAATTATACGCTATTCAGGACCGTTCGGCCATTTTGCTCTGATTTTACGCTAAAAGCAATTTTGTAGAAGTTTGAAGATTCTAGAAACTAATGTATTTTATTTAATATTAGGTTAAAACGTAGGTAAATATTTTAGGCATTGTCAATTTCATTGGTCAAGCCTGGGTCAAGCCTCTAGAAAACGACAAGAAAAGAGTTTTACTCTCCCTCGACGACCAATGGCGTAAAGTTATTTGAAATGCACGACAATCGACAAAGCACGGAATTCGTAATTCAAAAGTGGCACAGATAGAACGATGTAATAACTGAGTTTTTACCAAAATCAAATCAAATTATCTTGATTTACTGGGTTAAAAAAACACGTCGAAACGAATGCCAATTAAAAGCCGATAGCTAATAAACTCGATCAGGAACCAAACTAACGACTCCGTGAAATGCCTCGTGATAAAAGGTCTTCGAAAACACAATACCGCTACCCTCTCAATAGAAAAAGACAACAGCATACAAGATCAGAGAGGTTAGAAAGGGATGGTAACGAATTGGAATTAATTAATTATAATTAAGTTTTAAGTTGACGCGCTTACTTTGCCTGTGTATGTTGGTTTGTTTGTGTGTTATCGATTTGAAACTATGGCCAGAGATAATGAGCTGGGAAGGGCTTGAACTGTTGGTTATTCTGTGGTGATAAGTTTGAGGTCGTATTCCGGCTAATGTCGGGCTAATGTTGCTTTGTCGTTGATTTCGTATCTGGGATGAATACATACATTAGCACTACCAGTTTAAGTTTTGGGTAGAGTCAGTTCAGTCGCCCGCTTTTTAATTAAATTAATACTTTAAACAGGGACAAAACTCTGTGAATTATACATATATTAAGTGACTTAAAATCAGGTATGATTGCGGCCCAAATATCACTCACAGACCTCACAACAAAAGAAATAAACAACAGAGTACAGTTAGCATGGAAAAGATATTGGTCTTTAAAAGAAATCATTAGAAACCCTCAAGTTCCACCCAAATCTAAGAAAAAAATATTTGATTCATGTATTTTACCTGTCATGACGTATGGATGTCAAACATGGAGCCTAAAACATAATATGCATAAACTGAAAACTTGCCAGCACAGTATGGAAATAAGCATGCTTAATGTTCGATTAAAAGACAGGGTAAAACTGGAAATACTAAGAAACCAAACAAAAATAAAAGATGTAATATACCACATGAGAAAACTAAAATGGAGAGGACATATGTATGATGAGGAATAACAAAGAAAAATGGGCTAAGGACGTAAAAAATGGTGTCGAAGACAAAACAAAAGAAGGAAAGCGAGACAACGTCTTAGATGGGAGGAAGATATCCAAAAACTAGCCGGAGTTACTTGGAGAAGGATATCCCATAACAGGATGGAATGGCCAGCTTTAGGGGAGGCCTAAGCGGGAACGCAAGACAATATAAATACCGGTGTCAAATAATTACACATAGTTGAAATTTTCATATGTTAATATTGATTAAGTAAGATTGTTAAATAAAGGCTATTATTATTATTATGATTGCGGCCAACGAAGGTAGAAAACCTAAATAAGTCTTTCGTCAGGTAAACTATTTTCATCCGGTAGAAAAATGCGTAATTTTTTTTTTGTTAGTAAATATACCATTATAATACCCAGCTTTAGAATAATGTTCTCGACAAAATCACTATAAAGGTGATCAAAATACGGCAGATACAAAACGAATTTACTCAATTCATAGACACATTCCAAAATCGAAATTCAAATTCGTACTGCAACCTCCTTGTCAATTAGCAGTTCGTTTAAAGCCTAGTAGGTACAAATCCTAGACGCTGTACCTCCGCACTAGAAAGATCGACATACGCTTCGAATCGGGGCTAGCCGACCGTCTAGATATTAGGGATGTGACTTGGGTATTTATTCTTCGGATTCCGGAATGAAGAGCTTAAAAACATAAAAATCCATAGAACTAATAGTTGGCGTGTATTTTAAAAAGAAAGGATCTAGGTTTTCAAATAGAATCCATGTCTAAATAAGCATGATCTATGCCACCTTATTGGCCACACAAAAAAATCTCCCACTTTTCAGTCTGGTATAGCTATTTTTAGACATTTAAGAAACGCGCTATGTAGTAATTCCATACAAACTAAAATAAAGTTTACAACCCAACGATTTATTTGATTTCCAGCCGTTGGTGAGACAATTGCCCATGTCAGGATAATTTAACTTTTGTTGATGTCCCCAATCGCAATGGACAATTTTTATCAGTACGGGGCTCTACGTAGTGCTAAAACAAACTTATTTAGTCCAACAAAATTATTTTATCTCATTGAACTCTCTTAATTTTTTTCGGATACGTTAGTTGATAGATAGTTTACGCAGTGAACGTAAATAAGTACGTATTCATAAATATTTTTTTTACAACACTTACAAAGAGAATTACCGGAAAATAGACACGGCATAGCAACGGCATAGCAACGGCACGTTTAAAGATAATACCTTTAAATGAAGCCATCTATTAAGAATTCTTGTTATCATATTAGTTTAAAGAAGGCGTTTAATCAGATAGAGATCACTGAATAATGAAAATATGTACCTATTTCTATACTAAAATTCATTTATATATATTGAACTTTTAAATTTAGCTCTTAACTTTCAACTTCTTGGTTAATGGCTCTGCGCCTTGATATTATAATTTAGACTAATATGATACCAAGAATTCTTATAAATCTAAGCATATTGACCGAAACTTAAAATTCGAATTTGGACATAAACTATCGTCCAAGCAAATGCGTCCCATCCCTACTAGATATAACAGGGGGTTGCCTCCCCGGGGGCAAATATCGATTTTGGATGAGGAACTGGACTAGAGACATGCGAACCTTAATAACAATCTAGGCGTGCTTTGAGCTGGGTACTGTAAGCTTAAATTTGGAATGAATTGCCGACGGAGTGTTGTCTATGTGTGATGGATGAATTATGATAAAATTTTATAGGTTGGTACCTACTTGGTAAATTTTTAGAGGTAAGTACTTACATTAACAGAAAACTATAAATTCTTTAACGGACTAATTGTTAAAAGATTAGAGCATAATTATGGGCTATTTTTAGATTATTCGATATGAGCTTTTTTTCCCTTCCGGCCGCATACGAAACCGCAGGTTCGTAACTGGTTACGGTAAAACAAAAATTCTGTTTCGTTCGTAACTAGTTACTAGGGAATACGTTTTTATCCTTTTATTTTATTTTAATTGCCGTGGGGTCGCGGCGTACGAATATCGACCCCTCTAACTCAACCCGTAGATGTCGTAAAAGCCGACTAAGGGAACCTACCAGAGGAAGGGCACCAGCTTCCTTCTGAGTATTTTTAAACACCAACACTGCGATCACCAATCCTCCTGCCAAGCGTGGTGATTATGGCAAATCCCCCCCTACATGGGAGACCATCCACTTGATGGACCGACGACATCGTAGCGGTCGCAGGGAGTCGATGGATGGAGGCGGCTCAGGACCGCTATTTGTGGCGTCGTACGGGGGAGGCCTATGTCCAGCAGTGGACGTGTATGGGCTGATGATGATGATGATGATGACGTTTTTATCCTTACACGACACCTCGGTTCCGAAACAGGAAACTTACAAATAGTAGTTACGAGAAAGTACTTCTCATTCTTAATACGTAACTTTTGTTTGAAGTTATAGATATTTTCTTATGGCATTATTATTAGAGCTTGTTGCTCTAACCGCTTTTGGTATAGGAGCTTTAATTTCATAGTATGTAAGAGTTAAAATTTTGATGTTAAATTCAGGTTATGCTTTTCATAAGGTTATCGACAAAAAATCTACCTTACTCCATATCAGTACTTAGATAAAAATCTCTGCTCTCGAAGGGCAAGCTCTGGACATTGTGAATCACGTAGGTCATCGTCATCATATCAGCCCATATCACTGCTGGACATAGGCCTCCCTTAATTTTAATACGACGTTACAAATAGTGGTCATGAGCCGCCTCCATACATGGACTCCCTGCGACCGCTACGATATCGTCAGTCCATCCACTCGGTGGACCGACGACATCGTAGTCAACGACGAATTACGTAAAAACTTTAGCCTAATTATTATTTATTCCTTTTCCCATAGCTAAGAATTACTTTTGCTTTGGAGGAAGTTCGATTTTTGTACATGTTTGCTTTCGTACTAACTAGAACGCATAAAAATCATCTTATGTTTGGATAACTGACCTAAATCCTTAAAAAAATAAAAGGGATCGACCACTAAACTAATTGGGCAAAAAAACTGTTTCCCACACACCTCCAATTCAATAAAAAACTCGACGAGCTTAAGCAAAAACCGTGTAACTCTCAACTTACCGAAAACATGGTAAAAACAAAACAACATCAAGTTAGACTCTCGAATAAAGGCGAGAGAGGCAAGTGGCACCGCGGCTCCTAACGTTGGCAAAAAAATTAAAAACAAGGGTACGATTTGAGGGGAACACCACGGTTTAACCAAGTTTAACAAAATTTCTCGGATTCTTGTTTTTGATAGCAAAAAATTTATATTTTATATCTGAGCAACTGTACCTTTCAAAAAATGTATAGAATTATTGCTATAAATTGCTTAACAAGCAAATCAGGATAGCATGGCCTTGTATGTAAACTTCTGAGCTTTTGAAACGTAAACTCCGGAACACAACTTTACACGAAGTAAGATCACAAACCAAGTTTAATCCCTGGTTAGCCGTAGACGGCATTCGCCCCGCGCGAAAGCACATATTTGTTCGCACCCCACCGTTTTTGACATTCCTACCTCACCTCAACTTTTCTTAGGGTTGCTACATTTTGTTCTTTCATTCCGTGCCTTATTTTGGCAAGGTTTATAAAACCAAAATAAATATGAAATAAGTAGGTACTTTAGTAATGGTTTTTTTCAAAATGTCAAGAACATATCTGTTATGCAACGATTGTAGTTTTCAGTTAAACAAATAACTTTGGACGGTAAAAAAAGGTTAAATATCTGATGGATTATTATTTTACCTGACAACTATTTTATTATGTAAACTATTCTCAATATGACAATTAAATAATAAATTCCACCATTCAAGTTAAAAAGCTCAGCTCATAAAAAGGTGTGAATATTTGGAGTTATCGTAAATACTATGCTGAACACACTTAACATAAAATTGAAAGTGTGAACAAAACGTTTGTAAACCAAACCAGTCAATAAACCCGCAACAAAATTTTACAACCGTTACGAGGCAACCCTAGCGAAGGTAATGAAAAGTCGGTTAAGCTAATGTTATCGAGGAATAAAAATGTATAATAAAATACAAACACGCCGCGCGAGGAAACAATTTGCCGCAGGAGACTGGAAGATTTCATGATTGCTTTACCACACAAAACTCAACCTAAACACGCGGCAACACGATTTAGATTTCAACGCTTTAACACTGCAGAAAATTCCTTGAATTTTCGCCAGATTGTAGACTTAGTCTCGGCTTTATTTTGTTGGTGCGAAGGCTTAATTTGGAATGGTTGTTAGAACAGTAATTCAGGAAGAAAAGAGAGTTTCCCGGCTCGTCGGGGCGCCCGTGACATTTGTGTTAAGCGAGTAGGGTAAGCCATTCATGAGGTGTTCACTGCTACTACTTTGAAAGTAAACTTGCAGATTGAAGATATGATACGGATGGCTTCTTTTGCTGTGAGAGTTGAGACTTTTTATTTTTTGGGGCGGAGATTGTTACATAGATTCGATGTTTAAAACTTTCATTCGTCTATTATGATATTTTAAATGGCTATGAGAGGTGACTCAAATAGTTTTATTCAGTTAAAATGTCTATCTCCAGATTCTAGCTATGCCTATTCTTAGGTAATTTAATGTAGTTTTGTATAAGTACATATTTTCAAAGTATTACCAGATCTTTTTAAGCCCGAATAAGTGAAAGGTATTTGTGAAACGATAAAAGTCTTCGGTCAGAAATCAAAGTATAAAGTTTAAATTAACTACATTAAAAAAGTTCCAAGACAACAAACGAAGCTAACAAACCTTTTCGATGAATACAATCCATAAGGTGCCACTAACCACAACCACGCCATTCAAAAAAAGCAAACTCATTTGTAATTCGAACATGTTTTTTCTAATGCCGGCAAGGACACATCCACGGCGCCACCTGTTGAATTGAATCACGTGACTTTTTTGCTCCAAGGACGCGTGCCTCCTTCGTTCATTCACGGGCGGCTTTCCCGAGCTTCCCCCCACTTCTTGGGGGTGTAAGGGGTTTTTTTGTTCCCCTACGGTGAACTCCCGAGGGCTTTCACCTACGTGCATTTTCGAGGTCACGTCTGGAATGTTTTGAGGTTATGTTTTGTGTTTTCCCGGGGCTATGCGTGCGCGGGGTTCTATATTAATTATACTTCTGCAAGAAGGTGAAGTTTTATTGAAAAATGCTGTCAAAACTTTTGGTGAAATGTGTCTTAGTATTTATAGGCACAAATTTTCCTTTTTCTTATCCTTTGCTTTGCCTAAGCACAAAATATTTTAAATCTACTGAACTGTTAATTGGGGTTCCGTTTAGCATGACCATCAGAAAGAACGATTTCCAAGCTATTATGCAAAAACCTACTTTCATTTCGTAGATCAATCACCGCTGCCTATCGTCTAAATAATTTCTCTAATTGCCTTCACGAAGTTTCCTTACGAGGTAAACTCGATTTTACTGCCTCGGACTAAGATCTAGTTTACAACGCTTCGTCCGGGTTAACCTAATTCTAATTTATTACTTAGCTTGCTAGCGGAATCTAAGGCAGTCGATACGATACCTATTCTAGGACAGACCTTAGAATTAATTAGTCTGTTATAGTTTGCTATATTTGAGAGAATCTGTAACAAATTTTTAACTACCCGAAAACTCGCCAAAATTCAATCTCACGAAGCAAGTTTTTGCTACTACGTCGAAATTATAATGTTAAAAGTCTCATTTCATCACAAGGGTGTTTGTATTTTTTAGTAATACTTGAAATGAAATGTAATAGGTTTATTGTATGTCTGTGTATGTCTATGCATCTCATGTACTAAATAGGTTTATTGTATGTCTGTGTATGTCTATGCATCTCATGTACTAAATAGGTTTTTTTTATAAAAAATATAAGAAAGCTTGATGAGTTAGTTTTGAAGAACTTGAAGGCCTTTCAAAAACTGTCTCTTTATGAACTTAAAAAAAATATATAGTTAAAAACTAAAACCCGACTACATAAAAGTCTTAAACAAGCGTTCACCTATTGTCCGTAGCATTTTCTTTTGATACTTAGGTAGTCGGAGGCCTTTGTTACTAATTGTACCCTAGTATATGGGGTGGGTGCCTCCGACTACCTAAGTATCAAAAGAAAATGCTATGGACAATAGGTGAACGCTTGTTTAAGACTTTTATGTAGTCGGGTTTTAGTTTTTACTATATTTTTTAACACCTTTTTACTAATAGTTTGAGAATCGTTAACCTTACAAAATTTTTAGAAACGGTTTCGGAAAGTACAAACAAAGACCTTTGCAACGCAACCACACACGAGCATATTTACTAACATTAAGATTTTCGACCCTTTCTTAGACCCCCGCTATCTCGTTAGACCCCATTTTTATCTGACGTCACATAGCCTATAACCATCGGGCTATTAAGACGAATCATACGACACCTCATTTGTTGAAATCGGACCAGTATGCAGTAATTTCAGCGCTACGTGGGAACATAAAAATCGGGACATACATACATACATAGGGTGCCAAAATCATAACCCTCGTCGTAGTCGGGTAATGACCAATCTCACTACCTACCGCAAAAACGACTTGCTGGGCAATGACGTTTAGATATGACTTAGAAGTAAAACATACACCCTCGGAGTAAAAAGACGATCCACCTTTCAATAACGATCAGATAAATATCAATCACAGAAAATACTACTATACCCCAAAAAGCAACCTTTCTTAACCGCAATAAGTTCCAGTTTACGAAACACTATAGAATTATTGGACTTAACCGGATTCTAATTAAACCCTGTCCCTGATAGTGCACCGTGGCTGTAGACTACGTAATTTACATTAATCCAATAATTGCATGGAGGTTTCCTAGTTAGAAATTCAAATGAGATGATGTACAGTCGTTGGGAGGGGGCTGGTCTTTAGGGAGGCGTGTGAGACTGAGAAGCAATGATTATCGGAGACCTCCTTGGTGGCAATGTACGAGGTACGGAACTAGATACTGTTTTGGATAAGTTCCGAATGTATCTGGTACGATAAGTACAGATTATAGGAACGTTTTTTCGTTTATTATAGGAACGTTGTGCGAGCGTCTGATGTTGCAGTCGTCTATAGGCTGCGGTCTATATTTGATTAATGCCTAATGCCCACCTATAAGTTATTTGATATTTTGTTGTAATATTTAGTAGTAGAATAAATGGCATTTTTGTTTATTTTATTTTTATTTTATTCTTTTATACCACGAAGGAGGAACACGTTTCTTCTTTAAAAAGTTCATAACTACGCATTATTGAAGCGACCTTATCATATGATGAATGTTACATTAAAAACAAATTGGAGATTTATGAAGATATAATCAAAGGCCAGATGAAAAATATAAACTACTATTTTCTAGGTTCTACATCAGTAATTTAGATAGCAGATAATAAGTTTTGAACTCGTGGAGACGACTGAATTTATTAAATTTTTCGAAAGGATTATAATGCTGTTTACCGCAGATGGCCATGACAGCGTTACCGGACTTTAATGATTTTTTTTTAAACAAAACTACTCGTGTATAACTGTAGACCGTGCGTTTTCGTCAGCGCGATCTAGAAGCTCGTTCACTTTTACTAGCGACATCTAGTTGTGCGTAGGATCTAAATATGTCACGTGACTACTAGACTGCAACAGTCACTATCCTTGAATAAGTAGGTATCTCTATTCAGAACTGGTAAGTACGTATCCCCGTTATCATTCCCTAGCTCTAAAATACAGAATTCTTTGTCTCAAGCCAACACTTCCAAGTAATTATAGTTATCTGAATAGTCATTGTATAGTTGGTATCTTAATGCGCGGGCTTGATTAATTAAATTGCTATGTTAATGAACGCTGGGGATTTTTGGTCGATACCCACTCGGTTTTAGGCGGATACACAAGATCAAGCTGTTGCAATAACTGAGTTTAGATTACGATGAAATTTACAAAGGATTTGATGTAGAAAATTAAGTTTTTTTGGTTGATCGTTATAAGCCGACTGACGGCGGTTTAAGACGAAGCACACGATCAAGCTGTTGCGTCAGACGGTTATAGAACAAGGTAATATTGCAGTGGATTTGATGAAGAAGTTATAGATTATGTAGTCAATTTTCACTCGGTTTAAGGCGGATACACACGATCAAGCTGTTGCGACAATTGAGTATATAATGTTCACAATTAGGATTTTTTGGTTGATACACACTAAGGTTAAGTAGGTACACACGTTCTAGTGGTTGTTCCAAACGGGTGTAGGAATTGATGAATATGAATTGAATAATTGAATGGCATTTATTTCGACACACAAACTTGTAATATCAATTTATCGATTTGCAAAACTTTGGGAGATAATATGCCATATTGCATGATCGTCTATGAAAGCTTTACTAAGTTCTTATTAGAACAACAATTCGTAATGAGTAAGCGCAGACATGTACTTATAGCACGCTATTTTGTTATCTTAAGGAAATTTGCATTATCATTTCACATACATAAGGCATTATCAAACCTACCTACTAATAACAACTCACGTATCGAAACTTTTTGTAATTAGTAACATTATTCGTTTGTTTTTGAATAAAAATGTTACGCATCTCTGACCAGGATTTTAGCTGCAAATTATATTTCGTCTGTCGAAGATTCAATAGTAAAAAAAATGGACTTGTCAATAAACTTACAGAATTTGACTCCTTGTGCCCGCCTACTTATTTTACGAAGGTTTCACAAAGGATCGTTCAGACAAAATAATAATTAAGAAACAAATTCCTGCCATGACGAATTTTGGTAATAACAGCTCTAGATATCGAAACTAGGTAATTAATATCAACAATTAAGCGGCAGATTTGGCCGAGGATCTCAAGAGGCGCAAATATGCAGGTCTCGATAGAGCCTACGCATTTGCTCCCCTTGGAGTCGAGACCCTAGGTCCGTGGGGTACCGAGGCTCTTCGGGTTTTCAAAAAATTATCTGAGCGCCTGGTCGAAGCGACGCGTGACCCGAGAGCTGGTGAGTATCTGGCGCAGTGCATTAGCATTGCCATACAGCGGGGCAATGCAGCCAGCGTCTTGGGGACGCTTCCGACTGGTATTGATATGGACCAGTTGAGCTATCTGTAGATTGTTTGCATCAGTCTGCAATTAGCTCAATTGTTTCAATTGTAAATACTAGTTTAATTTCTTTATATTATTTGATTGTTATTTTCTTTGTCAATAAAGACTTACAATTAAACTATACACGCTATATCGACGATAAAAAATTAAGAGTTGATACTATCTAAAATCAGTTATTTTCAACGATCATATCTTCCACAATTCTGAAGCATTTACTTTGAGATTTTAATATGTTATAGTTCAGGATTGATGCTAGACCACTAGTGTTTCGAAAAGACGATTACATGAAATTTTTGCTATAAAAAAAAAACCAAACTTCACTCTAAACTGTACTTTAAACCGTCGCTATTCAATAGATACGTTAAAATAAGCCTTGATACTTTGTACAGTAAACAATCAGAGTATAAAGCAGACGGCGTGTGTTTTAGATTTTCAAAATTACTATTATTTTTACCGTAAAAAAGAAAACGTTATTTTTGCTGTTATGACGTTCTACTCTGTCCCGCTCATATGAACGCGAAATCCAAAGCCTATCCTTTTCACACAATGGTGAGGTATTGTAGGCCCTTAAGAATAATATTCTTAAATTTCTATACAGTGTAGTTGCACCCCTCCTGTTTCGGATAGGAATGTTCTGCAGTCGATGTTTGTGCTGGTGAGGAGGACCTGGCCATAAATAGACTGTCAGAGGTAATCTTGCGCTATTCTTTTTATTTATTCATATTTTTTTACTATAACCATTTTTTTACCATGTTTTGAACTATGTAGGATTGACGTCCCGAATAATTTGACATTATCTGTCAATGAAGTTACACCTTTTCTAATAGCCAAAATGGTCATGGACGAAAAAAAGTAAAATCCTTGATTTTTAAATGTTGTATTATAAATGTTCAGTATGATTTTTATGTAATTTTAATGTAACGTAAATATAATATACCTAAGTATATGTGATTTTTGAGTGTGGTATGCTAAAATTTATTAAATAACCTATGTATATGGTTTGTTAAATGTTTTAAAGACAAGTAGATTATGACATGAGAAACAGTGCGATACATTAATACCATAATTTGCTTTACAAAATAAAATTAACTACTTAAATCTCTATGACTAGAATGAATAAATCATCGTAAAATCGGATCGTAACGATATCGTAGCCATGCTTTCATACCCCCCCTCAAACGAGGTGGCGACGCCTTAGTAATTTCCGAAATCGCTTGTCGACAATCAGAGTAGTGCTGTGCTAGCTCGCTGCTGAAGCCGAATAATTAGATCTCGATCTGCATCTAATTGCAGGCGCCGGTTATATGATAATGCCTTTGAAATTCACTTTATTTCATTAAGACTAAGGTTTATAATTGATTAAATTATGGGAAATATACAAATGTAATCTAAATCGTAAAGTTTCTATTGTTGGACAAGGAACGGTGGGTTTATGAATGGCAACAATTTTGCCATTCATCTGCCCTATTTTTAAAATGAGTACCATACACGGTGGCAAAAAGAGCCTTGCTCAGTGGCAGACCAACAAGGTGGGAAAGGCATTCGCACACATATTTTAAGCATTGATTATGACTATATTTTAGAGACAAGAGTGAATAGGTGTCGTCCAAAGCTTCGTGATACATCGTCGGCCACATCGTCGCTGATCATTGAGATTGTGAAACCATTCAAACCATTTATTTATTGTGATTGTGGTACATAATTCATCAGGTCTTAAATATCATTTTTGATCTACACAATCTACTCTTTTGAGCGTACAAAGATTTTATAATTCGATTTTAAATAGCATGCAGTCATAAATTGTTAATTGTTTGCCATAATTCTAAATTTAATTTAATTATAACATAACATAAGAAAATCAAAAATTAAAATTAAAACAGCTTGATACGGTCACAATAATCAAAATAATCAGAAATCACAGTAATCAAAAATGGTGTGGTTAAACGAAGGTACACAAGAAAAAACTGCAGCTCTTCTAAATTGTAACCATCTTCGACTATTCTCATTATTACAGCCTGACTTTACCTAACCACTGATTGAACAATTAAGCTGTATTTATAATTATATTACAACTTACCCTACCTTCTTCAATTTCAGCATGAGCCTACACTAACATCCAAAAACAATGTTTTCCAGTAAAATATGAATTACTTGAGGGATGAAGCTGGGTCAGTATCGATTACGCCGGACCTTGGAACTCGAACCCGTCACAATTAGGTTTCGTCTCTATCTAATTATATTTCTAATTTGACTTGTGGGTAGCATGCAGGATTTACATTGTTAATCAGCTTGACTGCGAGATTACAATGGCGTTGAATAGGAATTAGTTATCTTTAAAATACAATATATAAAACTTTTGGTGTCAAACCAATGTACCTACGAGATACGAGTACAAATAAAATCAACACCAGATAAATAAAATCGCAAAAAATTATTGTTTCTATCTAAGATAATCTATTATCGACAATCAGACTGAAGATTTAGTATTTAAAAAATAGCTGGTCACTATTACCCTACTCCCGAATTTTCTGAAAAAAGTCACCTAATAGCCTGGTAAAAAGTTTGTGCTATGGAGTTTGTGCTTTGGGGTATTTCCACGTCCATGTCCACGTTAGTAACGAGACGTGATCGTGACGTCTAATTTTATAATGGAACTTACGTAGTTCCACGTCCGCACGATAGAGGCGCTGCTGTACCGAATTGTATGGCAAAAGGAAACGTCACTATCACGTCTCGTTACTAACGTCAAAAACTCCTGATAAATCTATAATTTTTTGTTCCACATTTTGTTAATTTGAGTAAAAAGTAAAAGGTACCGTAAAGTATAACGTATGTAGGTAGTAAAAAGCTGTTTGAGTGATATTCTTACCAAGACAAAATGAATCGGAAAATCGGAATAATAACTACCTATACTCCGATATAGGAATAGTACTAAGGTACCTATACTTAATACGATTTAGAATTCAAGATATTTTACGTCAAAAAAAATATTTATAAATGAAAACTTAAGAAAAACTAATAACAACAGAGTAACAGCAAAGTTATCACTAAACACTAAATCAAAAACTTCAACAATGCATAATCTCAGATGTGTAGCAAAAAATATTAAATTTGAATACGAAAAAGAACGAGAGATCATCATCATCATCATCATCATAATCATCATCAGCCCATACACGTCCACTGCTGGACATAGGCCTCCCCCGTACGACGCCACAAATAGCGGTCCTGAGCCGCCTCCATCCATCGACTCCCTGCGACCGCTACGATGTCGTCGGTCCATCGAGTGGATGGTCTCCCATGTAGGGGGGGATTTGCCATAATCACCACGCTTGGCAGGCGGATTGGTGATCGCAGTGTTGGTCTTTAAAAATACTCAGAAGGAAGCGTACGAATATCGACCCCTCCAACTCAACCCGTGGATGTCGTAAAAGCCGACTAAAGGAACCTACCAGAGGAAGGGCAGCAGCTTCCTTCTGAGTATTTTTAAACGAGAGATCAATTAATAAAATAATAAAATTAAAATTAAATGATAAATGAAAGCTTTCAAAACCAAAAATTGTTTCGAGCTTCTGTGCTTTGCTTCGATGATAGCAATGTCGTTAAATATTTCCACCAATATTCCTTGGATTTTGTAATCCCTTTGTAGGTATACAAAACTATCCAGGTTTTTGTATCGGAGTATAACTTCGTCAAGTTTACACCGGATGTACTATATAAGGTGTCGATAGTTACGACAGTAGAAATATTTATGGCACCTCATCGTTATAGCTGAAGTGTTTATAGATTTTAATGATATGCTCATAATTAGATTATATGTCGGCTGTTTTGATTTTAAAGCCTGTTTTAAACGAGCCACTTAATTTTAATTTTGTAGTTGAAAATAGTTTTTATTAAGTCGGAAGGTTTAGTGGTAATCTTTTGTTATACTCACGAAGCGAAATTGCTTCGTGAGTATAACAAAAGATTTTAAGATATTAGTGACTTAGCTTGGTTTACAATGAAAGAAAAGATGAAAATGAAAATAAGAACGAAGCAAAATTTATAGACACTATGATGATGACCCATTAGGAAGTAATGACAATGCGATGACGCAAACAATATATTTTCACCACATTAAGTTAGTGGCATGTAACTGATATGCAAAAAGTATAAGAATAAATAAATAATGTTGGACAATGCACACAACATCATCAAGCCCCAAGCTAGATGATGTTGTGTGGAAAATTAGTTTATTGTTTTGAAAAAACTAAAAATCGACTTCGTTACCCTAAATGTTTTTTAATCCAATATAATATTCATATGTAGTTAAGTATTTTATTCAAAACGCAGAGAAACGTAAAGATAATAACAATAAAAAGCAAGCTCACTCCGCAAAGTACGTTTTAAATTATCTTAGAAGAAATTACAACAGTTAAGTGAGATAACTTAATTGGCGAGTTAACCGTTCTCATCAATATACATATGTATATCGAAGTGAAGCCAATATACTACTTAACACAATGCAATGAGTTCCCATATGTGGGAAAAGAGCAGTTATTTTTGCATCACTTGACGAATTTGAAGAAAAGTTACGTCTAGTAGTTTTGAAACTGTTTTGAGAAGACTTTATTAACTGGAAATGTATACTCAGCAACAGCAAAAGTCAGGATGATGACGACGATGATGATAATAATGATGGTCTTCATCATCAGCTTATCATAATGTGTATCAGGCGTGTAAGTAACATTAAATGATGGTAATTGATACGCATTAATAGTTATAAGTGGGTAAATACCTAATAACCGGGTTTAAACACAATCAATGCCCAAAAGTTTAAACTTGTTTAACAAAACCGGCTATTTCAAATTTTATCGAGGGAAAGAAGTCAAACTAAGCTCAGGTACGTAATCATCCCCCATAAATGTCAGGTAAAAGTAGGACGAAGTCGATAACTGCCGCTAATCGTCGAATCCACTAAAACCAAATCACTCCGGGGGAACGCGGACAGTCCGTCATAACTCCCAACTTCAAAAGTAATACCATCGACTTGGTGTTAACTTAATTTGAGTCACTTTAACAAGTCCAATTAAAGGAATTTGTGTTTCTCTTATCTTCAATATAACATTGAGCATAATTTCAAATTATATTTGAAACTTTCCGATAATGAAGGGTGGAGGAGGGAGGCTCCACTTCGCTTATTTCATTAGTTACATAAATTCTCCTATTGAGGATGGCTGGCAGAAAGGGGACGGTTTACCCTTATTACGAGAGTCTCCTTATCAATACAATTATTAATATAATAATATTATTATTGTAATTTTGGGAGAGTCGTAGCTTAACTTGGAGCAATAAAGGGTGGTGAGAGATAATGGGATGGAAAACAGTTTGAAGTTTTATTGGGAAATTGGAACGGCTAATTGGAAGCATTATTGATCGAGGAGTGAAACCCGCCAGTGACTTCTTCGATTCAGGAGATAGGTTTTATGAGGAAAGGGTTGGCGCGGACGAGACCCATCATCATCATCATTTGAACACTGGATCAGCCATTGCTGACTACAGGCTTTATATTTCTGTCGGGTTTGGTATTTACATGATAAGTAAAAAAACCGGTATTTACAGGGCGAGCATTTGAAGATAAAAAAGTTACTGAAATGAAGACACTTAGTGTTTTTTTATGGCAGTGACATATTATATCATGTGTTTTTTTTTATGTAATGATTGTGTATTTCCCTTTCAGTATCAATTTTTTTAAACTTTAAAATTTCTGATCCTGTAAAAACCAGTTTTTGAATTTATCATGTCAATACCAAACACCACAGATTTTTATTGTTACGTCGCTAAAGTCAGAGAAAACTCACCTCCTGCTTTTAAACCAATGTTGGTAACTGAACCTTTATGGTTTCATGATTTCCAAAGGCTTAACGTGTGACATATAGTACTTTACATGTAGTACTGTATACCGGTATAAAGAAAATTTTCAAAAAGACTCAATGTCATATGAGAAAAAAGTTATACTTAAGCAAGTATAAATTTAGTAAGTTGGTCGTATATAGTACTCTCAACATGTTGTTTTTGTGAACATGAACGCAAATCAGATTCAAAATATTGTTCCTGTTTGACCGTACAAGATTTAAAGTGGAATAACAGGACTTTTAGAAATATTTCCCATTGACTTATCACTTTTATGTTAAACTTAAGTTAAGTGTCAGTTAAAACTGTTCGCGTGTTGATGAAATCACTTTAAATTTGATTCTATACAAAACAATATAACTATAATTGTTCTTCTCTACTTTTAAATAAGAATAAAATCAGGTATCAACGAATATCTGTCGGGGATACCATTTGGTACCTAATAAAAATATACATATGTATATCAAGGACAGTTTATAGGGAAAATGGGAGTTTAAAGACCGTTTAGGTATTTAAGTAGATATTAAGTAGATCATTAGATTAGATGCTGGCAGAAGCTTTCAAAAAATACCGTTTTAAGTGTACATACACTTAAAACAGACCAAAATAAATCCCTTAGGAATGAATAATACAATATCGGTACTATCGACCATATAAACCCACACATACAAATTGAAACTAGGTTGGGGTTAATCCTACCCTTGGAGATCTACAAGTATAGTCATAATTCCTGAGGGCCCGTCTCATTATAACACTAATACAAGACTCATCCCGAAGTTACGGTGAATACATTAAAGGGTCCAATCCTTACTGATGAGACATCGGTCGGGTAGCCACCCCCGGGCACTGGCCTGGGGTGGGTGGTAAGGCATTATAGGAGATAGCGCTCATTTACATTGTCCGATAGCTTTTAGTAGTGTCCGAATATTAGTTTATGCCTTTTGGTATTAAAAACTCATTTATATCTTTGATTTATGTACCAGAATCAAAATCTGTAACGTTTGTTTCTTTAGAGTATGTTAGTTTTTAACAATAATCCTATACAAGCAATAACAAGCATCCTTCAAAAGTTGTGAAATGTATAAGTTTGTTTAAAATTTGTCTCTTAAAATGTAATTATATTATTTGTTGTGTGCACATAGGTTACGTTTCAAACCAGATCATATTTAATTTATGTTTTATGTATCCTATATTACTTGTTATGTGTTTTGTGTACCTAATAAATTAAAAATATAAATATTTTTGCAATAGATAATGTGATTGTTTAAATGTACAAAACTTTTATAAAATAAAATAATACTATTAATATTATAAATCTCAAAGTTTGTATGGATGGATGTATGGATATTTGTTACTCTTTCACGCAAAAACTACAAAACTGATTGGGCTGAAAATTATAGGTACCCATAATAACATATAGGCAATTTTTTATACCGATAAAACGCGGGCGAAGGCGCGTACAGCAGCTAGTAATAAAAGAAAAACTTCCTTTTTCAAGAAAGTTGCTAATAGCTTATACATTTTTTTACGCTAAAGTTAGATCTAGATTATGATCATTTATGTATAAAAATGGTGATTGATAAGGTTTTTATAAAAGTTAGGTATACATATCTTTCTTCTATGATTTAGGCAATATTTATTGAATAATTTTATTTGTTTATGTCTGTATAAATATATATATTCATTGTAACTAATAATAATAAGAGTTTTGTATACAAGTCCGTTCTTGAGACGGAAAGGGGTGGAATAATTTTCACTCTTTAATTAATTCGATTTGGATTTAATTAACGAACGCCAATTTCAATAAAAAATGGAGTCGCCAAAGGATTTCTGATTACGACGAGAGGTTTCTTTTAAATAAGGGTGGTGACGTCATAGACAATTAAATTTTTATGACCTACTTTGTAAATTTCTATTAGAGCTAAATACATTGTCTTATATCCGTACGTACGTACGCATATGTGACGGTCTTTTCTATGCTGATCTTGCTGGCATGGTGTGGTGTAACCATGTTTCATTTATTTGATATTTATGCGTCAAAATAATAATTGCGAGGATAGAAACTGGAATAGGAATAAAAAGAATTCCTGAAACCTAAGATAGAAAAGTTTATTGAACTTTGGAAGCACTTAGGCGATGATTTTCTATAGGTATGATATCAAAATCCTTTATCAAGGTAGGCATTCTCTCAAACAAAAAGAAAACCTAAAAAACGACTCTACCTAAGAAAAGATAAAGCTTAAGTTAAATCCAGCAGTAACCAAGCTCGAACTGCTATCAGTAGATACTGCAGCTTACGTAATAAGACAGGGTTCACGCACGGTCCGAAATATACGACGCTACAATCAGAGAGTGGCAAGTGTGGCAACCCCCCTGACACACACATAGGTAATCAAGATGCACACACCCTAGACGCACACACGCAAACATCTTCGGCCATGAGGGTAGGCTTTATTCACATTCGGTAAACAGAGATGCACTATACTAATTATTGAGACCAACAGAACAATAGTCGAAAGCAAACTATAGAGTCTTATCTCATCTTTTGTACTGGTAATAGATTGGTTTCGTTTGTTTTGGTAATAACATTAAAATTTAATGTTGGTAATATTGGGGTCAAGAATGTTTTGTGTGTTGGGTTACGGGTCGGGTAGTGCGTTAAGTTACGTACTCGTATGTTAAGAATATATAAGTTACGATAATTAACTTTAACTATTTATACGAGTCCATTGTTTACGTCAATAATCCTTACTAATATTATGAATGCGAAAGTGTGTTTGTTTGTTTATTTGTAGGTCCTTCCTTCGCCGTAACTAAGTAACCGATCGACTTGATTTTGGCATAGAGTAAGTTAAAAGGCACATAGGCTTTTTGTCCTGGTAAAACACCAAATTCCCATGGGAGATTTACGGGAATAAAGACCTTTTTATCCCCCCTAGAAATGTGAAATTTTAATTTAACGCGGGTGTAACCGCGGGAAACAGCTAGTGATAATATAATATATAATACGATAACATCTAGATAATCTTCTACATATTTAGTACTTTTAAACTTAGTAGCGCATAAATCTCTAATCCCCGGAAACTAGATCATCCGTGAAACATTTATAGCTACAGTATAAAAACAACCTCTATGCCTTGCGCTAGCACGCCGCAATCGCACCATGTTCACCCTATTTTGCAAAATTGTCAAATTGGGTTGTCTCCATTTAGTAAATTTGACCCTTAAAAAAATAATTTTGAGATTCATACATTGATTTTCATTTTGTACACTCCTTCTTTAAGGTTGAAACTATCACAGAAAAATATACAGATCTTGGCAACATTTTAAATGGGTATGATGAGGCATAATCGTACATACTTGATACACTTAAGTGCAGGCTCTAGCAAGCAAAACGATTAAAAAACATCCTAGAAGAGGGGTTAGAATGATAGTAGACACAAACGAGGTGTAGCAAAAAAATGCGACAAATGCGTCCCATTTTTCTATTTGTTTACCTACGTGCGCTTGTGTGCGTGAAAGTACCAACTGAAGCTATAAAGCTTGTCAACTCAAACATATGTAGATCAGTTTTTGTATATTCATTCTTCTTCTATCCAATATCTTTGGATTTTGAGTGGATCGCTCTGCTGTAACAGCAGCATGTTCTACCTCTATAAAAAACATGTTCACAATATATAAATAACCCACAAACAAGCCATTAGAAACTCACCTTACCAAAGTAAAGTCAATACAGCACCGCATCCTAAATCTTCGATCGTAATTTCATATTCGGACGCCGGCTAACATAAATTCATAGGTGGCCGCACGAACGCATCGTAGCGTCAAATAAACTGGCAGTTTAATCAAAGCCATTAGACAAGTGGGGCTACGGCCGGGCTAACTTGGCCTGTGACCCCCTCCTTAGGTCTGGGCGTCATGGGCATCATGATTTTCTTCACTTTTTGCCATTTCGCAAGCCAAGCTGCAAGTACTACTATTAACATAGAAGTAGAAAGTAGTAGTAGAAGGTACTAGAAATAAAAAGTTGCTCGTTTGACTTCTATGCACGGGCACCTAACGTTCTATGTATGGGAAACCGAAGACATTTAAAGTATTTAGGCTTGAGTAGATTTTCTTCCGAAAAAGTGCTTCATATGTGTAAGTGGATACATTAGCGTATTCTCAGTTGTCTTGTGCAGTAAGTAGTTCTGTACAGCAGAACAGGTACAACTTTTGTCCCAGTTGTTCTGTGCACAAGACTACTGGGACAAAAGTTGTCACAGTTGTTATGTGCACTAAAAGGGGAACATTATGATATCTATTTTTCTGGAACGTGATAACCAAATTTAATGAGAGTATTTTATGGTGCAAAATTTTAAAAATACTTCTGAGCTTAAAAACTCGTATTGTGCTACGGAGCGTAGCATTGTACTACGTCGTATGACCGTAACGGTCTTTAAAGATTTTAATGAACATGTAACCAAAATGAGTTTTTTTTAAAATAAATAATCAGATAGATTATGAGAACTTCTAAGTTGCAAAACAGATCCACCACCCAACAGGGGGAGGATCGCAGTTACACCCAAATAATAAGAGCCATTAGGGCGCTTATCAGGGAAGGCCTATGATCCACAAGTGGACTGGTAGAGGATGTTGATGTTAAGCGATTCTTAAAATAAAATAAAACATCTTAAAATACAAATAATCTTAATAATTGTAAGCTTTACGTATGTCTGGACTGGTAACAATATTCTCGTCAATATAGGCCCCAAAGATCGATAAACGATGTTAGCTACGCAATGTTTCTTGGCATACCCCTTTTGCCATAGCAGCCATTTTGTGTAGTTATAACCTGACCAGCGCAAGATGACTACAATATCTTTAAACCATGCAACTTGGCAAGGCGTCAGAAACAAAGCCTATCGGGTCGGGTGTTTCATATAAGGGGTCTATTAAGAATGGCGGGTCTATGCCTTTAACGCCTTGCTGGCTGCCGACCAGCAGGAACCATGCGTAAAGATGGAGCAACCAACTTAGGTAGGTACGTTGGTGGTTATGATTTTAATAGCCTCTGTGTTCAGGCTTTGAAAGGTGGTAAGTCGCTGAAAAGCGTTAAGACGAAAAAATCTCTTATAATTTGTCAATGCGAGATAAAGCCATAATCTAAGTATATTAGTTTAGTAAAATGGGACATCTCCAGCACTACTGGCATGAATGAGAAAACTCAACATTTTTTCTTAGGACTTGTTGTATCCAGATACCACTAGCTAGCAGAAAATCTAAATTTTCGTTTGTAAACACAATCTAAAACCTATAATCCTGAAAAAATCTCAACAATAATCCTTTTAACTATACTTAGATGCTATATATGGTCACAAACTGCAAAGCCATCTAATTAGAAGCATTAATCTTTGTCCATAACCACAAGACCGGCTAAAATGGCTGCAGTGCATTACGCATACCCTTAGACGCAAAATGGATGGCTCTGCCGTACATTGTCCGTAATTTGGCTAGCCGCCCTTCGAAATTCAAATGTTGTGACATTGACAGAGCGGAATGCCAGAAAGCGGATTCATAGAGCAAAGAGGTGAGATTTGCTTTGCTTTTGGAACTGGTATTTTGCTTTTCAATTCATAAAAAAGGAAGTAACGCAATAATTCGAATAGAATCGCCACCGTGTTCAATATATTAAATAATTTAAGTCGAGTTTCAAATAAAAAAGGTCCGTTTAAGATTTGATTAGCACAAAACTAAGTAGTTTAACTCTAAAATTATCGTCCAACCGAAAAACGGCCCTAAATAAATCTTACCTGGCTCGATATACCTATCAAATCCTATAACCACGCAGACATCCAATGACACGCTTATCGCTGACAATGAGTTCACTAGAATTTCCCTAGCAAATGATCGCCGCCCATTTCTCGTATTCATCAACGCAAGTTGCACTGTCCAATACAAACCACGTAATGTACAGCGTCCAGCAATATATCTCATCCAAACACCCCTCTTAAATTATTCAGGGGAGGGTAATCTTATTACATTTACATATTAATCAACGGATTTTAATTATACCCCTCACCCCGCAAGCTAGCTTGATAATTTGCTTTCGACTTGCCTTGATTGAGGGTCTACTTGTGTGAGTGACTGTAGTGTTCATAATTTGTTTGTGTTCGCAGTTTAGGATACCAAGTTGTGCTAATGTCAGAGAGAATTGGAAATTCCATTGTGGAGACTTACTGAGAGTGCGGTACGTTACCTGAAAAAAAAAAGAAACACAGTGTAACAAACATCAGAAAGAAAAGTACATAAAGGAACAGTAAAAGTTGTCATAGTTTTTTTTCTATATTTCATTATATTCAAAAACATGCATAGAAAACCACAAGGAACATATTTTAATGAATTTGGTCATATAAGTATGAAAAATTGTACCACAGCGTGAATCAAACCCAGAACTTTTGTATCTTAGGCAGATATCTGCTGTGTCATTGAGGTTGTTGAAGATCTCAGCTGTTTTAATAAAAATTTACGCTTAAATTCTACCCAGTAGCGAATGTACAACACAAAAGGTACACAGGCACAATTAAAGGTTAGCGTCCAAAGTGACCAATGCGATGCGATATAAAGCGGGAGCTACACGGCCATAATCAGCGGACTCATTTGTAGAGATATACTACACTTCGAAGATAATGGAGATCAGAAGGACAGCTTTTTAAACTTTACAACGGAAAAAATATTCCAAGAGACGAATGCATGGCATATTGTAGAGTGTACCTAGATAAAGGATTTTCTTGTTGTATTTCTTAAGAAAAGCAAAACAAAGTCTATGATGAGATTACCCCGAGTGCGAGAGCTTACGCACTATAATAAAGTCCATTTAAATGCTCTATGCTTCTTTACAGACGTCGTTTTTTGTTTTTAAAAGTAGGTTTAGTTGTACTTAGTTTTCTCTCACGCCGAAATCAATTTAAACAGTCTACATAATCAATTTTTTTCTTATGTGGCCTGACGTTTACGATTTTCAGTAAGTCATCGTCCGTTAGATTAATTTGATATCACCATATCGAAAAATAAAACAAAGTTTCAAGTTGCATTACTGCAACATAACACTGTGTCGTCCGAACGCGGGCTGGGCGGGGCGTATCGTAAACCATCGAAGAAATATTACGAAGCTACCATCTAGTGTAGCTCGGGGGCAGCGATTAATAAGCATGTTAATAAAGAATCGTGCTGATACTGTGTGCGTGTACCTTTAGTTTTGCATAATGAGTACGTATTGAGTATTTTTGATTCGTTTATTCTAAGCATATGTGACGACCGATGTGGCGCGGCGGACTTAGGTCCACCTGCGACGCAGGAGGTTGAGGGTTAGATTTCCGCAAAACAAATGTTTGTACGACCTGCAAATATTTGTTCAGGTTCTGGGTATTTTCTATGTATAATAAAAAAATATCTATATGTATGTATTGTATTATGTTGTATACGAGTCATCTAACACATAACACAACCTCTGCTTAGCATGTGGCTAGATGATGCTGTGTGGATTGTTCAGCATTATTTATTTATTTATTCGCACGTGGGGTTCCACGTGCGAATAATGACTAGACGATAAAAAAATATTGCTGCACATTTTTACTAACAACATCGTCAGCCCCAAAGTAGAATCAGAATCAAATCAGAATCAATAGTTTATTTGCAGAATACAATAATTACATGTCAAAATCTTAAGAACGGTATGGATAGCCTTATTCCCCGTACAAACGTACTTTCCGCTTCATTTGGAAACTATGTCCCCGATCTTATTGAAATTTTCCATACGTAATCGGATGAAAAATAGCTATGTTAGCTATGTTTGCAGCTGTTTAGTTTTTCAAAAAACATAATGATATTTAAATGAGAGCGAAACTAATTGTGACTACCAAATCGAGTCATCTTCATGCGATTTTTAATGCATGATATACCTTTTTTCGAAAATATGTCGCGCTGCAAACATCCTAAATTTTTTACACAACATTATAAATAATCAAGAATATTTTTGAAATCAATCGTTTACTCAAAATTAATCGAAAAGTATGAAAAAATATCAAAAAATGGTGCCAACACCAAGCACACGCACACAGCCACATGACACCTTCGTATTAGATGGTTAGACGCGCTTTCTCACTCACATGGCGCCCCATTTCATTCTACGTGAAACAACAACAAATCCGCATGGAAATTTTCGTTTGTTTGGGAGAGGTTCGTAGCCTTTTTAAAGCTATGTAATGTATTCGACCCGCAAGCAGGTGTACAAATATTAATCAACAATTAATTTTCTTTAGTATTCATTTACATTATAAAAACAATTTGAAAGCAACCAAACATCTAACCTTTTCAAGAATTAACGCTTGAGTCTGTAAGTGACAAAATATTAGTCACTTACTGGCTAAGCTTGTTTTACAAGCTGCAATTCTACCTACTTGCCCTATTAGTTTTTGTGGGACAAATCTTGCAACTGAATTTTAGATCAGTTATCCTCAACCGATTGAGCTGAAAGGCATACTTATGTATCTGTAAGTTCGGTGTCAATGCAATGTCATAGTATCATCGAGCTGGTCTGATGGTGGAGACAGAAGGTGGCCATAGGAACTCCTAAACGAAATGACTTATCCACGTCGAGTTTGGGATCGTGGAATTTGTTTTTCCAAGCAATTTGGTCCTAAATGATATAAAAGCTTGTTTTAAAAATTATTCTTCGATTGACTCCGATAATAATTTTAACAAGTTGGTTATTGTGAAAGAGTTGTAATTAATTTCATCTTTCGTAGAAAATCTTTGCGTAACAAAAAACAGTTTTATGGCCATACTTATAAGATTTAATAAGATAACATCGTCGATATAAATAAACGAAATCGTTTTTAGATTAATCTTAATAAGGTCTTGTTTTAATAAGCAAGGAACAGCAAACCTAACAGATTGATGACCAGATTATTATTTAAATTAGGGGAAGACGGGGTTAGGTGACTTATGCACATTCTTTGACTCACATAAATTAAAAAGAAAAAATACATAATAATATGTAAAATTCAGAATGCCTCTTCCTCTTTTGCAATGAATTATTTAATCGAATGAATAAAAATGGCTGTTTGAACAATTAGTATTTTCAGAATGATCTTAATTAATAATAATTTATTAAATTCAAACCGTTTTCTAATTGAGTCAACTTTTATTGTACGTATTTACTAATATACAAACTATACTATCAGATTGAAAATAGAGAAATAATTGGACAAGGTGTAGATAATACCAACAAAATGAAAAGATAGACAGTTTATAAAAAAAAAAAAAAATTCTGGATATGTACCGTATAAGGGTATATCTTTAAAAAAACGCGGCGTCAACAGTATTTCTGAAGAGAGAACAAAAAAAATTGTAAATTTAGTTGCATATTAAATTTTTCATGTATTTTTCTTACTTAAACGTCTAACTAACGAAACAGTAATAGTTTTAAATACCTGTAAGATAGTAACAAAATTTCTTCAATATAAACTTCGTAGTGGAATCCGCACTACTAAAGCGCACTTGACCTAGGCCCGTGTGTTTCAGTTATAACCATTTTTCCCTGAAAGCCGAGATGAAACTTTAAGTCAAAATAATAATAATACATTCGCCAACTTACACCAGCCTCCCCTAAATGCAATTCCATAACGGCGCCACGTCCTTATTAAACGCTTACATCATGCGAAGATAAATGCATCTCGAAATTAATTAACAAAATCGCATCCGACTTGGTGCAGCCAAAGGAGCTGACTCCAAATGAATAAGAAGTTAGTTTGATTGTCCTGAGTTTTAGTTTTCGTAATTTCTGGTATTAAGAAGATAAATTTTGTTTTTATGTCACGTCCTGTAAGGTCTAAAGGAAATAAAGCCCTTTGATGTTTGATATTGTCTGATGCATGATGATATTCAATACTGTAACATAATTTGGCAAATCTTTCTTTGTTGAAAACCAAGCGTTAGGTACGTTCCTACTTTTGAGTTTTCTATGCCCTCTCAATTGAGATATTAGACGTCCAAAGGTAGATGTTAGACCTCCAAGGTAGATGTCTAAAATGGAGTGGGAAACCTCAACTTTACACTAAATATTGTCTCTTGGTTATGCCTGCAACTCGGCAATTAGTATGTCTCGGTTGGTAGAACACGACGTCTAGGTGACTCGGTCTATATGCATGCGGTGGATAAACACACCGCAGTAAAATGCGATGTCGCTTCATCATAGAAAGAGGTCTTCATTGATTTTTGATTTTGATTTGGCACATCAAAAATATAACGAATTGGTTTTTTTTACATGAGCAAAGTAAAAACTTATCCATAAGTTAAAAAACATAAAAGTTACACTAGTTAAATTAAATGGAATCAACAGTAGTAAATTGAGTAGTAAGTAAATTTACTGTCTTGCTGATAAAATAAAAAACGCAACATAGATTCTTCAACTTACAATCCATCAATTATCACCAGTTACTCACCCAGTTACTTTAAGGGTCTACTATAGAATATTTTAGTTTTAAGCGTCAATAACAAAAATTGAACGCGCATCCATCACTCAAAGTTATTGAAAAAAAAAGATGTTAACTCTACCAACATTCTTCAATCACAGCTCACTTGCGGTTCCAATCTTGCGAACGTAATTCGCACGTTCGAAACCGCAACCATGTACTCTCTAATTATAGCTCGATCGGACGAGACAATGCAAGAGTACCCTCGCCATAAATAGGCTGCATTATCGACACCACATCCTTCTACAAAGTTACACTGGTAATTAAAAGGTATTATGACGTTTTTTAATTAACCCCTATTCATTCATAATTGCAAGGACGTCAAAGGCAAAATAACTAAAAATCTTAAAAACACTTTACAGTAGTTTACACTTTACTCGTAGACGGCGTAAGGTGCATGATTTGAGGCGTAAGAGAGAGAGAGAGAGAGAGATTGAGAGACATAAATTATTTACTCAAAAACATGTAAACAGCGTTTAAGCTACAATCCAAAAAACATAATAGCGTGGGGGAATGCGGGAAAGATGTAGAAGAATTGCTTTTAACGCTTTTATTGCCCAATATTTGGGATGCGACTCGCAGAGGCTGGGCTTTTGAAGATACGTTATTCCAAGTCAACAAAGACCTAACCTATAATCAATCAATCAATCAATCAATCAATCAAGTTTTATTTCAGTTTTTCAACATACATTGTTAGTACACCTATAGGTGTACGTAGTATAATTTAGGTATACCTAAATTATACTACGTTAGTAACCAAATTATTCATATCACATCAAATTATTATTTCAAAAATAAAAGTAAAATTTAGTTCACGCAATATTGAAAACTAGATTAAATTCAATAATGTATAGATGTCAATTTATAATCAATGATTCTAGTAATTCTAGTATAATATCTATGGAAACGTGTTCAGGTCATTCAAATCTTATGAAAACTGATTCATAGCATAAGATACCTTAAACCAGTAAGGAGTAAACTGATTAATAGGTAAGACACTGATTATGTGTTATTTCAAGATCTACGTCTATGCAGTTGTGTAGGCAAACAAGAGCCCCGGTGCATAAAGAAATAATCGGGCCCTGATTCCCTCTTTCCACGTAACTTAAACTTATTTTGCCCTTCAAACACATAGATAGGGATAAGAAGAGGATCAGTGAGTTGAACTTATTCGTCGTAGGATACTCGTAAATCGTAAGTCGACGTCGACTCATACGTCGTCGTCGTCTTAATAAGGGTTAGAACCTTGTGTTTAATTAAAGAAAACGGGAATAGCTAAAAAACGACGCACATGGCAATATATAAAATATTTATTATACAGATCAGTAAACGAGTAAATAAACGAACAAAAAGACGAAAAAACTATATAATTTTTTATAACATTGAGGCCTTTAGGCTTCGGTTCCTTGGTGCAATGCACCACCTAGCTCTATGATAGCTACGCCACTGCATCTATGCAAATTTGCATTCTGATCCGTTCAGTACCTAGTTTTGGCGTGATGAAGGAACAAACATACATACATACTACATACATCCAAACTTTCGCATTTATAAATTAGTGTAATGGTCGCTAGGCCTTGATACGAGCGATCGTAAAGATATCGATTAGTTTTACTAGCTAGAGAACTTATTGGCCTTAATTAGGTAGTTTATTGAGAAACTGCGTATTTGATCTCATTTGCTAACAGGAAGCCCGATAATAATAATGCCTAGTATAAAAGCCAGTCGGTCCGTTTAACATGTTACAAAAACCGAACCTCTAGGTTTAGTCCGATAAATCTGGAATGTAAAATGTTGATGTTGGATTGGAACGTTCTTACGTTTCAACATAAACATTTAACTTTTGAAATTTAGCGAATCGGATCCACTAGAGTAGAATACATAAAATATAACAAAATATAGCTGGTGTGATGCTTCGTGATACATATTCACATAACGACTTAGAAATTCTCAAAAAATATAGGTAAGTGTGCAAAAACTCTCTAGAAACCATTCCAGAAACAGATTTCATGTAGGTACTGAAAACTATCACATGAAATCTCAATTTATTGATCATAGTTAAAAAGTTTGCATCTGATCATAATCATGAATAGTTTTTTCCGAATCTACCTATTTTTGGTGTTCCGATTTAAAATTTTGTCCCATTTCATTATTGAAATACCTGACACTTTCAGTAGTTCCTCTCAAAACTAAAGCAAAGCAAATTCATCAACTATCGATACAAGACCAATAGTAATTATTCTGCAGCTATTTCACAAGTATATAATGTATAATTAATCACTTAATAGCATCGCTTGGCAATAATGTAATCGAAAAGAAACTGGCTCCCGGACTGACTATGAAGCGGGCCCATGGAGGCTGATACAGAGTTAGGAGAACTGGATATGGCTTGACAAAGCACAATAAACCTTAGTTAACAATTATGCATTTTCTTTCAAAAAACATTTTATGTACTCTTTGTTCTTTTGGAACTTGAATTTGCTAGTGGTTTCATTTTCACTTTTTCTACTAGTGGACAATAAAAAATGAATTGAAGAAAAATCAATTAACACTTATTTCTTATTTGACTTATCGTAGACCTTATTTGTATGCCTTATAAAATATGTGATTAAGTCCAGATTTGTATGCATTGCTGAAGATTAATTTTCAATTTTAGTGGTTAACTAGCTGTTACCTAGGAGTTTTATATTCCATACATTAAAATATATTGAATTCCAGTAGCCAGTCTAGGTTACGAAAATTGGTTATGTAGACGCACTAAGTTTATGTGCGTCCCAGTGGATATCTATAAAGGACCTACTGGGCCATCAAAACCTTCAATAATACTTGGATACTCAGCTCATTCGAGTGGAGAATTGCTATTTGCTATTTGAGCCTCTTCATGACCAATGGAAACTCATGGAACCCTGGTTGTCGGCTATGTTCGGGTATCTCCGCCATAAAAATATTATAGTTGATTTTTGCTATTATAGTGCGTAAGACTCACAAAGGACGTAATTTAAAAAAAAAGAACTAGTTCCCGAAAATTTTTCAACTTCGACAGGACTTTAACCCGCAACCCTCCCTCAGTTACGGGATGCGCTAGCAAATAAAAACTCAAAAACTCTGGAGCAAGTCGCACCGAAGTCGAAACATTTTTGGAATCTTATTAAATTCTTATATGTTATAGGTGCATTGAAATAATATTATCTTCAAGCGTTGCACTCATACATCCATTCAATAGGACGTCCAACTTCAGATAATAAAGATTCTATACAGGGTAAAATCGTCCCTGAAATGCATTATCTCTCGCTTCTATTGTGAAGTGAATATTATAATTGTAATGATGATGAATATTATTATACTTGTTTTTTATCGTCTGCTAAAAGCTAAACAAATCCCGCAGGATTTAAACCAAAATGAATTTTCTTGTCATATTTTTTTACCACAATTTATAGAAGGTACTTGTTGATTTGAGATCATTTCTTCAACAATTATATTTTTATTTTGACTCCAAGAACGATTTGTAGTTTTTTGTCTGATTTTTCCACATCATGTGAGTTATCTCTGATAGTGGTTTTACACATTTAGTGCGTTATTGCACTAACTGGGTCTAATGTCTCGCTCAGTTTGCATAGTGTAGAAGGAAATGCCCTCTATCTCAACGCAGAAAGACACCTGTTAGTCTGTAAGTGCTCTGACGGAGAGGTACAAAGTAAAATGTTTTATTTTTGCTTTGCAGCTAGAAACTATAATGTGTTTTTTCCAGGCCCAGATAGGTCAGAGAGGTCAATGTAGAAGGCCATAAGCTCGACCATACTATATCGTATATATAGCCCAATCCATTAGTTCTACCTCCTCGTCCGCAACAATCTTACTTTAATTGCGCGTAACATAAATTACATCGACTTATTACAATCCGCTCCCGTTCGATACATCGCCTGGAGGAGGTATTACGTGGACTGCATTCATGACTTACTACCAGGTAGGTACCAGGTGTTCTAGTATAACTTGGCTCTTGCCTCCAGAAAGCTGGTCGGTGGTAAAATTGTTCTGCAAGACGCTGCAGCCCGCTCTCCGGTGGATATAACTTAGGGCCGCCATACACGGACTGCTTGGACCAGCCATTATCGACTTTTCAAGCTGCGACTGCATAGAAAACTACTGTTTTGTGCGTATAAACATACACGGAACCGCTCGAGCAGTTGCAACTGCTTCGGGTGGTCATAGGGTTAAGCAGTTGCCAGACATACACTGACTGCTCGAGCTATCGACTGCTCTTGCGCAGTTAACTCCGCCCGCGCTGTTCATTCCACGTCGCCCGCGTTTCCCGCCAGCACGTTTCTCGAGCAGTTGGTATCAACTGTTCCAGCAGTTATCAATGGCAGCTTCAAGCTGTTCAGCAACTATGACTGCAAGAGCGGTCCGTGTATGTTGATCCATGGCTAACTGCTCGAGCAGTCCATGTATGGCGGCCCTTAAAGTGTTACGACAACCGTAGGAAGAGTTGAGGTAGTGCAAACTCTAAGCCTGGCTTTGGCCGTCTAATGTAGAACTAAGACGAGAGGGGGGAAAAGTAAGACTCGACATCATCATTTACCATCATCATCCTACCGTTTTCTTCTATCACTTCACAAGAAGTAAGATTGTGTCCATTCTTCATCAGTTTTCTGTCTCGTATCGAGGAGGTAACGTGGGCTACAACGTGGGTTAATAACTTACTACCAAGTTGGTACCGGTACAAGTAGGTGTTCTAGTATAATATGGGTCTTGCCTTCAGAATGCTGTTCCTCCTCCTCAGCACCCAAATGTCTAAAATGAACGTCGTAATGAAGATCTAAGACTAGAGAGGAATAGTCAGACGCCGATGTTATTATTTGTCATCAGGATCCTTCCATTTGCTTCAATGAATTCACAAGAAGTACGATTGTATCCGTTCTTCTTCGATAATTTACAGCTAGATCAGATGAGCTACTCCTAGATTGTTTGCAATAGTCTCCAGTTAGCTCAGGTGTATTGTAAATACTAGTTCTTATTTATTTCTTTTCTATAACTGTAATTTTTTGGCAATAAAGAGATCTATATTATTGCTGTTTTTGTTGTTCCAGGGTGCGGGGGAGAATTACAACATTTGACCTATACGGCGTAGAGGGCGAACGCCTGAGATACAGAATATTGCGGAATCAATTATTATTCACACTGCGGGAATGTTTATATGACCTACAAATATTACGCCCAGGTGTTTGCTTTCAGCTATGTCTGGCTCCCGGTTTGGCCCCCATGAATCGCTCATGAAGACATTTCAATAGCCGACGAATAGCCGTTATATCTGCCTACCTTATAATGATTAAAAAGAGATTTTAAAAACTGCAGAGCTTTTGAACGTCATCAGGCTACTAAGGTATGAACGTAAGGTATTTGGCTCTCATATTTGGCCGTTCAAATCTGTCCCTATAATATATATTTATCTTTTAGATTAAATTTTTCGTAAATACGCTATGACTTCATGCAAGCAGCCAGTAACTAAAAGTATGTATGTACGTAAATAAGTAAAATGTAGAGTAAACTCGTTCGCCCCTTTTTGAGTTGCGAACTCGCGAATAATAAGACGGCTACCGCAGATTATTCATAGTCTCATTATCATAAAATTAACCGATAATAAATCATAGCTGAGCCAATTAAGTGTTGGTAGATGTGGGCCATTTATACTTCTTACCGGTTTGAGCTAGAAAGAACCTGCGAGAATTTATGTATATATACATATAAAAATGGCATTTTAAAGTTTCTAAAAATTTACCTTTAAGGGGTTAAAATATCTATATATATATATATATATATATATATATATATATATATATGTACTTACTAGCTGTGCCCGCGACTTCGTCCGCGAGGAATAGTGAGTGTAATTTTCATATATTCCCTTTGATATTTTAACCCCTTAAAGGTAAATTTTTAGAAACTTTAAAATGCCATTTTTATTTAAATCTAATTAATAGCCTAAAAATAAATTCCAAGCTTTTAGCTTTAAAAAATGACGATACTTCTATACAACTTTTCAACCCCTCCTTCAACCCCTTACAACCTTTTTCGCATTAAAAAGTAGCCTATGTTCTTTCTCAGGCTCTAAAGTATCTGTGTACCAAATTTCATTTAAATTGGTTCAGTAGTTTTTGCTTGAAAACATGACAGACAGACATACAGACAGAGTTACTTTCGCACTTATAATATTATAATATAATATATAAAAATATTAAGTAGGAGAGAAGGATAAGAAATCAAACAACTTGTATCAGAGAACACTGAATTAAATAAATGAGTTAGTAGATTTGATTTTCATTTAATCTTTCTGTAGATTGTTTGCAACAGTCTGCAGTTAGCTCGACTATTTCAATTGTATATAATTGTTATAATTTCTTTCGATTTATAATTACTATAATTACTTTACGTTGTTCTGGGTATTTTCTATGTATAATAAAAAATATCTATCTATGTTATGTATTATATTAAGTATATCAGTTATCTAGTACCCATAACACAGGCTCTGCTTAGCTTGGGGCTAAACAGAGCTGTGTGAATTGTCCAGCATTACCTATTTATTTATTTATCAACTGGTGAGCTGATATTGATGTAACAAGCAGAAACTGAATGATATCTTAAAAAAATTCAAAAGCTTAAAACATATTTTTAATAGGTAGTTATTTGTTCAACAAGTGGGCAAAATTATTTTTTGTTGAACGGGTCCATATTAAATCCCGAGCTAGCGAAGCATTCTAGAGTAGAGTCACGAGCAGCGTAGCGAGTGGCTCTAAAGGAGATTGCTCAGGTAGCGAGGGATTTAAAAGGCACGAAACAAAAAACATTTGCTCTCGAGTTAAACATACAACTTTTCACACCTCGACTAGCGAGAAAATATTTTGATATTTACAAAAGAGGTTAAATATCAAATGAACTCATAAAAATACATATAAACCTCTTTCAAACCACGAATGAACGAATCTTTTTTTGAAGGTTGAACGTTGTCTCACCGCCTTCCCTTCGATAAGCTAAAATAAGTTTAGCTTACAGAGGTGAGACTCCCATATAAATTCAAGGGCCTGTTGCTTGGGAAATTATTTATAGATGGCGCTGTTTGCCTAGAAAAATGATCTGTACAAGCTAAGTTGTCAAGGTGAAAGTGTTCCTGCCCTGGTGCAGACGGCGCAGTTTTTTTTTTTCAGCGCCGACCACAGTATCAATAATTATAACACCATAAAAATTGAGTACAGCATTCTGAGTTCAATTTTTTTTATTTTCAACTAGTTGAATAAAATCCTTTATTCCACTTGTGAGCAAAAACCGATTTTACTCACTGTTTTTGAGCAGCAAAGCCACAGTTTTCGAGCAGAGAAAAAAATTAAATGCTGAATATATAGAACCAGCTTTCTGTTTGAAGTCTTGACAAGAACGTACGGTGTATTACCATGTAACATGGAATAAGAACTTAGTAAGTTTTTAGTGCCAACAAAATTGGAAGGCAGTTAGTTCAACACTAGATAAGTTATGAAAGAGGCCATGTTGACGATAGACATACAATATAGGTGGATATACAATCCACTCGTACAAAGCGGTTTTCGTCCACCTTCATCATTCGCACCGCTAAGGAATGGAACTCGCTGCCTGCTTCAGTTTTTCCGGTGAATTACAATCTGGGTCTCTTCAAGACAAGAGTGAACAGGTGTCTTCTAGGCCTTCGTGATACAACGTCGGCCACATCGTCACTTTCCATCAGGTGAGATTGTGGTCAAACGAAGGTCTATAAACTATAAAAAAAAAAGATGCAGTTAACACCCCACGAGCAATTAATGGTGTCTCTCTCTTTCTGACAGGAATTCATCCCATCTAATGGTGGAAACTGCTTTTCTGTCTTTCTCTTTCCGTTTAACTTTTTAATATACCGCGTTTGACCGCGTTGACAACCGATGTGGCGCGGTGGGCTAAGGTTTGCCTGCGACGCAGGAGGTTGCGGGTTCGATTCCCGCCTTGGGACAAATGTTTGTACGATCTGCAAATATTAATCTCGGGTGTTCTGGGTATTTTCTATATATAATAAAAAGTATATATCTATGTAATATATTGTATTATGTATGTATATCAATAATCTAGTACCCATAACACAAGCTCTGCTTAGCTTGGGGCTAGATAATGTTGTGTGGATTGACCGACATTATTTATTTATTTATGGTCTTCAGACACTTCATCAGTCCTGTTCCCAGTTCAGTCTTACAGATAAAGCACAAGTCTGTTCTTTGAGTTTTAGTTTCCCTTATTTTTGCCTCAAATGTTTGAACGAACGGCAGATATTTATACAGGATGATCTAAGGTTTTCGATGTAGGTATCTATAATAAAAAAAAATATAGTTCTATGCAGTATATAGAATTAAGTATATCAGTTATCTAGTACCCATAACACAAGCTCTGCTTAGATTGGGGCTAGATGATGCTGTGTGGAGTGTCCAGCATTATTTATATTTTTTTTTATCTTTATCTATTTTAATTTACCATGCAAAGTTACCGGATAAAGCGTGTCCGCAAATAACCTTAAATTATTCGTATAATACAGGGTGCTATCAAATGCCTGGTAGGGAGATAGAAAGTGTACGTTTACGAAGGTTATAAATGTGTATCATTTATCAAACTAATTAGATCATTACAGGATCGGGTTCCCGCCGGGAAACTATCTTTTAGGCGTATTTTTAACCGACTTCAAAAGGTGGAGGTTCTCAAATCGTCTGTATGTTTTTTTTTTAATGTATTTTACGCGATATCTCCGCCAATTATGAAGCGATTTTGAAAATTCTATCACTATTGTATAGAAAATGATCCCAAAGAAGTCCCATAACTTTTTTTATCCCCAGTGGATTAGTATTTATTTCGCAAATCTTAAAATAAATGTAAAAGTAAGGGAATTTGATCGATCGATCGGTTTATCGTTTTTTAAAACACGTCAATTTTTATTTATTTAGTCACAAGAAAATTTAAAAATAATTACCACTGGTATTGCTATAGATCAGTTGAGCAACCTGTAGATTGTTTAACAGCTCAATTGTAAATAATAGTTTTAATTTGTTTCTTTGCATAGAATATTGTAAAGGAGGGCTGATCAAAAAAAATACAATGTTGTTTAGACTTAGTAACTAGTGCCCACGTCAGACTGTCTAATGCTTAGCATTAGACAGTCTGACGTGGGCACTAGTTGTTTAAGTAACATTATGTAATCTGTAACTGTGGGCAGATTTTATTAAACTTGGTATGCGACACTGATTCTTGATTCACTTGATATACTGGCAAGGTTGCTTGGAAGAGATCGCTTAAAGCGATAAGGCTGCCCTTTGTACTTCTTTGTTTGTTAGCATTTCCTTGTTGTATTATATTTTGTGTTTGTGTGGTACATTAAAGAGCTATCTATCTATCTACTGGAAGGTGTTTAAAGTCTCTATAAATAAAGACTTTGAATATTATACACGCCTTTTCTAAATCTTATACCTTTTGAGAAATATTTTAGTAAATAAATAATACTGGACAACACTCAGCATTATCTATCCCCAAGTCAAGCAGAGTTGCTTGGTCTCTGGGTTTTATAAGACATAAATGCCTGGACTGTATCAATCATACTAATATTAAAAAAATAATGTAATTCTCTCTATAACCTTTTCACGCCTAAACAGCAGAACAAATCTTAATAAAATTTAGCTGAGACGTACACATCCCGGAGACGGACATGGCTACATTCACTGACTTTTGCTGTCATTTTTGACATTTACTGTAATTTTGACGTTCACCTAATTTCATTATAGCTGACATTTTTGAAATTATAATAAATTTGTGGTGCACAGCCTACGAATATGCACAGCTCAACTGGGACCACTTGTGGCCCAGTAGTCTCGTGCACAGAATAACTGGGACGAAAGTTGTCCCAGTTGTTCTGTACAGAACTACTGCACAAAAATAAGCGAGTTTTCATCCCGAAAAAACAAGTGCGAAGACGCACGCAGAAAAAAGTTGTCTGTAAAGAAACCCAATTAGATAAAGGCTCAGATATGTCGGTATCTGAAATTCATATGTACCTACCAGATAACAAAAGTAACATTATAAATCAATAGATCTGCAAAAAACTATTTAATTATGTCATTAATAATAGTTCGGACCGATAAAACCTAGATAGTATCGAAATGTTTCAAATGAATTGTATGGTACAGTCTCGTATTACGAACGGTAAGTGTGCATTTTAATTATACGGAAGGGTGAAGAAAACTAGTGTGGCTTGAGGCGAAAGGTGTGGGTAAACTGGGAACTTAAGGTGCGTCCACATTGAGTTAAAAACATCCTATAAAACATAGTTTTAAACATATTTTATAATATGGACGTGTTTTTATATAACTCTAGCTGCTGCCTGCGGCTTTGCACGCGCTTTTCATGTATCCTATGTCCGTCTTACCTCCTTGCCAAATTTCATTAAGATCCGTTCAGCCATTTAGGCGCGAAAAGGTAACAGACAGACAGACAGAAAGTTACTTTCAAATTTATAATATTAGTAGGATTTACATACTGTGTTTACATACTTGTTTTAAACATAAATTACATAACAGACGCACCCTTAGCCTTTTTTCATCATAGTTCTGAAGACCATAGTTTTTTGTGTTGGAGGCCAAGATTTACTAAACCTGCTTTAGGGTTATGAAGTCACAGTAATAAGTCGGAAAAAAAGGTGTGAAGGAGATCGCTAAGGCATTACTAATACAGTGTATGGAGTAGTTTTTCTTTTAAATGCAAGTTATCTGCAGTTAGTATTGAAATTCACGATTTGTTTGTTTGGTGCACAATATTAACTTGCAAAAAACGGTGAGTAATAATATAGCGTGTTTTAAAAAACGCTAAACTGACTTTAAATTCCCTTACTTTTATACTTATTCTAAGTTTGCGGGATAAATACTAATCCCCAGGGGAATAAAAATTATGGGACCCCTTCGGGATTGTTCTATAAACAATAGTGAAAGAATTTTCAAAATCGGTCCATAATTGGCGTAGATTTCGCGTTACATACATACAAAATAAACATACAGACGAATTGATAACCTCCTTTTTTGAAGTCTGTTAACAAGGAAGTGAATTAGTCACTTAGATATTGTATTTAAAATATAACAAACGTGTTAATTCAGTCAAAATTGTTGCTATACAATCGTCAATAAAATGTTTCTTATCGAAACTAGGTTTTCTGTAATACTGCGTAGCTGGTCACGCCCAAGAACTCTTACACGGTGACTTTTTCTGCGTATAGTGTTAACCCGAGTCCCGTCTCTAAGGCAGTTTTAGCCCAAGTCCCAAGCGTTCACGTTATCATTACAAACTCCAGTGATTAGCAGTCGCCGCTAATAATCGTTGGGCGATATTTATTGCGTCTGCACGCTAATTATCAAGAATTTTGATACAAGAGTTATTGGCCAGACTAATTATATTTAATTAGTAATGCAAGGGTGCTAGTTTCGAAATAATAATTCATTTCTTATAGGTTTCAGTTTTAATTGCAGACAACGGTTCGGAAATCGGTCATTATAAGCTTATGGGAATGTTTTAATAATTGGACTAACGAACGGCTGTTTAGGCAATTATTTGCGAAAGTGTTACTAGCTCATCTAAAGTCTGCGATGCTGCGGGGGAAACTTCACCTAGTTTTCATTCTTTATCTTACAAGTGACGGTAAGAGTCGCGCTACATTAAGATAGCTTACAATGTACACATACATGCAAACGAATGAATATGAGTAATAGGTAATTTTGGCACGGTGAAATAGTACCAAACTACCTGTAAAATTAAGTATCTGTTCTATCAGAAACTATGATGAAACTTTTAAGACATTTTAACGAAGCAAGGAAAAGTTTAAGCCCAGGAGTTTCCAACTAATCTCAACAGCCTCGCGCATTTTGACGTTTTCTGCCCTTATTTTGTCCACCTGATTTTTTCTACGCAAAAATTTAATTTCCTTCCCTCACGTGTCACAGGCTTCAAAAACTATTGCACATCGCTCAGTCGGTAATACAAAGCAATCTAAATTGGAAAATAGGCAACGCGCAGTGTATGCTTACCAAAAACGAACAAGCAGAATGCGACGCGATTAAAAAAAGAAGTCTGATGCCGATCGCACCGCGGGAGGGGTGGGACCGCTCCCCCCTTTTTCCAATTTTTTTCCCTTTTATTCGGGAGGTGGGCGAGGCGCGGGTGCATGCAGCCGGCACCCACCTTTGTTTCGCATAAACAAATTAATTTCGGACGCTGTTTTTGATGGTTAATGTGTTCGAAAATTGGTATTTTTTGTTTCGGATGATCGGGTGGTACGAGTTTTAGGATATGTTAGTAGATGTTAGAGCTTACGAAGTACCCTAACTGGGATATGTGGGGTCGAGCTTTTTCCTTTGATGCGTTTATTGCGAAACTGTGGGCAATCCGATTGGGATTTTAGTTGGACCTTGCATCGGATAAGATAAGTACCTACGTCTTGTGGGAATTAGGTCAGTGGGCCAATGCCAAGTGTGTTCTAATCAAGCGGGATACTGGATTAAAGCCGGATAATTTATTGGTAGTTTACCTATATCGCTTTAGACGTTGAGGGCTTGAATTAGTTCCATGTTTCACTTATGATGACATTGGCATGGTTATAGAAGTTTATGGAAACATGGAGACGATAACAAGAAAATTCGTTAACAAAGGTTGACTTTTATTTTGAAACCTACTTCCCGTTTAGTAATTGTTTTTCTTGTAGGTAAGAGATAAAAAAGCAAAGAGAACAAATAAAGAGATAAATAAATAAATAGATTAAAGGATACGATTTTGTCTACTTTGCACCTAGATCCTTCTAATGATTACCTATATACTATTGCCCATTGATAAATTTCTAAGGATAAGCGCAGTCTTTAGATTACGGTATCTCTACGACGACGCAAATTTGCCCACCCTTTCTATCGAAATGGCCACAGGCCAAAAATCCCCGTAACCAAGTAACAATAACGTGACAGATAGAATCAAGTGATAATCAGCCACTCGGCACACGGGTAGGCCCCCACTCATTAAGGGTGGTGGAGAGGACAATGCATGTTTGTACTGCTTTTTGCCCATTTTTTCATTATTTCATTTCATTTCGCCCACCACCCACGCGTCCGCGCTAGCGATTGTGCGCGCCTCCACTTTTTTATAATTCGTTACCTTTTTTATCGGTCGCTCCATTTTCAGAGGATGGGAGAGCAGGAAGAACATACCGGCGGAGAAAACGTTGTGTTTTCGCCGTGAGAAGTGTAATGAGTGTTTTAACACGCCCAGTGTTAAACTAACCCAGATATAAAAATGGTTGAATACTAAACAATATAAATTAGTAATAAGCTGATTCAGTTGTACTTGATCAAACTTTTTGAACAATTATTTCATGAATATTTTACCATAAAATAAGAATAATAAGTACCGCGTCTTTTTTGTTGACCATGGAACATCTCGATAAAAAGAACAAAAAACAGACTTACGTCATCTTATTGCAAGTCCACTACCGTCCTTATCCGCGAAACAAATCTCACAATTCAAAAACATTGCATTTGCTCACAAAAAACACGCGCTTACTTGAACTGATACAGTTAACAGCTCATTATTAAACTTAAAGAATGCTGTGTTCACAATGTGAACTTCACATTCACAACTAGTAGGTTTTGCACTTATTCAAGTTTACACAATGTTTAATTCGCTAGTTTTCTGTTCTGTGTAAAAACCAGTTTTGTGTACCATTCAATAAAAAAAAATTGCTCTCCCGCCCGTCTGCGCATCCCACACTTGGATGAGATAGCCACTCGATCTAAGTTGCACATTACTCATATCGGAATAGCTTCTTTGTTGGCGCACGATCGTATTGACTTCAGTTAATTGACATTTGAGGCTCTTTTTGTTTTAATGTCTATGTATGTGAAACACAAGCGGATTTGAATGCAATGGTCTTTTATTTATGTTTGATGTTTGTATATTTTATTGTATAACCTATACTCTATTAATAGAGGAAGGAAAGTAAGGTTTTTTATAAAAGAAACTATCGTTGTTTAACGAGTTCATTTTGAATGTGCGGGTTAACTATAAACCTTGTTTGTGTTGGAAGAACATTATCCCTTATATTGATATAGGTAATTGAAGGTAGGAATAGTGGTATCTGCGGTGATCTTTGCCTCATTGCGAAAAAATCCTAATTTCTGGAAGTCTTATGCATGTTTAACATTTAGCTTATTTTCCCAGAGAAAAGTGTATGTAGCCAGTTACATATTGAGTTTATCAAAACATGATTGTTTCATATTTTTGGTTTCTTGGCAGTGGGGCTCGCAACTATTCCTCCTGGGGCGTAATCCATTGAAATCAACCATGATATACCTTGATAAGATTACCTACAAAGTGAGAGGAATAGCGGGTTGTAACCAGTTATGAGGAAAAGTTTTATTTTTTCGTAGGCTTGTATAGGTACACATTTAAGGGGTATCGCAAATTGATGCTCTCGCAGGCAGACTTAGTTCAGCAGCCTATGCAGTTCGTACAATTAGATATATTACCGATGAAGATACAGCTAGGTTAGTTTATTTCAGTTACTTTCATAGTATTATGTCCTATGGTATTTTGCTTTGGGGAAAGGCAGCTGACATCCAGGCTATCTTTGTTCTTCAAAAAAGGGCTGTACGCGCAATTTATAAATTAAAGCCACGCGACTCTTTGAGGGAATTATTTAAAGAAATAAATATTTTGACAGTAATATCGCAATAGATCTATGAAAATCTAATGTATACGCACAAAAATAGAGATAGCTTTTTGAAAAAGTGTGATGTTCACAATAGAAATACAAGAAACAAGAACAAATTACACATCCCAGCATATAGATTACGAAAAGTAGGGAAATCATTTATGGGCAATTGCGTGCGCTTCTATAATAAGCTTCCATCTGAAGCAACTGAACTCCCTATTCGTAAATTTAAACAGTACATTAAACAAAATCTTATCAGGAGTAAAAACTCCATAGATGATTACATCAATGATGTTAATGCTTGGCCAGATGTCGCTGCGTTCCGCACTGTCAATAGTATGTAAGAAATTCAATGTTCTGTTTAGCTTTATAGAAATATTGACATGTATCTAAATCGCATTAAATTTAGATTTAGATAGGCAAAATAACAATGTATTAGACAATTAAGTGATATTATAAATGTGCTAGTGGTTTCTTTTTCACTTCTTCCACTAGTGCACAAAAATTTTACTGAAGAGAATATCAATAACACCTTATTTCTTATTTGATAATAATAACTATGTTTATAGTATAAAATTTGACTTGTCTAAGTGCTTATTTTGTAAGCCTAAAGAAATAAAGTTATTGATTCTGATTCTGATTCTATCATGAACCTAACAGTAACGTATTCTGAGACACTTAAACCAGTTATTGGCTGTGCATATGGTTCACACAGGACCGCTTAAGCTGGCATGCAAAAGAGAAGACCCAGCAGTGGATGCCTAGAATACTCTAGATTTTATAAAAAGATGAGAAAATAAAAATATAATGGGTACATAAACAAAAAAGATTAGATAATTAAAATTTGTGGCAATTAAGGTCAAAAATACCCAACCTCAATATAAATCAATGTTGTACAAAATCTGACGCTATTTTTTGGACGCAATAACGCAAGAACAATCATCTAAAAACCGTTAAAATTATAAAAATAAACAACAATCGTCATTTGGAAGGCCATTTAATAAGAAAATTGGTATAAAAGCGAGTCGCTAACAAACGTGACGACGCATATCATTGTGTTTAATGTGAATCTGTTTTATTATTGTTTTAATTAGTTTTTTCTTTGGTATGTAGCGCCGAAGCACAGGCGTTCGACAGCTTGCATATACTGTCGTGTTTTGCATTGTAAGGAAGCTATTAGAGACGGGACGGAGAAATTTCAATGCTGGCTATTTACTTTTTTTCTCCCATAGACTTAATTATACGTACAGAAATCTTTATCGTGAACTATATACCTACTATACGCTATACCTACATTTATATGTTAAAAGATTAAATATTACAATGTTTTGTGTGTTTTATGTTGTATAAAAGCTTACAAATACTTATTTTAGGAACAATTGAAATATAAAGTTTGTAGATTATAATATAAAACAGGCAAAGAATATTTAAAATAACAGAGACAAAACGATTTAGGTAGAGTCCATCACATTAAAATGTATTTATCTCTTTTCTCTTAGAATGAATGTGTTGTTTTAAAGTTTATTAAATCGTCGATTTATGTGTTGTGTCTGCCTAACCTAAACTAGGCTTTATTTATAATGACAAGGTAATAATGTCCCTACTCAAAAAAATCGTATCGTTTATATCAGAAAACCTATACGATAGTCTTGAGTGCATTATTCTTACGCTTAAAACAAAATGCTTTTACAGGATGACAAAAAAATTAGATAAAAAAAATAGTTTACTATTGATTTAAATGACAACCTAATTTTTTTTCTAAACATTTTTGACAAGCTGTTACTTGATTCGCACTCGATTTTTTGCTGACACATCACTAGTCCACAATTTATAACGCTTACGATTCTATTATTAAATCGATGACAGCCCCCTGTCGTAAAACTCGCTGAATATTCATCGAATCGTAATTGGATTTGTGTTATTATCTTTATAATCGTAAAAATGTATCTACTAACATGTGGGATCGGAGTAGACGGACCTAATGGTGACCACTCGTGAGTTGGGGACTCACCACTTTTTACTGACACCATCAGTAATGTAATGACCTATGACCATCCTCTTACATATTTTTTTAGTTACTCTCTACTATCATGATAAAATGCTGGAGAACATTGTGAAGAAAATGAAGAGACTTCCGAAGAGGGAAAAGGAATATCGAAGTCTTAATGGCAAGATCAACTTGTGTCGATGAGCTACTACCTGAGTAGGTAGAAAAAAAATAAGACAAAATAAAAGTATTTTAAAGCGATTTTTTTTTGCAATTTCAATACTTCCAGCGTCTTGAAATAAAATATTGAGATTTTTTGCTATTTCTGCTTTTACAGGTTGATAAGCTAGCAATTATGTAATTTTGTAATCCATTTGCAAACTACGAATCAACTATTGTTTGGGAATCAATTGAGATAATGAGATTTATTACTTATTAAAAACAACATTATGTCAATAGACTCCAAAACTTTAATTAATACAAAATTGTTTTAAAAAAGATTCATAGCGAATGATTTACAATGTGTGCAAAATAACTTATCTGCTAGCATAATTACTTGTAAAACGTAGAAAATAATAAAATCTTGTGTTTTTTCACGCGTGTCCTTCCTTCACGGGTTCATAATCATAATACTTTGTTTTCTGAAATGTAGGTACAGTAGGTCTTAGATATTAAGTTAGCTCACTACATTCTGCCTCAAAGTGCATGCAAAATAACATTTGTTCATCTCCTTTATACATTAATAAGTTATAAATTTAACACACAGACTTACATAGATCATGAGGAATTTAACTTGGACAAAACAGCAAATGAATAATAAACACCAACCAAACACAATAGTAATACAAACATAAACAAACAGAAGATGAAGATGGCTATATGGTTTAAGTAGATGTGTAATTCTGTCTCTTTCTAGCAATCCAGACACCTTCCATAAACCAATTAAAATAGATAATGCTCATAAATAACTCTAAATATGATTAAAAACTGGACTTTTACAGCCTAACTGACAACCATGCCACGTTTCTCTTACTGCAAGAGTGCACTTTGAATGTCATTTAATACAATTTCATATAAAAATATTGATTTAATTCATCACTAAAAGGAATTATGACTGTTTTATTACTTCATAATAGTGGGTTTAATGGGGAAAAGAAATTAGTTTTTTGCGTAGTAATGTTACCAGGATGGTATTCGCTGTGTTATTGTGGATAAGTACAGTGATCCAATTATAATTTCATCGTAAAAAGTAAATCAACTTCACCAAAGTTCGTTATTATAAAATTGCAGCGATTAACACTGGCAATAATAAATAATAATGACGAGAAGACAGGTAGAATAAACAGGTGCAGTTTAAAAAAAAAGGAATTTTTAGGAAAAAAAATCCAAAACGTTAAGTAATTGGTGACATAGCACCAGCTTAAAACAAATTCGAGTATTCAAAACCCAGTATTGTAATGGACGATAACCGAATTCTAACGATTATATCGGTTCAATGTGGTCACAAAAAACAAAAATAAATTTATTACGCGACTTTTTTCCATTTTTATTAATAATACCTATCGAGTAAAAGTCAAGTATTCAGAATACAGTATTGCAATGGGACGATAACCGAAATCTAACGATTATAATCGTTAGAATTCGGTTATCGTATAACCGATAATTATCGGTTCAATCTGGTCACAAAAAACAATAACTCAGAATTCGGTTATAGTCCCATTACAATACTAGATTCTGAATACTTGGATTTGTTATAAGAATCTTTAGCTAGCGACAAAGTACTCGTAAGTAGAAGTTCTTGGTATCGGACCGGCAATGCCTAGCTAACTATATATTACCTATTCATTACCTACTTAGACATAACCTAGTTCCGGACCAAATATATGTAGAGCTAGCTGCTGCCCGTGCCTTCGCCCGCGTTTTATCGTGATAAAAAATATAAAAAACTATACCCAAACCAAATTTCAGCCCAGTCAGTTCAGTAGTTTTTGCGTGAAAAAGGAACAAACATCCATACTTACAAACATTGAATTTATAATAACTAGTAGAACATAGTACAAACGTTGGTCGTAGCGGTCGTGCGTAGGAACAGAGTTCTAACTCAGCCAGTGGATGTTGTAAGCGCCAACTAAGTGAACCTACCAGAAGAAGGGCAGCAGCTTCAATCTGTGTGTTTTTATAGTGTTTTTATCGCAATCACTGCCCAGACTCGTCGGTCGCCTCCGCCGCGCCGCCTGACGCTGACATGTGCGTGCGTCTTGGGCTATGAAAATGTTAAACACCTTTACTCAATCACCAAGCCGCCACCCAAGTGTGAAACCTCCTTTGTTTCAGAATGCCTATTCAGTACTGGACACGATGTATGCTGAAGAGGATACAAACGTTGGTTCCGCGGGATCATCTGCCAAGACAGTTGAAAAGCGTTCGAATCATGAAAACAATGTTGTCGTCGTAGCAACAACGGCTTCAAACGTTGGTTCCGCGGGATCTTCTGCCAAGACAGTTGAAAAGCGTTCGAAACATGAAAAACAATGTTGTCCTCATAGCAACAGCTTCAAACGTTGGTTTCGCGGGATCTCCTACCAAGACAGTTGAAAAGCGTTCGAAACATGAAAAACAATGTTGTCCTCATAGCAACGGCTTACAATAATTAAAACTAAATTCGGGCATTAGACGGGCGGAATCATGTGCTAATTGCAGGCAGGGCTACCAACGGTCGCGACGCGAGCTTGACAAACGACTTTGATCAATCACGTCGGTCTCGTGGGCAGCCCTGGCCGCTGCGATGCCGGAGATTTATATTTGCAGCAACCCTAGCTTTGGAGGCTAGGTGTAGAGTAGGGTTCAGAGGAGACCTGCTAAGATTTTGGGTTTATTGTTGATTCTGTTGTTCGCATTTGACTTGTATAAGTGCTTTTTTTGTAAGCCTAAAGAAATTAAGTTATTGAAGTCTGAATTGATTTTACTAAAATCTTACTTAAATCCGTTTGTTTTTTAAAAACCCTTCTGTTTTTTCCAATTTCCTTATTCACATATGTTTTTACATTTAAAATCAACAAACGCTACCGGGAATCAAAAAGCTCTCCTCTGTACCGTATTCACTCTATGCCCTCGAGGCGCCACACGCTATTTTGCCGCTGTCAATAACTTTATTCAAATTTCAGCTTTATTTCTTAGAAGTTATGTTTTATTGTTTGTTGTTTGAGTGTTGGATGGGAAGAATTTACTGTAGGCGTTTGAGTAAGAAATTATGCGGACTAATCTGTATCCACAGAGAATAGGGAAAAATATTGCACGGAGCAGATTTCTGAAAAATTGTGTTACTCAGTTCACTTAAGTACCTACTGAACTGGAAGTACCTTTTATCATTTTCTTTACTCGGTATCATGTACACTATAAAGACAGCGAATAAGGCTTTAACTTTTTCTTAACACCTAATAGGCTAAAGGTTTCTTCATCGCTTCTTTACTTAAGCCTACATACCGAAGCGACCGAAATCAAAAATATCAAATTATTTCCAAGTCAGTGTAGTTAACTTTAAGAATTTGACCTTTTCTAAGTGTACATTTATTGTATTTACGGATGTGAGGCATTTTGATTTGATTAAAAAAATATAACAGCTAATTCCTGTTCGATTATGGATGAGATTTGCCAGTACTACGCACAATAAATATAAATTGAATAGCTGAAAATGAGATAAGGTGCTTCATTCCCCCACATCGCCGGCAGAATTTAAAATATAATGACACCGAAAAAACCACCCGTTTTCACTATAACTTTTGTAATTTACAAGCCAATTAAAATAAAAAATGGCATGCACCCCGCACCGCCACCCCTTTAATTATGATTTTTTGCATTTTTTTAATGATAATACATTTCACTTGACTGCAGTTTCGTTGTTTTTGCGCTATGGTCTCTCTGATAAATTGTATCACTCTCAAATAACTGCAATAAATCCGTTTCAAGAAAATTTTGTATCTGTGTGTTATACATTTTCTTCCCCTATATTTTTTTTTTTTTATAAAGCTTTCCCTTATAAAATTTTCTGGAAACGGAAATAAAAGATCCAGAAATTTGTAATTATTAGCATATTAGAAGTACTCTTTACAATTGAAACAATTAACTGGAGACTGTTGCAAACAATCTACAGATAGCTCAACTGGTCCATATCAATACCAGTCGGAAGCGTCTCCACGATGCGGCTGCATTACTCCGCTGTATGGTAAAGCTGAACAGTAGTATAAGTTTATTACGGATTTAGGTGGGTTAACTACTAATTTTTTTTTATACAACTTCATTTGACCACCGTTTCACCTGATGGCAATTGACAATGTGGCTGATGGTGATGGTCTTAACCTTCGTGACCTTTCCCTATCCATTTCAAGCGAAGCGTGACCCGAGAGCTGGTGAGTATCTGGCGCAGCGCATTAGCTTTGCCATACAGCGGGGCAATGCAGCCAGCGTCTTGGGAACGCTTCCGACTGGTATTGATATGGATCAGTTGAGCTACCTGTAGATTGTTTGTAACAATCTGCAGTTAGCTCAATTGTTTCAATTGTAAATACTAGTTTAATTTGTTTATATTATTTGATTGTTATTTTCCCTATTAATTATTTATTTGTGTTGGAAGAAAAGAACACTTACATCCGTGATGAATTCGTCAAACTACCTAAGTAGGTACTATAGTTTAAAAGTAGCCTTTATTTCGAAAATTATGTCGCTATAAAAACTGAACTTATGGACTAACAAAATGTTACGTAACTTTTTGATATCTCCCTTTGAATGGTTAAAAATATAAAAGTAAACTTAAATCTACATTCGAAGCTGATACAAACACAGTTTCACCGCAATCGACTACCAATGTACCTTACAAAAAGCCAATGGGTAATGAAAAAAACTACGCAGTCAATATTTGATGAGAGCCAATTTAAATGTTCGTCCACTTGTAGACATCGCATAGTTCGATCCTGCGAGCGTGTGTGGGGGCGAACGACGCCCGCCAATTTCCCCAAAAAAAGAAAAAAGCAAGAAAATAAAAATGGCGAGCGCTCACGTCTGTGTGCGTGAAAAAAATGCAGATATAATGCAAGTAATAATAATAATAATGGGCAATCGGCCGCGCGTCCGCCCGCCTCCACCCAATTTTCATTCAAATGTGTTCGGGGTTTTTTTGACTTTTTTCTGAGCGCCGATATTTTTTCGGGATTTTCCATTAGCAATGCGACTGTCGGATAGTTCGTCGCGTTGTCCGGTGAATAAGTGCTTTGCTGGTTCTTTTTGTTCTATGCGATAGCAGATTTCATTAAAAGTTAAAACTAGCGTTGGTTCTGGTGTGGATCTGCCCCGTATATCACTAATTCTTTATGAGTTGTTGGACGCGTTTGAAACATTTTCTTTTCGGGCATGAATGATGGACCCTTACATTTCTGCCTAGTCTAAAATCAAACCATTTTTTAAGAATCCTTTGAGAATTATTTTGGTTTTTAGAAATTGAGTAGGAATTAAAACTATAATGTGGTAAATCTTTACAAAGTTATCTGAAGAAATCCTTTGGTTTGAAGACGCCTAAACGTATCAGTAACCTAAATCCTAGCACCCTCTCCATTGATACATGTAAGCCGCCCCTAAAGGGATGCATCCACTAAGTCTGCAGGGGTTGATCCCCTACCGACCCAGTTAACCACTTTGCGCCCGGTCTCACGGTCTTACTTTTCAAGTTCAACTTTGTTAGAAAAATGTTGCCTTCTTTGTTTTTCTTTGTCCTGTTTCGGTTTTTCTTTGTGAACGAGTAAGTACTGTTGGGGAGAAGTGGGTTTTAGAGGTATGGTGTTTTGTAGGAGATATTTGACTATAATTTTGACGATTTGATGTTTCTTTTGCAATGTATATGAAACGGGTGAGATGCGTTCGAAAATGTAACGAAAGTGGACTCAATCGTTTGATTAAATAAATATAAAGTTGAAGCTAAAATGCACTTTCGTAAAGTAATACTTAAGGCACAGATTGGGTAATGTTACTTCGTAACTTTAGTGGTTATAGACTAAGGATGAATCCTAAAATAAGAGAAAGTGAAACTGATTCTGAACTCTCAGTAGGCTAAGCTAGGGTTGAAAATGAAAATGTGATTCTAAGTCCAAGTATCCGAACGTAGTCCTTTAATTAGTCGGACATTGAATTTCATAACCACCAAATTCGAAAGCGGAATTTTTTTCAAAAATGGAACAGTGGAATACCGTGCGTTTCCACAACACGTCGGACACGACACGACATGACATTCAATTTAAACTCTGCCGGAGCACGCGTCCAATAATTAACATAATGTACTTTTTCTCCGTTTTTTCAGCTCCCGTTTGACACTCCATCACTCATGGAAATTCCATTTTCAATGCTTGCTATATAAGGGGTGGGCGGGAGGTCTTTGCAGCGCGGAATGGACGAGCCTTTGGGGGGTGGTGGACGAAAAAAAGATTGTTAAAAAGGCTGGCCCCTACATGGCGGTGTGTGCGTGCGTGCGGGTAAAAAAGCTCTTACTAATCGATACCATAGATTCTGAGGCAAGTAGCCTGCGTGCCCGATTGGTGCGCTCCCGATCACCGGCGGCGTGAGTTTTCGCTTGATGTTGGTCTTTGGTTATCTTTTCTTTTTGCATCGCTACTTAACGAAGATTTGTTCTTTATTCACACTTGGATTTTGGTGGTTATTGATATGTCGCAGGCAATTTGTATGATTCGGGAGACGACAAAGAGATGTGGTATATGCAGATCCTTAAAAATCGTTAGAGATATCAATACAAATCTCTTTATTGTACACCAAAAAGACAAATAAAACACAGACATTAACATAAACAAGTACAATGGGCGGCCTTATCGCTTAGAAGCGATTTCTTCCAGGAAACCTTGGAGATATCATGTATTATATATACGTCATCGTCTTGAGCAGCAGATTTCTGAAGAAATTCTGGTAACATCACAATGCTTCAGTAGGATTTTTTTAAATCTCGGTGGGATGGTCCGTCCATTACAAATGACGACCGCATCATGACAAACGTACTTTGTTTTGTTTGACAGCCTGTACTGGATAAATCATACATGACCGAAGTAATTTTGTGCCGTGAATCTGCGTGAGTCTGCTTACATGTAAAGTGATGCGCGATGAGTAATTAAAAATAATATTCATCCAGGACCACACTATTACTATTGATTTTATTTTATTTTGGAATTTTAGGAAAACTTACAGCTAGAAAATTACAATGTAGGGAATATTATATAAATACCTGAATTTTACATGTACTTATGCTGAATGCTATTTATAAAGTTTCCACTGGTAGCAAAATACGCTGAAATTGTAAATGTTACAGTGTTAATGGACGACTAAATAAGAACTTAACTGATTTTATACATAAAAATAGATAAAAACTATATAGAAATACACATTGCACACACAAAATACTGATTTTATACAAAAATAAATAAATAAAAACTATATTGAATTCTACACCAATTATTCGAAGGATATTTTGCCTTTGAAAAAACATTCTAAACTAAAGCCGTAGGTACTCACCTCATTCTTAAGGTTGATGGGCTCTTGCTGCGGCCGAGGCGGCGAGTGCCGACCCCCCTCCGCGCCTTCCAGCATGTCAGCCTCGCATCCCGATTCGTCTGGAACAAAAACCACAAGTTAGGTATTTATAAATTTATTACAAAGAAAATATTAATACATATTAACAATAAACACATGAAACAGTTGAGAAATCTGCAGACTGCTTCAAACAGTACTAGATCGAGTCTATAACTTTATAATCTTAATCATTTCCCATCGGAGGCAGCTAAAAGGCGCTGGCTATTATCTAATACATATGTCACATTACTTGCTGATCAATTTAGTAATTTTTATCAACCACTAGATGAAGCTCAATTAACTTTTTCTGCTTGCAAAATCAATTGGGGGCTGACCAAAACCTCTTTAATCTATGGATGGAAATGATACCCTTACATAACTATCTTTAGCCAGCATTATTTATTATTACCATGTAAAAATTTTAAAATTCCTGAAACATTCAAAATCACAATAGGATCAGCTGACTACAGTGTGTTAACCCTTTTTCTAAGCTTTGAGTTTAAGAGTACTACTCATCAAAACTTTCATATTACTAGATATTTCCCCTCTCTTCTTCCTACCCTTATCCCACACTAGGTGGGATCGGCACAACATGTATTTTTCTTCCACTCTCCTCTATCAGCCATACTAGGTATTTCCCCTATTGGGCATTTTAATTGAACACTGCATCCTTAACAATATAATCGGTCCAACCAAGCATAAAATCTGAAAAATAATCTCACAAGCAAAGAAATTCTCAAAACATTTTCTCAGGTAAAAAGCCAACAACGTAATCTTGTAAGCCCAGTCGACCGGAGTCTCGACCTACCCCAAGCCCAGTCTCGAAGTAGGTCAAGACAGCCGGCGTTCTTTCCCTACGTGATTTCACATTGTTGGGAGCGGGGAATGTGAGCAATTTTTTTTAGGGTTGGCACGTTGTACGAGTTAAATAAGTTTGTGAGTAAGCTCGGGACTAACTGGTCAAATTCTTAAAATGTAATCGCTGGTGGATTTGATACATGAGTACAATAGTGTTCTGGGATCATGTATCAGGGATCTTATAGCAAATCCACTGGATTTTAGATATACCTAGGGGTACATCTTTGTTGTATTTAAAGCCGAAACCACTTACCGAAGCTATTAACACAATAATTCGCTTTATTTACCGTAATTTAAATTTTATCTAATCAAATAATTTGTAATTCGTGCAAGAAGGTAAGTGATTTTATTCATGGTGCTCTATTTTCTATATTTGCTGCAAAATATTTCGATAACAGATATATTCCTAGCACTATTTTTCTCCTCCGTTGCTATTCGGAGCACTTGAAAAACAATATCCTTTATTATAAAGTTTGCGAAATGTAACTTTATTTTGTTACCTAAGATCTCCAAAATTACTAAACAAGATTAAAAGCGTTTATATAACTTAGATAATAGGCTACTTATTATACCAAAAATATGCATACATAGCCGTGGGAAGAAGCTCAGTTCAGTTCAGGGCCCGTACTCTTAAAAACGAAATCGAAGTTTCTGATTATTTTTCGTGCAAACGCTAATCTTATGCAATGGGCATAAGAGTTTTGCTCGAACACGAAAAAGAAACTTCGATTTTCCTTTACTTAGTAGGCCCCCAGTTAATTTATTTATAATGGATTATATCACAGATAATACAATTTAAGTGTTATACACGCTAGTAGAAGCGATGTAGTAGTATTATAAACTAATCGAATACATATAAATAACTGACAATACAACATCAGTACCCTCTGTAACTATGTATCTGTTATAGCAACTTAGATAAATTCATTTGTACTGCTCTCTCCAAGACGTTTGCCAAGCCAAATTAAACCCTGCCCCTTACAAACGAAGACACCACCAATCATTGTTTCACAAATAGCCGGCGAGCCTAAGCAACACGAATCGATGCCAAAACCTGGACGTCGAATATGATTGCTCCTAATGCGCTCTGGGGTGGGTAGGGGAAGCTATACTGTTAAGAAACGTGGTCTCGATCTTATTAATTATTAATTCTTTGGACTCGATCTTATTCATTCTTAATTCTTTATTTCACATCCTACTAATATTATAAATGTCAAAGTTTATAAGGATGGGATGTATGGATGTATGGATATTTGTTACTCTTTCACGCAAAAACTACTGAACCGATTAGGTTGAAATTTGGTATGGGTATAGTTTGGGACCTGAAATAACATATAGGCAAATTTTTATCCCGATAAAACGCGGGCGAAGGTGGGGGGAGCAGCTAGTTATAAATATAAAACACATATAAAACATTTGTAACGCATGACGCGTGACGCGAAACCATTTGAATGTCGACGCTCTACAATGCATAAATGTGGTCCTATCTTTTTTCTGATGGAGGGTTAATCGTTTTGCCAAGACCATGAATTATTAAAAAATTATGATTTTACTACCGTGTAAGGTAAGGAAACCTGATCCGAGAAACTTTTAACACTTTCAAAGACTTTACCTTAGATGTTCCAGATAAGCGTTAAAAATTTTAAAAAGTGATTTGTCTCCGTTATCCTGATATATGAAAGTGAACAAATAGGTTTAAAGAACTTTATTTCTCATAAAAACACAGGGTTTACTTATAATGAGACACAGAATAACAAATTAATATAAGTTTTACAATAATTAAGCTAGCCTCTGGTACCTAAAATAAATTATAACTAAATATTATCTAACCTATAACTAAATATTGTTTAACAAAAATGTTGTAATAATATTGAACAAATACTAAACATTACGAAAACTAGTAGGTCACAAATCATCATCATATCAGCCCATACACGTCCACCGCTGGACATAGGCCTCCCCCATACGACGGCACAAATAGCGGTCCTGAGCCGCCTCCATCTATCAACTCCCTACGACCGCTACGATGTCGTGGGTCCATAGAGAGGATAGTCTCCCATGTAGTATAAATATAAACTAAAGCTACGTTCTGGACCAGGATTTTAATATCAGATTCACTATAAGAATCCATTCTAACAACACCGTAGGAACTTAAAACATAAGTCTAACACCATGGAGCCAGTCGTAGATGGCCCTAAAAGGGGATACTGGGGGAAGGGGTGTAGGGACGCGTTTCAGACCGAGCAGTAAGTCTGGGCTAATCCTATCGGAAGCGGGTACGTTGAAGATCGAGAGGGCTGAGACATGTTCTATGGTGATATTGAATTTTTAACGCCGTTAATGATGGTTTCCTCGGATTCTTATTTCCAAAACAACGTTTGAAGGAGAGAAAGAAAGAAATCAGTTTACACTATTTCTAATGCTTTTTTAGAACTGCAAATTTCTTTGTGAATAATAATGTTTCACAGATTTAAGATAAAGGATGTATAAAGATGTAATATTGACGACCGATGTGGCGCGGTGGGCGAAGGTCCGCCTGCGACGCAGGAGGTTGCGGGTTCGATTCCCGCCTCCCGAGGCGGGAATCGAACAATACAATATTTGTACGATCAGCAAATACATATTTGTTCAGGGTGTTCTGGTCGTTTTTCTATGTATAATAAAATTAAATAAAAAATATCCATCTATGTAATATATTGTATTATGTATATCAGTTATCTAGTACCCATAACACAAGCTCTGCTTAGCTTGGGGCTAGATAATGCTGTGTGAATTGTCCAGCATTATTTATTATTATTATTTTATATGTAAGTACATTAACTATGTTGCGGCCATTTTGCAAAAAAATCATACATGTGAATGCACTTCAGGATGGATCCGCACGATACTTGCACGTGTGATTAAAAGTTTACATATAATTTTTTTTTATAAGTAATTTTGCTTAAAAGTTTATCGGACTTACTTATGAAATTTTGAATTAGAAATGTAAAAATCTATATTTGATATGTACCAAATAAATGTAGATAAATCAGGTAAAGTGAAAATATATACTTGAAATGTACAAAATTTACCAAAATGCTCTACTTTGAAGGGCTAATTCCCATCAGTAGGTAAAACGATGATTAAAACTTGACATTATAATTTGGTCCTGTATAAAATTTAGGAATTTTATTTGTAGGAGTCAATGACGAAGATATATTCTCTGGTTTTCTGGTAATATAATATTAGTTAAATCAATGCATTCGAAATCTAATGTTTAACACTAGATTTCTTGTCACGTAGGTACTCGCGTTACTCTTATAAAAACCGTGCAACAAAACAACGCATTATTTCTCAAAAGACGACAATATTCAACGTTGTTTCTAGTAATTTTCCCAATATCGAGTGGGGGTCATCTCTAGTGATTCCTGAGCCCGCACCCCATTGCATCTAGGGGAGGTGGGGGCATTACGAATTAATAGCACAAAGACCGGCCGCAGATCGCCGACGAAAATTTAGAGGCACTTATAGTGGTTGCACTATACAATTTGGAGTGTAGGTCTGGGAGGTATAGCTGTGTTGCATTGGATTATTTGGAACAGGGTGTTATTACTATGAACAGTATGAACTGAAGTTAAAACGTTGAATTAAATGTTATTATCATTAGAGGACCCATTTAATTCATTTTCCTGTTTATAAAGTATGAATAAATTTTCATTAAAATCCTCCTAATATTATAAATTTCAAAGTTTGTAAGGGATTTATGCATGGATATTTGTTACTCTTCACGCAAAAACTACTGAACCGATTAGACTGAACTTATGTATGGTATGGGTATAGTTTGGGACCTAGAATAACATATAGGCTAATTTTTATCCAGATAAAACGCGGGCGAAGACGCAGGCAGCAGCTAGTCTTACTAATATTATAAATGTCAAAGTTTTCAATCAATTAAGTTCACGTTCAAAAATCTTTTAAATTTGTTCTAACTAGTTCCTTTCAGTTGAAACAACGCAACGTTTCAAGAACGTGATGCCCTATATAGTTCACCTAATTATTTAAAATAATGTTTAAATTAAGATTTTCTTCTTAAATCTTTAGAGAATAAAATCTAGCACAATTAATGCTTTCACTGTCCATTTTTGGCAGTTCGACCCACGTGTAGAGGCGTGCTAATTGCTTAAGGCGTCATGGGCGACAAAAATTTGATTTATTTTACAGTTTAGGAACCAGGAACTATAACAAAAATAATGTGTAACTGACGGCTAATTATAACTTCCAATGTTCATATTTACTTCAAAATAGTACAATAATGTATACCTTATAAATTATCAACCGACTTCAAAAGTTGGAGGTTCTCAATTCGTCTGTATGTTGTTTTTTATTGTATGTACCTATGTTACACGATATCTCCGCCAATTATGGACTGATTTTAAAAATTCTTTCATTATTATATAGAAAATGATGTGAAAATAATGTGTAACTGACGGCTAATTATAACTTCCAATATTCACACATATTTACTTCAAAATAGTACAATAATGTATACCTTATAATTTATCAACCGACTTCAAAACGAGGAGGTTCTCAATTCGTCTGTATGTTGTTTTTTATTGTATGTACCTATGTTACGCGATATCTCCGCCAATTATGGACTGATTTTAAAAATTCTTTCATTATTATATAGAAAATGATCCCGAAGGGGTCCCATAAATTTTTTATCCCCAGGGGATTAGTGTTTATCCTGCAAAACTTAAAATAAGTGTAAAAGTAAAGGAATTTTAAGTCGGTTTATCGTTTTTTAAAACACGCCATATTATTTTAAACCTCAATATATCGAAGTGCTACAAACAGTGTCAGACTAACCATCTCTTAAACGGTAAACCCAAGCTGACAAGACAGCACAACAAGATCGGACCGAAATAGAAAACGAAGTGGAGCTATCACCTGAGTGAGTCGTGCCCCTGAACATACCATCTAATAAATAATGCTGGACTTCATACGGAGGTATCCGACTCCAAAATAAACAAATATGAAGTGCTAGGCTAATGAGAACTTTATCAAAGTTCAATATACTTATCGACATCAAAAAGTCAAATAAAGTGCCGGACTCATATAGCGTAGAAGCAAGTGAGAAAGAAAAAAGAAAGAACGAAGGAAAGAAAAAGAAAGAGAGAAAGTAAAAAGAAAGAAAATTATTTATTAGACAATACAACACACAAACAAACACAGAAATAAAAAACTACTTAGTATCTACACATAGACATAGACTAGCATCGATACACAGACAGTATACTCAGATATTTATTAGGTACACTATCACAAGTGAGAAGAGATGAGCGGAGAAGGAATGGGTCTTTAACAACCAACAGAACGCCGTTTTTCACACATCTCGTGTCCGTTCAGCTTCAGTGGATAGCACCGAGCGCTGATGTATCATATTTGTATGCGAAGAAAACAAAGAAAGGCAAGTATAAAAAACTCAAAAACCTCAAATTGCTTTATTTCCTTTAGACCTTACAGGACTCTTGGACACGTCATAAAATTAAAATTACATAAGTATTGATAAAACAGGGAGATAAAGTGATCACTTTGATTTTTTGTTCACTTCAATCTTTTTAAGGTAAAGTAAAGAAGCGAACAAGAAACCTTTACCTTGTTAGGTTGTTAGTTTTCGATAATCTCTCGATAATCTGACATTTTGTCAGAGCCTTTTTACAAAGGATATGTTTGTCTTTTTTTTAAATTTATTTATTGATAATTTGTGCAACTCACTTGGAGTTTTGTTGTAGAAGCATACACATTTCCCTTTAAAAGATACACCATTCTTGTGTAGTCTAGTTTTGGGCAAAGCGAGTTTATTCTTATTCCTAGTATTTAAAAATATCAAGTACCTGGGGGCTTATTGAAAAACACTAAACGAAACTATCGATTGCGTATTTGGGAGAGTATTTTAACTCTCCCAAATACGGTCTCCTGTTCGCATGTATAAATAAAATAAAATATGTTGGTTCTGAACATCAGAAAAAAAAGATCCAGTAGGTTCCTACCTAGACAAAAGCAAACTTAGGTAAAGGTATGCCCTTTACCTAAGGTCTAAACAAGGCTAGTGTCGCAACAAGGAAGTCTGCCAATTCGGTCCCTTTTGATACAAATTATCATCATCATGCACCCCCACCCCACGGGGTGCCACCCGCATGACCCCTCCGATCTGGAAGTGCGTTTCTAACCCCCATAGGCCGCCTATAGGTGTGTACGTGTTAGGGTTAGGCTACTTCGTCCTGTCTTTATGAAGGAAGTGTGAATAGTCGTGTATGTCGTGTCGTATGGTTTGAATTGGTAATTTTTGTTTGTAAGTTGAATAAGACGCAAGTATGTAAGTTGAGATCGACGTAGGACGTAGGTACCTTCCACAATATTACCTTAAGAGGGGTCATTAAATTTGGGCACCAAATAATACATTATGAGAAAAACACGTGTTTAGCTTAAAATAATAGGGCGTGTTTTAAAAAACGATAAACCGACTTCAAATTCCCTTACTTTTACACTTATTTTAAGTTTTGCGGGATAAATACTAATCCCCTGGGGATAAAAATTTAGATCCCTTCGGGATCATTTTCTATACAATAGTGAAAGAATTTTCAAAATCGGTGCATAATTGGCGGAGATATCACGTAACACACATACAAAAAAAAAAACATAGACGAATTGAGAACCTCCTCTTTTTCTCCTCCTCCTCCTCTTTTTGAAATGGAATAAAAATTAAAGTTTATTTTTATGTTTATGGATCAGGTCTGTTTATAACGTCTATCTTGGGGACGCTTCCGACTGGTATTGATATGGACCAGTTGAGCTATCTGTAGATTGTTTGCAACAGTCTGCAGTTAGCTCAATTGTTTCAATTGTAAATACTAGTTTAATTTGTTTATATTATTTGATTGTTATTTTCTTGAACAACATTCAAACTTTAAAGTACACTAATGTTATGTAGAAATAGTGTGTAGTAGGCAATGTTTGACAGCGAGCAGGCAACTATGTTAAAAATGAAGTGCTCTGGGAAGTACTGATTATTTTATGAAATATTGTTCGTGGCATTCAGAAATTATTATAAGCCAATAAAAGTGACTTGTGTTTTATTTCAGTAGTTCAGATATTGCGAGGATAGTCTTCAGAAATTGTATCAAAATGAAACGAAACTTGAACCCGATGACTTGAAGTGTGAACTTGTGAATCTCTTTTACAAGCAGTTCAAAAGAGTTTGAACTCTATTGCGTACACATATGAAAGCAATGAGTCTCTAAAACTTCATGTAAGGAAGTCTAATGTGAAATTCTCGAAATACGTTAGTCGCCTTAGTTTGAAGTCCGAAGCTAGATGAGATTTCAGTTTAGATGGTAAGTTGATATCCAGACTTATTTTTGCAATAATTTCTCAGCAATCGAGTGCGGCCTACGAATATTTTAGTAAGTTTCTATTATGCGTTCTATATCAAGGTACTCGAATTCAATTTGTATTGTAATCCGGTGCTCGATGGCATTCGTTCCGAAACGCAGATCCGGAACCCTTTGTTCAGATTTTTCCTATTCGCTCCAATATCATTTGCGGAGGCTATAACGACTGCCTCTACAAAAGTAAGCGGACAAATTGCTTCTAAAACAACAAAAGCCGACCGGAAAAATTCACAATCGCACCGAATCATTAATCTCAGAAACAAATGGAAATCGGCCGACATCTGCTATACTCGGCTCGAAAAAATGGCGGCCGTAGTCGACAGTTGTCACGTTATTCGCGACGGGATTAATTAGAAATGCGATTAAAAGCAAACAAAACAGGGAATGGTGAACTTAAATTAATGAAAAATTACCACCCTCGGCGACTCGTCAACTCTTTTTTTAACGGGGTCGCTCCCGCGCATTAAGCGGCTTTAATTTGAATTCGGAATTAGAATTACGCGCGCTTTATAATTATTGTTTTTTTTTTTCGGCCAGTGACGGCTGATTTCTAATTCAACGAGGGACGTTCGGAAACGCATTAATTTTTGTTGAGTCATGAATATGGTAATGTTCTCGGTAAATGTAAAAATTTATAAGGTGATGTGTGATATTGGTAGATATGTTAGATACAGAAATCTGATGGATTTTATGAAAATTTAAACCACACAACTAAGAACTTATATGAAAATGCATATTTTTTCCGAATTTTTTTCCTAAATCTAATGGGTAGGAAAAAACAACCGACCTCAAGTATGTTACTTGCGAAGGTTATCCTGCTCGAAAAGGATGTAGCCGACTTCAAAATTTAAAAATATATTTTAAATTAAAAATGAGGCCATAATGTAGTGACACGAACAATAGCTGTTGAAATCACTTGCACAGGCCCACAAGTGGCCATCCTTTGTGTGTTAAGAGGATCTTGTGTAGAGTGGTATTGATCTATGGAGATTCATATTTGTAACATTATGTTCGGATATTTTAAAATAGAACATGATTTCGATATATGTTATCATATCACACGACCAGCTGGTCAATAAGCATGATGACTGATATTGAGAAACTGCTACTACATACAGGTCCATAGACTCAAATGATATAATTAAAATATGAATTAACTTCTAACTTTATCTGTAGTGTTTATACTGGCTAGTAGTAGTCCCTGGCTAGGAGTCATAACAATAATGAATTTATTCTCTGTTGAATTTTGATATGACTAAAAGAAATTATGGATGCCTTTTCCAAAACTCGGTTCGTACCAGGCTTATGAGATTTTCTGATGTATGCTAGGAGACTTACGTTTTTTAAGAGACCTTTGCAGCCACTCCCTGCTAAGGGTGTCCCTTTACTTGTTCTCTTGTTTCCTTTAATGCAGAAAAAGGAAGAGAAAGTAACTATATATTCCTGCATACTGTACAGTATGAATATGAAAATAGTGTTTAAAAATTATTTGCAAAATTAAGACAGTAACACCATTTTAACTCACAAGGCTTTGTTTGTAAGATAATCTAGATATTAATTCGCTTTACAGGGTGCCACAAAACATTTCTAATAAGCCGAAAGTTAGCGATTCTGGACCTCAGGAGTCAATTTTTATTCTACAATTCTTTTAATTCGAACATTTCTCTACTTTTTTGACAAAAATAAGAAACGGTTTTGTTCATATTCGTGTTCTTTCGTGTATTCTTACATTATTATTATTGTTTTGAAATTTCGTATTGCATGTTCGTTCTAACTGCAAGTCGAAACACGCTTTCACTGAAAAAGCAAGCCACATTTTTGAAATATTTTATTATGTAAAATAAAGCAAGAATTCGTGTAAAAGAACACAAATAGGAAGAAATAGAACATACATATATTCACCAAATAGAGATTCTAAAATATAAAAATATACACAAGTTGATTCCCTCGCCGCGCCACCGCCGCGCCGCCGCGCACCGTCCAGAATCCCTTTCGGCTAGTACACATGCTACGTGGCACCCTGTATTCTCCTAGAATTGTTTCATATAGTAGAAATAATTAGACATCTAGAATATAATAAGGGAATGCTTTGAAGCAAAGTTTATTGCTTACTCATAACACGCGACAATAATGAAGGAGGAAGCTGAGAAGGGAAAACATTCCATGATGACATAGTACAGGTTAACTCCAATACCATGTTGGAACTGTTGGAAGGACTTTCGTGTGGGTTTGTTTCGCACCTCGGATCAGATATGTATTAGTACGATCTGCAGATCCGGATGTTCTGGTTGGTTTTTATGTAAGTATAATAAAAATATACCATTGTCTTCATTCCGTATCAGCATTGCCATCCAGCGGGGCAATGCAGCCAGCGCCTTGGGGACGCTTCCGACTGGTATTGGATATGGATCAGTTGAGTTATTTCTAGATCGTTTGCAACAGTCTGCATTTAGTCAATTTGTTATATAAGCATAAATTGTAAATTCTAGTTCTAATTCTTAAATTGTAATTAATAAAGTTATCGTGTTTACCTAGTAAGGTATAGATATTATTTTATTAGTTATCTAGTACCCATAACACAAGCTCTGCTTAGCTTGGGGCTAGATGATGCTGTGTGAATTGTCCAGCATTATTATTATTATTTATATCATAACTGAATTCATATCATATTAGATTCCGGGAATTTTACAGGGAACAATCATATGCGAATGTTAATATAATATTAGGATGGATAATATTTATTGACAATTCCGCATAAAACCTTCTCTGATATGATCCATCAAATGCAATTCGATGCTACAGTCCTTCGCGAGTGTGAATGCAAGAAATGAAAATAAGCACCAAAGCCCACATTAGGTACCCAATGACCAAAGTTTCAAATATGAAACTTGCGGTACTGTAACTATTTACTACGTCGCGTTATTTTAGTGTTGTCCACGACAAATAATAGTTTTATGTCACAAAATAGTACTCAAGTCTTGGTTATTATGCTATAGTTAGAGATTCTTGATATGGATGTCTCATTTTATGTTCGTACTTCAAACTTTGCTTTACGTTTTCTACAAAACAAACGTGTGTGTTTGAATTTAGCTTCAAACAATCATTTGTAGTTGGCTTCCCTAGCACATATGCCTGGAGGACACCGTGAGATTTTAGTCAGTAGGAGTCTGAAATAATCTTCCACCCGGGGATGAAAGATACGAAGAACTTCCAAACGCAAAAAAACGGTTCGTGTCTGATGGACAGAAGGAACGGTAGCGAATGTTAGACTATTTTACATGACTAACCCAAAAAAAGAGTATAATGTTTTCAGGTTTCATTTAGGAATGTGAATTATTCAACCATCATTTTGAAATGCCTGAACAGGGCCCGTACTCGTAAAAACGAAATCGAAGTTTCTGATTCTTTTTCGTGCAAACGCTAATCTTATGTAAGCGACTTAAGAGTTGGTTTTGCACGAAAACGAAAAAAGAAACTTCTATTTTCCTTTTCCGAGTAAGCCCCCAGATTTAGATGCATACATCCAAACCCCATAGATAAGGTTTCGGTAGAATCCTTGCATCATCATCGTGCCAATAAAGATCATTTATTGTGAACAAGTCCATAAATAACAAATATACATATAAAATATAATTAGGTGCATGGGCTATGATGGAGGGGGAGGGAAAATATTCGAGAGATAATATTTGACTCTATATTATTATAGGTCACTTTATGACAGTGATAGGTAAGTTTGTTGTAAAATTGATGTTCAGATGTTAATAGTCGTTTTCTAAAAACTCTTTAATGCTATATTGCGTTTTGTCAGTTGATTTGGTTTCTTTGACGATGATGAATATTCTTTACAGCAGTAGGTTTTTTGTAAAATTATCTTGTTTTGTTTCCGTTTTGACAGCTTTAAGTTTTCAAAAATCTTCCGCTTTTACTCACAAATTAGCATGCAGCCTTCCATGCTATCGCGTTAAAAAGCAAGAATATCCATTTCAAAATAATTTCTGTACCCATGAGAAAAAGGACGGAATTTCAACAGTAGCCTATCACTACCCCATTAACCTCACAGCATTATCACTGCCAATCGTCATTTAATGAATTTATTATGGAAATACGTGTAAATATCCCGCTATTTTCGCCAAACGTGTGGTCAGTGGCGCGATACACGCCAGTGGCTGCGATCGTACACAAATAGGGTGACCAGACTGTACACTTTTGAGTGTACAGTTTGTGTGAACTATGAAAGTTGGTTTATCATAAATAGTGTGGCCATGAATTGTGTAGAAAAATTATTTGCCAGATTTTTCTATTTCAACAGGTTGTACAAGACATGATCCCCATGAGACTTTTGCCTGGTAGGATCTTGCAATTACGTTTTTTAGTTGTTGCAAAGTTCGAGAGAGAAGTAGTCCCAAGTAATTTTAAAATGAGTTTGTATATTAGATCGTAGGCACCTACGATCTACTTGACGAGTTTGCTGCATTCTACCTGGCCAAAAGGCGGCTAACAATATTATACGTTTACCGAGTCGCAGTTTCTATTGAAGGACATTACCGTAGGTATCCAAAGAACTAGCATTGGATGGAGCGAAGTAGAGAGAAAAAACAAACAGACCCCTCAATCAGATGAGAATAATAATGCTCAAGAGAGAGAGAGAGAGAGATTGAAATTTTGTCGGTTGTTGTCGTCAATTCCCAGTTTATCCCCGCAATACTGAAATCATAGGCAAACTACAAACGCGGGTGTTCTGCCGTTCTGAAAATTGAAAGTGAGGCACGAAACCGGTGGACATCCATTGATGAAGCTCATCTATTAATATATTTAGCAGTTTCGCTCTCATGAAAGGGAAACCGATTTCAATTGTTATCTCGCTGGCCGTTTAATTGACCGATATTTGTAAATGGCGATGTTTAATACGTGTTTTCGGATCGATGTTTTGTGATGAACTTTATCTGATCTGACGATCGTGTTGACTCATGTCGTCTTTTGTCTGTTGAGGCAAACGTAAAAGGACAAATAAATAAACCAATGAATTTTCAAAATTTCACTCTACTCGCAAACAAACTAAATAAAATAATACTAAATACCTATTAAATAACACGACTGACAAAACACAGATGAACATTAGGTATAGCTTGATAGGTATATAACTAGGTACCTATTTGTTTTGATGTGTAATCTAATCAGACAGCCTTTCTATACCTAGCCCAGCTTTCATATTATGAGACGCACTTTCTGAATGATAGGTATGTGTTGAAAGAAAGGACCTTATTTTCTGTCGTTAGATTTTTACGATAAAAGCTAAATAAATAAATAATGCTGGACAATTCACACAGCATCATCTAGATCCAAGCTAAGCAGAGCTTGTGTTATAGATATTAGATAACTGATATAAGTATAATAATTTATAAAATATTAATGGTGAGATTTATAAAAGCAAATAAAAAAAACAAATAGGCAAATCGTGTCAAACTACATAACCAAAAGATTTCACCTATTAACTACGCATTTTAAAACATCTGTGCGATTGGTTCACAATGCACTATAATAAAAAATTACTCATCCTTATTATAAAAATAATTATAGCTACCTACGCAAAGAACTTGAACCCTATTTTGTACCTTTTAAGGTTGTTTTTGTATATCTATTCATTTATTAGTCAAAGGGTTGGCAAATCCGACGTGTATTGTGAACAGTCACGCGCCGCGTTAGAATCAAACATAATTATATGTGTTTTATTTCCGTTGCTATAGAAATTAATGCTTTTTTGAATGTGTAATTAATCTTCTATAATTTGAATTTGGAATTAATACTAAAATCATTATGATGAATCATATTCATGAGATACAAAAGGAGTGATTTTGTTTCACACGTGGTTAAACGTCCAGCTCAGCAGACGACGTAGTGTAAGTAGAATGACGCGCCGCCGTGGTCAGTTCGCATATCATCATCCGACCTGGCGGCGCTGTTAGGCCAGTGAAAGACACCAGGCAGATGTGGCAAGCTGAAGACAGGGCGCTATGGCACTCATTAGAGCTCTGCGTCCACCGGATCTGATTCGGAACCTAGTGAATAAGATGGCTGTATGATTTTTGAGTAAATAAATTATATCATCATCATCATCATCAGCCCATACACGCCCTCCCCCATACGACGCCACAAATAGCGGTCCTGAGCCGCCTCCGTCCATCGACTCCCAGCGACCGCTACAATGTCGTCGGTCCATCGAGTGGATGGTCTCCCATGTAGGGGGGGATTTGCCATAATCACCACGCTTGGCAGACGGATTGGTGATCGCAGTGTTGGTGTTTAAAGATACTCAGAAGGAAGCTGCTGCCCTTCCTCTGGTAGGTTCCCTCAGTCGGCTTTTACGACATCCACGGGTTGAGTTGGAGGGGTCGATATTCGTACGCCGCGACCCCAAGGCCAATAAATTATATATGTATATACACATCATAACACCAACACTGCGATTACCAATCCGCCTGCCTAGCGTGGTGATTATGGCAACCCTTGGGGGGGCCCAATACGATGTCAACAATTCGTGGCGACTTTTGCGGGAAGCCTATGTTGGGCAGTGGACGTGTACGGGCTGATGATGATGATGATACATATATCTCTCTCTTTCATGTATTTATTTCTTTGATACAGCGTGCACTGGATTGGCAAATATGCAGATGAAGAAGCCAAGCAAAATATCGACGCGCCGCCTACGCTGCATACTCTCCAACTCCGATCCAGTGGATGCACATCCTAAGGGTGGCCTATGTCCAGCAGTGTACTAATATGGGCTGATGATGATGTGGGTAAATTTAACGACTAAAGTTGTCTCTAAGAGCTTCCAATCCAATCGTCAATCATCAAAGTTAACCGAAGGCTTAACAGATGAGCAATCTAAATAAATAAAGAAAAAAAAAATTTGATTATTGGTCCACTATAACATAGGTACGGCTTACAACTTTTATAAAATAATTGAGTAAATTACAAAATAAAAATTACCTCGTTCTAAAATTGCAACAAATGACTCTACGCAGCGAACCAATAGGTCCCGTCTCAGCATAATGTTGCTCCACAAGAAGTAGAGCAACGCTGGTTTTTTTACAGGCCTGTGGCGCGTGTCAACACGTGTGGCAAGCCACAAACAAAAATAACTAAATTTATGAATTATCTTACAACCTTAGATTACAGCGTACAACTAAACACAAAGAATACAAAAAGGGACGGTCATATCCTACTAATATTACAAATGTCAAAGTTTGTGAGAATGGATGTATGAATGTTTGTTCTTCTTTCACTGAACTGATTGGGCTGTTTGGTATGGGTATAGTTTGGGACGAGGAATAACATATAGGCTAATTTTTATCTCGATAAAATGCGGGCGAAGGCGCGGGCAGCAGTTAGTTACCTTAACTGTTTGAGCTACCTGTTCAACACGTGATTTCAACTCGGAATAAAAAGGTACATATTCCTACATAAGCATCATCTATCAATCCTCAAAATATGATTCCAAAGACCACAAATAAAAATTACAAAAAAAAAAAAAATGAATATCATCATAATATCAGCCCATACACGTCCACAGCTGGACATAGGCTTCCCCCATACGACGCCACAAATTGCGGTCCTGAGCCACCTTTATATACTCTCCCTGCGACTCCCTGCGACCGCTACGATTTATTGAAATTATTGAACAATAATATACAATTCAAATTATTAAATAGGATAAGTAGGTACGCATTATGATTATTCCGTGATATCTATCAGAGTAAAGGCCTCCTCCAGACTTTGCCATTTCTTTCTGTCCGTTGCTATAGTTTGTCAGTATTTTCCAGCTGTTTCTCAAATTTTGTCCACCCATCTTTCGAGTGGGGTGTCCTATTAGTTATACAGAGTGTTTTTTTGACCGCAAAAGTAAATTCAAGTAAAGTCAAGTACTAACCCTACTATACAAGCGTCAACAACAGAACATTAAACCGTTTTTAATGAGGAAACCTAATAACAGTAGCAGTGACATCTCGTAATTTCAATTCTAATTACATTTAATGTCCAGTTATTTTTTCGACTTTTAATGCTTGCCCGTAAAAAGATAATCACGAAAATAATTGAAACGAAATAAAGACACCCCACGAGGGGAGGGGGGCGATTAATGGTGGGGGATAGTCGCATTAAGGTCTAAATAATCAACATAATTACACTTTACGGCTTCCTCTTTTTAGCTAATAGTAAGGAGTTTTTGTCTATGTATTTTTTTTATAATGCAAACTATAGTAGTTTAACGATTTTTTTATGGATGTAAGCGGGTTAGTTACGAACCTTGTTTGTGTTGGAAGAACACCATCCCAACAACGAGGAATTTCTTCAAGGTGAATGCGATTCATGCGCAACGATCACTCTTGCATATTTGGGTCTTAAGTTAAAATTTTAGTTTTTATGCATAAATGTACTTTTGTAATACTTGATGTTTCTTCCGTAGGGTATGTATGGTCTTTTGCTTTGGGGCAACTCTACGCACATTAAGAGAGCTTTCATTATTCAAAAAAGTGTGTAAGAGCCGTCTTTGGAACGTGCACACTACAGTCATGCAAGCCTATCTAAAATACTAACATTAACTGGTTTATACATTTTTCAAATCGGCTGTTTTGTAAAAGAGCATGCATCATTTTTTGACCAGTAAAGACAAACATAACTCTGTGATTAAATATAGAGATCCTAGTAAGCTTATATTGCCCCCACACAAGACTGTACTTTGTGGGAAAAATTGCCTGATTATGACTGTCAAAGTGTATAATAAAAGACCTAGAGAAATGCTCAGTAAATTTTTTAGTTATTTAAGTTAAATATTGACGACCTCTGTGGCGCAGCGGGCGAAGGTCCGCCTGCGACGCAGGAGGGTTCGATTCCCGCCTCGGGACAAATGTTTGTACGATCTGCAAATATTTGTTCAGGGTGTTCTGGATGTTTTCTATGTATAATAAAAAATATCTATCTATGTATCGTATTATATTAAGTATATCAGTTATCTAGTACCCATAACACAAGCTCTGCTTAGCTTGGGGCTAGATAATGTTGTGTGAATTGTCCAGCATTATTTATTATTATTATTTATTGTACGCTCGTAATTAACGGACAAACTGTTGTTTCCACCTTATTGTTTAAGATCTCTTTGTACACAGTTTCAACAATAAATAATATTTTATCTTTTTTTTATATTGTTTATCTTTCTTCTTTAAATTGTTTGCGTGTTTATACCGACCTAAAAATACGTAACAATGTTATTGTTAAGTATATTTTACTGGTACCTACCTACTACAATGTCTATGATTGTTTTTTGTTATATTTGTGAACCAAATAAACCATCTCTCTACTTGAATCGCACTTACCCTGAAGAAGTCCTTCGTTATGGTATGAAACATTGGTGTTTTCCCAACACAGATAAGGTTCGTAGTTCACCCGCTTATATCCATAATAAATTCGTCAAACTGCAATGGTATTCATTGTAAAAAAAAATGTTTACCTACAAAACCTCCTTTCACTAAGCTAGAAAGAAGAAAACGGGGCGGGTCATAAAGTGTAATTACAAATAAGGTTCGTACTTAACCCGCTTACATCCATAATAAAACATCAAACTATTATAGTTTTCATTGTAAAAAAAGCATTTACCTTCAAAACTTCCTTACATTTAATTAGCTAACAAGAGGAAACCGGGGCATAAAGTAAGTATACATAAATAAGGTTAGTAGTTAACCCGTTTACATCCGTCATGTTTTTTTTTTACCTACGTCAGTTAATTTGGTTTTGGAGTAATTTTTACTATACTATACAAGGCGTCTAATCCGTAAATTTAAACTATTTTGCTGTGAGGTAAAAGGAAAACCATCCCTCAGTCATTTCACTACCTCGTTGTCGGTACCTTACCGCAAAAGTAAGCAATACAATTACGTTCTTTCAGGCAGAATTTTTTTAAGAAAATTTTATTTCACACGTAGCCTTTTTTTTATATGTTCAAAAGCGATCATTATGAATCCAAAAACGTGTATTTTTCTACAAAATACTTTCCAAAAAATACTGAGAAATATCCCAGACACTTTGGATAAGGTAACAAATATTATTAATTTTTTGGAGAATACCCCGAGTGCAAGGACTTCATCATCATCATCAGCCCATAGACGTCCACTGCTGGACATAGGCCTCCCCCATACGACGTCACAAATAGCGGTCCTAAGCCGCCTCCATCCATCGACTCCCTGCGACCGCTACGATGTCGTCGGTCTATCGAGTGGATGGTCTCCCATGTAGGGGGGGATTTGCCATAATCACCACGCTTGGCAGGCGGATTGGTGATCGGAGTGTTGGTGTTTAAAAATACTCTGAAGGAAGCTGCTGCCCTTCCTCTGGTAGGTTCCCTTAGTCGGCTTTAACGACATCCACGGGTTGAGTTGGAGGGGTCGATATTCGTACGCTGCGACCCCACGGCTTGCCGGCTTGCAAGGACTTACGACCACTATAATGACAATATTTTTTGCTAGTGTCTTCATGCAATTACGTACGATACTATACAAAAAATTACGTAATTGTATACTTTTAATCAAAAAATAATTTATTATTTTTTCAAAAAATTATCTGACCGCCTGGTCGAAGCGACGCGTGACCCGAGAGCTGGTGAGTATCTGGCGCAGCGCATTAGCATTACCATACAGCGAGGCAATGCAGCCAGCGTCGTGGGTACGCTTCCGACTGGCATTGATATGGACCAGTTGAGCTATCTGTAGATTGTTTGCAACAGTCTGCAGTTAGCTCAATTGTTTCGGTTATGAATGCTGGTTTAATTTGTTTATATTATTTGATTATTTTTTATGATAATTGTATAAGATAAAAGTTGCAATAAGTAAAACGAGCACCCTCTGAAGAATCGGCATATAATTAGAGATAATGAGACGCTATTCAGATGTTCGTCTGTATCCTTTCGTTTTGTAGATCTAAGAAGCAATGGAGGTGGCATAAGTAAATAAACAATGCTGGACAATCTTCACAGCATCGTCTAGCCCCAAGTTAAGCAGAGCTTGTGTTATGGGTACTAGATGACATATATACTTAATACAATATTACGCAGATTTTTTTTCTTATACATCGTAAATTCAGTCTCATAACAATACACCCAGAACACCCGAGATAAATATTTATAGATCGTACAAACATTTGTCTCAAGGCGGGAATCGAACGCGTAGTCCGCGCGTCAAAACAGAACTGTCGTCACAATCGAAACAGAATACTAATTCAGTAAGTAAGGTTTTCAATGTTAAATGTTATAATTGGTAAAGTAACTGTCTGAAAGTTATTATTTCATGTCGAAACGGCTTGACGGATCTCAATAGAATTTGGCAGATCTCCCTGGTAGTGCAATATCGATTCAGCAGCTCAAATTACGCCAGAAATATATATTCGTCGCACAACAAAATTTTTTTATGTGGGTGTGTTATTTTCTAATATTATATTAGAAATACAAAGTTCCTTTTTCACGACCTATATGTATTTCTTTTTTACAAACAACTTTTCTTTATTGACGAAGGAAACAACAATCAAATACTAATATAAACAAATTAAACTAGTATTTACAATTGAAACAATTGAGCTAACTGCAGACTGTTGCAAACAATCTACAGGTAGCTCAACTGATCCATATCAATAACGCGTGACCCGAGAGCTGGTGACGCGTGACCCGAGAGCTGGTGAGTATCTGGCGCAGCGCATTAGCATTGCCATACAGCGGGGCAATGCAGCCAGCGTCTTGGGGACGCTTAACACTGGTATGTACATATAAAATACAAATAAGTAATTGTCATGATACCTTCTCCAAATTTCGCAGCTTCCTCGAACATCCTTCACAAAATCACGACTGCCGAAGACACGGCTCTACAAATGAAGGGTTTTTTAATTCACCAAAATGGTAATTCCGCGAATAAATGTAGATTTTTGACTACACCCGGTTTAAGCCACGGCTGAGAGAACTTTAACATCCAATAGCATCGCGAGTTCATGACGTGACCGTCATGTGACCTTATTTTGAGGCTATGTTATTGGTTGCTTTTATGTATAACGGGACAAATAGTTATCCCCGGGAATAAAGCATTTATAGGATATTTGTTCCTCTTTCACGCAAAAACTACTGAACTGATTGGGCTGAAATTTGGTATGGGTATAGTATGGGACCTGGAAAAATATATTCTCGAGGGATTCGTTTTATCGGAATAAAAAATAGCCTATATGTTAGGCTATTTTTTATTCCGATAAAACGCGGGCGAAGGCGCGGGCAGCAGCTAGTACTCACTCATAAAAATATATAAAAACGAATTGAAAATCTCCTACTTTTTTGAAGTTAGTCAAAAAGCGTACATAGCACCTTAAACCAATAAGATTTTTAAATATTTACTTACTTTGTAACGCTTCCGACTGGTATTGATATGGATCAGTTGAGCTAACTATAGATTGTTTGCAACAGTCTAAAGTTAGCTCAACTGTTACAATTGTAAATAATAGTTTAATTTGTTTCTATAATTTGATTGTTATTTTCTTTGTCAATAACAATGACAGTATCTACCTTTTGAGTATAGTAGGGTAAAGAGTTTTGAAGGCGACGTAGTAAATTGATTTCATTCAGCAAAAGTAAAAAATAACAAAGGCAGAATGCCAAGTTCTAATTAAAATGATTAACCTAATGGTCCAAGTCATTAGCGATTTTAATTCGAATCGCCATTTTTCTTAAAATAGCTTTAAATAGGGTAAGTACCTAGCTACAGTTTCAAAATGTAATGTTTAAAATTATGTTTGCCTAGAGATCCTAGGCTTTAGGTACTCATTAGCTCACTAGGTCCCCCTACAATAATATTTTACTAGCTTTTAGATACTTATTTCATAACTATAGGCTTCGAAGGTACGAAGTAAGATTTTCAGAAATCAGAAAAGAATTAAATTTATTTCTTTAGGCTTACAAAATAAACTCCTAACCACGTCAAACTTTTACTATAAATTTTATGGATTGTTGATATGGACCAGTTGAGCTACCTGTAGATTGTTTGCAACAGTCTGCAGTTAGCTCAATTGTTTCAATCGTAAATACTAGTTTAATTTATTTATATTATTTGATTGTTATTTTCTTTGTCACTAAAGCATTTTCTTTAAATTTTGTCAAATAAGTTAATTTATAAGGTCACATCAATAGAGAGCTTTTAGTGATATCACTCATAGATCATTTTCATCATCATCATCATCATCAGCCCATACACGTCGTCATAGGTCGCCCTCATACGAGACGCCACAAATAGCGGTCCTGGGGACCTACTCGGAAAAGGAAAATCGAAGTTTCTTTTTCGTGTTCGTGCAAAACCAACTCTTATGTCCATTGCATAAGATTAGCGTTTGCACGAAAAAGAATTAGAAACTTCGGTTTCGTTTTTAAGAGTAAGGGCCCTGAGCTGCCTCCGTTCATCGACTCCCTGCGACCGCTACGATGTCTTCGGTCCATCGAGTAAATGGTCTTCCATGTAGGTTTTGCCATAATCAACACGCTTGGCAGGCGGATTGGTGATCACAGTGTTGGTGTTGAAAATACTCAGAAGGAAGCTGCTGACCTTCCTCTGGCTTCATTTTGATTAAAATAATTATAAAAACGCCAAAATACCTAGTTAACCAACTTAAAAACCGTCGATTTCCCCATAAATTATGAACTGATTTTGAAAATTATTTCACTATTGTATAGAGAATGATCCTGAAGTGGTCCCATAAAAAATATATTCTCGAGGGATTCGTTTGTACCCCGAAAAACTTAAAAACAATGTAAAATTAAGGGATTAGAAGTCCGTTTTTAGTTTCTTCAAATCAATCAAATTATTTGAGTGATAAACTCATGAATACGTGTTGTATACAACACCCTTGCCTTTCTTAATTTGAAAATTTTCTATCCATCCTAAGGTTGCCTGGAAGAAATCGCTTCTAAGCGATAATCGCTTAGAATTATATTTAGTAATCATTAATAGATCGCTTAGAAGCGATAAGGCCGCCCATTGTACTTGTTTATGTTAATGTATATGTGTTTTATTTGTCTTTGTGGTGTACAATAAAGAGTTTTGTATTGTATTTGTATTGAATATATTAACTAAATTAGATAGACCAGCCATCAGTATTTCTTCCATTACTTTCCTTGTATAAAAGAGTTTTAAGCATTCTGTTTACATGGGAAAAAATTATCATAATAATACTTGGGACTTGCCCACTTCAATGGCGACTCAATAAAAATTATACCCGCTATATCACGCTCAGCTATTTTCTATGTAAACCAGTTTTAAATTAACTGTATATGTAATTTGATACACGTCATAGTTCATTAGGTCCTTGTTAATTGCTCATTATTTACTAATTAAGCTACTAGGAAAACATTTTTGTTGTAGATATCGTGGACACATATTCTGAACTGTTTCTATATAATGTGGTTAAACAATAGACGAAACAATATTATTAATTAATAGTGTTGCCTAGGAAATTTTAATAGTTTTCCTGTTAATTTTACCTATGATATTGGTTACGAGTTTATCTTCCTTTTGTAGAAATGGAATATCCTTTATTTACAAAGAAAATTACAATGAAATAATAGAAACCAATATAACTAGTATTTACAATTCAAACAATTAAGCTAAGTGTAGATTGTTGCAAACAATCTACAGGCAGCTCAACTGGTCCATATCATTACCAGTTGGAAGAGTCCCCAAGACGTTGGCTGCATTGCCCCGCTGTATGGCAGGTCTCGACAGAGCCTACGCATTTGCTCCCCTTGGAGTCGAGACCCTAGGTCCGTGGGGTACCGAGGCACACCGGGTTTTAAAAAAATTATGTATCTGAGTGCCTGGTCAAAGCGACGCGTGACCCGAGAGCTGTTGAGTATCTAACGCAGCGCATTAGCATTGCTTTTAAATTGCTTTAAATACATAAACTTTTGTAGAAAAGAAACTAAGACAATAATCTTTTTAACAAACAAAATCCCACTTAGAATCAAAACATACAAAATTACCGCTTCTTCACCGCATTCGTCACAATTTGACATTGATATTCTTATAAAATTGTAAACTTACGAACTTTTTTAATTGTTTCCATGATTTGACATTGAGACTTATAATTGTAGATTTATGTAATTAAGATTAAACTTATGTACCTACCTAACAACTAACAATCGATATTGCAGTGCCCAACAGGGCGTATGTACCTACACACGTTAGCTATAATTAGATCATAAGCTACCAACCTGTGTACATATGTATTAGCAATGAATAAATGATATGAAATAATATATATCTAAACCCGGGTACTGACCAACGTTTCAGAGCGTGATGTAACGTGATACACAGCGAATGTTCTTGCAGTCAATACAGGGAAAGAAGGCATTCGCAAAGAGCAATGAGACGAATTTTAGCACATGGCATAACATGTCATTCTCGCTGAGAATGCTGCATTACACCCCTATCAACACCGGTCAGTACCTTAGCTAGTGAGTAGCTTTAACTTGTAATGTTGATGGAACTATTTTATGATACAGGTATCATTGAAGAAAATCGCCGAAGTTCGAAATAATTGTTAAAATAATTGAAAATGTATTTTTTTGTGATTTTCTTTATAAGGTAAGCATATATTCTAGGTTTACGTCTATAAGTATCATAATAAATAATAATATGGCGTGTTTTAAAAAACGATAAACCGACTTCAAATTCCTTTACTTTTACACTTATTTTAAGTTTTGCGGGATAAATACTAATCCCCTGGGGATAAAAAATTTATGGGACCCCTTCAGGATCATTTCCTATACAATAATGCATGAATTTCAAAATCGGTTCATAATTGGCGGAGATATCGCGTAACATACATAAAAAAAACCTACGGACGAATTGAGAACCTCCTCATTTTGAAGTCCGTTAAATATGTAATTAGCAAAAATGTTACAAAATTCTTCGTTTAGAGACTATTTTCGTACACAATAGCATATCCCTCTATTCATCTCCCCTACTAGGAAGTAGCTACTTGAGTTTAAACACTGTGATTATGCTATCAATTTGACTGTTCTGATTTAGTAATCATTATAAAGTAGTGATATCCCTGTTGACTATTCTATTTGTGCGGAAATTATAAGGTAGAGGTCTTTATAAAGAAAATAACAATCAAATAAACAAATTAAACTAGTAGGTATTTACAATTGAAACAATTGAGCCAACTGCAGACTGTTGCAAACATACTACAGATAGCTCAACTGGTCCATATCAATACCAGTCGGAAGTGTCCCCAAGACGCGGGCTTCCTTTCCCCCGCTGTATGGCAATGCTAATGCGCCAGATACTCACCAGTTCTCGGGTCACGCGTCGCTTCGACCAGGCGCTCAGATATTTTTTTAAAAACCCGGATAGCCTCGGTACTCCACGGACCTAGGGTCTCGACTCCAAGGGGAGCAAATGCGTAGGCTCTGTCGAGACCTTAACTTAATTGATAAAATTGTTGGACCAAAAACTTTTGAGGAGCCTACCGTAAAGACTTCCTTTAAAATTCCTTAAAATATTTTTGGACAATCCATTTCATAATCGAGCGCCAAGCTAAATACAAACTTGTATAATGGGTACTAGATCTCTGATACCGCTACTTCATACTACAGAGGTATTTTATATAGAAAACACCCAGAACACCCGTTAAAGATATCTGCAGATCGTACAAACATTTGTCCTGAGGTTGGAATCGAACCCGTAACCTCCCGCGATCCAGGCGGACCTGCAACCACTGTGTCATAGTAGTAAGAGTATATTGAATCGATCAAAGTGTCACCCACCTTCAAAACTAAAACGGACGAAAAAAATTGGTCGCATCTTTGATCATTGTAATTTTATGGTAGAGTCGTATATTACATAATTTATTTACCTAACGTGGCATGCAAGGTTATTTAAAATAATGCTGACAACATTATAACTAGATATAGTGTCTAAATACAAGTTATCAAACTTAGTAAGAGCGAGGTGTCATTATCTTTGACCCTGAAAGGTTTATTACAAGTAGGTATGTATTTTACGTAATGAAACAGGAAACTAGACTACCTACATTTTATATGAAATAGATCGTAAGTTCCTACTTTGTAAACCCATCTCTGTGAATAAATATATTTTTTATTTTTATTTTATTTTTTAAATATAGTTACTATTCCTCTTAGGGGATCGACTTTTGTCCATCTTCTCAATAAATATATATATTTATCCACCTCATTCTTCTGTATACATACAGAAAGTAACTATATCGTATTTAATAACTTCGCCTTCAAAAGTTTATATGCATTTTAAGATCTTATGAACCATCTTAGAACCTTTCAAAAAACATTAAAACAATAATTAAAAATATTATATTAAGGCGTGGTTCTTGAAAGTTCCCAGTACCACCGGAATCAATATAATAATCTAAATAATAACCTGGTAGAGTTAGATACAGCTTTACGTCCAGACTCGAGGAGCCCGCATTATGGTACAGTGCATCACAATGCATAGAATCAGAATCAATTACTTTATTTCTTTAGGCTTACAAAATAAGCACTTAGACAAGTCAAGCATACATACCTTTTCTATACAGGGTTATCGATAATTAAAGCCACCAAGAATATGAAAATGATAATAATTATATTATTATGTAGTACATCGGTAAAATCGTCGTTTACCTTGTAGAGTTTGGATAAAGATCTACTTACAAACTCGAGGCAATATTAGGATACAGTGCATCACAATGCGATTACTCCTTTTCTATACTGGGTTTAAGGTAATTAAAAACACTAAGAATTTCAAAATGACAATAATTATATTATTATGTAGTACATCGGTAAAATCGTCGTTTACCTTTTAGAGTTTGGATAAAGATCTACTTACAAACTCGAGGCAATATTAGGATACAGTGCATCACAATGCGATTACTCCTTTTCTATACTGGGTTTAAGGTAATTAAAAACACTAAGAATTTGAAAATGACAATAATTATATTATTATGTAGTACATCGGTAAAATCGTCGTTTACCTTGTAGAGTTTGGATAAAGATCTACTTACAAACTCGAGGCAATATTAGGATACAGTGCATCACAATGCGATTACTCCTTTTCTATACTGGGTTTAAGGTAATTAAAAACACCAAGAATTTGAAAATAACATGCAGTCCATTTCTAAAAACTGCCGTTCACGAGTAAGAAAAATTATCCTACTAATATTATAAATGTCAAAGTTTGTATGGATGGATGTATGGATATTTGTTACTCCTTCACGCAAAAACTACTGAACCGATTAGGCTGATGGTATGGGTATAGTTTGGGACCTGGAATAACATATAGACTATTTTTTATCCCGATAAAACGCGGGCGAAGGCGCGGGCAGCAGCTAGTATATTATAATCTCTTTAAAACCGGATACTGACCGGTGTTACGAGACGTAATGTAACGCGTGACACAGCGAGCGTTCGTGCATTATGGGGCAGTTGGCGCTCGCAACGAGCAACGCGGGAATTTCATTAAATGAAATGTCAAAAATCCGTCTCGTTGCTTGTTGTACATATGTGTCATGATCTATCCATCATATGTATCATATGTATGTATCTCGCATGTATATATGTAAATTTTACAAATGTACATGCTTGCTTCGAATGGTACATTAACTCATTCATTGCCCAGCCCCCTACAGGTCCGCCGCCACCTCATGCACCTCCAGATGGACATGTGCGTCTTGGGCTCAGAAAGTGCTAAGCCCCGTAATGCCAGTACCTACATACCTATTGCAAATATCGTTAAAGTTTAAATTTTACGCTTCTAACGGATTTAATTTAATTAGACTAATCTGCAAAAGTTATAAAACCAGCCTGGGCTGTAAAAAAAAAATGCATCATACTATCTGTAAAAAAACAGCTTGAAAATCAGCCTTCTTATTAAGCCAAGCTAAGGAAGCTCTGAGTTGTCCGGCATGCGGCATCGCATCGCAAACAAACGCGATTAGATCGAATCCGAGATCCCATAAATCCTACGTTAAAAAAACCGAACTGTTTAGTTTGGAAGCCCCATCCCAGTAATTATACATTAAATCATACTTTAATAAATACTAATAAATCGTTCCCTCACTCGCCTGCCGCTGTATTATCCACCATTATTACACGATGTAATTACAACCAATAAATTACCAAATAATACATCAATCAGATGTGTTATAATTTTCTTATTATTACTCTTTTACTTTTTAGTTGCGCTCGGGCAATTTTATTAAAATTATAATGTGGTGGGAGACTTAAATTGGGGTAGCTTCGGGCTAAACCTCGCCTTTAATTATATATGTAATGTTTAATGATACATTCTTATAATAAGCTACCTGATCCTCGCTGGGCATAAATCAAATAATTCATTAAAATTCTAAGAGGAACCCTTCATTTGTGTTGCTGTATGGATAGTTCGCGAAATCGACTAAATATAGTGCGCGTCTAATTTTATGGAAAATAGCATTGACGTTGATATATGGGATCGATTTAGCTATTGAACCTCTTTATCGGGTTATTTTATGCTGGGTTCATTCAATGTTCTGCATGCTGTTATTTGAAGTTGGGTGCATTAACGAAGGACGAATGAAGCGATGTACAATTGAACGGATAACGATTTGCATTGATGACATTTGATAAAGTGATGAGTGTCATTTGATTGACAGTATCATATTTTACACTACACACACATTACAACACTTGAAACACTTGCTTTGAAAGATACGAGACATGTAATGTTGTCGAAAAATTTTACTTATTTCATCCGATAAGTTTGTTCACAATAACGTAAGAAATAAACTTTGTGGAAGCCACTTATCATATTATATACGAAACTTACAGAAAGAGAAAAAAGTATAAATAAAACCTCAAGTATCAGTTGGGTATTTTATAGCCCAATTGAATACAAAATATGAGCAGTTCATCGAAACATTTAAGTTCTCTTTACAACTTATTTCAGTTTCTGAAAACACGATAAAGTTTTATCACATCTCTAAAACCTTATCGCGTATAGAACCGAATAGAGTTGGTAATCTTTTAATCGATACTGGATTTTTTATCGATAGTTCCAGTCGATGTACAAACAGTGGCACTACACTAATAGTTCTGGCCCTTGCAAGTAGCTATAACTGATGATACTTAAGATAAAATATTTATATACAGGCTGTACCTACAAGTGATTCATGTATTTTTAGCGTTGTTATTTTTTTCTGGGTAATTGGATCTAACATTTAATGTCGGATCAAAAAAAAATTGTATTAAATTTTAAGACTTAGTTTATGAAAAAGCTGCTCAGTAAAGAATCAACCAAATAAAGAAACAATTCGTTCTTATCAAATCATATAACGCTTTCTGTACTTTTTAAGGTTTAATATTTTAAACGAATTTTATTTTGTCTTATTAAAAGAAGACTAAATCAAATTCGTTTAAAAAATGTATTTAATTGATTCTTTACCGAGCAGCTTTTTTCTATGAGAGAACCGTCATGGTGTTTGCACTTTCCAGTGTTTTAACAAACATCCTGTATACTCTTGACTCTGAAAGCTGTTATTATAATGTTGGAATATAATTTATGCATTGACATTATAATTACTATAAGCACACGCGAGTTGGTTTTCATAATGAAGTTGAATTTTTAAACTTTCTACTTATTATAATTATACTGAGAAACGCGGAATTTTTCTTGTTTGTTTTACTGTGAATGTTTTGAATAATTGAAAAATAAGTTTCTTGCAAAGAGTTAACTTTTTTTTTAAATAGATTTAGTAAACCAAACTTTTATAGACTTGTTGGAGCACCATAAAGTGAGTGAGTTGAGGTAGAGTCATCGACAAAATTACTAATATAATAATATAAACCTCTTTCTTGCACAGTCGGGTATGAAAATAAGTTTTAAGCTTTCCATATTTTTACTAACTTGTTGGCTTTAAATGATTCACTAAGTATGTATGTATGTAGATTCAAAAAAATCTGAGAAAAAAATCTCTGTAATACTCAAAATATTAAATAATTATTATGGTTTGTGATGAGACTGTTTTTCATTAAATATATAATTAATTGCAATAATTGCCTATGATTACTTACCAGAGCCACTTGCAAACAGGAATTCCCTGTGCAGGGAGGACGTCTTCAAGTAGGGGTAAAACAGCTTGCTGCCGGCTCGCTCCGTCAACGAAACTGACGGAAAAAAACACTCAAATTAATCGTATTGTTATTGAAACGTTTATAAAAAAATAATAAATAATGCTGGACAATCCCCTAAGGCTAAGGGAATTGTCTTAGCTAGCTTGCTTAGGGGACAATCCCATTAGCCTTAGGCTAAAGCTTAGGGCCTAAGCTATGTACATTGTATGTATGTAAGTAGAGCTTGTGATATGGGTACTAGATAACTGATATATACTTAATACATTATACTATATTATAGATAGTTTTTTATTATACATAGAAAATACCCTATACAAATATCTGCAGATCGTATAAACATTTGCCCCGAGATAGGAATCGAACCAGCAACCTCTTGCGTCGCAGGCGGACGTTCACCCGCTGCACCACAGAGGTCGTCGAAAGTCTGTAACTTTCACTGTTGGGTAAAGACCTCCCCCTGATATGCACCCATGGACCACGATCTAAAAGGAAAGTATAAATAATAATAAAAATTAAATATATAATTAAGAGACCTAATTATTTACAAAATAAATAGCAATTATCGAAGAGTTGACCCAAATAATAGTAGGAACCTACGATTTAAAAAAAAATTGTATGACGTCACTGCTTGAAATGATTAATCCTGTTTAAATTTGAATAGAAGCCTCTGGATGATGTGGGTCAAAAGTACCAAGAGTCTAAACTATCCAAATTTTATTTGATTGTTTAATGTGACCATTATAATTATTGTTAGGTATAAATATTTTTATGTTTTAGGTCAACTATTTCCTCTTTAGGTACTTATCTAATCAACTGAATAAAGCAATTCGGTAAACTCAACCTATCCCATGACCCTTCCTCAAAAGGGTGTCCAAAATGTCCATTCACACCAACAAACTTATTGATCGAAACATTGTTTCCAAGTTTGAACGCATCAAAACAGCGTGTGTCAGCGTCGCCGTCTTCCCCCGTTTAGATCCTCGTCCCCCTCCTTCCCCCCGCCGGGAGGGGGTGGCATGCAAGGAGCGCGCCCGATTTTTCACCCAAGACCACGTGAAAACCACGTGCATGAAAACTTTTTCTGTGAAACTTTTTTCGAGCCAGGCGTGAACGAAACCTTTTTTTTGAACGCTTCTTGGCGGCGAGCTTTGAGCGTTCTCTTTTTAAAATTATAATAGAGACGTGGTAAATTTAAAAAATGAGTTGGAACGATGGTCTCGCATTAACGATTTGTTTAATGCTTGCAATTGCAATTAACAAAGATGGAGGGTAATTTGTGAATTTGTTCTGATCCATTTTGTCTGTTAGACAAAACCGTTTGAAATTCGAATTGTATTCGTTAAGTACCAATTCAAAAAGATTAGTAACTTATGGATATTAAAAAATTAAAATGCGTCGATTAGTTCCAAATTTCGGAATGATCATTAATATTGATTGATATGAGCCGTGTCTGACACTCATAAAATTAACTATCGGCGTCGTTTCACTCACAGACTAGGGAATTGATAATAACGTAATAAAAGCGGCTTTCTTAACACAATGCATCACTAGACCAGACCATTTTGCAATCAACATATCAGCTAAACCGTGTCTAGAAAATTCTTAATTGAACTAATGAGAAGTAATTACAATTTTTATTGCGGCCATAATGATTACGATGCCTTAAAATAATAAAAGCAATTAGACATTGATGGGCGTAGCAGGGGTTTTATGTTTGTCTCTGTCTAGCTCTTTATAGATCTGTGCTTGAGTTGAGAGGGAAATATGATTAGATGTAATTGTTTGAACGGTTATAAAAGTTGATGTTGAGACGGTTCTGTTTGTCGTGAAAAAGTTATGTCCCTGTTTCACGGGAAAAAAACAAAGCTATACTTTTTACTATTGACGTTTTACGTCAGCAACATAACGTCCCAATGTTTAAAACTATTTATCTTTTTTGTGAGCCTACTCCGTCACATTATTAAAACCAGCTATATATGGTTTCATCTTTTTTAATTTTATGTACTAGGTCAAATACTTTGATCGAAGGTAATGTTCCAATCTTTGTTAATCAAAATGTTTCAAATTAATATGTCTGAACCATTTCTGTCCATAAATGAGTCATTTTGTTCCTCTAATTAGCTGGATGGAAGAAGGAATTCAATTTTTGTGACGTGATCTACAAAATTAGAATGACTCTACTTCTTACTATTTTTGATAAATAGTTAATATGAAATTTTGTTACTATAAATAATATAGTCTATCAATCAAGATATTATAGGCGCGAAAAGCTTACGTCATCTAAAATATCTAGCCCATTCCCCATTTCATGTTACTATCACGTATCAATAAACTATATTTTAGTTTGTAGAACAATCTACATGTCCAATATAGACATTTCCGTATAAATAGTGCAAAAAATTTTTTGGAATTTGGACACCCCTATCGTATAACGTTGTGGATCAACCCTCCCTATAGGTGCGGGATTGAAAAGGATAAAGTTAATTACTTCTAACATTGAAAAAATATATATATATTGTGACAGAATAAGATAACTAAGTATATCGGAATAATATGTCTGAATGAGTACCTAGGTATCCATTTATAAAAGTTAGATAAAAAATATTATTTCGAAACGCTTTAATTTTAAGAAAATAAATGTTATTTTATTAGTTTTATCAAAAGAAACCGGGTAAATCTTAGATTTTCTAATGCTGTGTAATTTAACTTACGATTTGAGTTATTTTGCGTCTTCTCTCGGACTTCTTAAGCGAAATATATATATCCTTATTATCCTTATCCTTATCTTAACTCTTAATGAAAACAAAAATACTACCAGAGTAATAACTACAGTAAATTGAGTAATACTACGTTCTCATATTTTCAGCATTTATTGTTTAAAAAATTATTATTTCAAAAATTTATTTAAAAAAATTATTAATTCTAAATTTCGTTCAAACCGCCGCCTATTACAATTCACCCACGTGGCGGGGTTGTAGTTGCTCAATCGCATGAAAGGGGAAGCCCTCAACAAAGAAGGGTGACTATAGTTATAGTACTTGCTTATAATATCTACGGCTTTTGCCTATTCTGTTAGGACCAGAAAATTTTATAGTTTAATTTTCTCATTTCTAGATTGTAATATAAATATTATAATTTTTTATTTGTCTTGCAAGGACATAGTTTTCATAATGAGTATTTAACATATTATTAATCATATATTTTACTTTGAAAATTATATTAATTTGTCAAACATCAAATTCAATATTAACAGATCTCTTCTCTTGTATTATCGAATCTTTAAATTATAATTTCTAAGAAAGCCTTTGCTTAACTGACTTAGACTTTTTCAAAAATATGGGTATGTATGTATATTCATAGGTATCTAATTAAAATAAAAATAGCTCGTATTAATGAAATTCTTGAAAAAATACTTATTAAGTACCTACCTATTTCCAGAAATACTCCATAAAACAAAGCATGTCTCTGAGAGTGCGCAAGCGCATCTAACTTGTAAACTACGCCACAGTAAAGGATATCTCACTAATAAATCTGTAAGTTATTGTTCAGAGTTTTTAATGCGTCATTAAATTGCTAATCATTAGTAATTATGCTAGCAAACAAATTAATTAAAAAAATGTAGACCGTACTTTTGTCTAAAGCTTTTTTTTTCTCTATTTTTTTTGTTGGGCACATCTTACCTATAGTTGTATAAATATACTTACTTATTGGCATCTGAGTGTAAGCATTTTACATTAGGTAGTAAAATAATGAAAAATACTCCCGAATTAATTTTAATTTATCGGAATTTGGATGGATATTTTTAAGGTAAAAAGTGGACCATTTGAAAAAAAAAAATACTTACCTACTAAATTAGATTAGTCAGGTTAGGTAGATAATGATTTTGAAACTAATAATAATTGGGTTTTCATCTACCTACACAGAAAAATTAAAAAAACCCTACAATAGAGATAATGGAATGTACAGAAAGAAAATTACCTCCTGCCTCATGAAAAAATGGGTCAGCCGGAAGAAAAAAAATAAAAAAGTTGGCAAAAAACTATACCTACAGAAAAATGTGACACATGGCACACGAACCAATCAGCTGGTCGTCGTCAGCGGACGCCCCGCCCCGTTGCTGCTTTTCCACTCTCACACATCAAAAATACGTTTTACCATTTCGTTATTATTTCCCAATAGCGTTTCGGGAAAGTTTTTGTTTTATTCGCAAACTTTTTGTGAAACTTTTTTTCGAGCGCGCGTCTCTACTTACCATCTGTCAAAAGTGATAACTCGAGAATAAGGAGGTAATTGCTAATAATTGTAAGTTTGTAGATAATCAACTAGTAAAACGAATTAGTATAAAACAATATATTTAACCGTTTTTAAAGAATTATCAGTAAAATATTAACGACCAAAAGTATAGTTTTCTTTGAGAAAACAGTTCCAACAAGAAAAATATATATTCCTAATCAAATCAATTACAAAACCTTAATTTACTTCTATAATGACAAATTACAGTAAAAAGTACTCACAATTTCCCAGTAGCTAATTTATAGCCGGTAGACGTTGGATTTGTTTTCGTAACAGTGACGCTGTTAATTAGCCGGCGCTCGCTGATTCATCACTTTATAGCGTCTCAACGGCTAGTCCTGGCCGGTGCTTAATTACACTGCAAATATCTTCCAAAACTTGTCGATAAATTACCTCAAAAAGTCTTATCACACACCACTCAGTTCAATACGAATACACTCAGAAGTTTGTGTAAAGAAGCTTGACAAAAGACGCGCGAAACGATTTTTTTTGTGAAGCTGTCAAACGCAGCGCGAGCGCTCACAGACACGGCCGTCCTCGTCAGACCGCCGACGTTCACTACTCGCGACTCGGCGTAAGTCGAGGAGAAGAAGGCAGCGGTCTCCACCAACCCGCCTTTCGTTCGTCTCTTTCTCGCGCGCCTAGGCCCACCCGACCATTTTTACGCTTAAACCGACTCAATTCAATTCAACTCAACTCAATCGTCGTGGCGCGAATACCTTCACACTGGACGCTAGAGTGAGACGTATAGCGTTCGGCTCATTTCAGGTAACAAAAGTTAGAAATTTAATTTTAAGTCACGATATATGATGTCTTTGATCAGGACGAAACATCGCACACTGCACGATGACGTTTCATGACTTTAAATCAAGAATTTGCTTTTGGAAAAGCAGAGTAGAGCCTTAATCTTCGATTGAGGCGCAGCTGTGGCCGTCGATGGTGCTGTTTCGCTCCCACCACTATCGTCCGGCGCGCGGCAGCCTAGCGTTAGAGCGAGAGATCCTAACGCAGATAGGCGTTACCGCTTTTGTCGGTTTGTGCTTCTGGGTGTGTAAAGTTTTAGGCCGAAACATGTAAAAATGCATCTTGAAAAAAAGTTATGTATTAAAAAAAGAAGCTTAGTGCGCGGTGGGGGACATTAATGCGGGAGGTGGCGCGGATGGCTTTTTTCGCATGCTGTATTTTCGGGGGTGTTCTCGTTACTGGACAATGCATTATCGAGTGGCGCTGCCGATTCTGACGCATCATCTTGCTTGCCCATTTCATCTCGAGCGCCGTAATTTTTTTGGTTTTGATTTAAGAAATCGTAGTTCTTGCGATTTATTACACATTTAACAAAAAATAAACACGTCTTGATGAGGTGATACAGATTTATTTCAAAATTTATTTCGATTGAACTTGATGGTTTTCTTGAATATTTAATACTTACTTACTTTTCACATATAAAACCTTTGAAATATATAGATTCTAACCGAATTCGCTGAAAAAGTACAAAGTCTAGGTACGCTATATTTCATAGAACTCAGAATCAATATACATATTGGCCACTCTAAATAATTTGCTTAATTATTTCAACAGAAACCAAAAATTGTATTTACCTACTTAAAATGTTCTGAAGCACTAACAATTTCACCCCACACCAATATGTATAGGCTGTGATATTTTCAGAAGGGACATAGAGATGTGTCTGACAGAACCACGCACCACGCAACAAAACGTACAAAAATGCACTTACGACCTTTTATAACAGAGATTGCAAATTGGTCAGATCAATTTTACCTACCTTTCTAAAGTTACTACCTATATTTTCTACGAACATACCTACGGAAAAAGTTAATAATATTTTATGTAGTTTAAAAATATTGATATTGATAGAAAAACACGATGTAAATAGTTGAGTCATACATTTTACTTGTCTGATAGATACCCACACTTACAATCAACTAGTGGTAGGTCTCACCTTGAGTCATATTAGAGCATCTGAAAATCTAGGAACTGAAACATACAGTACAGGAGAGCAAAGGCAGATAGGACTTGGGTGAGTCAGAAATTTGAATAGATGAGTCAGAAATTTTGACACCTGCAATCCCTTTCAGCCTATCGTTACTAGGGCACAGCAACGTCTCTTCTGTTTAGTCTCTTCTTTATCGCATTCTTCATTGCTGAAGCTCGTGCCCGTCCTGGAAAGCTGTCATGGAGACACTGATGAACCGCTTCCACACTACTCTGTCTCCGGCCTGTCTCAGGGCTGCAGGCAGAATGAGTCCCGTTATTGCCATAATTTGGTCAGATTAGCGGGTTGGTGCTTCTTGATCTTTTCTCTTCTATCTTACCTAGTATACAATGCAGTTTTACGAGGTTGTCTGGTTGCTTTCGGGCGATATGGTCAAAAGAGCTGAGGATTCGTTGTACACATAACTACATTTATAATAAGTACCTTAAAAATTGATTTCAATTATTCATGTCACATAAACTTGAGAATACAATACAATACAAAAATACAAAGAATACATTCAAATAAATTATTATTATTTGAATTAAATAATGCTCGACAATATTTATTTAGTACGAATAATAAACAAAGGAAAATGTGGAGAAAATAATAAACGTAAAAGAAAATTGACAACTGATGATGTGGCGCGGCGGACGAAGATCCCCCTACGACGCAGGAGGTTGCGGGTTCGATTCCCGCCTTGGAACAAATATTTGTACGATCTGCAAATATTTGTCACGGGTGTTCTGGGTATTTTCTATGTATAATAAAAATATCTATTTATGTAATATATCAACAGCATCATCATCATCAGCCCATACACGTCCACTGCTGGACATAGGCCTCCCCCGTACGACGCCACAAATAGCGGTCCTGAGCCGCCTCCATCCATCGACTCCCTGCGACCGCTACAATGTCGTCGGTCCATCGAGTGGATGGTCTCCCATGTAGGGGGGGATTTGCCATAATCACCACGCTTGGCAGCCGGATGTAATATATTGTATTAAGTATATCAGTGATCTAGTACACATATTACTACTATCAGAAGATTCTCGTGCTGACTCTACCTCAACTTATGCATGGATGTGAGTGGGAACTAAAGTATGAATTTATTTTTTTCGGAGAACAATATGTCTGGTCTATGTAACATAAATGGATAACAAGATCACCAGCCATCGTGGATAGCGACCCTTATCTCAAAATAGCATTACCTTTTAACCTACAGAGTCTTATAGCAGTTTTATTCGAATTAACAGGATATCGATGTAAGTTAACAGCGAACAATTAAAGTCGCAAAAACAAGGATTCGATGTTTCGTTACATCGATGAATAGTTGCCGATAAAACAAATTTATATTTATCGTTTTTCGAAGTCACCTAAGGGACCTGTTTAGAGGAGACTGACAAACTAACATCCTCATTAAGAAATTTCTACTTACCTTTGAGGTTGCATTACGAAGTAACGTGCACGTAATAAACTTAATTTCGTCCGAGCATCGACTAAGTTGATACTGTTAGCAACGAATATTCGATTATATCGATCACTTGCTTAGGATGTTAGGAACCTCCAGGCGTTTCTGTTGACTTAGCCAATATTCCTTACCAGCTAACGTGTCTGAGAACTGAGTTCAGTTGACGATAATATTGAGACTTGATCGTTTCATTTTTGTATGGGATTTACGTGTGGACCAGAAGTAAACCAAGAGGTATTTCACAACATAACCTTAGTTAGTTTTAGGAAGTCTAGGTAGAGGGCAGCGAATAGGTGGATGACGTTACAAAAATCCGGGCAACTTGTCTGACTAGATGTAAGTTTCCGTTTCGATTGATTGATGATCGTTACACGGGGCCATTACGTGTGACGAATAAAGTTGATGTTTCTATCTCAGTTGATGAAGACTCGGTGAGAGCTGAAATGTGTGCTAAGTCTGAATTTTCGTAAGCTGCGAAATCATATTAAAATCATCGACATCGTAGCGGTCGCAGGGAGTCGTTGGATGGAGGTGGCTCAGGACCGCTATTCGTGGCATCGTTTGGGGGAGGCCTATGTTCAGCTGTGGACGTGTACGGGCTGATGATGATGATGAAGCTGCAAAAGCTGTCAGTACTCTTGCACTTCGACCCTCTCGCAAACCTTTGCATAGGAGGTGACTAGCCATAATATGCTGGTACGCACGTTCATAAAAGAAAAGAACCTGACAGATAAAACAATACCCTTCATGTTCGAAGTTAGTTTTAGGTTGTCTATCTAGGTAGTGCAGCGAATAGGTGGATGACGTCACATAAATCCGGGCAACTTGTCCGAATAGACGAAAGTTTCCGTTTCGGTTAATAATTGATGGTCGAGGGGCATTACGTGAAACGAATGAAATTGATGTTTCTATCTAAGTTTTTGAAGAAAAATATGGTTTTAACTGCAATCATCTGGCATAATATTTTATTATAATATAATAGAAGAGATGGAATTAATGTAAGCTAGTAAATGCCTGGGACTTCGGTCTTGTATCCCGTGGGAATTTACAAAACCATTCCTTATGCTTCCATAACGGCTATACTGAAGATGGTACGGCTGAGGAAATACATTGTAAATGATATCGATATAATTTTAGAGAAAACATCGACCACCATTTGCACAGATAACGTCGTCATTATGACTCCCGCTATCCTCGGTAAATGTGTCGTATAATATAGAGTAATCTATATAGCTATGTATCACAAACTAGGAACTCTGATTTGATTCCATAGCTAAGAAAATATGAATATTAAAAAGTCGAGCGCCATAAAACTGATCAAACCTATCAAAGGCACTAGATTTTCCATCATACAAATTCATATTTTGTCTACCAATAACACACACAGAACAGTATTATTAATGTCCCACAATGAAACAATAAGGTAGTTGTTAACCTATCTTCTTGTTAACAACTAGTTGCCTTCGCCATTCTTAATAAGGGAGTTTATTAGACCAATGTCTGTATTCTGGAGTCTGGGTCGAATCGGAGCTAAAAATTTTCTTTTCTCATACATGTGTAATGGATAGATTCAAGTTAGATTTGGCTGGCATAGCGTTTATTTTCGGCGGTATGGCATGATCTGTTAAGAGTGGAGTGGTGATCGATTTGGTCAGCGCTTTGCTAACAAGTTGTTTTTTTTTTTAAATTCTACTAGCTGACCCAGCAAACGTTGTATCAGAATCGATAAATTGATTTCTTTAGGCTTACAAAATAAGCACTTAGACAAGTCAAATTTTATACTATAAACATAGTTATTATTATCAAATAAGAAATAAGGTGTTATTGATATTCTCTTCAGCTGAATTTTTTGTTTTTTGTGGTTTTGCTATCGACTATAAAAAAATGGGGGTTGGTGTTAGAAAGATCAAAATTGAGAGTGATATGTATTTTTTAGTGACAAAACATAAAAAAAAAAAAAAAACTGTCTAAAAAATAAATTAAGAGTGGGCCACCCTTATCACTTAGGGGTATAAAAAATAGATAACAACCTATTCTCATACCTTACGAATATCAAATATACACAAAAAAAAAACATTTAAATTGGTCAACCCGTTTCGGAGGAGTTTTGTTACAAACACTGTGACACGAGATTTTTATATATAACACTAGTTGCTGCCCGCGCTTTCGCCCGCGTTTTATCGGGATAAAAAATAGCCTATATGTTATTCCAGGTCCCAAACTATACCACCAAATTACAGCCTAATCGGTTCAGTAGTTTTTGCGTGAAAGAGTAAAACATATCCATACATCCATCCATTCAAACTTTGACATTTATAATTAGCAGGATATACAGAGTTACTGGTCTATCGCTGACACTGCATGAACTGCAGGTTCTGCACATCATCTCGAACATGTTTATGAAGATGTTTTAAATTCTCTAATTTGGTAATTGGTAGGTACCGTTTCTACCTACCTCTGTTCAAAAATCGTTCTGTAGCAAGGCTGTTTTTGAAGCCAAATTCCAAAACGGCTCTGCCTTGAATAAATAGTGGATGTGGGAGTGGGATATCGGTCTTTAATAATGCATTGGGTTCCAAACAAACGTGTTTTTGCATTTTGTATGAGTGGTGATTTACGGCATTTTTTAAGAATTACGAACATGTCCGTGGACAGAACTTGCAGTTCGAGCAGTTTGAGTGAATATCCAATAACCCAATTAAAAGTATATATTAAATTCTATTATTAGGGAACCTACCAGAGGAAGGGCAGCAGCTTCCTTCTGAGTATTTTTCAACACCAACACTGTGATCACCAATCCGCCTGCCAAGCGTGGTGATTATGGCAAAACCCCCTACATGGGAGACCATCCACTCGATAGACCGACGACATCGTAGCGGTCGTAGGGAGTCGGATGGAGGCAGCTCAGGACCGCTATTTGTAGCGTCGTATGGGGAGGCCTATGTCCATCAGTGGACGTGTACCTACGGGCTGATAATGATGATGATGATTAAATTCTGTCTTTTTGGTCAGACCAAAAAATATCTGTTTACTTTTATTATTTTCATTTATTTTGGTATGTCCATATGTTACATGATGGATTATGTGAAGTATTTCGGGAATGACACCAACACTTTTCAGCCGAAATAATCTGATTTTTGTATAGAACAATTTTATCTTTATTCTGTAGAAGGCTTATATTATAATTTATTCATGTCTCAATTCAAACTTTTGGGTTTAACTTACTTTTTTATCATTCAAAAAGTTTAGTGTTAATTTTACAAAGTTTACAAAACCAGAAAATTCTATGAATTTATTTTGTTATTCGATGAAAGAAATAAAGTTAAGATTTTAATGGAACTTGGAGATTGTTCCTTAGAATCTGGTAGATTCATAAGGGTTGCTGTTATTCTAATTTAATAAATTTATTGACAAACAAAATAACAATCAAATAATATAAACAAATTATACTAATATTTTATAAATTGATACCAGAAAAAATATTTGAGTGTCTTAATTTTATCAAATTTGGCACCACATAGGCAGGAGTGGCTTGTTTTTAAAGTTTTCAATATTTAGCCAAATTTCTAGGCTTCAGAAGATGCGTTAGAAGGATTTTGAAAATTTAGAATTTTTGTCACTGGGTTCGTTCGTAGGTATCATGACTTTAACTTAGGTAATCACTCATGACTCGTGATGATGTCCTCCTATCCGAATTTTGGCCAAAGCAGCCTCAACGAAGACTAGCCAGGCGCGTAAGACATATTATCGTGCACAAGTGTGCGTACAAACAAAGGAACACTCTCTGTTCTTGCCGGTATAACTACCGGTAAGGTAAGTGGTAAAGTTTTTGACCATCAGTAGGTACCACGGCGTACAGTCACACCTGGCATCCACGTACAGGTCTCGTCACGGTTTAATAGCGCTCGGCGTGCAGGGGAGCACTTTGAGAACCCCATAAGACGTGGACGAAGGTTCTGGAAAATACTGGATGGACGTTCAGCGACATAGGTGATAAGGAGTTCTAGGCACTGTATATACTCCTTAAAGGATGCCTTTTACGTGTTATCCGATGCAAAGCTCGAACCATTTTACAATGCGATCATGCTAGATGTTCATACTTGATCGCGCGACTTGCCTCATGACGTAATAAAAATCTTAGGATTTCAACGTGTCTGAACTAGCCCAAAGAGTTCTTATTTTAACAGATCATCTTTACAGAGCTCTAACTCTATCACACCCACTACTTGGTAGTTACTACGCCTCTATCCCTTAGAGTATCTAGAAAGGAGTTGCCAAGCGCTACTTTTAGTACTAAAATGATTCTGCTAGTTTTCGCGGGAGGCGAGGTAGCACGGTACAGCACACATTTACATAATCACGCACACTAATGCAGAAAAATTAGGCGTCCCTATAAACGCACACGCAAGTAAAAGCTGTACACAAACACAAAACAAGCACACAATTAAAGAATTACTGTTGTTACACTATTGTTTAGTTACACACTAACACAAAAAAGTAGTGATGGGGTGTAAAAAGACCGATCAAATGAATGATTTCAAATGAATGAAATCAGGGTTGTTCAAAATCATATACTTTTCCTTTTTTTTATAGATTTGTAGGGCGTAATCTCTTTAACTACTAAACCGATTTTAAAAATTATTCTAAGAAAGGTACACTGTTGTTAAGTAACACAAGGCTATATTCTATCTACGCAAGTAAAACCGCGGTGCGCTAATAGTTATTGTATGTACAATTACAACAAATATTACGCAATTATGAATCTTAGGGTTCTAACTTAGAACATCTTCATAAAAATCGTTTCAGTCTTAGAACTTCTAAGACTGAACTGATTTCGATGAATCTTTCATGAATGCATTTTTTTGATAAATATTTTGTTTCTTAATTGGTGTGGTGGGGTGAGAAAAATAAAGAGCAGGAGAAGAATAGCGGCTGTTAGCAAATGTACTGCCCCACGCGGATTTGTATGGCTAGGAATTTAAAAAAAATGATATTGTGGTGTTTAATATAAATGTATATAACATAATTTTTACACTATTGGTTTTTAAAATGGACTAATTTATTGTAAATGTGACGTATACATTTCTTTGGATCTGTTTTTTTTCATAAGAAAAGAGATTCTAGAATTTCTATACTTTTGCATAACCAATCTTCCTAATTCCATATTGTGATTGACGAAATCATGATCATAGACATGTAGATCAATATTTGGAAATAAGTCCTTTCCTTGGAAATAGTTCAATGATTTTGAAACTATATACGTTGTAGTATTTATTTAAGCATTAGGAGCATCTTTGTATTATAAATTTAATATAATATTTAATCATTATCTACTTGTACTGTATTGATATTTCAATCCACAGTCTATTTATAAAGAACTAGCTATGCACCGCAGTTTCATCTTACATACTACACCAGCTGTACAAAAAATCACGTTTATATGTTTCTGCGTTCAAAAAGTACAAAGCAAATAGCAATCAACAAACGACACAGCACCACCAAAATTTTAAATGAGCTCCATAAATCGACATGTTGAAGGCAGAATGACAGAGACAATCGCAGCAAACTAGTTTTTATAAACAGACACAAATGACTGTTCATGTACCTCGGACTGCGTACGCTCGGCTACTCCCGTTCTGAATGCTCCAAGTAATGTATTCCCGATAGAGATCCTTTCCCCGTGTTTCGTTAACTAATTTGAAATGATGTTGTTTACATACATTACGAGTCCAATACAGAACCTCCTTTTTAAAATCGGTTAAATATGGGTACAAAAAAACACATGGCATTTTATTCATTCCATCATTCACTCAATCAATTTCATTCAACTAGTCCCCACACTACGCCTTCTTCCCAGGAATTTATACTCACATTACTCACCTACACCCTCTACCAAGAAGTTGGCGTCGTATTAAAACTGTCGCAACTGCTATTCCGTTTGAATCTAAATTAAACAATATTACAAAAAACAATTGACAAAAATATCACTTACTTGTGATAGGAAATACCGTGGTACCTTAAGTTTGATGTCTCTGATCGTCTTTTACACCGTAATACCGCACAATTCACCATTTTCACTGAGCACTACTTTGCGACACGAAACGACAGCTAATGGTCGCGGTTACGAGTGAAGTAGTTTTATATAACGTGTATGGCCATATGGCCGGCAGAGGGGTACGCCTTGCGTTGACATCTCCGTTCTAGATACTCTAAGCCTCTATCCTCTCAATCTGCTCTGTGCTTTTCTCACCCAGCTACTACCTATGACGTTAATCCAATGCGCTTTCGATTGTTCACAGCCTCTTAGGGGTTGTTCCACCAAGCGTCTGATCTCCTAGAGCCCGATTTCGCCACAAACTAAAACGTTATAAGCATTAACTAATGTTTCAATCGAACTAAAGCTCCTGTCTGGTGAAATCGGCTTTAACCTTATACTGAGTTTGAGAGGTGTGACACAGTTTTAAATTGATGCGTTTTCCAATTAGTAGTTTCCAATTGTATTTTAGCTTATTTACATATTACTATGGTATAAGAAAACAAGGTATGGTCTTCCGAGACACGATAGTTACGTGGTTGTCTCTTGCTTACGTCATCATCGCCATTGGCGAATGAGAAGACTGTTTCCTGGTGTTACCAGTAGCGTAAAATCGTAACTCCCCGAACTCCTTGATTACCTGTATAAATCTGATAAAAGTATGTGATGTGGTCTTGTATTTACCAATTATTTATTACATTGACTCGTGTTTTGACTGATGTTACAGACATAATTAACGATTGTTATTTTTTATTTTTTAATTGATTCTTATCCCATTTGCCCCAACATCTACATTTGAAATAGAATTCGTTGAAATAGAGTAGCAACTGGACAGTGAGACACTCCCGGAGGAGCAGACCTTGTTTTCTTGTATCATACATATTATTGTTCATTCGAAAAATAAATATAAAATAAACCTGAATATTGCGAGCGGCCTTAGATGACCAGTGTTTCCTTGGTCTACTGCAACCATTTTACTTTTAGGTAAATTTAAAAGCCACCAAAATACAATTCCTCGCAAATTACACCAAACGGCATCTGATAAAACTTGATTAATCTACGAGCAAAGTTCCGACTTATTATAATAAACTAATTAATGATGGAGGCGAACAATTCATTATCGAAGCAAAACTGCCTTCGGAACAATAATGATAATGAGTGTAATTAATTATGGGAAGTTCGAGACGTAGGGGTGGGGGTGCTGCCCTCCAGAACGAGTTAGGACTGTGAAGGAAATATTCGGAGAAGGTACTCCTACCATTAAAAATAGTAGCGCCCCTTTAAAACTTCCTCTGATATTCATATCATCATCATCATCATCATCATCATCAGCCTATACACGTCCACTGCTGGACATAGGCCTCCCCCGTACGACGCCACAAATAGCGGTCCCGAGCCGCCTCCATCCATCGACTCCCTGCGACCGCTACGATGTCGTCGGTCCATCCGAGTGGATGGTCTCCCATGTAGGGGGGGATTTGCCATAATCACCACGCTTATATATTCATATCATTTATTGTGATTTCATGCATACAGGTCTTGTTCTTAGGTGTAGGTAGTCTTAGTGGGTACACAATGCCTAAAACCCTGTCAGAGCGCAACAATTATTTTACAATTATTTTGAATTTAATAAGTAAAAGTAGGTATGCTTAATTAATATTTCTTATCATATCCATCATTGTCACTCGACACATCCATCTCAACATTCGCATTTCCGCTGCATGTAAGGTCGATCCTTGCCTTTCATTGCCCAACACTCAGGTCCCTACAGTACGACAGGTCTAATCAAGGTATTGTATATTTTCCCCTCCAGCTTAAGGGTATTCGCCGATCGCATAGGACCTGTGTCCTGTCGTCATTTCATTCATCCTGCGTATATCCTGTTCCTGTCGTCTTAATGTATCTCTTGTTTTCTCTCTCTTATTTTCCTTTGCTCATCCTGCAGCCAGTTCTATTTTTCCACAGCCGGAGCGCTGCCCAAAGTTTTTCTCATCTACCAATATCATGCGAAGACATCGGGTAATTAAAATGGTGGCACGAGTAAGTGAGAGGTAAGTGAATGAAAGCTTTTCTAGTAGACAACAGTACTTAGTTTCGATCCCACTGCTGCACTTAATAAAAATAAGCATTCTTATATTTTCACATTACAGCACGAACACTTGACGAAGAAACGGTCACACAGATATAGGATTCAAATATAGGATTAAACTCATAATTTTTAGATAGATTTTACAGTGATATGATATGTATAAATGCAATTAGATACAATTTTTTTTGATTCACTTTCATAAACACAAACACAACAATACAGATTCTAACAAATTATTCTTAAAATGGCTTACTATACTGCAAGCTTCAAGCGAGTGGCCCGCGAGCTGTCTGTTTTCTGATGCCGTCAAAATAAAATGCATCTATATAAAACAAGTTAAGACCCATATTTGAATGCATTGTTTGTGATGTGCGGCAGCGTTACGTTACGACCCAGATCTGAGACAACGTAAAATTACCTCATCCATTTTTTCCCACATCGTTCTCCAAGAACAAAGGGTGTGAGACGGGAGGTCAGTCGATGTCGCGCTTCTGATAGCTTTAATCATTATTACTTATAATTAAAATTCAAATTCGAATGTCTAAAGAGTTGAAGGACTCGCAGTTATTTGTTTTTGTGATCGTTTAGAATGTTTTCTAAAAGAAGGATTTTCCCCCTTTTTTTTAACCACAGATTAGGTAGTTAAATGTTCCTCCAGTCAGTAAAGCAGAGTGTGAACTAAATATAACGCGGAGATGTGAAATAAATATGGTTTCAAGGAGTTAAAAAAATTTAGTTAAAAACTATAACCCGACTACATAAAAGTCTTAAACAAGCGTTCACCTATTGTCCATAGCATTTTCTTTTGATACTTAGTTAGTCGGAGGCACCCATCCCATATACCTAGGGTACAATTAGTAACAAAGGCCTCCGACTACCTAAGTATAAAAAGAAAATGCTATGGACAATAGGTGAACGCTTGTTTAAGAATTTTATGTAGTCGGGTTTTTACCATACATATATTTTACGATACAATATATGTATATCGATACATTTTTTCATTTGCCCATCCCTAGATGACCCGTTGCCATGGTAACAAATAAACAAGAGGTCGACATGGCAAAGGGTGTGTCATCCTTCACTCATCACATCAAACTAAATTAGACTCGAACAGTAACTCGTCTCTTGCAAAATTTTATCGCGCTATCGAAGTGTTCCAGGTTTAATTTAGACCCAGCTATCTCTTAAGACCCTCAGTTTTGTCGGACACCATATAAGCTATAACCATCGGGGTAATGAGAAGAATCAATCGATACCTCACTTGTTGAAATCGAAGTAGTAGTTTCAGCGCTACGTGGGAACAAAGAAATCGGCTACATACATACATACATAGGGTGATAAAATCATAACCCTCCGGTAGTCGGGTAAAAATAGCGTCACAAATCTTACAAATCACGAAATGTCCCTATTCGAGATTTTATTGGGAGATATTTTACACATACATATGTATTTGCTTAGGTGAATGCTAGCCTTTATTTTCTTGAAACCTGAATGTTAAATCTGAAAAGACTTTTGAAAAGTGGTTGGGCTTGGTTTGAAAAGTTATAAGTTGACACAACATTGCCGGTCGATAGTTAATGCCAGTTCGAAAAGGGGGTTAATTAATAATAACGGCGTATGGGTGATTAATGAAACCGTACCCTTCCTAATTTATAGTTGGACTTAAGCACCTCACCCCCCCTCAGACCCAAAGCAAACTAAATATCCAATACCTCGCTGGTGGTAGAGGGTTGACAGTCTTGATACTTGCGCTTTGATTTGCTGAAAATATGCGACACTCGGGAAATTTTGTCTCTTGCGGGCACCGTTGAGTTTGTTAATTTAGCGAAAGGTGGAGCAGCTGACTAATTCTAGCTTTTATGGTTTTCCCTTATATTAACTTGCTGAATACGATCTGCCTTGGTTTTTCTTCAGGATGTTGAAAACCTAAACACCAAACAGAAGTTGAACGGCGACTTCAAGAGATCTCGTCTTCGATGGCTCGAATATGTCAATAATACAGAGGCATACATGCTATATTAATTTGCGTCTTTACTGATAAATCCTCATATTAGTGCGAGTGTACATTTACAAGTAATTTAGGCTAGTAGTTATATTGTTTTTATTTACATAATACTAGCTGACCCCACAAACGTTGTTTTGCCATCGACCACTGAGATTTGAAGATTATTACAGTACTAACTAGTATCACTATAAAAAAATCTGGGTTGGTGTCAGAAAGGTGAAAACTGAGAGTTACATACATTATAATGTATTTTCTAATGCCATGAAAAATAAAAATAAAATAAATTTTCCAAAAAAAAAAATTTGGTGTGGGCTACCCTTATCTATCATTTAGGGTATAGGATATAGGTATCTATAAAATAGTTTACGACTATTCCCAGACATACCGAATGTACACAAAAAAACATAAAAATCGGTCAAGCCGTTTTGGAGGAGTTTGGTTACTCTGATATATATCCTCATAATACATATAAATATTTAACTCCAAAAAGTTTACAAAACTAAGACCTTATTATCATAATCCAAGTATCAAAACACCTCATTCCACCAACATTATTATGAAGACAAGTACGAGCAGTGTATTCGGACTTTGAAAATCTAATTACGTAGCCGGTACCCTCACCTCGATCGCTCCTTCGCGCCGCCCGACGCCGCCCGCCCTGGGGTTGTTCCTATTCGCTACATTAAATAGCTTACATTAAATATTTTTTTTATTTTTATTTCTTCTTCTTCCTGCCCTTATCCCACACTAGGTGGGGTCGGCACAACATGTATTTTTCTTCCACTCTCCTCTATCAGCCGTCATCTCTGTACTTACACCTTTCTTAAACATGTCCTCTTTCACACAATCCATCCATCTTTTCTTCGGTCTTCCTCTCCCCTTGTTTCCGTCCACATCTAAATTTAACACTCTTCTCGTCACATGACCTTCTTCCCTCCGCATAACATGCCCATACCATCCTAACCTGTTACTCCTCATTTTTTCCGTTACTGGCGCCACTTTCAGATTTCCTCTAATGTACTCGTTGCTTATCTTATCGATCCTTGTTACTCCACACATCCACCTCAACATTCGCATCTCCGCTGTTTGCACAGTTCGTTCATCCTTTCCTTTCGTTGCCCAACACTCAGGTCCCTACAATACGACAGGTCTAATCACGGTCTTGTATATTTTCCCCTTCAGCTTATGTTGCATTCGCCGATCGCATATAGTGCCTGTCACCTGTCGCCATTTCATCCATCCTGCGCTTATCCTGTTCTTGACGTCCTTGTCTATCTCGCCGTCGTTTTGGATCAATGAACCCAGGTACCGAAAATTGGAGCAGACTGGTAGGGATACATCATCTAAGGCAATATTGGCAAAACTGGAGGCACCGCCGAAATCGAGGAACAGCTGTTCGGTTTTCGATCGGCTAATTCTCAACCCAACACTCTCCAATTTTTGCTGCCATTTCACCAGTCTGCTTTGGACCTCCATTGCATCCTCCCCGAAAAGAACAATGTCGTCAGCAAACAGCATGCACCAGGGTGCTTCCTCCTGTATGTCCGATCTTAGAGCATTATTTTTCAAATGTCATATTTTTATTTTTAATATATGTGTTATTTTTACTGTCAGGTAATGTATTAAAATTAATTTCTATGTGACATTTCATTTATTTTTACTATTGATTTGATTTTTTAGTGATTTATTTTGTACTTATTAATTTTTTGTAAACATTCCGACACAAATTTATTAGTTTGCGAATAAATAAGCTGAAACATTTCTATTCTAGTAAAGGTTACGGATCTCAACTCATTCATTTTTATTAATGTTTCAAGTCAAACATGGCGCGTGTTTGAGAAACTGATTTTAGCTACAGTTTAGTCCTCGGTCAACACGTTGATCCAATTTGCTTGTGTTCATGGTTTAAACTGACAGTAAAAATTCGAGCGTGTGAAACATGCTCAACCGCCGAAAAAGGGTTAGCTGCCTTAACGGGACTGACCCACTTAGTCCAAGCGCACAAATTATACATGTTGTATTAATACAGTGTTCAACTCTATTGCTAGTGAAGTTTTAATTCGATAACCCACCGACTGCGGCGCCTGCCTCCCGCAATAATGTATTTATGGAAGATACCCTGGACTAATGAGCGAACCTCTTTATGTTAGCTGCTCTGGTTGTGGTTTGGCCGGATCTCTATGCTCTATACCTATCATACCTATAAAGGTATGATTATCTATTAGTAATAGATGAACTATGAGGCCCCGCGCTAACAGAACGTCTTTCTTTAGACTACCATATTGCCTTGCCAAGATATACATATTTTCATCCTTCAGCTCTTGTCGTGAAAAGGTAGCGAGCAGTCAAAAAGAGAGACAGGAGTTACGTTAGGTAAGACATCATCATCATAATTATCATATATGTTTTCACTTCTCCCACTAGTGGTCCACTACAAAAAATTGAAGCATTGGATATCAATAACACCTTATTTCTTATTTTATAATAATAACTATGTTTATAGTATAAAATTTTACTTGTCTAAGTGCTTATTTTGTAAGCCTAAAGAAATAAAGTTATTGATTCTGATTCTTTTATGTGCCTGGGAGAAATCACTCTCAGTGATAAGACCGCCATTTATACTGTCTTTATTCGTAATTTAGATATAGGAGTTTTTGTGTAATTTTGAATACAATAAAGTGTTCATTCATTCATAAAGATGATCCTTGTCGTCTCACTTCTCCATGACTTTGACATTGGGAATCGGCTTTACCAATAAGTATTTATGGATAAGACCCTAGACTAATGAGTGAGTATGCTAGCTGCTGCTGTGGTTTTACCAGAACTCAACGCTCTAGGTAGGCTGTTTACTTTTAGTTGTTGTAAGCATTATGTACCTAGTCTTTAGTAGGTAATTACTAGCTTTTGCCCACAAAATGGTCTTGTGCCTGGGCCCATTTGATACTGGTGACACAATTTGGTGACCTACAGTTATTTATTACTAGCTGCTGCCCGCGCCTTCACCCGCGTTTTATCGGGAAAAAAATAGACTATATGTTATTCCAAGACCCAAACTATACCCATACCAAATTTCAGCCTAATCGTTTCAGTAGTTTTTGCGTGAAAGAGTAACAAATATCCATACATCCATCCATACAAACTTTCACATTTATAATATTAGTAGAATGTTTCACATAATTAATCTTATATAGTTTTTTTTTAACGTATTGCACCTATTTTATTTATTGTGTGATTATTGATTAAGTATCTTATTTTTATTTCAAAATAGAGAAAATAACAATCAAATAATATAAAGAAATTAAACTAGTATTTACAATAGAAACAATTGAGCTAACTGCAGACTGTTGCAAACATGGACCAGTTGAGCTATCTGTAGATTATTTGCAATAGTCTGCAGTTAGCTCAATTGTTTCGAAATTGATAATTGATCTTGAAGGTGCGTTTAGCGGCAAATAAATTAAATGTCATTTAGTCAAAATTTGGGTAATGGTCGTTAGGTAAGGCAGTAACGCAGTTGTGCTACAAAATAAACTTTATTCGATACATAATTTATTAATCATTAAGAAATCACATCAACACTTTGCAGATTCATTGATGATACTAACATTTTCCGGGAATTGAACCCGCAGAAACGTTCTACGTTTCTGGCTAATTGGACACATCAGGACAGCGCGTCAGGGTTCACCTAATTTCGAAGCAAAGAAAATTATTTAAAAAATCTTTAAAGTATACAAAACCGTTTTAAAATTCAACTAAGTTTAAAGTGTATTGTAATGCTCTATAATGACATATTAACAGCCATTAAATTAAAACAAGTACATAATCAGTCGTAATTTATGTTAATTATTCCAACAGCGGTACGTGTAGATTTAGTTGTGAACTCAATTTTTATGTGAACTCGTTTCCATTGGATTAAGTTTTTTTTTTTAAGTTTTTAGAAACGAAAATACACGACATTTTATATTACTAGAGCCATATCGTTTTAATAGCGCAGTCTTCTACTGTTTCATATATTTTATGATAAAAATATGTACCTATTTAGAATAAGATCATCTGGCAACAAGTTTTTTTTTGTCTCTAGTAATTACAATGAAAAAGGCCCTGGGCGCCACTTCTGCGTATCACGTGATAATTTATCGAGTGATTATTCATTATCACGGGATAAAAATATCATGTGATAAATATCAAGTACCGCGAAAAGCTGCATTCTCATGCAACTTATCGAGCAACTAATCAAAGAAAAACTCTCGATAAATTTCGAATTGCAGATTTTGAGAATACGCTTGTTTATTACTCGATATTTTGACAGTTCTTTCTTACCAGTTATATTACGAGTTATATTTTGTGTATATTTTGCCAGAATTGCCCTCCTGTAACTTCATTACTAACTATAACTAAAGCCACTAGCGAATAGGTTTTTCATTGACTTCTGCCAATGACACGTATTCGATACCGATCTACGCTTTTCCTGTGTCGAACTGTGCCAAAATTGAATTTAGTCGTTCTCCTTTTTTTCCTACGTAGTCCCACTGCTGGGCGAAGGTCACTAAGACCTTCCAACCTTCCTTCACTAACATCTTCTAACCAATGTTAGAAGATGTTAGTGACCTTCGTCTTCATCTTGTCAAAAAGGTATCCTCCAAACTGTAGTACATTATAGGTATTCACTAAAAATAGAGGGTAAGGTTTTGCATCCTAATAAAGGTCACTCAAGGTCAGAGGCAGCCTACTCCGTCTCTAGGTGATATCTTATGACGTCGATTTGTCGCGGGTTCAGTGTACCTATAAATCAGCTCGATTCCCCAATACATCAGGTTGTATTTTGTATTCTACAATTTTGTTTTGGTGAGTTAGGTGTAAGGCTTTTTGTATGTTGTCTAAAATGAAGGACATTTTTTCTAATTGTGAAAGTATAGTCAAATATATTTTTGAACGGTCAAACTTTCAAAGGTGTTCCAAAAGTTACGTAAGTAGATGTAAGACTGCTCTACATTTTGGGAAAATAACAAAGTTTGAAGGAGAAATGACAATTCTCAACATTTTCAATAGTGGTTAATTAGAAAACGAGGGTGTTAGAGAGTTGAAAGCTAGATCAATATTAATTGGGAAAAGTTTGTCACACACTTGGAAAGTAGGTATCGCTGCCGTACAACACAAAATGCCCATTCAATTATGCGCATTTTGTGCTACATTTAGATGCTTTGTGACGGCATGACTGATTGCGGGCCACTCCTTTTAAACTTGCAGGAAGCCATTGTCTCTGTAAAATGTATCTAAAGATGCCCTATTTTTTCTGCTTTGCGGTAGAGGTGTTAGATTAATGTGCGCAGAGTTAAAGAGGTTAAGTTAAACCTTATAAATACTTACTATACGTTATTTTTTTATCCATCACAGAATCGCGCTCCTTTATCACGCATTGAGGCTAGGATTTTTAGTGGATCATCAAAATAACTCGAAAACCCCACCAGCCCATACTTCTTATGACTGTCGCATATCAGGTCCGTATAGTACAAAAATGTGCATTTAAATATGGGCTTTAACTCGTAATAGTTAGATGCGTTTTATATTGCCAATCGTTTGAAGCTTGTGGGAAGCTAATTTGTCAGTGTATACATATGTATGTATCTAAAGATAAGCCATAATTTGAATGCACATTTTTGTTGTTTGCGGTAACAGCGTTGGATTAATGTGCGCAGAGCTTTACTCTACATTGCCTACACGCATTATGACATATGCTTGCACTGCACATATTCCCTCGTTAAAAGAAGTTCATCGAGTGAGACTTTAACTTAGTTCTGCCTTTTAAACATGTCAATGGGTAGTTTTTTTAACTAGATAGTGGAAACACGCATAATGAGACATTAAACTTCCGTAATTAGATAGCCGTGAAATTAATGTAGCCACTTTTGTTCGAGAAACTGGCTTTTAATTGTTTTTGTCTTCACCTCGCCCCGATAACGTTGTAAATAATTAACGAATAACAAGTTTAATTGCCAAGTATTGAACTGGTAATTAGGGTATACCTACTTGGAAAAAAGGAAACATAGAGAGAATAACAATATTTTTATAGTAAAATTATTTATAACGTCTATAGTACCGTACACGTGTATAAGCAGCGAATATATTTTTTTTACCTATTCGGTATCTTTATCTACTTACTCCCTTTACTCCGATAAAAAAACCTGGATATTTTTTGTATACAAAGGGGCTACAAAACCCAAGGAATATTGGTGGAAAATATTTAACAACATTGGTATCGTCGAAGCAAAGCACAGAAGCTCGAAACAGTTTTTGGTTTTGAAAGCTTTCATTGATGTCTTTCGTTTTTGAATTCAAATTTAAAAAATTTTTACTACACATGTGAGATTATGCGTTGTTTAAGTTTGTTTTAGTTTTTAGTACCTTGTTGTTTTTTGTTATTGTTATCTGTTTTTATTATGTTTTCATTGTCATTGTTAATGTCTTTGTTGAAATAAAATATCTTGGAATCTAAATCACGAGTATCAATAATCAAGGGACTGACTCATACATGCTATTCTCGCCACCCATTAAATTAATTAAATAAATAATGCTGGACAATTCACACAGCATTATCTAGCCCTAAGCTAAGCAGAGCTTGTGGTTAGGGTACTAGATAACTGATATAGGTACTTAATATAATAGATATAATTTTATTATACATAGAAAACATCTAGAACACCCTGAACAAATATCTACAGATCGTACAAACATTTGTCCCGAGGCGGGAATCGAACCCGCAACCTCCTGCGTCGCAGGCGGACCTGCGTCCATCGCGCCACAGAGGTCGTCTCATTGGCTTCATTTAGAATACACATCGTCGGAATTAAAATATAGGTTTGAGAAATTAAGGTGAGCCATTCACTCACTGAATCGCACACTGATTAGCGAATCTATAATCAATAAAACGAAAAAAAAAACAGTTTCAAATGTTTTGCATCTTGTTCCCTAAATAATCGCATAATTGACGACCGAAGGGGCGAGGCGCGCTCAAGCCCGCCTGCGACGCAGGAGGTTGCGGGTTTGATTCCTGCCTTGAGACAAATGTTTGTACGATCTGAAAATATTTGTCTCGGATGTTCTGGGTGTTTTCCATGTTTGATAAAAAAAATATAATATATATTGTACCTAGCTGTGTAATATATCGTACCAAGTATATCGGTCATCTAGTAGTACCCATAACACAAGCTCTGCTTAGCTTGGGGCTAGATGAAGCTGTGTGGATTGTCAAGCATTATTATTATAAAAGTGAAATTCAATCTTCACTCAGAAGAAGTAAAGTATCACTTCCTTTGTTTTTATACGAGAGCTCAACATTTTAAATTAGGTGACAAGGAAAAATAAAATGATAAGACATTCAAAACAAAACTCTTTTTTTTTTGAAGTTTGAAATTTCTTATTTTTTTTAAGTTTGATATTGAAACGGATATAACACTTTAAAGTGATAATTTGAGGACGACTCATGAATAGTCAGTAGCACTTAGTTCCACTCAGTGATTTCAATAAACAGACACCTCAAAGCAATTTTACCTATAGGAAGAATAGTAGGTAAGACTTACCTAGTAGGTAAGTATAGGAAATAAATATTAGAGGAAAAACAAATTAAAGAAAAAAGACGAGTTTAGGAAATTTGCTTAAGGTCCGATTTTACCGTTGCAATTGAAAACGTTCACGATGAAATTGAACGTGTCTAATATTAGATAAACTCAGTTTCACGCACAATGGACCAACCGGAGTCTTAGTGCAGACAAAGGAGTACACTCACCATAAACTCAGTTTAGCTATAGCGTTAAACTGAGTTTATCTAATATTGAACGCGTTTGTTGTTGCAACGTGAACGAGTTCAGTGCATTTTACGTATACTATAAAGTTGATCCGGTTCAAACGCTAAACCAGAGGGCCTAATCGGAAAACGGAAATCGAAGTTTCTGATTTGTTTTCAAGCAAAGCGACATAAGAGTTGGTTTTGCACGAAAACGAATCAGAAACTTCGATTATCGTTTTCCGAGTAGGCCTGCTGTTCTCCACTATTATCGAGTTCAAGGGCTGTCATGTCAAGTTATTACGAATTTGAACTCGATCTAGCTGAACTTAGTTTTGGCAGCAAACGGTGAAATTGGACCTTAGTGGAGTTCTCTACACCCATTAGTGGCAAATCATAAGTTGTGGATGATGATTTTTAACAAAAACAACTATAGCGTTGTTCATGTGACTCTCTCGCTTTTCCGAAATTAGCAAAGTTTCAACCCGATTCCTACAGTAGGTACTTTTGCTATAAAGGAAAATCGACATCCTATCATCTCTATACTTCTAAACTCTTTATAAGTGGTATCATGTACTTAATAATAAATAAATAATGTTGTACAATTCACACAGCATCATCTAGACCCCAGCTAAACAGAGCTTTATTATGGGTACTAGATAACTGATATACAAATACAATATACATACAAAGATTTTTTTAATTAAACATAGCAAATACCCAGAACATCCGGAACAAATATTTGCAGATCGTACAAGGCAGGAATCGAACCCACAAGCTCCAGCGTCGCAGGCGAACCTTCTCCCACCGCACTATATCATCATGATCATCATCATATCAGCCCATACACGTCACGACATAGGCCTCTCCCATACGACGCCACAAATAGCGGTACCGAGCCGCCCTCCATCCATCGACTCGCGCCACATCGGTCGTATTTTAATATCCCTTACTAGCCATAGTTCTTTGATAAATTTTGATCGAAAAGTTTAGGTTAACCAGGTCTTTTGAAATGATGCTGCGACCAGCTTCAGACGAAGACAGAAGCAATGCTAATTAATAGCACAAAACAATTTGAGGACGTACACATAAACGGCGAAGAGCTCCAGCCACTGACCCACCCTTATAAATAATAGTGGCAAGGCACCCCTTCCCGTTAAGGGTACAGTCCGGATCTCATTTCCAAATTGCATTTCGAAACTCGATCTCGCCTTTACAACTATACAAGGACAGGCGAATCTGAACCTTGATATGATAGGATAAAGCTTATAATATTTGTGTCTATCGTCGATTATAAGTAACATGGCTAAGTTAAGGCTGTATTTATAGGGAGCGGACAGGTCAGTGAGAATCACTTGAAGTTGAGATGTTACTCATGAACCACAAAAAATTATACATCCTGATCATGATCATATAGGTATTAATATAAAATAGCAGATCAATCCAAAAGACTCAATACTTGTTGCAGTCGAACCAAAATATAAAGGTTTAATATCAATGCAACGTCCGTTTCCATTTCAGTTGAGAATGCGCTTTCATTTCGATTTCACGTAGTTTTTTACCAGACTGACCAGTTTGATAAGTGACCATTATGTACGTCATGTGATCTTAACCTATAACAATCGTTTTAGTGCATTCACATGCTGACCGAGTCACAAACGACGTTGACAGATTTGTCAGCATCTAAGTACAAACGCGTCCTCAGATTGTTTTGTGCTATTAATCCGAGTAAAAATGCGAAACGGAGTGTGGGAAGACCTCCCACTCGATGGACCGACGATATTGTAGCGGTCGCAGGGAATCATTGGATGGAGGCGGCTCAGGACCGCTATTCGTGGCGTCGTTTGGGGGCCTATGTTTAGTAGTGGACATATACGGGCTGATGATGTAGTACAAACCTTATTCTAGTTAAGATTAGCTATGACTTTGTTAATCAGTTGTTCTATCAGCTGCAAACGTTTGCTGACTGTATCGACGGCTGACTATAACAGTAGAAATTGTAAAATAAAGAAAATGGGCAAAACGCAGAACTACATGTCCAATTAAAATAAAAAATATTCTATAAATCGGCCCCCATGGTCGAAAAAAATATTCCGTCTAGGTAACTGGTTGTCTCCGCGGCAAATTATTTCCACCTAGACAACTAGTTGTCTAGTTTGGTTGTCTAGGCGGAACAAACCACAAAAAAAAGTCTAAATCGTGTCCATAGAACAATATTTAGATCTTTGTTGACTTGGAATAACGTATCTACATTTAGTGTTAAGGGAAGGCTTAGATATCCGCTGCTCTATCCGCTGCTCTATCCACTAAAAACATCCGCTGAATGTCCACACCCAGAGAAGGGGGTGCCGGCCGGCAGGAACACTAACTTGTATAATGAGATATGATAATAAACGCTTCACTAGAATATTGATGTCGACGAGTTAGGAATGCACTAGTGTTTACGTTACCGCTTACAAATTATGGATTTATGCTTTTAGGTCGCCTTATTTATGTATGGCCTTTAGGTGTTTGTTATTAATTTTGTTTATAACTATATCATTAAAGTTTGGAGAAAGGTGGGTAGGTGGTAAAATAATTAATTTTCGGACTTAACTGGAAGACTACCACTTGTGTAGATATGTAAAATATTGTTTTGTTTTGTCTGATACAGTTTTGGTAGAATACTTCCTGCTGTTAGCATTAACGTGAAGGAGTACCTAAAATACCTAAATTCATGTTTCTGCCAATCTATTACCATAATTTTATATACAACTAGATGTTCTCCGCGGTTCCAACCGCTTTAAATTCGAATTTGACATTTCTAGTGGGATTATAAGGTATTTTTTCCCGTTAACCTCACATGGATTGGATGTTTTACCAGGACAAAAAGTAGTCTATGTTACTTTCCATACTTTTAACTAACTCACTAGATCTTCTTTCCGGCCCTTGATGGGGACACGGGAGAGGCCTCGAGGCTATGCCTCTTTGCCTACGCCAAAAATCAAGTCAGCATTAGTTGCTTAGTTAGGGCGTGAAGGAAGGACAAACCAACATACCTACTTTCGCAGTTATAATATTAGTTATCTATACTATTCGTTATCTATACTAATATTATAAAGAGGAAAGATTTGATTGATTGTTTGTTTGCATTGAATAGGCTCCGAAACTACTGAACCGAAATGAAAAATTCTTTTACTGTTGAGAAGCTACACTATCCCCGGGTGACATAGGCTATATTATATTTAAAAAAAAATAAGAGATCTTGAAGTTTTTGTTAAATACCCGTGCGAAGCCGGGGCGCGCTGCTAGTGATCTATAAAATGATGCATAGTTATGTATTACCATGAGTTTTACATAATTTATTAAATCTCGTATAGATTACAGACACTTGCTAAACCATCAAAAACGATTTTATTGAACTTAATATTTGAACATTAACGTCAATCATAATTCCAAATGATCTCGTGATTACGCCATGAGATCACTAATTAATCTCTTTGGTTCTATAAAAGTCAGATGAGTCATGGGTATACTCCTACAATTATAGAGCCTCGCCTATAGTACTTACACCAATTAAATGTTATGGCACCTTGATTCGTGTAGACTAAGCTTATTTTTCAGATATTTCAGAAAACTTCAATTATAATTATCTAGTATTGGTAATTCTTAAATCCTTTATTGTACATCCTACTTATATTATAAATACGTGCGAGTATATTCTACATTGTACTTAAAATTTAAATATTGGTTCGTACAATGTTTTATATTTAAAAATGTATTAGAAAGTCAGAGTCATAATATTTGTACGAAAACTGCCCATCCGTAAGTAAGCGAGAGTAGCTACAGGTTGAGTTTTGCGGCAGTTCTTCGCAACTGTTGAATGAAAGAACAAGGGTAGGCCTCCAGTATCGATAGATTTGTGACATCAGTGTGGTTATTTGAATGAAAACAATTGATTGATTTGATAACACAGCACTGCTTAGCTTGAGGCTAGATGATGCTTTGTGAATCCAGCATTTTTTGTTTGTTATTTATTAACTTTATTTCAGTACCTACGCTTGAAATAACTTTTGAACATGTAACATAAAAATGTTGAATGTTTTATAATATCAGACCTAAAGGTACAACCTTGTGACACGTCTATTTTATCTAGAATCAAAAATAAATTTATTGCCAGGTGCGACAAAAAACGGAACTAGTTCTAGAGAATAATGCTTAATAGAAATTTAGACATTATTTTTTCTTTAGCCTAATTTGTCTCATTGCTAGGCAAAAGACCGCTCCAAATCTTTCCACTCGGTGCGGTCACGTGCGATCTCCCGCCATTGCTCTGAAGTCGTCTCGCCAGCGCTTTCGTGGCCAACCTCGCGTGCGACTCATAGTTAAAATATTGTTTGTCTTTAATCATCTTAACACTATCATTGCCCATGACGTATATATCCAGGTTCTCTCTCTCTCTCTTGTGAGGCTGGGTAGAAAATGGGTTAAACATGATTACTCGTCTGATCTATGGCCTAGACTAGAACAATAGCGTCTAAGCTTGCAATCAACACTTTTATGGAGGCGCCTAAATGTGTTTGTCACTATTGTGACTGCTCTGTTTAAGGATTGATTAAACAAATTAAACCTGATTCATATGTGTCATATTGTGACTCATATTTTATTATACAATTCTGAGCTTTAAGTGCTTTCAAATTGCAGTCAGTTTTTTCTCAGCTGGCTTCAGCATTCTGACTCAGAATACCACCTGCATATTTTTTGGCCTTTTTTGTATCCGCAAATAGGCCTTCTATTGCGTATACATATAAAAAGGCCAAAAGCGTTTGATCACAATCACACCGGATGGAAAAGTGATGATGAGGCCAACGGTGAATCACGAAGGGCTCTTGAGTTAGGTGTGTGGTCAGGGAACACATCCTCAGGGGTCTCTATTTTTAATAACATCATCATTAGCGTATACTAGTCCATAACCCAATGATGGACATAGACTCTTTGGATGAGCGTCATAGCTTAAGCAACTTAAGCAACTTAAGCTTGCCGCATCACATTTATATAACATGATTTTATTTTAAGAACTCGTGAATAACATCCCAAGTTATTTTTCTTTGACGGGACTTGAACCCCCAGTCCTCACTCTGTAGGTAAGGGATGCGGTAACCAATTGCACCACTAGGTTCTTTTTTTATATCGTCGATAGACCTTCGTTTGACCACAGTCTTACCTGATGGAAATTATTTGGAGATTATTAGAAAATACCCAGAGCGCTTGAGGGTTTACACAAAATTACAATAATAAAAACTTCGTAAATAAAGGCAAACGCTCTTCTAGACTCGAAACTTCCATGTCACTACCTTAAGTGCTTTGACTTTTCTAAAGTACAGCCTTATCTAAGTTTCTGTCACAGATGATAATAATTCTAAGTATTCGGACTGACGACGTCACGTCATCAAAATTTTAGAGAGACAACATTACAAGCTCGCGGAGACCTCATTAAAGGCACATGCGTAATAAACCGACACATTACTCTTCAGAAATACAATGTAGACTGCCGTAAATTACTTACTGTCGCCGAATAGAGCATCAACGAATAGTTTGTACGTGTCCATTGATAGACGGTTGAAGCGCACGAGAATGTAAGCGACTGTAAGAATTAGAATCAATAACTTTATTTCTTTAGGCTTACAAAATAAGCACTTGGACAAGTCAAATTTTATACTATAAACATAGTTATTATTATCAAATAAGAAAGAACTAAACTTTATAAATAAAAAAATACTAAAATAAAATAATACAACATATACAACATAAAATTATATAAACAAATATAATAAAAATATGTTCCGTTCAAGCATTTATTTTCTTTGCCTGAATGAAATAATGCAGTATTTCATAGACTCTACTTCTTTTTAAGAGTATTGATGCGAATCTATCAGTTTGAAAAAATTGCCATTGCGTTGTAAGCCTTTTTGCACAGAAAGGTTTTACAGAATTTGTTTGAATTTATTTTAGTTTTGCAACTCACTAGGACTTTTCTTGTAGAAGCGTTCATTCATTGTTCTTTAAATCTAGTATATAAATAAGTATGTATATCGCTATTTTTAATATATTCCTCGACAAGCGGCATAATTACCTCGACGGACGACCTCTGTGGCGCGGTGGGTGAAGGTCTGTGTGTACAACGTAGGAGGCTGCGGATTCGATTCCCGCCTCGGGACAAATTTTTGTACGATCTGCAAATATTTGTTCAGGGTGTTCTGGTGGTTTTCTATGTATAATAAAAAATATCTATTAATGTAATATATTCTATTAAGTATATCAATTATCTAGTGCCCATAACACAAGCTCTGCTTAGCTTGGGGCTAGATAATGCTGTGTCAATTGTCCAGTAGTATTAATTTATAAAATATCCATCGTACAATGGACAATGTCGAAGACGGGGCGCGAACTTGCGTCCCATCCCATTGTGTGGACTTGAAACAATAATCTGGAACCGTTGTAATGAGTCGGGCCAAGACGATGCACACTACTCGGAAATTTTGTATTAATTAAATTAAATAGAGAAATGTATTTTGATGAAATTAATGGTTAGTCAGTTATTCTGATTGAGTGGTTTCTTTTTCACTTCTTCCACTAGTAGACAAAAAATTGAAGTGAAGAGAATATCAATAACACCTTATTTCTTATTTGATAATAATAACTATGTTTATAGTATAAAATTTGACTTGTCTAAGTGCTTATTTTGTAAGCCTAAAGAAATAAAGTTATTGATTCTGATTCTGAGGTAATTGATTGGTAAAGATAAGGCAAAATGCGAGAGGATATTTTTTTTAATGAAGTTTTAAAATTTCATTCGGTGTAACGTTCCTTTAGACCTTATAGGACTCTTGAACACGTCTCGAAATTAAAACCAGGACCTGTCTGAAAACCAGCGCTGCTACTAGCTTCGGCTTGTAGCGGCATAATGCTGAGACAGGGACCTTTTTAGCCCTTATGTACACTGACCTTATCTATATTCTTCATGTATATATACATATATACGAGCGAGAGGGAGTGAATAAGAAAGCCAATACACGGTGGTAGGCCTTAAGGCCTACCACCACAAGCCAGCTACGTACTTTTCTCGTTTTATTGTCATGACGAATGTGAGTACCAAGACACACCACTCTAGGTTTTATGGTACAAAACTTTATTGAATGTATAATAATATGTTTGTAATAAATAAATAAAAAATGTATATTATTTTTGTACTTTCCCACTATTTGTAAAGTATCGTATTATATATGACCAAATTAAATTTTCATTCTATTTCAAATTACATAAGTAAGTAGGTACTGAAGGGGTTTGGGTTATATTTATAAAATAATGTTGTGATAGATATAGTAGAAAGAAAGTACATAATATATAAATAATAGAAGAGAAATAGTCGACCCCTGTGAAACACCAACCGCAAGACGTCTGCCCGAGCTGGCTTCTTATGCAGATTTTACGAGTGCGAGAGGCCACGCTCTTAGCTAGAATCGCTTAATTGTTTGAATCAGACGTAGGAACAAAAACAAACACCAAATATTTGGCAGCAATAATTCAAATTCCTAGGTATGAAGGAAACTTTAAATGGTATGCTAGAAATTTTTGAAGTCATCATTGAAAAAGGAGAAAGCAAGATAAATTTTTAAATAAATGGTCGGCGGTGAAGATATACAAATAAATAATACTGGAATATTATTAAATTATTTACACAGCCTCACTAAGCGGAGCATGTGCTTAGGAAATACATAACTCCATGGTGCACTCAAATTTCTGATATGTATTGGGTACTTTTGTTGTCGTAACTTTTCAATAGACTTAAGTGGTCGATTATATTACTAGCAAGGAATGGAAACTCAAATGACTAGCGTTCACTGAGCATATAAGAAGTTATTTATTTATTTATTTCAAAAGGGCATTTTCCGTGAATATCAATCACATTATGGATAAATACTACAATGCTACATAATTTTGTGAACTATGTATTTTGACCATAGACTTAGAATTTTTCACTATTTTGACACTTGTGGGAAGCAATAGCGTCCATAAAAACTTTATGAGTATGAGTGAGAGAGAAGATTTCGAAAATTCCCTTCAAGTTTAGTAGGTCAACTTTTTAATAAGCTCAAGTTATCACTAGCAAGCCTTCAGATTTATAAATCCAAATTGAGGGATATACCTACACATGTACAAATACAGGGAAAAATAATCATGGTGAAGGATTTTTTTTAAACCATTTATTACATTACAAAAAGATGTGATTACTTACTATTCGTTTGAAAAGCAAAAGTTTAGATTAGGCAATAATTTCCCCACTTTTATAGCAAATCTTTCACAGGAAACATAAGTCATTCTGTCAGTCAATTATATAAAATTGTTAATTTATAGTTTAACTAATTTGTAATGTGTTTAAAACTTTCACCTTTTGTTTTGTACCTACCTACATATCTTTTAACTTAAAACTGTAATAACTACCTACAGACCGAACAACAACTTCCCTTTACTTTTATTAATTGTTTACACTAAGCTAAACTACTATATATATAGCTAACTACTATTGAAATTGTGGAGAGCTTCAAGTACCTTGGTCATATTGTGACGTCAAGCCTAAAAGATGACGAGGATATCGAGCGACAGAGAAGAGCGCTCTGTACAGTCGGAAATATGATCGTAAGAAAATTTGCCCGTTCATCCAAGGATGTAAAACTAACGCTCTTTAGATCTTTCTGTCAGTCATTTTACACTTGCCAACTTTGGACACAATACACAAAAAAAGCGCTTGGAGGCATCAGGGTTGCTTACAATAACATCTTTAGGCAGTTCCTTGGCCTACCATGGTGCTGCAGCGCTTCCGGGATGTTCTTTGAGGCAAGAGTAAGCTCCTTTGAAGCCATCCAAAGAACTCGCATCGCTAAATTCTTGTCCAGGGTTGGCAGGTGTAAAAATAGTATAATTTCTAGTATGTCTGAGCGTCTGATTCAAACAGATACATATAAACGCTGGATGCATATAGCATCCTGAGCATAGGTGCATTTTATAATTTGTTTTAATATTATGTTTAAGGTACCTGACTTATTTTAAGTTTAATTTAAAATTATTTTTATATGGATCATGTGTCTGAAATAAAAAAAAGTAAGTAAGTATTCTCATGTAAGTGTCTTTTTTGAGAATAAATATCTTTAAACCTAAACCTAGTCTTAACCAATCCCGACCCATTATCATTTAATACGATGGTCGGAAATAACAAAACGGAACCCATTATCATGAAAATACTTCCACTAACTTTATACATAACACAGCAACAATAACCACAACATAAACCAACGTTGAAAACAAACAAAACCGATCGCTACCGTAAGTCTTAAACAAGTCATACAAGATTACGAGCCATCGTCGACCGTGTAAAACTATAAAAGATCACTGGAGGTGGTACAATGCGAGTAGACAGAGGAGCTCCGTGAAATATGGGACCACCGGCTTTACAGAGCCCGTCTGGCGGAAGGTACATATTTTACATAGAGCTGATGAAACTCAACTGGCTGCGTTCTAGATTCTAGAAAGTTCGAGACAAAATACAACTTTAACACGATGCCTTGGACTATTTATTGAGACAGGCTCTCATAAATTCTCAAAGATTTGTTTTGTTCTAAAACGCACTGGTACTACATTATAGAACGCATGCATTATAGGAGAGGTTCAGCTAGCTGAGTGCCTATGGTCGGCCAATGAATGCATTGGATTACGTTTTACCGCATGCAAAAATAGAATTTCATGATTGAATTTAAATGCCTAGATATATGTAGGTTACAATTAAAGTCTTAATAAAATTTTAGCTCAATCGGTTGAAGATATCTGCTTCAAAATTTAGTTGTAAGATTCCAAACGAATAAACATAGTTATGTGGGTACATACATTGCAAGTTATTCACCTTAAAAGCTTGTAATTAAATGATAAATGCCTGGAATAAGTATTATAAGACACAAATGTTTCAGTAATTACCAAAAGTTTTAACCGTGCTAGACGCTTTGGAAACAATTTATAGGTGAAAAATTGTACAATAAGCAGAATTTATTACTTATGCAAAACAAAATAACACTTAATGATTTGAAATAAAGATCTGTAAAGAGATGCAAATGAATTCTAGCTACTCAGAATTAAAAACAAACACTTTTACTATAGCGGTATTGTCCCCTCTATAAACGTACCACTTCCTAAACTCTTTTACGTTTTCGCCGGGCCATGACCGGGCCCTCGTAATCGAGTAGCAATGTTTCTACCGGTTTCGGCGCCACCGTCTTTTGTTTTGTGACCTTCACCTCCCAACGTCGGTCTGCGTACCTTTTTCTTTGACCCCTTTCACGTGTTTACAAGTTTTTTTTGGTCGTTGTTGAGACTCGTATGGAATGCCGCTGTTCTATTGCTTGTGTTGATTCTTTGATACGTGTTCTTTTCGTGAAGAGGCTTTGAAGTTCCGTTGGTTTGGAATAAACTTTATCTTTCGGTGGCAGTCGTGTGTTACCTACCTATTTTTTACTTTAGTAACATTTTAGTTATATTAATTAAAATTATTCTATATAAAGTGGTCCTCATATCTCGCCGCATTACTGGCATGTGAATATCAAAGCGTACATAAAATCTGGTTAATATTCTCATGGACAAAATAAAAAAAATAGATAGAATATATAGATAGATAGAATACTGGCTTGTATGCGCCAAATAGGAACAAAGTCAAACCATAATTTACAATTGGCTACAAGTTACAATTGGCACTGAATTTATCATACAATAACATTTATATCTGAAATTATTATTCAAATCAAGCAACATTAATCAATGCGTCGATAAAAGAAAATGCGTGCGGCGATGCCTCTGCGCAGGTAGTGATGGGACAAGACATATAAACCAGTTATCGATTTCTATGAAATTTAAATATTATCGCAAAAAAAAACGACGGGCGTCATGTGAAGTGTGAGGCTTACGCACTACGCACTATAATAGGAAAATAAAATATTTATCGATTATTGAGTTATCGACAAAGGTGTATTATTTATTCCAATTCCAGTACCTACACATACGTATTTTCATTTATTCCCACATGAATTGAATAAGGTAAATTCATTTTTGTATCTGCTATGTTTTGGTACCTAGGTGTTACGTATAATTTACACGAGGCCAATTATAAGTAACTAGATTCTATACTCTAGTCGATGGGAAATGTTTGTTTACAAATCACAACAAAGGAATTAAAATTTACTTATTCCAAACAATTATACCCGAAAACCCCAAAATTCGGGTGTTAGCTGTTAATTGTTAGCAATATTTACTGGTGGAAGAATCTCAAATTGCCAAGGAATGTAAATTATGTACATACATGGCAACAGAGTGAGTTTTATTGATATTGATATTGTAAGGTGGTGTTTTTACAAATATTTCTCAAAACTCTCCGCCCCTTCCACTCCTATAGCTCATCCTTTACTGTACATGCCATTAAACTGTGGAATGCTTTACCCACTTCAATCAGACAAGTCTCTCCCTATATTCAAAAATATGGTCTACGAACATTTCCTTACCTCAACATCAAATAGTTAGGTAATATTATATATTTATTATATTTCTTTATGTTATTTATTAAATATATATTTATACTATATTTATGTAAATTATATAAGTATTTATTTCTATTTATCTATATACCTCCTACATAAATTTTATATTCTGTTTACACGCCACCGTCTATTCTTTTCGATCACCTCTTGTCTATCCTAAGGTTGCCTGAAAGAGATCGCTTTTAGCGATAAGGCCGCCATTGAACTTTATCTGTATTTGTTATTACGTTCTTTATTTGTTATTTTTAATATTTGGTGTGCAATAAAGAATATTTCTGTTCTATTCTATTTCTCATCAAGGTAGATACTAAAACTTAACAGTGGTGTGGTATTGTATAGCGAATAACACAATTTAATTAATTCTTCGTCGCATGTTGATGACTCTCATTCTCATTAGAATAGACTTTTGAATAAAAAAAAAAAAAATTTAAATACTTACGGATTCCTAGAGTTAGCTGGACAATACTCGGTGTAAGAAATAAGATCGATATCGATGATGCCAAAGCTTCGGGTATCCCATCCCTGCTAACCCGTTGTCGCCTTGCGTGAACAGTTGCATCAGTGTGCGTGTACGCCGAAGATAATGAACTATCTGCACTAATATATTATAAAGTTCATTATAAACAATTATTTATTGTTAGGCCATGTTTATTAATAAGGCAAGTCGACAGGACTGCTACTGTGCGTGTGTGGGTGTTAGGGCTCTCAAAAACTAATTAGTTGGATTCAAATTAATACAAGCCTCTTTTAGTGTATGAAAAATATTACGTTAACGACCGTATTAGATAGCGAAGGAAAGGTGGAGCAAGAGAACTATCGTTTAAGATCGTGAAGAGTGGAGGCAGACGTTTGTTCCATAGGAAAATACATAGCAAAATGTGTGTTACGAACTGACACTGAAAAGAAGCTGCAAGGGAAAGCTAGTCATACAAAGTTATACATGACACGCATGAATCCGAAGTCTTCTCTCACGTACATGAGAGAACGTGTCATGACGTCACAGAAAGTATGAAATCAGTGAAACATCACGTCATCAAGTGAATATGATGTGAACCTACTCAGCAAAATTGATATTGGTTTTTGATATTTTGACAACCAATCGACTTGATTGTTGGCATTGAGTTAGTTGAAAGAATTAAGGTAACATAGGCTACTTTTTGTCCTGGTAAAAAATCAAATTCCCATGGGAGATTTACGGTTTATACGGCTTACGAATTTAACGCGGGAGAAGCTAGTAATTTATAAAGTAGCGCTGCAGCCCTATGCCCTTGCTGTCAGTTGAAAGTAGCCGTTTGACCAGATTGTTCGGATTGCATGAGACTCAACTTGTCTCGATCAGGGTGCCTACTAAATAAACTGACGTACTTTAAGGCATCACACATTTAAGACCTTTTATATATATGTAAATTCCATTAATGGAATTTTAGTTATTTTTCTGTATAGGTTTTCTGAATAGTAATCACTAGCTGTGCCCGCGACTTCGTCTGCGTGGAATAGTGACAGTGGGTAGCATTTTTACATCTAAACAACAGCCTAAAAATAAATTTCAATCTTTTAGCTTTAAAAATGACGACACTTCTGTACAACCTTTCAACCCCTCTTTCAACCCCTTACAACCCTTTTTTGACTAAGTAGCCTTTCTCAGGCTCTAGAGTATCAGTGTACCAAATTTAATTTAAATCGGTTTAGTTTTAGCGTGAAAACGTGACAGACAGACAGAGTTACTTTTGCATTTATAATATTAGTAAGGATAAGGATTTTACATTTTAGGCATTTTACTTCTCAGGCAACTTAAAAATTAGACTTCCTAATCAGGAAGCGTACATAGTAATAATAATAATAATAATAAATAATCTCTTGCTTGCCTTCATTGGCTGGTCTGAGTGGAGTCGCGAGAGATGCATCTTAGGATGTAGACTCGGGGGTGGAAGTGTCTAATGGCGTAATAACGAGGAAGCACGTGTCTTCGTGATGGTGAAATCGGGGCCGCACCTCTCGACACCTTAGTCGTTTGCACCGATGTTGTTCCTTTACCGGCATTTAAGCCAACATTTTGAGGAACCCGTCCAGCATTCGGCAAGCCACCGTCTGCCGCTTGTAACAGTATTGAGAGTATGTTTATGGCAGGCGTCCATAGTTTCCCCCATAGCCCAATTACCCAGTCCATCCATTCACCACAATAACATGGCTTTTTTGTTATTTTCATTTTCCTTTGCAATAGTCTCTACACCTGGCGGATATCATCTTCGGGTGTATCATATTGTGCAACCAAGGATGATATCCGCTATGTGTAGCTCTCGCCTTTAGATTAATTCTCATAAAGGGCCTCTGTGCTGTTGGCTTCGGCTCCACGCATGCCTCCCAAAGGACCGGGTCACTATATGGCCCGTGATCATGGAAATGAGAAACAGAGAATAATAATAATAGTAAATAGTTACCCACGGTACAAGATCTATGTAAATATTATATGTAGTGTACATGTTAATTTTAAGGTAATTTGTAAAGTTGATAAATATGTATAATCTTAAAGTTGTAAATCATTACAACCCTAAGTGTACCTACAATTAAAAAAAAATGTATTATGGGTACTACATGGCTGATGCACCTAATAGAATACATATGTACATAGATATATTTTTATTATACATAGAAAATATCTGCAACGTCGTACAAACTTGTCCCGAGGCGGGAAACGAACGCGCAAGCTCCTGAGTCGTCGATAGACCTTTGCCCACAACGCCACGGAGGTCGAATCTGCCCCCAAAAATATCGTCGCAGGAGAAAAAATTTAAAATCCTGCGAAAGAAGCATTTCTTAGTTATGGGCAATAGAGTTGTTCCGTATTCGTCCCACTGGCTTCGGCCCAAAGTAGTCCAAATACGGAAAATCAAATTCATTGGTGATTTCATACCGCATTTGTCCCATTCTTTAAGATTTCTAGCAGAAAATACACAAACACCACACATCAATGAATGGTAGGTAGGTATGGATACTATCTCGTGCTATAGAGTCATAAGTTAAACGCCGAAGGATATTCAATTATCTATGAACGGACTTGCTAAGCGGTTTGTTCGGTACTGACCCACTTCGTCGGTACCCGCGATCCTTCTTGGTCAGGAAGGAACGAGGCCTGTTTTGCGAATTACAAAATTCAAGGAAATGATAGCCCTGCATTCTAAACGACTTTTTACGACGGTAAATTTTGACTTGGAATTTAACATAAAATTATGTTGATATACAAGAAGGTTAAAGTTGCAAAGATCTGAAAGTCTTCCCCTAGAAAAAGCTTCACCCCATGCTTCGTATTTTCAATTCAACTGTATGTTTTTTTAGTATTTTAAGTCACTACAGTACCACTGCTGGGCCTCCCTTTTCTCCTTCCACGTCTCATGCTTTAACGCTGCAACAGGCGCCAGGATGGAAGATGGACTTCGAACTCTTCACGCATCCCATCCTCCGTATAGAATAAATAACACAAAGCCTTACCCGACTTCTGCTGAAACGATGTTTCTAAGCGGTCGACGAGTTTCTCAACCGTAGTAGTTAAATAAAAACTACACTGACTTTTTTATGTGTTATGTATTTATCTTGCAAGTTTTATTATACAAATTATTAGTATAATAAAACATGAGAGATAAATAAAGAGAAACATGTTTATTATTAAATTCAAATTAAGAACAATACTAATCAGTTACTTTAGTGTCACAATAAACTAAAAACAATTGAAGTCACATAAAAAAGTCAGTGTAGTTCTTACTTACATATATTGTTATTGAATAAATTATTTATTGACAAAGAAAATAACATTAAAATAATATAAAGAAATTAAACTAGTATTTGGCCGTGGGGCCGCGGCGTACGAATATCGACCCCTCAATTCAACCCGTGGATGTCGTAAGAGCCGATTAAGGGAACCTACCAAAGGAAGGGCAGCAGCTTCCTTCTGAGTATTTTTCAACACCAACACTGCGATCACCAATCCCCTTGCCAAGCCCCCTACATGGGAGACCATCCACTCGATGGACCGACGACATCGTCGCGATCGCAGGGACTCGATGGATGGAGGCAGCTCAGGATCGCTATTTGTGGCGTCGTACGGGGGAGGCCTATGTCCAGCAGTGGACGTGTACGGGCTGATGATGATGAAACTAGTATTTACAATTGAAACAATTGAGCTAACTGCAGACTGTTGCAAACAATTTGAATAAATTATTATGATAATGAATAAGTTTTCATACATATGTGTAGGTCGAGTACATACCTACTTTCCTACATACTACCTTTAAAGTTAAGCCATATGCACTAGATAAAAAACTCGGTACCTACCAACTTAAATTACCTACATAAAATGAAAAAGGAGTAACGGGAAATTGTGGTTATATCGGTGCCAGTATTCAGTAATTGTGGTTATATCTTCAGCTTCTTCCTAAAAACGAAAACAATGATGATAGTTGAGTAACATCGGCATTTTAACCCTATGGAGTGGAGTGCTTCATTCGAGCGTTCGATAAAAAAATAAGTCCAAAAAGCCCGCGCCACCCCTAGGCTCGGCGGGCAAAAAAAACAGGATAAAATTCGCCCGGTCGTAATTTAACGTCCTACCAGTTGTCGATGACCATAGCAGCGATTTGAAAATAATTCGGGAAAATATCCGTCAATGGGTTAGATTATCGGCTTGGTGGATGGAAAATTATTGGGTGGGTAAAAATAAAAATAGAACACCAAAAAAGTTCGGCTGATAAAATTTTGCGTGCCCAATGGCTAAGGTTGTTTTTATTTAATATTCTATCCATACAAAGGTTGCTGGAAGATCGCCTTTAGCGACAAGGCCGCTGTGCCTCACTAAATAGATATAAAATTATTTATTGAACACTAAATGATAAAAAACAAAAATTCAAAAAATAACTTTAAAACTAAATTACAAGTGTCGGTCTTATCGCTCATGAGCGATCTCTACCAGATAACCGTGGATGGATAGGATCGTTGGATAGTTCTAGGGATCTGTGTGCTACATTAGGTTTAATAAATAAAAATACTCATAATAAATATAGTTAGTAATAGATATAGTTAGTATTAAGTTTTTGTTTAGTTTTTTTTTACGTAGACGGAGGATTTTTGCTTACCCGTTTTATATGAATACTCAAACGTAACTTAGATTCAGGCACGTCTCGAGTCGCTGTTTTTTGACAGTTTTCAATTAAAATCTGTCAAAAATGTTGAGTATTTGGGGCTTAGTCTAATAAGCAGTTTCAACTTCTGATTAAGGACGGCATAATACGTGGATTAGATATAGAAATGCATTTTCTACCTATACGGTATTTGGTGTTTAGTCTAATAAGCTGTGTCAAACTTCTGGCTATGAATGGCCTAATAAGAGGCTTAGTTGAGAGAGAGAGAGAGAGATAATTTATTTACCCTGTAAACATAGATAACTTATTAACTAAACAATACTTAAATCTAAATAGTTGGTAACACAGAAAAAAAAAATGAAATAATAAGGGTAAAATGGGTCCCTGCCTCAGCATGTTGCAGTATTGGAGCATTTGCCCAATACTGCGCTGGTTTTCAGGCAGGCCCGTGAGAGTGAAGTCTGCTTATTTACTAGCACTATTATTACTAACGGTGGGTATACATTTTGACAATTTGGGTACGTAGGTACGCAAAATAAAAAAAATAAAAAACTATTGATATGCCTTAATTAAAATTAACCATAATACCATAGATAATAACAATAATACGATACAACTTTAGCTATAGAGATTTATCATCTAGCTCAATGAGACATAATAAAAAATAATGAAAGACACCAGATAAATTGGCATCCTTAAATAAAAAATACCTTTATGACAGATATAATAAAAAAGCCAAGTAAATAAAAACAATTTACATAATAATCAATCCATCACCCAGCACTGTGTTAGTTAAAGAAATGTATCAACCTCTACGGTATTTGAGTATTTGGAAATCACTTTTGATTGTATAAGTTTTATAAAAGCGTCTTCTATACCTATAATTTGTATGTTCTCGATCAATGTGGATTCACTGTGGATAGATTATTGAGTCATTTTTTTTTAAATGAGTAGCATTACCTATTGCATGAGGGTCCAACCAAAAGAACACCGATAATGACCGACGTTTTTACAAACAAGTTCAAAGTTATTTAGTTAGTACCTATTTCGGTCGAAAAGAATAACGCAATTCTTGACTTGATTTCTTGGTTAAGGGTGATCGTCACGGGTTTGCGCGAGATTCAAATTATTTTGTGATTTTAAATTCTTTCTGCGTTTTACAAAGAATAAATTTAATGGAAAAGTAATTTAACACAAATTATTTTCTATGAACCCATCATAAAACCAACTTCCATATCATTTTATTTTGGGAGCATTTGGGAAAATGTTGATTTTTAACCCAAAATCACTTATTTTATCAAATGCTCCAAAACTACCAATGAGCTGAAGTTCATTTTTCATAAGTAAATAGAAAATGGTTTACAATTTGCGCCAACTTACATTTCCGCTAGATTTATTCATTGAAGAAAGCAGAATAAATTAAAAACTACAAACCCGTGACGAACCACCTTAATGGATTTGCGTCTGGTTGACACAATTTTGCCAATGTCCGTAATGCTAAGTGCCTTTCCGAGTTTATAAAAAAAAAGATAACAGAAAATAAAGATACCAGAGTGATCTGAGAGCGTGCTTGCGGAACCAAAACCTTAACAGAAAACAACACAAATCAACCTTTTTAAACTTTCGCGATTTGTTGACATAATTAAAGATTATTTATCGGGTATTTATCGCGTACCTTTTGTTAGGGTCCCCTTAAACGTAGGGGAAAATATAACAAAAGGTACGCGATAAATACCCGAAAAATAATCTTTTATTAACACAAATCAAAATCAAATCTCAACTCAAAAGTCAGTTAACACCTCTGCCCTTCTTTACCGTCAAAGTCAAACTGATAAAGTCAGTATTCATGAGTTCCCGTCGTAATGACCCATAACTCAGCGGCGACGTGCGTTTCATTCGACCTTCGTGGTCATTCTGATTGCAATACGTCCTTATTCAGATTCAAATAGAATGGACTTATAAACCGCATCACAGGAGCGTCACTTCCATTTCCCTGGTATATCTAAACATAGACTTATGAACCGCATGATCAGCAGTTGAGAGCAGAAAAGCATCACTTGATGAGAGAGCTCTCTCATAGTACATCAGTTTTCGTGACCACGACTGCTGTAACCGATAGAAACATAAACATTAAAAATAAAAGGTCCCAACTAAAAAACCCTGCCAATGTGACAAATATCCTTTTTGATAAACCTGCTCGGAAAGTGACATATTCCTTTTCTAAACATGAGGTTGAAAGTACGTCATTGTAAGCATACTAAAATTCGGGAAGGAAAACAATATGCAATTTCGAAAAAAAAAAATTAGTTCTATGATAATTATTTCCTAAATTTCTAATATTAGAGCGGGATAACTACGAACCTTATTTGAGTTAGAAGATACCATAGTCTCATCCTTTAACGAGGGAAATCATTTTCCAACATTCTTTCAATGGGCAGCACCTCAAAAGCTAAAGAACAAACAGATTAATGTCTCACATAATTAACTCACAAAGCTTCTTATACCCTGGTACCTAACTACCTACGTGAATATTTTATTGAACCCTTATCCTTCAAACAAATATCGTAAAAAAATAAAGCAGGTTTACTTATTCTTGACCCTCTTAAAATACGAGTTATTTTTTTTACACAAAAGCTGAAGTGGACGCCTTCGGCTATCGCAGTGTTTTCACGTCTTAGACTCATTCTCAGCACTAACAAGATGCAAATATTGCCTGAGTTTAAAAACATTTACCTACACTGCGAAAGAAAAGTCATATTTTTGTCCAACTGGTTTAAGAAAAGAAAAATAAAACGATATCATACATTTCAATCTGTAACTACTTTTACGAGTAGAGTTTCCAAGTTCAAAAATAAATATCTACATCCACAGAGTATGATTTTTATTAGTATCAAAGGCGGAATAAAAGAAACCTACTTACTTGAGGATACAAAAAAAACTACTTCCAATAAAAAGTCTCCACTTTTTATTAAGGTAGAGTAAAAGAAAGGATTGCAACGTACGTGAATTCTCTACAAAACACTTGAACATAACATAATAACGTCAATAAAGAAACAGCAAACACAAAAGCAGAAACACTTGAAAAAAAAATCAGGGAAAATAATGATACAAACCTCTTATTTCACACAATTACTGCGATATGTGGAGGAGTTGAGCGTTGAACGCGTTTTGCCACCTTTTTACTGACAAAAAAAAACAAATACCGGAATGAAAGCTCTTTGCTGTTTTAATGTAAAGTACAGTCTAGACTACATGGATATATTGCGCCTTACTAGTGTTTAATATCCGGATTTATCAATATTATGTGTATGAAAACAGTCCTTTTATTCAATTCATGTAAACTAGAACCATGAGATGACTAAGGTCGTGAAAAGTAGAAAAAGAAGCTAGTGTAAATCGCCTTGTTAATTTCGTCCAGCCTGCGGCGAATTTAGAGGACGTATTGTGCCTGGATGTATGCGTCTTCCTGTTGTCTGTACACGGTTTTAATTGTGCACGTCATTGGCGCTTTTTGAAAAAAGAATGACGTGTAATTAACGCGCGAATATGGAACGTGACAGCGCGTTCTGAGGGAGCAATATTTTTTTAATTAGGCAAGGGTTAGCTTCACAAGGTGCTTGTGGATATCATTATATTTTGCCGCTTGTTTTTCAATCGCTTTTATAGATTTGAATTAAGAAGGAAAAAAATTAATGCGTGGTTTATCGAATTTATCGAACGCCATTACGATATTTTCCGATAATAGTGGAGCAAAACAAGAAAATTTAAAGTATTTTAAACGAACATTGTTTTTATTTTTGACAAAAGGCAAAATTATCTACCGTAACCTCCCACCAACTATAGAAACAAAACACTCATAAGCAATTAAAGCCATTAATTTGATTAACACCTACTACTGTTTATTCAGCACGAGGTAAAAATAAATTCGCCAAGCAAGAGTCTTGCGTTTCAAGGGTTCCAATTCCATCCACTTTCAAGCGCGAAACAAAATTTGGTTGCATGGATCGGAAGATCCCTTATACGACCTCTTTGTTAGGTAATAAAAAAAAGAATTTCAAGTGGATCCTCAACAAATAAAAAGTTCCCATACAAAAATGTTTGTAGATAGTAGCAGCAATGTTAACCGATGATCCAAGAACATAGGTCTGCTCTTTCAGGAGCATCTCCAGGTGACCTCACTAACTAGTTGCCACATTATCGTTACAATATATAATATAACAAAATGTAGAAGTTGGAAAACAAGCATGATAAGGGTCAATTGAAAAATCAATAAAAAATTACAATCGTCAATTAAGTTTGTTAAATCAGCCAAAACAGGGTTATTTAAACACAAGTCAATGTGATAAATAATTGGTAAATACAAAACCACATAGTTTTATCAGATTCATACAGGAGTTCGGGGAGTTACGTTTTTACGTTAGTGGTCGATGACGTAGCCTGGAGACACCCACGTGACCATCGTGTCTCGAAAGATCATACCTGTTTTCTTATACCACGTTAACCTTATTACACCTTGTCATATCACATAGAAATATTGTGGTTTTAATTTCGTTTAACTTTCTGATTTTTGGTATTACCTCGGAACACTAAAAATCCGACAATGACTGTCCGAAAAAAACGATGATACATGATCCTCGTTTGAATCGTCGGTCGGTTTATTTTTTTATTAAAAAATCACATTAACGGCCTTCATTGGGGCGGTGATAAATAATGCCCTCCTTATTCAAATTTTTGTTTTTGTTCAACCCCCGAGCGTAATAAATGAGCTTATTTTGGTAACGCGAAATGATAGCGCGATAAAAAATACCCGATTAAATACTTCGATGTGTGCGAGAGGGAGATATAATTTTGTGTAATGTTCTTATCTGCAATTGTAATTTTCGGAACAGGAAATTAGAGATTTAGCTCGTCAATTGAGTATTTTATAAGTAGGAACTTTAATTTGTTTTGAATTACGAATTCGGTCGGCTTGGAACTCACATTCAATTTCATAGTTCGAAGTCGAAGATCGCAATCGTGGCTCAATTCTTTTTTCGAATGGTGCTCCATTGTTTTTAATTTTTTTTACGGTGCCATGACACTTAAGAAAAAAGGTTTTACTAAATGCATTAGATAGAAACTTAGGTTACAGTTGAAATATAGATAAAAGTACACAAACAAATAATGATCTATTTAACCGTTCCCAAGCCAATCTAAGAATATTCCTCTGCAAATCACCTAATTCAAAGCCACTTATCATATCAAGATTCGCATATGCCCAATGAAGCGCAATAATACACCTAAGTGGCTAGAAGTATCCTGGCAGGATCTAAACCTGTCTACAATGGATCATCATTCAATTGTGTGTGGAAATGGCCTGGTTATCTACAATAGGGTGAACTGGAGTCCATATATTATGCATGGATCTAGGTCTTTTGGACTCGTTTTAGAATCTGAGCCCCGATGCCATTTCGCGATATTATCGAGACGAGATCGTGACGTCTCATTTTTCCATAGTTTTTGATACAGCGCCTCTATCCCGACCGATGTGGCACGGGAGGGTGAAGGTCCGCATGCGATGCAGGAGGTTGCAGGTTCGTATTCCGCGACGCTCTGCAAATATTTATTACGGTTGTTCTGGGTATTTTCTATGTATTTTAAAATATCTTTCTATGTACGATTGTATTATTTATATCAATCATCTAGCACCCATAACACAAGCTGTGCTTAGCTTGGAGCTAGATGCTGTGTGATTTGTCCAGCATTATTTATTTATTTTATTTATTCTATCGTGCGGACAGTAAACTCCGCAAGTCAGTCCAACCCAAGAAGTACTTTCAGCCAAAAAATAACAAATATCAAACATTCGTATAGTATTTTTTGAAAATTCGGTGAGCCTCGTTACCCACGGACCTAGGGTCTCGACTCCAAGGGGAGCAACAAAAAAAATCTGCGTGCCTGGTCAAAGCGACGCGTGACCCGAGAGCTGGCGAGTATCTGGCGCAGCGCATTAGTATTGCCATACAGCGGGGCAATGCAGCCAGCGCGTTTTGAGAACGCATCCGACTGGTATTGATATGGATCAGTTGAGCTACCTGTAGATTGTTTGCAAAAGTCTGCAGCTAGCTCAATTGTAAATACTAGTTTAATTTGTTTATATTATTTGATTGTTATTTACATTATTTATAATTTCAGTGTGATTCCAGACGAGAGAGAAGTTTATTTATATCGTGACAACAATAGTTCTAAAAAGCAAAGTTTTATTCAGCTTGCTTCCTGAAAGGGTTAGTAAACAATTGCAACAGACAACATTCTATTGCGAAAACATAAACAAACTTGCACAATTATGCAGATTTTATGTCACCCCTAATTGCCAACTTATTTAAAGAGGTTTCTGTTAATTTCCTCTTAGGGACGAAGAGGGTGGCAACCCTCGGCTAAGATTTTCTTTTCTTTAAATCGCATGTAAATTTTATTAGAGAAATTATCGATGGTAGACGGAAACGCAATAAAAACTCTGATTAACATCTTGAAGAGTTTTTCAAACTGTCTCTTGGGGTGTAAATATTCCTTGTCATTTCAAAGTTTGTCTGGTTTAAAATCTTAATAATTTAATTTTCATTTTAATTTCTTAGAAAAAAAAATCTTCGCTACAAAGACTCAAGGAGAATTCAAGAATCTTTGGTTATACAATAGTCTGTATAACTTCAGTTTTCTATCGTTTTTGTACTTTTGGCACCCACGTATGTTTATCAAAAGACAGTTCTCTCGGTAGTTTAAAAAAAAATACTAGTGTCATCGACACATCATTATCATCATCCTATATTAGTCCACTGCTGGACATAGGTCTCCCCGAAAGAGCGCCATAGCGTCCTGTCTTCAACTTCCCGCATTCAGCATCTGTCTGCAGTCTTTCGCAGGTCGTCATTCCACCTGGCCGGACGTCACTTAATTTAGACTCTTATTGTCCCAACGTCGCCGCGTCGCACTGGTAGGATGAAGTTGGTGGGATGAACAGGATATCACAGCCCTTCGTCCGTTGTCTTCGTCACGTCTAGTTAATACGAAGCAACTTAATGCTTAGTTACAGATCAGAGTTAGAGCGTTGCAAATAAACATGCAAACAACGCTGCAGTGCTACGGTGTCACTTACTACGATTTTGTCTGTAAGGGCTGCCATCCACGGACTGCTTGGAGCAGCCATTATCGACTGCTTCAAGCTGCGAATGAAAGAAAAAGAAAGAAGAAGGAAAATATTTTTATTTACCTCAAAACTACTATACACAAAAGCCTTAAAATTATGTTAATTAATACTACTTAACTTAAAAAGATAATTTATTTTTGCGCGTAGCAGGTTTTGTGGCAAATATGGCCTTCACTCAGCATTGTGCTGGTTGCACACAGATGTGTCCATCCAGCGCTGATTTTCAGTGAAGACCAGAGGGATTGTGTCACGTCACGATCGTCAGGTGCGTGTTGTCGACATTAAAATAAAAGTATTCCATTATGCGCTTTTCATTCTACGTCACGCGCGTTTCCGAATGACGAGGAGTCAGTTATCAATGGCTTCAATCTGTTGACTATGACTGCTAGAGCGGTCCATGTAATTATGTTGATCAATGGCTAACTGCTCGAGCAGCCCGTGTATGGCGGCCCTAAATAACATCGTTGAGTGTCATAAAAAGGCAAATCACTAGCATCGTTTTTTAAAATTAGGCTTCAAGACATAATAACTTATGTCTCCCAATCACAGTTTACAATAAGGTGTAAAGAATGCTAAGCGTGCGTTTTATCGTAACAGCAATCAAAACGTACCGCCACAACTTTAATTATGCAAACATCAAGTCCTCGCCAGATTTCTCATTAGAGCCAAGATAATGACGGTACACACTGTCGCAAAATTAGATACCAAGCACGCACCCAAACAGATATACGCGGGACATTAACATAAACCGAATTTGCATGTAAATTACATTTTACAGCATCTTAATTAAAACATTTTGGCATTATAAATGATGGCGGGCGGGGTGGGTGTACCCCTGACCTTAGCGCGTCCCCCGTTTGGTTAATTTGATAGTTTCCAATTTGGGATTCGATGCTGGAGTTATGTTTTCACTAGCTTCTGTGTGTGGTTTTGATCTTCAGACACGTTATATTGTGTTACTTGTTAGGCAATCGGAAAAAAACTACGATGCATAGGATTATTGTCCACTAGACTAAAAAATTAAATGAAGAGAATATCAATAACACCTTATTTCCTATTTGATAATAATAACTATGTTTATAGTATAAAATTTGACTTGTCTATGTGCTTATTTTTTGACCCTAAAGAAATAAAGTAATTTGATTCTGATTCTTTTTAATTTCAATTAAGATTGACATGCATGATTTACTTGACCTTGAAATAACTACTTGACACTTGATAGATGATACTTACCTATCTATATTTTAATTAAAGTATTTTAATGCTTTCACTGCCCAGCTCTAAGGCACGACCCACAAGGGCGAGCCGCAGCGAGTGGGACTGCAAGATGGACAGTGCGTCAGTGTTAGACCAAAGAGGAGAACTAAGAAGTCAAATTCTATGAAAAAAATTCAATAGTATATCTAATTTCTTTAATAGCTAATCTATTATCATCATTACAGTTCTTATTACACCAAAAACGATTAATCCTAACTATAATATTATAAAAGCAAAAGTATATTTGTTTGTCCTTCCTTCTCGCCCTAACTAAGCAACCAATCGACTTGATTGGCATAGAGATTGTTGAAAAAATGGAGAGTAGCATATGCTACTTTTTGTCCTTGTAACACATCGAATTCGCAAAGGAGATTAACGGGAAAAAAACCTTTTTATCCCCCTAGAAATGTGAAATTCGTATTTAACGCGGGTGAAACCGCGGGAACAGCTAGTTATAAATAATGCTGGAGAATTCACACAGCATCATCTAGCCCCAAGCTAGACTGAGCTTGTGTTATGAGTACTAGATAACTGAAATATTTAAAACATTACGTACATATTATATATATTTTCAATATAGGTAATATCGATAAATATCCAGAACACACATCGTCATCGTAAATACATTTGTCCCGAGACGGGATCGAACCCGCAACCTCCTCGCAAGCCGAACTTTCCCGCCACGCTACAGAAGTCGTCGAAAATATTTCACATTCAAATGCAAATGCTACGTTACTAGATACTTAAGAGACTTCATTAGGGAAACGAAATCCACTCCGAAATATCTAACTAGAAGCAAATCAAGTTCAGATGTAAGAGCCGTCAAGGGGTTAAGAAAGGGGGTTGTTATTCGGTTTTTATTGGAATAAATTAGCGAAGGTTCGTCCGCGCCTAATGAATGTCTTGTGGACGTCGCACCGGGTTCCTTCATTAATTGATTTAATGAGAATTTAGCAGGGTTTATGGCTAAGGTTTGAGATTTATTAAATGTAGATTAAATATATTTAGATAAAATTATTTCTATAAGATAATAAAATCTTTATAGACAAAGAAAATAACATAAACAAATTAAACTACTATTTACAAGTATTGAGCTAACTGCAGACTGTTACAAACAATCTACAGGTAGCTCAACTGAATAAGAAACTTGTAACTATAGTAATGTAATTTGTGTTTTTGAAAAAACTAAAACCGACTAAGAATATCTTAGTTTCAAACTGTTTTGAAAGTTTTGTGTGATAATTACTAATCCCTCGGGAGACATATTTTTATGACTACCTCAGGCTCATCATACTAAACTACAAAAGAATCATCAATGCCTTTGACACTATCGATCGCTTGCAACAGCTTAATAAGACCTTAGCTGATGGACACCTTATGCGATAATGTGACATAATGCAATGTCACCTCCATTCACCCCCAAATATTGACCATGTGACAGTTTGATTGACTTTCTTTGTTTGTAGCTAGTTGCATCGATGGAGTTTAGTGATGGATAGGGTTATAAAGGTAACATTGAGTAGAGTCGACTTAAAAGATCGCTTCTCTTATTGGTATACTAGCTCTTCTTCTTTCACTTTATTGTCTAATAGCTGTTCCTCGCAATTTTACCCGCGTTAAATTCGTAAGCCGTATAAACCGTAAATCTCCAATGGGAATTTGATGTTATACCAGGACAAAAAGTAGCCTATATTACTCTCCATCCTTTCAACTTACTCTATGCCAAAAATCAAGTCGGTTGGTTGCTGTGATAAGGCGTGAAGGAAGCACAAACAAACAAACAAGAAAATACGTTTTCGCAATTATAATATTAGTTAGGATTGGGATGCTACGGAAGACTTTTCATAATATTTATTGTTGTACTTTAATTTTACAAATTTGGTTTCATAATTGTATCTGGTTTTTTCTTTAAAATCTGGTTGGTTAGGCTGGTATGTACCAAACATAATAGGACGATTATAAGATTCGTCGGTTAATTTTAATCTTTAATGTATGAAGACTTCTAATAAAAAAACTTTTTGAAGAACATAATGCCCAAACACAATGTACACGAAACACGCCATGAAGGAGGAGTAGAGGCCATATTGTGGTGGGAGGCCTGCGACGCCCGCGTAGACGATGGCTTGGGGGATAGTGTGTCATACTAAACAGCGTTTATTGGTAGACTGCACGTAGTCTGTCACATTGAAGTATGGGTCACCTTTTAAAAGGACGGTAAGTCCCACTATGCTCTAGTCCCGCTATGCTCTAGTCCCGCTATGCTCTAGTCCCGCTATGCTCTAGTCCCGCTATGCTCTAGTCCCGCTATGCTCTAGTCCCACTATGCTCTAGTCCGGCTATGCTCAACTCTTAAAACATCTACTAAAAAGTTTCGCTATGCACGATATCACATTCGCGGACTGTGATGAAGAACACTGTTACAGTGTCACCCTTTAAAAAGTTAATCACGAAAACCTAGTGGGTAATTTCAATATGTTATCCTATTCATAATCATCAATAAATATATTAAAACAAGTCAAGCTTTGCGCTTGTTATAACTCACTACAGCTTTGTTTTGTTTTAGTATCGATATTGTTTACATAGTCTTTTTAATAAACATTTTAGTCAAGCTGTAGGTAGGTTTCATTAAAAAATTATCCGCGTTGTTACACTGATCCAACACTTAAACCTAATGAGTTTAAACCCAGTTCAAATAACTTATATTAAAAGTTCTTACATTTTCTCAACAATAAAACTTCTAGACTGACAGTCTACACTAAAACTAGACACAAGAAGCCTCAACAAGCGGATGATAATCAAAGAGAAAAGCCGTGGTGACAAAGCATAATGAAGGCATCATGTGTATAACCATTATTATATTAGTAGGTGCAGCAACAATGGCATGTCGCGGCGCGCACTTGACTCACACTTGGTGCTTCGGGGGTGCGAGCGGTTTTGATACTTGACGATAAAAATACACAATTTATTTTTGAAAAACCGCTCTACCAGTACTTTTTGTCACAACATTTTAATTCTTTACTATGACTTTAAAACGACTTCTTTCTTATTTTGGGATGAGTTGATCGCAAACCGGAGAGAAACCGGTGGCGATCTATTGTGTCGATGCGCCAGGATAGTGAGTGTGATCGCAAATAGCAAGCACGGTCGCGAAAGGACGGGAAGCGATTCTCAAAAATCACTGTGTAAACACAATACCAAGATACAATAATTGATTAGTGCATTGATTTTTCAATAAAAAGATCCAAAAAAAATTAAAATTTTAATTGCTTCAGAGCCATTTTCATGCAGTAATACGAAACTTCTGTTTCGAAATGTCTTACGGAGGTACTAACAATCTAACTCAAGTCCATTTTTATATCAATATGATAGTGCGCACTGTATTTCGAACGCCTGTAAATTTGACCACCTTTTCGAGTACCAAGACATTGCAGTCACAGTACAGTCAGCGAGAGCGTTTAAGAGAGTGAGAAAAGCTCGCCGCCCGGCCTATTCGTTTCACAAGGGGCCGCCTACTTTTGTCTTTGCACACGATGGAAAATGCGCCTAACTTTATTTTTTCTTATTTTGGGGTCGGCTAATTCTCTTAATTTTTTTTGCGCATTAACAAATTACTACCGTGAGAGATTTTGCTTAGTGATTATAAAGGACATAAACAATAGACTTTATTTTTGTTGCAAAAGCAACATGATACCGACTGACCGTTTAAATGATACCAATTATTTAATACTATTTTAGCTTTTGGCTGCGGCTTCGTGCTCGCTTTTTCTAGATGAGGCTACTTCCCATTGCATCCAAACCTATTGTTCTCGGAAACGAAATCTTTCATACATTAGTTCCCAAACGCTCGTAGCATTTTAATAATAATCAGCCTGTCGGCACTTATGTCGTTGGAGCATAGTGCTTTTGGATTTTACTGCTTTGGTTTAAAAAGAAAGCTAGGACCTGGCCTGGAACCAGAGACCTTAAGTATGAGTTTGCAAAATAAAAAAACGGAAGTTTTTGCGAACGTGATAGTCAAGTAATTACAGCTTACTTGTCAAAGACTTAACATTAAGAACCTATTGAATCACTGTCATTCTACCAACAGATTCTCACTATCCAGTAGGGGTGCTGCGATGCGCTAAATTAATGGAAGGAACGAAAACTTTTATAGTTTTCGTAATGCAAAACTCAAACTAACACTTCAGTTCTAAGATAACATCATTTTCTGACTTATATGTATACGCTAAAACTTATATTCCAATTTCAGAATCTAATAATTTATTTTCCTGGACTTATACACCTTTCTTTTCTACTCCATCTTATAAGAACTCGGTGTGAGGCGCCGAGTGGTACTCGCCGCCCCGCGCTGCTGCTTGACACTTTTAAGTAGCATAATATAATTTACTTTATTTAGTTTATTTTAGAGTACACTTCAGCTTTTTTTTTTTAAGAAAACTCGTAACTTATGATGCGGTGCAGAAAACCGCAGGTAAACTTACTATGATAAAAGGCTACACAGAAATCAATGACGATGATATGTAGATACACAGAAAATACTTTTATTGCACAAAACTAGGGAACAATTCACAAATGAAACAATAATAGCATAAGTGACAATTGTCGGTCTTATCGCTCAAGAGCGAATCTCTGCCAGACAACCTGGATATATAGATATAAAGATACGATGATGATATAGGCGATGACATAGAAGACGAAGATTTTTTTAGCCCACCGCATAGAAATATTTATTTATTTATTTTAAAAGGAAGCCCTACAGCTTATAAGATGAGGATAAAACGACAACGTCTGCTAGACCTTCTTGATACACCATCGGCCACATCGTCACTTTCCATCAGGTGAGCTTGTGGTCTAACGCATCCTATCCTACTAACCTTCCTACTATATAATATTATAAATGACAAAGTTTGTATGGATGGGTGTATGGATATTTGTTACTCTTTCACGCAAAAACTACTGAACCGATTAGGCTGAAATTTGGTATGGGTATAGTTTGTGACCTGGAATAACATATAGGCTATTTTTTATCCCGATAAAACGCGGGCGAAGGCTTGGGCATCAACTATTAGACTATAAAACAAAGACTCTAGGCAACGCTGACAACTGGTATCAAAAGTAAATTTATATGGTGATAAGGAAGAGAACATTTTCTGCAGCTAAATCCTTTGTTATAGAGTTATCTATTGATGTAATTTGAAGTTAAATCTAACCTATCTCACGACCCTTTAAAAGTTTTTATTCTACTTGCCTTGTTAATTTGCGTGGGAAACATCTTGCAACCAAAATTTTAGACCAGTTATCCTCAACCGATAGAGCTGAAATTTGGCATATTTAAGTAATTTCGGTGAAAATTCAAAATAAATAATAAATAGGCCAAAAAGTGAATCACCAAAATTTCTGCTCCGGTATTCCAAAAGATGGGCTGGTTAGGGCCTGATTAGGCAGGGGGACAATACACTCCTATGCGAGATGTCAGTGCAGTTCCTCCACTTAGAATTAGATGTCATTGTATCATCCACTCCTGAACGAAACGATTTAATCACGTCGAGTTCGGGTTTGTCTTCCCAAGCATTTTGGTTCTAAATGATTTAAAACATCGGTTTTAAAAAGTTTTTTTTTAAATATTAATAAAAATATTATGCTTTTGCCTCAAGGCCTTATAACAGCAACGAAAGTCGTACCTATCAACCAACTGGCAACAAATTGGTCAGACCTCTATGTTGCTACGCCAGATCCCGATATTTAACTTTAAAAGTATTCAGATTCGAGGCCCAAATTCCCCGCACCGCTGAGCAACCAACCCTTCAATACGCAAATGATTCAAAATTACAGTTAAAAAAGGGAATAAAAAGCTCCGAACTCCATTAGAAACAAAAATAAATTGAATTACAACTCGATCGACATTTTCGATTTGGAAGCCTAACTCAATTAGATGGGAGCGCTGATGGAAAAATAAAATAAATACGAGGAACAAAAAAAAATTAAAACAAAAAGAGTCCAGATATAATTTGAAATATCTCCGTAAATGCAAAGTGTGAGTGCTGTTATTTTATTCAAATGAGGGTGAACTTTTTTCAACCCTTTCTCGCCATCAAAGTGGCCTGATATTCAATTAAAAAAAGAAGAGCGAGCCGCGACTGAAAATTAATCAGAAAAAATGCTTTTAACTAGATCTACATTTTAATGAAATTATTATTGACGAGTACCTATTTAAAGATATAAATGGGAGTACCCTTTTGAGATTGTGTCGCTAAGTGTCGTTACAAAAGGTATTCTTTTCATTCCGTTTCTATTAATGTAGCGATGTTGTATTGGTAGATATTTTATCATTTCACATGTTTGGTGACGCTTCCGATTGGTATTGATATGGATCAGTTGAGCTACCTCTAGATTGTTTGCAGAAGTCATTTGAATTGAAACAGTTGAGTAAAATTTTATTGTAAACATATGTACAGTACAATAGACCTTAGTTTAACCACAATCTCACCTGATGGAAAAATATCAATATCGCCGACAATGTATGTATCACAAAGATCTAGAAGTCAACTATCTCATCTAGTCTATAATTAGACGGGAAAATAAAAGCACGCAGCTTGTTCCTGACCTTAGCGGTGATAATAAATGCAACTGTTTATACTACACTAGCTGCTGCCCGCGCATTCGCGCGCGTTTTACCGTGATAAAAAATAGCCTTTATGTTATTCCAGGTCCCAAACTATACCCATACTAAATTTCAACCCATTCCATTCAGTAGTTTTTACGTGAAAGAAGAAAAAACACTCGCAAACTTTGACATTTATAATTTTTAGTAGGATTTTCAGTAAACAAAGGCACTATTGAAAGGAAATCTTAACACAAACTGGTAAACTATCAGAAAACAAAATTGTAACATCAAGGTAACCACTCAAACCAGAACAAAAAACAACAACAATCCATACATCCATCCTTACAAACTTTGACATTTATAATATTAGTAGGAAGGATAGAGTAGGATAGTAGGATAGTTCCAATTTGTGTCTATTCTTGAATTATAATTTCCTTTTTCCAAGTTATTTCATATTCGTTCAATCGAAACAGGGACTTGTGGAAACGATCGATGCTTTTCTCTAATGGTTTATTCAACTTTATGATTACTTATTCAATTTTGATCACTAAACCTTTTTCAACGCAAATAGTCAGTATTCAAAACAATAATCTAATTTGGCAATTTGATAACTACTGTACCAAAATAATATTTTGCATTCATGAATTTTTGTCTATTTCTAACTAGACTAAAAGCTTGCTAAATTTTTATCATACTGTCAGCTAAGCTATATTTATGCATTTTACATATTCTAAACATAATTTAGTTAACAATATGCAAATATGCAGATGACGTCATGAAAAGTGCTTTTCCACATACAGATATACGAATTAATTTATTTTATTTCCATAAAATTGGATGGATTCACATTTATGCGATTATTTGTACTGTAATCTGGTACCTAACAATATTTGATTTGCAAGAATAATATAGGTATTCTAGAGTAACACAAGTAGTCTGTTCTGACGTACGAGTAGTCAGGCGCTGAAAGGTTAAGGTTAAGGCTAAAGGTTAAGTCTGCACAGACAGGCGGCTTGCTTAGCGCCTAGAGCCTAGCAAGTCGCTAAGCGAAAAGCTTAGTAAAACGAACGTTCCAAAATGTTTGGGACCGGCAGCACTAGCCGCGCTTAGATAGACTCAATTTTAACCTTCTACGAAGTATGTTAAAACATAAAAAAGGTGGATGAAATCGGTAAAACCGCTCTCAAGTTATAGCCGTTCCAGGAGAAATAGGGGTTAAGTTTTATATATCATCATCATCATCAGCCCATACACGTCCACTGCTAGACATAGGCCTCTCCATACGACGCCACAAATAGCGGTCCTGAGCCGCCTCCATCCATCGACTCCCTGCGACCGCTACGATGTCGTCGGTCCATCGAGTGGATGGTCTCCCATGCAGGGTGGTTTTGCCATAATCACCACGCTTGGCAGGCGGATTGATAATCGCAGTGTTGGAGTTGAAAAATACTCAGAAGGAAGCTGCTGCCCTGGAAGGTTTCCTTAGTCGGCTCTTACGATATCCACGGGTTGAGTTGGAGGGGTCGATATTCGTACGCCGCGGCCCCACGGCCAGTTTTATATATACAATATATAGGTAAATGCAAGCACTAATAATTACAATACAGTGTAACGGTCAGTCTGGTAATTCAAGAGTCGTAGTCGAACACATTATTATTCACCGGCGGCTCGAATGAATCCGTTTTTATTCAAACACCGAATAATATAATTTAAATTTGAATACAAGATTAACTTGAAAAAGTTCAATATCCAATTAGGTTTCATGGTTCGTAAAAAGGATTGTGATTAGATATGTAGACGAGCACTTGGTATATTTTAAATATTGTTTAACTTTTGTACAGTTATCGATAGCTAAAAATTAATGGACGTATCTTTCAAGACCAATATGGCGCGGAGGGCGCAGGTCCTCTTCCGACGCAGGAGGTTGCGGGTTCGATTCCCGCCTCGAGACAGGGCCTCTGTTCAGTATTGTATTGATAAGGCCACCCGTTGTGCAACTATCTCTGTGTTTAAATTTTCTTGTTTTGTTATTCTAGCTTGGTGTGCAATAAAGAGTATTTCTATTCCATTCCATTCTAATCCATTCTATTCTATTCTATTGTACCAGGGGTACCTACTATTTCATTTTAGACATTGCCTGCAGACCGGAATAATCTTCTAGATTCTCCGCTGATTCTATGGTATCCATGATATTCTAAGCGTCTTGGTATTTCGAAAGGCCTTTGTGCTAGATGCAAATGGGTTAGGCACTCACAAAGAAGAAATACCTACTATATCAATAATACATACTATATCAATGACCCTCGTCACAAATTTGATACTTCTAACCAAACAAGTTATTAGTTTAAAACTATGTAAAATACATACTCTATTGCACACCAAGAAAATCCAGATATACCGGAAAATAGAGATAACAGAGTTGCACAATGGGCGGCCTTATCGCTAATAGCGAAATTTTCCAAACAAAATTGAAGAAATCCGCACCTTGAAAAAAACTTAGAAATTGGAGTCGCTTTTTCTTGGCGACACTTTTATGAGAAAAACCTAACGAAAACTGAAAACTATGCATAATAGAAAACAACTAGGTTCCAGAAAGTTGATCCCTGAAAACAAAACCACAAAACTTCAACAACGCATAATTACACGCGCTGAAAAAGGTTCAAATTCGAGTTGGGAAACCAACGAGAGAGGAATGACATGACGAATGATCGAAGCCTTTCGAAACCAAAAATTGTTTCAATCTTCTGTGATTTGCCGATGATGCAAAGTGTCTGAAACAATTTACCAGCAATATTTTTTTGGTTTGTTTACAAAAAAGATCTAAGTTTCAAGAACTATCATATGTTCCTTCCAATCTCAAGTTCTATTAAAACTGCGTCTCACCATAACCTGCTTCACTCCGTTGACCAGACAGTAAGGCCCACATAAATCGAGATCCACCATAATAGCCTAGCTCACTCAAATCTAAGCCATAAGCCCAAAAGCCGGATTTCTACCCGTAATACACTTAAAACGGCTGAGCTTAAATCATCGTCATCGTTTGTTGAACAAGACTCTCCGGTCACATATCACCCAACCTCCCATTTTCGACCCCCTTTTACCCCCTTTGACCCCCCAATAATTTTCGGCCAGTCTCTGTAGGCATAGATTTCTAGTCTCAACGTACAAGGCGGGTGTTTTGTGATAGGAACGTAGTACGTAAATACGAAACACCCTCTGTATATTTGATCATTTATAGAGCCCGCTCGATTATACAGGGGGCTATAGTTACTAATTGAAACCTTAGGTGCATTTGTACATGACACTTCTAACCCTATTATTCTAGCCTATGCAGACATCAGAGAATAAAGTCTGCAGAAATTAAATTAGGTGGGTACTAAAATAGTATAGAAAATAAAATACCTACTCGTTTCACACTTGCTTCTTGTGTAGCGATTTCATTGTTTGATATTAATTAATGTAAACTACAATAAAAATATTTTTAAATTGTGATATATATAACATTGGCCTAGGGGCTGCGGCTTACGAATATCGACCCCTCCAACTCACAGATGTCGTAAGAGCCGACTAAGGGAACCTACCAGAGGAAGGGCAGCAGCTTCCTTCTGAGTATTTTTCATCACCAACACTGCGATCACCAATCCTCCTGCCAAGCGTGGTGATTATAGGAAAACCCCCCCTTACACGGGAGACTATCCACTCGATGGACCGACGACATCGTAGCGGTCACAAGGAGTCGATGGATGGAGGCGGTTCAGGAACGCTATTTGTGGCGTCGTATGGGTGAAGCCTATGTCCAGCTGTAGACGTGTATGGGCTGATTCAGATTCTTTATTAATAACGCTTGTTACATATCATAAAAATAGTCAATTTAGCATAATACATAAGATTCGTTAATTATTTCATAAGAAAGTAAAATTAATTATCACATTGAATTCAACATATGTATGTATGTATGTAAGTTATATAATTATATCAATATATTAACATAAATAATATAATATGGTATACATGTTACACTGTACAATACTGATATGATGATGATGATTATAATATAACTAGAATCAACACTATCAATACAAAAGAGAAAGGTAAAGAAACTTAGTACCTAAACATGCATGTAAAGTCCAAGAAATTCAACCAACTTGTTTGAATAACACTCAAGATGCATGGAGGCCTAACAGGGCTCCTAATACTTAGCATTAATGAAATTTGTAAGACCCCTCACACACTTTAAGTTTTTTTTGTTATTATAGTGCTTATGCCCGCACTTGGGGTAATCAGGTCGGGTACTTGCCTCCGTGGCGCAGTTGGATGGCACATCCCCGTATTCAGGGGAAGGTCTGAAGGCGGGTTCAAGTCCCGCCGGAGTCGTAAATTTTTGGGATATTATTAAATTCCCTCACACTTTATTACAAAAATAAGTCAAAACCACTAGTTTACTTTCAGAAACGTCCTGTATTTGATCATTTCTACAGGCTGTTCGATAATATAGATAGGATGCTTTCTTGATAGGCAAGACTCTGTTTGGATATAGGCTATGTCAAAGGGTATTATTACAAACCACATATAAATATGGACGCTGCAAAATACCACAAATATCTATGAATGTACATAGCTACATATTGAGGTAGGTCTTTAGTTAAGGAGTTTTCAATTATATTTGATTTAAAATCTGTTTAATTCGATTGAGTAGGCCTGACAATGAATAAAATATATATTTTGAATAAAATTTTAATACATTATCGCAATAACAGACAGTTTTATGTGCCCTAAGACGTATACAATTCTATTTTTCACTAACGTGGTTATCGCATTTGTAATTTCATTGGCAAGAAAATATTTGAATTGTCTACCTATGTACTGACTACCGGATTAACTTCATTGAAAAGGTACCTACAAGGTTTTGTCCATTCACTATTATTTTGTGATCAAGTGCTAGTCACCCTCTCAGCGACTGGCAAGAGGGAGGTGCGTCAAGCAATTGATTAATTGAAAACAAAATGAGGGAGCAAATGCCTGCAAAATGTAGCTAAGAACCATAAAGGATTCCAGTCCAGACGAGAATTTTGATGCCTCGTTTATCAAAATCGCTTCAGCTTCAGGTAATAAGGAGCGTCCTTCCACCAACCCCATAGCCAACCATATCCAAAATATACTGAAAAATCATATACACTCGGAAAACACAACCCACGACTCGCGGGTAAAAAATACTGGTTTTAGAAAAAAAAACTTTTTTTTTTCACAGTGCCAGTATTTTTTGGTTTTGTATTTTTGTCTATCTATCTCAAAATTGTTGAAGGTAAGATTCGTGTAAGACAATATGTGAAATATTTAATCTACTTACACCCACCATCCCACTACATTGCCTACTACCTGTAACTCTGCTCTGTCCCGCTCCTATGAACGCGAAATCCTATGCCTATCCTTTTCACATTTCCTTTCCTATGCCCTTAAGTGTGCAATAAAGAATTTTCTATATATCTACTCACAAGCTCTACAAAATCAGGATATAAATTCGGGAGATTACCCATCAGAAACAAAATTACCCACCTTTTAATATCAAAGTCACTTAACTCCATATCCTGTATCAACCTTTTAGAAAACTGACCCAACCTAATCCAGCAAAATGTTTTGTGTTAATAGTAATAACTTATTGCATTATAATTTGCGTTGATTATTAATAAGTCGTGAATGGTTATGCGTGCGCGCAGAGGGAGCCAATAAGGATTTACTATGCTAGAAATTCGCGTGTACCGCTTAGCTCCATTTTTGTACGTAACTGGATTTTACAGGGTTGGCAAAATATGTACCTTTTTGAAAATAATGAATGACCGCAACACTTCAATATAGTCTTTACCAGTACACTGTTACAATATTTTAAGTTCAGCAGTATACATAGATAAGAGTATATAGTACGGTAGTGTAGGTATAATTTTTTATTCTTTAAACTCAAACACCACCGTCTATATTGTTCTTTTATGTCAATTCCATCCCAAGGTTGCCTGGAAGAGATCACTGAAAGTGATAAGGCCGCCCTTTGTACTTCTTTTATTGTCAGTATTTCCTTCTGTATTGTATGTATTTTGTGTCTGTGTGGCAAAACAGAGTTATCTATCAATCTAACAGTATTAGTAGTACATACATACGCGCACCCCTCCCCCCAAAAACACACACAGATACACACACGTTGTTTGTAGAACATTATTTGAGATATTTATTACGACAACAAACGAATACCTTCGGTTTTCATCTCAATTTAAATAATAACTAATTAAAAATCCTATTTTCAAAACATGGAATCAGCCTAATACCTTCAAATTAAGCAGCAGGTGGGTAGGTATAGGTACTTACGTATAAAATTCTACCAAATTTCTACTGAAAAATCACACGGAATTAATAATTCTGTTGTAAAATACAAGCGAAAAGGGAAGCTAACGACACAAAAACCCATAAATAACCAAAAAATCTTCATTAACACATCCACTGGTGGAAAACAAGTCACTGTGCGAAATAAATGCGACTCTTAAACTTGGCAGCTCTACTCGGCATCCTCCCAAATATCTGATACCCATTTTAAACATGTAATAAGCTCGTTTTATACGAGACCACAAAGTTTAGGCGATACATCCTGGATGTGACTAAAGATAAACAAAAACTAACTAATACAAAAAAAAAATATAAATGTAAGCGAGTTAACTATGAATCTAGTTTGAGTTGTTGTTAACCCGCTTAAATAGGTTTAAAGAACTTTATTCTCATACAACACATGGTTCACTTATAATGAGATACATGAGAAAAAAATAATCTAGGTTATACAATATTTTAACTAACCTCATGGCCTACATTGATAATGAATTCTTCAAACTACGAAAGTTTTTTTTTATGGTGAAATAACTAAAATAATAATTTAAATGTTTTGAAAATCTAAAAACTGACTACTTATAGCCCACGGCTAGTTTTAAACCGTTTTTTTAACCACGGATATACCTGAAAATCCTTACATACAGCCGAACATAGAACCTCCTTTTTTCGAAGTCGGTTACAAACCAAATGCATCTTTGATCACGTACTAATCGTAGAAAGCGTGTGTGATTTAATACCATGCATATAGCGTTACTATAATATAAAAACTCCTAGCTTTGGTTGTTTTATTTAAACATAATAATAGCGTTGAGTTTCATAAATAGCTAGTTGCTATCGAACGCGTAGCAAGGTGCTTCGTATCTCGTAGCGTGGTGCTACGGATTGCGTAGCGTTATGCTACGCGACTCGTAGCTAAGTGCTACGGATTGCGTAGCGTTATGCTACGCGACTCGTACCTAAGTGCTACGGATTCCGTAGCGTTATGCTACGCGACTCGTAGCTAAGTGCTACGCGGCGCATAGCTTGGTGCTACCATAAATGAGTAAACAAGAACATTTATTCTTATGGTGCTACATAACTCATAGTCCTATGTTGAATATTCCGTAGCAACCATGGACGTACTTAGCATAATGCTGTATGACGACGCTTCAACTTTTTAACCCTTCACTGTACCATAAAGGTTGTTACATCTTTTTAACGCAAAAATCTTTATTAAAGAAAATTCTCGTGTTCACAGCCCTGCCCTAGGCCAACTATCGAGTAGAGATTTATTCGGTCGCCGCCGTGATTTGCGAGACATTATGATAAGTGGGCGAGCGGACCAAGCAATTAGAACTGAATATACAATACAGTAAGAATTAAATAAATTAAAGAGACGCCGCGACAAAGTTACTGCGTCGAGTTGCGTTTGTGATTGCGTGAGGTTGATTGTTTTATTGTTCTGTAATATTTCTTTGAGGAATTGAAAATAGTCAAATACAATGAACTATCGATTTGGTTGAACTATTAAACTGATTTCAATTTATAATACCAGTTAATCACAAGTTATTGTCATCATTATTTGATTATTTTGAAAAGTCTTAAAACTGTGTTCGAATCCCAGTTCTAAACTGTTTTTTATTTATATAATTTTTTTTTTTCGGACCACTTCGGTATTATTCTATATGCAAATACAAAAGAAACATCCTAATCGGTTTATAAATGGGGGAGAAATCGACGAACATAGGTACTTAAAAAATATAGCCGAGCTATAACCTCCTCCTTTTTTCAGAGTCGGTTAACACAATATTTCAAAATAAAAATGCTCTACATGCAAAAATTCCTTCATTTAAATAAACATAGTATCCTAAGTATAAAATGTCCGAGATGCGAAATGCTCCAGTGGCAAAATGTTCTCCACACGATTACCTTATCAGTTATCTCTTATCACACTCCTAGCAGCCTGCGTCGTCGCAGCATCGTTGTGGTGTCCTCGCTGCATCATCGCGGCGTGCTCGCTACGCAATCGCATCGCTTTGAAATCGCTTGCAAATCGCCAGTGTGGTAAGGCTCTATTCTATACTCTTATTAAAAACTTGGATATTTTTTGTATTCAAAGGGCTTATGAAATTCAAGGAATGTTTGTGGAAAATATTTAACGACATTGGTATCATCGAAGTAAAGCACAAAACTGCGAAACAATTTTAGGTTTAGAAAGCTTTCGTTCTTCATTTATTTGATTCTTCGTTCGTTTTCGGATTCAAATTTAAGCATTTTTAGCTACACATGTGAGATTATGCGTTGTTGAAGTTTGGTTTTTTAGTTTTTAACTAATAATATGATAAATTTTAAATTTATTTGCATTAAATTTTTATTTTGTAATTTATATACGAAATTTTGACATGAAAATTGGTTTTAAAAATAAATTGTATTTGTGTAACTTTGCTGTAACCTTGTTGTTTTCTGCTATTATTATCAGTTTTTTATAAATGTATTTGTTGACATAAAATATCTTGGATTCTAAATTAGAGTATACTCGTAGGTAGGTACATGTAGCTACACGGCTTATTGATTGAAGTAATAGATTACAGTAGCAAGACTGGTCTAGAAATCATTACTCTACGATAATTAAACTGTTTAAAAGTCATCAAATAACCTGTTGACGTTTCAAAAAGACGTGATAAATGAACTCTTTGAAACACATAACAAGGTACAGTCAACTTTAAAAGTGCAACGTAAAATTTATTGTACAGTCGTGAGGGGAAGTTTTGAATACGGATTTCTTAAAAATAAAATATTAATAAAGGATTACCTACCATCATTTAAGTAGGTACATACCGTAATATTTATTTCATAAGAATAATTATTAGGTTTAGGTTTAAAAATACCGTAAAACGGAGTGAATACAGACTCCAGTTCCAGAGTTTGACGACTTCTGTGGCGCGGTGGTCCGCCTGCGATGCAGGACGTTGCGGGTTCGATTCCCGCCTCGAGACAAATGTTAGTACGGTCTGCAAATATCAGTCGTTTTCTATGTATGATAAAAAATATCTATCCATGTAGTGTATTATGTTAAGTGTTATGACACAAGCACTGCTTAGCTTGGGGCTAGATAATGCTGTGTGAATTGTCCAGCATTATTTATTTATTTATTCCAGAAATGGACGAAGTACTGGAGGAAAAACATCCTTTTACAGAGGTCAGATCCACTATACAGGAGGTGAACAGTCACGGACCAAGGATATTTCCACGGGAGTAAATATATTGGTATTTTAAAAATTTGGTCAGTCGGAAATATCAGCCAACTATTTGGACACCCACATTATTATATGTTTTGGTCGGCTATAAAATATAAACGATCAGCAGAACTTGTTCGGCAACTTAATTATATTAGATCAGTAAATAAATAGCTGTTTGATCAGCAAAATTAATATTTTGGTCAGCAGAATAAATTAATTGTTCAGCAGGATTTTACTTTCGTTAAGCAGAAAACATAATGAGTTGTAAAACTGAGAGAAGAATTGTTCCTTCAAAAGTTTTTTTTTTTTGCCCTAATTCATTTTGATTTTGGGCAAAACAATAGGTTTGGTTTGGTTTTGTCACTTCCTTTGATTTTAAGAATGATATGTTAGTATAGTATGGAATTTTGGGCGATTTTACGGACTAGAGTGGATTTATAGATTTTAGATTAATACTATTCGATTTGTTTCTTGTATTAAGATACCTTGTTCTAATATTAATATACCTTCCCAATTATGAACTATATTTTTTTGATTTCGAATAGTACAAGAATATGAAGCTGCTGATAGTTTTTCATTTAATATTTAGAAAAGAAGAGAAAATAAACCTAGCTATTTTGTACTTTCATTAACACTATTTCAGCTTGTCCATACCCAAGCTTGCATGCCAATTGAGTCGGTACCTAATTTCACCAAGATTTAACTTTTTGCCATTGCCCTAGGATCACGAAATTCGGCAAAAAACAAGTCCTTATAGCACAATTAAAGGGAAAAATCCAAAAACCGTAAATTTACAAGTTATTCACTATTATTTTTTTTGTTTTTGCAATGGATCCAAATCTATAGGATACCTAAATCCCATTGACCTGGAATCCTGCAATTTGGCAAGAAACTAGTTCTTATAATTACGAAACCCTCGGTGCGCGAGTCCATCTCGCACTGGACGTTTAATTTTTACTTTGTGTCGTACACTGTACATTATAATGTACGTACTATACGTGCCACGTCAATAGTACCGGTTGATTCATTACGCTGCAATTAAGCAGAGATAAGAGTTGTAATTACGTATGCTAATCGCAGACTTAATTCGCTGAGCTGAGCTTAGGGTGCGTTTACAGCTTTGCCAATCTCTTTATGGAAGGCTTCTTTGTTCAGCCATAGTAAGGCGTCCTGCAAGCGTGCGTCACCCTACAAATAGCTGGGCAATTTATTAGAACTAGGCACTCGTGCGATATCTAGAGTTTTTCCTGTTGTATGCAAACTGGTGAAAGCTGCCCGAAAAACAGGCAGCTAATAAAAAACAGTAATTGTAAATTTATTGTATTTTTTTGTATGCTTTTTTGTTTATGCTGATTACGGATGCTATTGACGACCTCTTTGGCGCTTCAGGCAAAGGTCCGACTGCAACGCAAGATGTTGCGCGTTCGGTTCTCGCCTCTTGATAATTTTTTTTACTATCTGCAGATATAAATAAAATGTATAATAAAAATCTATGTAGTATATCAGTTATCTAGTAACCCATAACACAATCTCTGCTTGGCTTGGGGCTAGATGATACTGTGTGAATTGACCAACATTATTTAATTATCGTACGCCCTTTACGCACAGATGAGTGTAGTAGACTAGTATGGATTCTAAAATAAAAGAATGACTTATAAAGAATGCACTAAAAAGTTTCACGTTTAGTGTGAACACGGCCTAATCCATTTGGTAGCTGGAATACTAAGTTGCCAGGGGCCCTTATTTGCATTACTGTTTATCGATATATTTATAAGTAAGTACATTAATTATAATATTATTGTATTTAGTTACCTATACTAGCGCAGTAAATCAATCATTATGAAATTATAGTTTATGATCGATATTTATAGCTAAGGTTTAAGATATTTGTTTTCTCTTAAGAATTTACTAATTAACATAAAGAGAAACTATAACTAGATATAAATAAACTAATGTGAATGTTCGTTGTTCATTATACTCGTTGAGATTTGATACAAAATTTCGTGCAATGATAAATCATAAATTGTTTTCCGGAGAAATTTCTACTTACCTAATAGAATCAGAATCAATAACTTTATTTCTTTAGGCTTACAAAATAAGCACTTAGACAATCTTGACCTCTACATTTTAAAGCTCTACATTTATCGAAAATTATAGAAAGTAATAATATCTAAAATAATTATTAGGATATTCAAATAAATAAAAAATCAATATCATAATAATTATTTCAAGTTTCAACCCTAGTTTTGTCTTTCCCAACAGTGCCTTTACTGGATTAATTATCGTGTTTAACGATAAACCTTACTTATAAATTATAATACAACTAATAACAATTTATAATTATGCAATTATGTTTATCGCGACGGGAAGTTATCTACCTCTTATTAAAATATCTTAAGTGGGTATCTAGGTAAGGTACTGTAGGTTGTTTTCTGTTTAGGTTTTAAACTAGACTCATGGCTATTTTTATTGTTTTATCCCCTAAGTATAGTTTTTGGAAAGTGAGGATGTGGGATACGGTATTTATCGAAGGTCTAGAAGATATTCCTTCTTGTCTTGAAGAGACCCAGGTTCTAAATGACCAGAATAAAAAAAACTGCCTGCTTTTTCCAGTGAGTTTCATTTCTTCTCTAGATAATAGATTTTTTATCTGAAATATAATAATAAACTTCATAAGTTTTATCTGAAAAATATTTGTAAACGAGATGTCAGCTATTTTACTATAAAATCTTTCGTAGTTCGTAATTCATTATGAATGTAAGCGGGTTAACTACGAACCTAGTTTGTGTTGGAAGAATACCAACGTTTCATCCCTTAACGAGAATATCGGGATTTCATCAGAGTGAGAGCCAGGTTCGTAGTTAACCCACATACATTAATAATGCATAAGTCAGCTATTGTATCCAAATTATATAAAACTGCTTTATTTACTCTACAGGTATAAAATATGACTACTGAAAATCGGCACATGTTTTTTTTTTATAGTTAGATGATTTCATACATCATTGAAAGGTAAACCGACAATAGTCAGATTCAGATAAAAAGCTAATGAAGCCTCAGACTCACTCCTTGTTTCACCATTTCCGATCCAATATTTATGGCACCGCTAATTGACAAGAGAAAATCGACAAAACGATGAAATGTATCCAACTATAAGCAGTATTCACAAAGAAAACAGGTCGACACTGGTAACATTAATTGTTATTTTTTAAAAGGCGCAACACATGTTCCAAAGCAGAAACTCCATAGTGTTATTTTTATAGTCGATTAGTCGATAGACTTTCGTTTGACCATAACCTCACCCTATGGAAAGGGAATATGAGGCCGACGGTGTATAACGAAGGTCTAGAAGACACCTACTCACTATTGTCTTAAAGAGACCCAAGTTGTAAATGGCCGAAAAAACATTAGCAAGCAGCGAGTTCCATTCCTTAGCGGTGGGAATGGTGAAGGTGGAGAAAAACCGCTTATTGCGAGCGGAGCCTATATCCACCAGATAAGGATGATATTGCACTGTCCGTCTGCTTGTCCTTGAGTGAAAGGGTGATGGTGGGATTAGGTCATGAAGTTCATCGGAGCATTCTTCAAATCCTCCTATAAAAGATCGAGAGACAAGCAACCTTGCGGGGCGGTGTGCGGACTTTGGACCTTAGTCTCAAGGTAAGATCGTCAATGAGGTATGAAAGGCTCTTCGTTCTCGAGTCTACGACTGGCGAGTCTAACAGGTCTTTGGCCGAGCCATCCCAAACATGGCAGCAATACTCCAAACCAGACCGGACCTTGTGCCTGAGAAAGGGAAAGAAGCTGTCCCGGTATGAAGTATCATAAATATTTGAAGATGAATCAAACCTTGCTAGAAAGTCATGGAAAGGAACGAACTTGTCTTTTTTTGTGATTCGGTCCTAATTAGCTTTTTACTTAGGTACGTTTCACAGTATCAAATAAAACGTATTCATTGTAAATGCGGTCATTTTGTCACCACAAAACGTACGTCAAATTTTGAACTATGACTCTGTTAAAAGTTAATCATTTATTTTATTAATAAACCTCGAAGTGGCGAATCGGTTGTAATAAATTGGGCATTAAAATAAGCCTGAATTGAATACGTATGGAGTTTTACAAAACTACGTAATTTTTGTTCTTACCTAGTATAGAAAACAAGGGAGAGAGTGAGGGAATAGAGAGTGCACCTGTGTTTGCGCACACACTTGTGTTCTGTGTACCTGGCTAGTCACCGTTGAGACTGGCCGCCGAGGTCCAAATTCGACTAGGTAGCATCAACATCACCTAGTAAGAAAACCATATGAGGAAATTCAAATCGGTATTATTTTTCGAAGTACGAAGGTACTTTTGCTTTTGCACCACGCACTTTTGAGAGAAAATTGTAAATTTTCATTAGCTTTCACTCTATATATATACTATAAGTATTTATATACCTCTTCATCTGTCTTTTAGTGACAAGGAATCATCAGAAACTTGCTATCCGCGAAGATCAAAATAGACCCTTTAAACCACATCAATAAGGTTCAAATAGGGGTTCCATAGTACCTTTCTACTTAATAATCGCAACTGACCGCATCCCCATCATCTGCATCACACTAATGGTGTGGTAATCAATTCTTTGAGCTGCCGTCAATAGCAATGCATTTACGATGTTTGTCATTTAGCAACCCCATAGTAGCTAATGAATTTATACGGTAAGGGTTGACGGTTTGGCTGCGGTGTTCTTTTGCGAGAGAAACTCTTGAAGTTATCTGTTATCCATGGAAAACTATTCCGAGGAAAAAAGAAAGAAACGCAGAAATAATTGAAGTGAGATAGGAAAAGTTTAACAAATTCAAAGAAAAAAGACTCATTTGACTCAAAATAGATTAAATATGGGTAGGGAAAATTAAACCATTTTTTTTCCGAGCAGTTGTTTTTGTTCCTTCAAGGAAGAAATGATGATAGATAGATAGATAGATAAAAACTTTATTTGGTACTACAGACACACATACAATTAACAAAAGTAGATCAATTAACAAAAGTAGATATAATTTTAAACAAAACAAAAGTACAATAGGTTTAGTAAAGGTAAGTTTCTGTGTGCTGCAGCACAACAAATAGGCCATGGTTCAGTGAAAATTTTTGCTTCAAAGCAATACACTGATTTTCAGCCAAAACCTGATCGAGAGCGAGCCGAACGAGTACAGACGGACAACGTGTAGATAGTCGAGAATTATTGTGGTGTATTGTGATGCACGTTTGCTTTATAAATAAGTATGTTAGAAAGTTTTTAAAGACAGAGAGAGATGATTTTTGCTTTTCTAGGTAATTATAAATATTAATAAATTAGACACTTTTAGTTTAATATTCACATGCCAGATATGTGTTGAGATAATATGAGCATCTACTTTTAGCTATTAAATCCATGTACCATGTCTTTTATGAATAAATGATTAAGTGATTGATTCAACTTAAAATCAACAAAAATAACATAGAAGAGATTTCATCCATTTCATATCCAAGATTTTGGTGGCTGAATATACATACATATAATGTGTCAAATTGATGCTGGTTAATTAACCTAACTTTTCTCATAAGTAAATCGTATAAAATACGTATTAGGTATTCCTATTCTCGAATTTTGAGGTACTTCCGTAAACTGTTAATCATGCGTTTCAAAGAATACCGTTTATAAAGTTGGTACCCTTTTATAAAAGTAGCATAAATCACATCCAAGTTAAAAAGAAAACCAAACATATACCAAGCAATCGAAATAATTCGTACACAAAGTACTGTCGCAGCCCATTAAAAACAACGGTTCATAGCGAATGGTCAGCGACCGCAAAAACTATTCGCGCTCAATAGAAAAATGGATTCAAGATGGGTCGGGCATAAAGTTATCTGGGTTCCGTAGGTGCAAGCTATTAATCGTAAGATCGCAGTAAGAAACGAAATATGACTTTCAACACTTGCTTTTTAATTAATTTATCTAGTTAGAGCCCGCGCCTGAGCTAAACTCTCATTCGTTCTTCCATGCATTCCATTTTTTGATGGTATTACCAATACGGGTAACAAGACATGAATTGCAAAAAAATTAATGAATGAAAAATATTTGTGACATTTTAGTTCCTATTATTATTAAAATATTCAAAAAGTGAAATGCACTTTTGTTTAGTTTTGAAAGCTGTCAAAGATCATTAATCTATTTAGTTATCCCTCAACACAAGCTATGCTTAATTTGGGATTCGTTAATGTGTGAATTGTCCAAAAATTGTTGTTGTCAACAATTGTGTTTCCCATCATTGAACCAATTCTTTTCCATACCAAAATATAATATTGAACCCTAAAAAAGCGCAAAAAAATGTTTTTATGCTCAAAAAGTGCACAGATTGGCGCGGTTTCGCTCACCGTCCCGTCCGTGATTAATTCTTGGACGGACGGAGGTCGGACCGCAGCGGACAATCGAAAAATAAAATAACTATCATTCATTTGCTCTGCGCTCATGTTTACCTGGTAGCTTCACTGAGATATGTATTTCATTTGAGTTTATCAAAGTCAAGGTCAAAATATTTTATTTCCGTAAATACAATAAATGTACGAAAAGTTCAAATTCTTAAAATTAAACACAGATTTTGAAATAAAGTGATATTTTTGATTTAGATCGCTACAGTATGTAATATAAAGTAAATAATATGGCGTGTTTTAAAAAACGATAAACCGACTTCAAATTCCCTTACTTTTACACTTATTTTAAGTTTTGGGGGATAAAAAAAAATATCCCCAGAGGATTAGTATTTTGTTTTCTATACAATAGTGAAAGAATTTTCAAAATAGGTCCATAATTTGCGGAGATATCGCGAAACATACATACAAATAAAACCTCCAGACGAATTGATAACCTCCTTCTTTTGCGGTCGGTTAAAAAGCGATGACTGCTGGGTGTTATTTTTCTAGTTAGATAAAAATAATTCCCAAGCTTTTTATCTTCTAGATAGTCTGATAATTTGTAGTAAGCCTTATTGGTAAAGATATTGACAATTTCTTTGAATTTATTTACCTATTGAAAATTTTGTAACTTGCTTGGAGTTTTGTTGTAGAAGCGTATACATTAATTTTGTGTAGCCTAGTTTTGGGCACAGCGGGTTTTCCCTCGTCACTGACAGCGAGCTTATTCTTATATTTATAGTATTTACATTATGTATTTCGCAATTTTTAGGGAATGTTTCAATTGACAATATTTGTAATATATTTATCAAGTTCTTTAAAACTTCCGATAATACATTTTATAGCTTATTAAGGAGATTCAGCGTACCTACCATACAGAGGGTGGGCATAAAACGAATTCTTGTTTAACACTGGGCTTGGGCTCGGGCTTGGGCTGGGAAGTGCCAGAATTGGTCAAATCTAGAAATTCAATTTCAATTTTAAGAGTTCGTTATTAACCCTTTGACCTGACTTGATAAATATGCGAGGTGCGACCTGTCTTGATAAATATGCGAGGTAGGTATTCGAACCCGCAACGGTTTACACTCGCCACTACTAAGCCACCAAGGCCCAACTTTTTCACAATTTTGTAAATAATTAAGCATGAAACCCAAAAACGTCAGATCCATTTGGCGCGATACTGGAGGGTTCGATTGATCATGAAATTATTGCGTAACCTACCTCATTGTTGATGACATCAGGAGTATTTTTTTTATTTCTCTACATAAGTATCGTCCGCATTTAAAAAGGAAAATGATGTTATCGATCATGAGGCACTATTGTTGATCTATTAATTACTATCTGCTGCCCGCGATGTTATTCTAGGTTCCAAACTATACCCATACCAAATTTCAGCCCAATCAATTCAGTATTTTTTGCGTGAATGAGGAATAAGCATCCATCCATTCTTACAAACTTTGAAATTTATAATATTAGTAGACTACTTCTTACTATCGTGTAAGTTTGCCTTGAGCAGCCGTAAACTACTGTGCCACCTACAGAAAAAAAAGCTAAAAAAAGTTAATGTATTTTTGCGGCATCAAAGGAAAAATCCGTAAATATTTTAGTACTTACTTAAAGTAGAAAGTTTAAATTAAGGCAATTAGTATAAAGTATAAAAATATTTATTTGCAGCAAATACAAAGTTTACTTAAAGCTATCATATTACATCTAAAATAAAAATAAACGAAGCTTAACTTAGAATAAATTACTGTTATGGTACATTTTATAGTTTGCTGAGTAGATTTTAAAGGTGATTTTCGTCGACTTCCTCACTAGGCTAAGAATGTATCGACAAAGTCAGAATTGCGCCACAGGTAAGGTGTTTCTGGCTATGCAGACCTATTCATGCTATGTCATTAATGATAACGAATGATGCTGGAGCTAGAAGATTTTCCCGAAAAGTAGGATCCCTCACTCATTTATGCGAAGTTGGTATTGTGATAATAATATCTTATGTAATCAAATAACAGTAATCGTAATCAAAGTATCTTTCATTAGGCAAAACATCGGCAAGTAACAATTTTGTATTGCATAAAACGGTCCTAAGTGCACTGATTAAAATGAATAATGCAAGCGGCCAATATCTGTTACATGCACTGTAGTGTACACTCGTTCATATAAATAAGTATATACCTTGGAGTAAAAGGTGTAGTAATTCTGGGTAATTCGACTCTACTTCATACTTTGTGTCCATTCGTTCATTCTACCGCACACAGCCAAAAACCTGCATACATTGCTGAAGACTGGTGAATATTTTTTGCTCATGAATATGTTTTAAAACATACTTAGCTAACTATGAAGAGCTTAGAATCGTTTTATAAGGAGATACGTTGTTGGTTAGACCCAAAAAATTGAATGTTTAAGATATGATAATGTCGAAAACGCTCATGCAAAATCAAACGAGAACAATGCGATTTTGTTAATCTCACAAATTTTTGTTTGAAACATTTTTGGGTGTTCATGTTTTGTATGTATGTACGGTTTTAAATGTCAAAGTACAAACTATGGTTAAATTAAAGATAAGTTCTGAAAAAATATGTTGGTAATCTTTAGCTTTATTACAACCTTAAACTAAATTTTGTAAATAAGTTAAAAATTACAATAATTTAAATGATTTAGTGCTAATCTAAACATGACGTGATGGTAGAGTTGACAAGTTTTTGAAATCATCATCGATATTTGACATAAATATTGTATTAAATATACATACCTATTTAATATTGCAATTATTTATACATGAGATATTACAGATATCGATTAAATTTTATTTTTAAATATTGATTGCTTATGTATTATTTTTAAATTTTATTTACATTCGTATGCCCGAAGGCAGAATTAGTGACACATTGTATCATACGACCAGTTGGTCACATCGTTGGATACAGTTGTTTATTGTATGTTATTTCCTACCCATTTTCTAAGAATAAACGATTTAAGTAAAGAGTAAAAAAAAAAATGTTTACCAGAACAGATGAGAGTAATATACAGTAAATTAACCTTAAATAAAAAGAAAAACTAACAAAATCGGACAGCATGTGCTATGGTTAATTTTCGTCAGTGCTACTACACCTTCTCGCATCACCATCTACGATATAAGTGTGTAAGCCCTGCGTGGGCACGTACCTTATTCAAATTCACTTATTAAACTTATCTCCACTTTTGAATTCATTAGGCTAACTATCGCTAATTAAGGCCTGATATCTAAACCTATAGGATATGTTACTTTAGGTCGGCTTGCAGGTTTTGGCCTTAATATTTTATATTGGGTAGAAGAGGTAAAATATGACGAAATCAAATCATAAGTAGGGGTATTTTCTTTGTAATTCTTTATTGTACACAGTAATACATTGTATCAACTTATCTAATAAGATTAGGTACGTAATCTTATATATCTTTTAATCTTACATAGGCGAGCTTAACCCTGAAAAAGAGTTTTCTTCCAGCAAACCTTAGAGTTATAGGAGAGGCGATCGAACAGGTAGAGGCAGTGTAAAATAATATGGCGTGTTTTAAAAAACGATAAACCAACTTCAAATTCCCTTACTTTTACACTTATTTTAAGTTTTACAGGATAAATAATAATCTCCTGGCGATAAACAATTTATGGGACCCCTTCGGCTTCGGGATCGTTTTGTATACAATAAAAAAAAAATTTCAAAATCGGTCCATAATTGGCGATCATATCGCGTAACATACATACAAAAAAAAATACAGAGGAATTCATAACCTCCTCTTTTGAAGTCGGTTAAAAATAAAATTAATCGAACAACAGATTAACTAACAAACTATGAGTAGCTTAACTACATATGATTTCAATAAACATACACAAACTAAAATAATAAAGAGTAAATAAACCTAATAATTTCTTTATGTATATAATTAAACTAGCGACTCGCCCCGGCTTCGCACGGGTGCAATACTGATATTCAATTATACACATAAACCTTCCTCTTGAATCACTCTATCTATTATAAAAAATATAGTTAAAAACTAAAACCCGACTACATAAAAGTCTTAAACAAGCGTTCACCTATTGTCCATAGCATTTTCTTTTGATACTTAGGTAGTTTGAGGCACCCATCCCATATACCTAGGGTACAATTAGTAACAAAGGCCTCCGACCACCTAAGTATCAAAAGAAAATGCTATGGACAATAGGTGAACGCTTGTTTAAGACTTTTATGTAGTCGGGTTTTAGTTTTTAACTATATTTTTTTTACACCTATTTGTTACCATACATATATCGATACAATATATATCGATACATTTTTTCATTTGCCCATCCCTAGATGACCCGTTGCCATGGTAACAAATAAATAGTTTCCATGCCAACAGCTGTACACAAGAGGTCTCCATGGCACCGGGTGTGTCATCCTTCACTAATCACATCAAACTAAATTAGACTCGGACTGTAACTAGATGTCGTCTCTTGCAAAATTTTATCGCGTTATCGAAGTGTTCCAGGTGTAATTTAGACCCAGCTATCTCTTAAGACCCTCAGTTTTGTCGGACACCATATAGCCTATAACCATCGGGGTAATGAGACGAATCAATCGATACCTCACTTGTTGAAATCGAAGTAGTAGTTTCAGCGCTACGTGGGAACAAAGAAATCGGCTACATACATACATACATACATGGGGTGCTAAAATCATAACCCTCCGGTAGTCGGGTAAAAAATCGGTTCAAAATCCGTTGCATAGTTTTAAAGATCTAAGCATACGGGACAGACAGACAGACAGCGGGAAGCGACTTTGTTTTATACTATGTAGTGAAGTATCTATCTATGTAATAAATATATTGTGTTATGTATATAAGACATCTGGTACCCATAACACAAGTTCTGTTTAGCTTGGGGTTAGATGATGCTGTGTGGACGGTCCAGCATTATTTATATTATTTAAAAAAAAACCGCCAAAGCTCGGCATAGTTCGAAGTAGACTCATTGCTCAGGCGTACTAACTGTTCTCGATTCTGTGTGCAGGCTGGAAATCCATCGGGAGCAATTATGTTCCCGTGTTCCAATGATAAAGAATTCAAGCAGCCAAACATGGTACAACAATTAAGCATTCTTGAACGCTAAATTTTAACATGCTTTTTTCATCATCATCATCATCATTACATCAGCCCATACACGTCCACGATATAGGCCTCCCCCATACGACTCCATGCTTTTTTATTTTTTCTTAAATTGAGCCCACAACTCCTTCCATGACTTTTCTTTAACTCTTATGGTTTCGGATTTGGGCATTCACTCCCCTCTCAAAAAGCCACCCTGTATATATCCAGGTTGTCTGGCAGAGATCGGTCTTGAGCGATAAGACCACTCACTTATGTTGTTATTGTTTCATTTGTAAACTGTTTCCTAGTTTTAAGTGTGCAATAAAAGTATTTTCTATATATCTTCTATATCCCTGCAGATAGGTAGGTAACATTACTGTCACTAATGACAGTAACTGTCATTTTGACAGCTGTCATTGAAAATTATTATTTTCTTATTTCATCTTTTGCCTTCAAAGGAATAAGATATAATAATGAAAAATATAGACAAATACTAGATGATGTAGATTGTAAATCACGACGCTCTGACGTTGGGAATACTTTTCATCAGACGTTGCTACTGGGTGCATTTTCGTGAGATGTTGGGAATACTTTTCGTGAGACGTTGCTACTGGGTGCATTTTCATGAGATGTTCGGAATAATTTTCGTGAGACGTTGCGATTGAGCACGTCTCACGCGAGACGTTGGTAATGACTCCAATAATGTTATAACTAAAGGAAGAAATGCTCTACTCGATTCATCCGTCTCTACGCATTTTAAAACAAAGATTATACAGGGTTACAGTGATACTAACAGATAGGGCAAAATTCAAAATAACAAATATTTGTTTTTATCTCCCATATTATAAAAAAGATTGAGCTGGATCAGATACAAATAAGAGTGTGAATGTTAGACTAGGCCTACGTCTAATCTTTGACATAATTAACAAATATCTGGTCACAAAACCTTACAGCTAAAGGGAAATCATTAATTAGTCAGAAGAAAGAAAAGCGATAAGGCAAATCTAGAATATCAAATGTTCCCACATAAAACAACATAAGAACCGGATTCCCATGTCATAACTTATAAACAAACTTAACCTATCATTTATAGAGTAGCATAAAAACGAAAATCGTGACTTATTCATACAGCGAAACAAACAAGCAGCGTCTGTCAAGCAAATCTGTCACTTATTGCCGGTAGAATAACCGCTTTCGTTGCATTAACATTTTACGTACGTCATTAGGGTTGAAACTTGAAATTTGAATATCTTTGGATCGGAAATGCACAAATTAAGCGAGTGATCTGTTCTCGGTAATGAGCTGGTAGGACCTACGTAATGACGAGAGCGGAGCTGAACAAAACAACACTGCTTACCTCAGCGGGACGGTAGCGAAGGTACCTAAACAAGGAGGTGGACTGTTTTGTTTTAAATTGCGGGATTGGGATCATCCCTTTAATTTTTGTGATCTGTGTGATCATCACATTCGGTGCGTTGCGACTAGTCTGTGCACTCTTGGATGTCAACAGCAATGTGGTTACCTGTAAAAAAAATTGCTTGTGAAGATAACTTGCAGCTGTAGTAGATTGTTTGCACCAGTCTGCAGTTAGCTCAATTCTTAAAATTCTAAATACTAGTTAAATAGATTTTATTTGTAACATAGATACGTACAATTATAAAGAAATGAAAATAGAAAAGAAAACGCTTTGCTAGAGTCACAAAACGGTCCCTGTCTCAGCATGGGCTAGTTGTATTTGCGTACAACCAACGCTGTTCTTCCGAAAGAGCCGTTGCGTGACGTCACGGAATATAGAAGACACGTATACATAAAGATAAAATGTTAAAGGAAATACATTGACAATGGTGTTGATATAAACAAAACAATGAAATAAAAAGAGTAGGAATTGCAACAGAATTGTGCACACATTTGAAAAAAAACTGGGAGCACAAAGTTCTTATTTATATCTATTATTTGATTGTAATTTTCTTTGTTAATAAAGATATACAGCTAAAATTTTATAAATATTGGTAAGAATACATATAATAATTAAGTCGAATCTTTCACGTTCCTTACCAGAAAACCTGCATAAGGGGTTATTAATCTATACTCAATCCGTAGTGTCCAAAAGAAAAAGCCTCACACCCTGTTTAAATAACGATCGGATAAATTAGTAATGTGGTAAAAAACATAGTTCCAGTGACCCTGTATAGCCAACAGGTAAGCAACATAAAGCCGTCTCTACAGCAAACTACCCCCAATACTTATTAATAAAGAACGGTAGCTCGCACACAGGCGTGCAACAGCAGCGACATCTGTAATGATACTAAATAGTAGCGCGCGGTAGGTGCCCTGCTACGAGTAATGCGTTCACAAGTCTGCATATGGGACGGCACTATGCAAAAGAGAACCCCCAGAACCGTCAATAACTGAGACAGTTTAATCGGGAACTACATTTTGCACTAGATCAAGATAGCTCTGAGTCAAACCGATCTCTGCTGTTGTATTGCTAAGGTTTTCAAAGTTTCATGTAAAGATTTGAATGTGTAATATATAGTTTGTTCACGTCATTAAACATACTGTGAAAATATGAGCCATTGTACCTTGATACCTTTATAAAATAGTAGCTGCTGCCCGCGCCTTCACCCGCTTTTTATCGGGATCAAAAATAGACTACATGTTATTCCAGGTCCCAAACTATACCCATACCAAATTTCAGCCTAATCGGTTCAGTAGTTTTTGCGTGAGAGAGTAACAAATATCCATACATCCATCCTTACAAAGTTTGACGTTTATAATATATTAGTAGGATACTGAATTATTTTAGTATGATAAAAAAGGTTCACATCTAAAAGGTCATCTCACACATGTTCCTTAACCATACCGTATTATTTCGAAATAGTCACAAAACGCAGGATCACAAAAACTCTTCAACAGTGAATCTAATAAGTTGTAAAGAATTTCGTTCAACAAGACAAGACTGTCACTAAATAATTCACCCTTGTGTAAATGCATGACGTCCATTTCCCATGGAAGACGCAAAAAGCAACCGGACATAAAGTCGTGTTCGTGGTATGAACTTGCACTCATTCATTCAGAAAGAGTGATTTAAGTTGCACTTTAGGCATTTATGCGAATTACGATATGATTTTCTACTTGTTTAATACAGGAAGTGTCTGGTTGAAAAAGTTAAGTTGTAGATTTAGTATTAACTACAACAGTAAATAAAAGAGTCAAATAAAAGAGATAATTTTATTGATCGTCCAAAGACTATACTGACCACGGGATGCGTTCCTAGCAGCATAACAGTCACATATATTTCCGCCTAAAGTGGTGCTTTTTTTTTGTGTCCCAACCGAACCCGCTTGTTTTTGACATCCTAGACAAATTTTATTGACAAAGTCAAAGTCAACAAAATTTGTAGTTGACAAAGTCAATAATAAACTTTGTAGATTTATTTCTGTAAATAGTATACAATTGTAGCTTTTAGATTACGTAGGTATATATTTTATGTTTCTTCGCATATTGATTACTTTTGTGAATGATTTTTATTTAGCTTTTAATATGGTTGTTTCTGTTTGTTTTTGTATATGAACTTGATTGAGATTATAGAAATTCCTTTTTTTCTGTAAAATCCAAACGCAACCTCCTTAAATTTTAATCTATTATTCCTAAATGCGCAATTCATACCTAACTGACACTGGCAGAATTCAATCCAGATACAGAGCCAAAGCTAAAAGAAGAAGAAGAAAAACATTTTTTTTAAATTTTTTTTTCCTCTTAACGAAAGGTTTTTAGCTTAACATATATTATATAGAGAAATAGTCTATGTGAAAACCTGTATTGTGAGAGGCTGGAGCCTGCTATAGGTTTTTGAAAAAAACCTCTAACTGTAACTGCAAAGAAAAAGAACAAAGTCAATAAAATTTTTAGTTCATGCTCCATCTCGCATACATCGGTCCGGTCCAATAAGTCAGGAGCACCTATCTACCTAATGTCTCGACGACATTTACATATTTTAATGAGCTACAGAGCCTATCTGCACTAGTACACAGCTCTCACTTGCTTTGTTCATTGATGGATTGACGCTGATTTCAAGGCTAGCAAAAACTTGTGTAGTTTTGTACCTTGCTTGGACTTCCGAACCTTATGGGAATAGGAAAAGGTTCATTTTGCCAAGAATTTTAAGTATTTTGACTCCAAAATCTACATGGTTTTGTGAAGTACAAAATATATCTACCTACAATAGTTTGCCCATAAAATATATGATCGTCTATAAAAGAAAGAAAATAATTAATTTGGGTAAAGTTCAACCTTTCCCTGCTTGGCTAAGTTTAACAGCAGGTGTAAGTACCAAACAAATAGCAAATTTCGAGTTCTGTCTATTCGCAAATCTGTAAAAAAATGTATATAGAGATAAGTAATAGATTTAGGCGTTACTTTCCGGAAGTCCATTGCAAAATATTATAATGAAAAAATAATATACAAAAAATGAAATATATTACAATGATAGCGAAGGTCCGCCTGCCTGCCTGGAAAAAGTTGTCCCAGTTGTCCTGTACAGAACTACTGCACAAGATAACTGGGAATAAGTGCGAGGTTCCGGGTTCGATTCCCACCTCGGGACAAATGTTTGTAGGATCCATGATAGGATCTGCAGATATTTGTTGCGGGTGTTCTGGATGTTTTCTATGTACCTATAGTAAAATTATTTTTTGTAGTGTATTGTATCAAGTATATAATAAGTTCTAGGACCCAAAACATAAGCTCTACTTAGCTTGAGGCTATATAATCCGCTGTGAATTGACCAACATTATTTATTTATACATAAAAATTATATCTTATATATAAAATTTCCATGTCACAATGTTAGTTACCGTACTCCCCCGAAACGGCTTTACCGATTTTCACCAAATTTTATATGCGTATTCAGTGGGTCTGAGAATCGGCTACTATCTATTTTCCATACCCCTAAGTGATAAGGGTTGAAGGCAAAACAATGTTTGGCGGGTCAGCAAGTAATATATATTTTTATAAAATTAAGTTAAATCAAAATTATCCATTAGCCAAATCTATGGCTATATTTTAATGTAATTCTAGTGTGTATAAATATGTATGCTAGAAAATAATAATAAAAAAAAATATAGAGGACGGGTGTCAATAGTTTCGGGCAGCAAATAAACATGATTGACTTGGTAGAGTCCTCAAAAACAGTGAGGTAGGTTAGATATTCATGCAAATGATTTTGAGTGATGCGTAGATCCAACTTTTTCCTTCAAACATGCCCTGCTTCCCATGCAAAAGTGGCCCGAGGGAGGCGGGGGGCGACAGCCAGTAATGTCCTACTGTTGAATTGCAAAAATCTCATTATGGTCTAACTGTCGTTATAGGAGTAATTAACTACCGGGCAGAGGATGGTATGGAGTGGGCATTGGATTTGTATGGTAGGTAAGTTGGCAGAGCGATCCGAGTTACCCAAGTTACTAATGTCAGTACGGGTCGGAATTGCACCGCTGAAAAAAACAAAAAAAACTCTTTATTGTACACCACAAAGACAAATAAAACACATAGACATTAACATAAACAAGTACAATGGGTGGCCTTATCGCTTAGAAGCGATTTCTTCTAGGCAACCTTAGGATGGATAGAACATTTTCAATTTAAGAAAGGCAAGGGTGTATACAACATTAATACATAAAATAAGATTAACAACAATATACTTATAGTAGAAAATATATTATTTATATGTAATAAATAAATAAATACCAAGATATAGAATAGATAGGTACCAATAATTACTTTTCCTACAGATAAAAATCTTTGACGCGAGCTTTAAAAACAGGTAGAGATCCAGCTTTCCTAATAGACTCAGGTAGTGCGTTCCACAACTTTACGGTCTGGATAGAAAAGGATTTGCCATAGAAACTGGTTCGGTGGAGAGGCATGTTTAATACCAAGTTTACTGAAGAGCGAAGGATACGAGAAGGATGGGGATGGGAATAGTGGAGAAACTCAAAACGCTCCTTTAAATATAGTGGAGTGAGAGGGTTGAAGAGTATGTTATAGAGAAGAAAAAGTATGTGACAATCCCGGCGAAGACGGATAGGAAGCCACTTGAGTTTTGTGCGGAACTCCGAAATATGGTCATATTTGCGAAGCCCAAAAATAAACCGTATACAGACGTTTTGGAGTCGTTCAAGCTTATTGAGCTGCTCTTCAGTGAGGTCAAGGTAGCAGACGTCTGCATAGTCAAGGAGAGGAAGTATGAAAGATTGAGCGAGCACAATTTTAGTAGCAGTAGGTAGAAAATTTCGGAGTCTTCTCAACGAGGCGACGCAAAAATCTTACGGCTCACAGCATCCATTTGTGGGGCTAAGTCAAAAAAATTATCTATGTATCAGTCATCTAGTCCCATAACATAATCTTAGCTTGGGGCATCATCTAGCCCCAAGCTAAGATTGTCCTTGTATGGAAAAAGGATGTATTGTCCACCATTTTTTATTTATCTACTCTACGTATGTAGGTACTAATATCTTTATATACGGGCTCAAACGATTTCTTTGCTGAAGTTAAAGAGGCAGTAGGCCGGCCATATTTCGACTCTTACCTGAAAATGAGTTTTAATCCTAACTAATATTATAAATGCGAAAGTGTGTTTGTTTGTCCTTCCTTCACGCCCAGCCCTTACTAAACAACCAATCGCCTTGATTTTTGGCACAGAGTTAGTTGAAAGGATTGAGAGTAACGTAGGCTACTTTTTGTCCAGGTAAAACATCAAATCCCCATGGGAGATTTACGGCTTATACGACTTACGAATTTAACGCGGGTGAGACCGCGGGGAACAGCTAGTATAATATAAACATAATATAATATGATATAAACCTAGGTCTAACTAAATCCTATCATCAAAACTTACTAACAGAATAACCTACTTGTTGTGCCCAAGCCAAAAGAAGTCTACCAAACTTCTCAAATAACCGCTCCACCCCACTTCTGTCCCAGACAGCTAATTGTGTTTGGTTGTAACGAGTTTTTTGGCGGTCGCGAGTCGCCGTGAATGTTGCATGCTGGCCGGCAGCCTATGTGAAATGTATCAATGGTTGGGCTGGAACGTAGGTGATGTTAGATATGTATGGTGCATTTCGTCATCTCATCTCGTACCATTTATAAATACATAGTCAAAAGACTTAGAGTCGACGACAATCTCATGGGTGAACTACGCAATCTCGACAAAGTTATCTTGATACACGGAATCTCAACAAATATCGACAAACGTTATGGCGAAGCATGGAATTTAAAACAAAAATATCCACAAACGTTAGCTCGATGCACGGAATCTCTACAAACGTTAGGTCGACGTACGGAATTTTGACTTTAGGTGAACGCACGGAATCTCAACCAACGTTAGGTCGATGCACAGAATCTCCACAAATGTTATCACGACGCACGAAATCCCGGATGAATCTCGTTACTTCCATAAACTAGATCCATCTGATGGAAAGTGACGATGTAGCCGACGCACGGTGTATCACGAACGTTGACACCCATTCGCTCTTGCTTGGAAGAGACCCGGCATCGTATGCCAAACCTTAGCGGTGCAACTGATATAGATGGAGAAAAAGATAGCGCGTGTGGGTATATACCCACACGCGCTAACTTTTTCTCCATCCACTAGGTAAGGATGTATTGCGCCGTACGTTTACTTGTCCTGAAGTGGAAGGGTGATGGTCGGATCTGGTCATGAACCTATCTGCGTACTGGGTTAAGTTTGTTCTATCATTTGAAACTAAGAAGGTAAGAACTTAGGTATACCTACCAACCAGGCCAGGCTGAAGTGGCGATGAGCAGGCCATATACATACCTCGTAGAACCGATAATCATTGGGGAGTAAAGGTTCTTGAGTGGCGAACACGATGCAATGCGAAACGGAGTGTGGGAACACCTCCCACTCGATGGACCGACCACATTGTAGGGGTCGCAGGGAGTCGTTGGATGGAGGCGGCTCAGGACCGCTATTTGTGGCGTCTTCCTGACAGAGACATTTTATTGGCCTTCATTTGTTTCGGGTTATTTACTTACCATGTAATTTTTATCAAGAATAGTTACAAGTTTTGTGTTATTGATGATTTTAAAATAATTTCAACGCGATGAAAAGGTTCTTGGCCGAGGGGCCGCAGCTTACGAATATCGGCCCCTTCAAATCAACCCGTGGATGTCGTAAGAGCCGACTAAGGGAACCTACCAGAGGAAGGGCAGCAGCTTCTTTCTGGGTATATTTCAACACCAACACTGCGATCACCAATCCGCCTGCCAAGCGTGGTGATTCTGGCAAATCCCCCCCCTACATGGGAGACCATCCACTCGATGGACCGTCGACATTGTAGTGGTCGCAGGGAGTCGGTGGATGGAGGCGGCTCAGGACCGCTATTTGTGGCGTCGTATGGGGGAGGCCTATGTCCAGCAGTGGACGTGTATGGGTTGATATGATGAAAAAGGTTGTTCCTCACAGAGATATTTTATTGGCCTTCATTTTTTGTTGATTATGCTACTTACCTACTTGGTAGCATTTATAATCCTATACCTACCAATGTCCTACTAATATTATAAATGTCAAAGTTTGTATGGATGGATGTATGGGTATTTGTTACTCTTTCACGCAAAAACTACTGAACCGATTAGGCTGAAATTTGGTAAGGGTATAAGTTTGTGACCTGGAATAACATTTAGGCTATTTTTTATCCCGATAAAACGCGGACGAAGGCGCGGGCAGCCGCTAGTAATTGTATAATAATGCACACATATCCCCATGTTCAAACCAACGATCTTATCCATCCAAGGTTGTCTAGTAGAGATCGCTCGTGCGTGAGCGATAAGATCGCCAGTTTTGTAATACAATTTTTTTGTAAATTGATTAGTTAAGTGTGCAATAAAGTGTTTTCTATCAATCTATCTTTTTTGAAACGATGGGGCCGGGAAACAAACACACATCCTGGTATTTTTAGATCGAAACTTGGGTTACTCCTTGGGCTATAAGTACCTACTTACTTGTGGAAGTTTCATTTGTATCCCTTCCCATAAAATAGATTCGACAAATAGTCTGACAACAGGAATCAAAAACTTTACCTGAAACGCAACATTTGCCAAATCCAACCAAATCATGAAATCACGAATTCATAAGCATATTTGACACCAATTAGGTGCATAATCACAATGATAACTGCAATTGCATAAATAAACCGCTATCACCGGACCTATTTAAAGATTCAGAATCGAATTTAAATTTAAAACCGCGTCTGTTATTCGATTCATGTTTTTTTTGGCAGTCTATTGGTTTAATTGGACGTTTTTTTACGGGGATAGTATTGCTTTTGAACGCGACTTCGCTTGAAAGTTATTATACTTAAAGAGCCTGGTTCTTATAGGTACAATATGATCTAAGTTTATGGTTTCACGCGTAATTAATAGATATTGGACTGAACTGAAATTATCGTGGAACAATAAATTATAAATACTTCTTAATTTTTTGTTTCGTTTGATGTAAATACCTAATTAAGTCATGTTTTCCATAATAGACAGTTTAAATTGCGTGAAATGAAGCAAAGGCAACCTTTTCGTCAAAGAGAACACCTAGGTATATAATACTACCGAGCTTTTCGGTTCCTACGTGAAATGGACTATAAGTATAGCATATTTTACTATAAAAACTATCGACGTATTTTTTCAGGCATGTCAAATATGGGGCAGGCGGTACCTACGCGCGCGGGCCCTCGTAAAGGTATGAAACATTAGTGTTCTTCCAACATACAAGGTTCGTAGTATATATATATATAATCAGCTGACTAATGGATCCCATTAAGGGATTTGCCGTAATGGACTATACTATAGCACCAAGGAATTTATATACTAAATAGCACAGATTTTTTAATACCTACTAAAATTACACTTTTGTAGTCTTCTTCTCCTTTTAGTTTTGGCTCTGCATCTAGTTTGATGCAATTCTGCCAGTTGTAGCTTTAGGCGCAGCTAATATCATGTCTGTGTGTTGTAGTCAAAATCAGGCCCTATATAAAAGTTGGAGTGGCATCTGTACACATTTTCTTGAACTTCATAAGAAATAAGAGCATTTCATGGAGATCTGAATATAGTGAGTGTAGTGGTTGAATTTGGTTCCGTTAAAACGTAAGAGATGGCGCTGTTCGGAAGAACAACATGTGACATACTTTCACTTAATTTTTTTGTAAGAATAAAGTTATTATGCAGGATTAAATACTAACAATAAAAGATTACTAATACTTTTCATATTGTAATGAGCATTATCTGTACAACAAAGTAAAACACGCTAACATTTATAACACGGTACCATTAGGGAAAAAAAATCTTTTATGGCTCCAAACATTTTGAAATAAAAAGAAAATTAGTATAAAAATACTTTATAATGCCATATCTCAAACATATTTTTAACTGTACAATTGTATATTCGTCTATAGGTATTTAAGCAACATTACTTTTGATAAATGGCATAATATATCTTTTATACACTTTTAGTGAATGCTTGCTTAGATATTTAGGTTTTTCGACTTATATTTTATATTACAAAACTAACACAAACTCTGCATAGGTACTGTTCTTCGCCTTTAGTTAAAAATAAAAATGTATTATATGTGTTCTCGGTTCTAGCATCAAAGATATTTTTTGTAAGCAATAAAAAACAAAAGAAATATTGTAGCAAAATATTTGACGACACATGTACTACCATCGGAGCAAATCGCGGATGTTCGAAATAATTTTTCGCTTTGATTGCTTTCATTCGTCATTTGTTTGTTTCTCGTCCGCTTTCGAACGCGAATTTTCACCATTACGCTGCGCGTGTGCATTATTATAATCTTGTTTTTAGAGGTTATCTTAAAGATACCTAGTTATTGTTTTCTGTATATTTTTACTTTTTATACCTTTTTAACACAGAAGATTACAATCAAATAATAGAAACATATTATAACAAATATTTACAATTGAAACAATTGAGGTAACCACAGTCTGTTGCAAACAATCTACAGGTAGCTCAACTGGTCCATATCAATACCAGTTTTCTGTAATTGATATCAGTTTTTATCAAGTTTTCATTCATAAATACCTTTGTTTACATAAAATATATTGGGTACTTGAACCGAACACAAGAATATTGATATTATCTATGATATTTTTACAATCATTTTTCTATGCATCTGTATTCTAACAGGCAAACATGATGATATTGCTGCTCTTATTGATTCATAAAAATATATTTTTCTTAGGCAGTGTTCACACTACACTTTCTTGACGATTTGGACTACATCTTCGTCTGCCAACACATGCTCGATACCGACTTTCTGAGGCTGATGCTTCACGGATGATCCCCAGACGAGAGCACTGAAAAATTAATTTAATTTTTAGAAGCTTTTGGTGACGCAGTTAAATCTGATGATGGAGAGAAATCAGGATCAGGATCAGGAAGATCCTAGTAACTCCGTCCGTGTAACAATTTAAACCACTATATTTTTTTGTGTATGTAAGTTTATGACAGTCATAGTCATATATTTATTTGCAAGAAACATATGTGCATACAAAATAAGGTCTTAATTTAGATACAGGTCGATTATGTTTTACCATGATAAGTTGGCATACAAAAATTTAAATTAAACACAAGTAATATATTGAACAAAGAAAGAAAAAACGAGTTAGACAATTTTTATTATTACTAGGTTAATTACATGTCCTTTCCCAGGAGGTTCATAATTCGGGTCAGCATTTTTTTTACAGTAGTCAAAATATTCACTGACTGAGTAAAAGCATGTAACCATTTATGCGGCTTTAGTTTCAAGCTATTGAAGGGTAGCTCCTTGAATCCATCAGGTAGAGCGTTATATATGTTAATACTCATACAGAATGCATTCCTTCTAGTGAGTGCTAGATTAAACCCGGGGTAAAAAAGCTTATTATAGGACTTGTTTCTTAACTGTCTTTCACAACCATATAGATTTATACGAGAAGGTTTAATATCTTTGTTCGTTTTAAAATAAGTGGGCTGAGACATAATAAATAAAATAGCTTGTTTATATTTGATAAGTAGGTATTATGTAGTATATGTATAATTATTATTGTTTTATTTCCTTAATCTCAAACGCCACAGTCTATATTGTTCTTTTATATCCAGTCCATCTCAAAGATCGGCCTTATCGCTCAATGCGATAAGGCCATCCTTTGTACTTCATTTATTGACAGCATTTCCTTCTTTATTGTATTTTATGTTTGTGTGGTACAATAGTTATCTATCTGTCTAGATCCAGTCCAGCGCGAAGGCGGATCCTGAAGGGTGCAGAGGAACCGGGAGATCTTATTAAGGCGCAATATGACACGACACTAGCGCCACTCTTTATTTTTTATATTCTCTTAATAATATTCTCCTAATATATTCTCTTTATTTATTATTGTATTATCGTTATGGAATTACCAAAACTTCTCGCCGCCAATTGATAATATCCAGTATAAACTATTTTTCAATACCTCTGTAATAGTTTTGTCGCGTGCCGTTTGTTATATTTTCCCTTACGTTTCCACGAACGCTGTAACGCGATGGAAACGGAAAATAAATAACAAAAGGAGTAGAGAGGTAGAGTATGCGCAAATCTTTATGAGCTTGGTGAAGTTGGCTTCAACGGCTGCGCACTGAACCGTAAATAAGGGAAATAACGGGGTGAGAGGGGAAATAACGGGGATCTGTCTGTCAAACCAGGGTTGCCAGCAAGAATTCTGGCGTATTTTTATTTTGTCTAGCACATTTTGTTCTGCATAAATTTATTTTCCAATTCAATATTTATAGAATATATTAAAACATCTTACACTCAATGACGGATTATTTAGAACCTAAAATGTTAGAATAAATTTAACTTTTTATCTAACGCAATTAACCCAAGTATGAAAATAAATTAATTACTATGTAGCAAATTTAAAATCTAGTTGGCAATACTGTCAAATGAGTTTTGCGTAGATTTGCCATGCCCAATAAGTAGCATAAATTAGAGACCCTAGGCCTTCACACAGCGGGTGATGATAATAACAAGTATTTTAGCAATAGAAATAAATGTTTCAAATGACTTACTATTTGAATTCCTTGACGATAGATCTATGCAGTTTGTTACAGAAGTCTTCCAAACTTGTTCTATCCGCGTGTAGAACCACAGGCGAGTTGTAATCCGGTAGCTGTCCTTTAGGCTTCGTGTATATCCTGAAAACATAGCAAAATAATTAGTACTAGTAACCCGCCCCGGCTTCGCACAGGTAGTAGAGTATATTATGATAGCGACGCAGAAGGTTGCGGGTTCGATTCCCGCCTTGAGAGAAATGTTTGTACGATCTGAAAATAATTGGTGGTCGGGGTATTTTCTATATATAATAAAAAAACTATCAATGTCATATATTAAACAATATGTAATATATTGTATTATGTATATCAGTCATCTAGTACCAATAACACAAGCTCTGCTTAGCTCTGCTCAGCCCCAAGCATCATCTAGATGATGCTATGTGGATTGTCCAACATTGTTTATTTATTTATTTATGGGTATATTTATGGGAGCTATCCTTAAAAATATATGTCACCTGGGACTTTTCTATAGATCTATAAAAGAGGAATATCCCACCATGCATTGTTTTGTTGTATATCAAAGGGATAAGGCAGGGTTTTCGATTCCAGACAGCTTGACTTTTTCCGACACTTCTAATTATTATCGTTACATTTCAACCAATTTACACAAAACCGTGACAAATTATATACTTAAACCTTCCTCATGAATAACTCTATCAATTGGAGAAAACCGCATGAAAATCTATTCAGTAGTTTTTGAGTTTATCGCAAACAGACAGACAGACAGACGCGGCGGAGGACTGTTTTATAATATGAAGTGGTACTTACATTAGAACTAAAGATTTAGTGGCCGTAAATAAGTTAGGGGGGATTTTATATATATATATATTTACTAGCTGACCCGACAGACGTTGTCCTGTCATTCAATTCAAACTGGAATACCGTCAAACAACTGACAGTTATTTCAAACGTGCTTAGCAAATAGTATATAACGCTGGGGCTAAGGTTATATTATAAAAGTTTTTTAAATTTTCTAAGTTTCTGCGCAACTGTCTTAATTTTTTTTATTACCCGACTACCGGAGGGTTATGATTTTAGCACCCTATGTATGTATGTAGCCGATTTCTTTGTTCCCACGTAGCGCTGAAACTACTACTTCGATTTCAACAAGTGAGGTATCGATTGATTCGTCTCATTACCCCGATGGTTATAGGCTATATGGTGTCCGACAAAAGTGAGGGTCTTAAGAAATAGCTGGGTCTAAATTAAACCTGGAACACTTCGATAGCGCGATAAAATTTTGCAAGAGACGACATCTAGTTACAGTTCAAGTCTAATTTAGTTTGATGTGATGAATGAAGGATGACACACCCGTTGCCATGGAGACCTCTTGTTTATTTGTTACCATGGCAACGGGTCATCTAGGGATAGGCAAATGAAAAAATGTATCGATGTACATATATAGTATCGATATATGAATGGTAAAAAAAAAAAGTTAAAAACTAAAACCCGACTACATAAAAGTCTTAAACAAGCGTTCACCTATTGTCCATAGCATTTTCTTTTGATACTTAGGTAGTCGGAGGCTTTGTTACTAATTGTACCCTAGGTATATGGGGTGGGAGCCTCCGACTACCTAAGTTTCAAAAGAAAATGCTAAGGACAATAGGTGGACACTTGTTTAAGACTTTTATGTAGTCGGGTTTTAGTTTTTAATTTTTTTTTTTTTTAAATGTAAGAAATAACATTCTACCAAATATTTAGAAAACATTTTAAAAAGAGATTAATGAAATCGGTAAAACCGTTCTCAAGTAATAGCGTGACCATGAGAAACAGGGGGACAATTTCATCTATATATCTAAAAATGAATTTTTAGATATATAGATGAAATTGTCCAAATTTATTAGCCGTAATATAGCGCGGTAGCCAAGCAATGGTACTGACCTGATAAGTTTGAGGTACTCCCACATCTTCTCCAGCAAGTCATCGAAGTTCCATTTGTGATGCGCGGAGATCGGCACACAGTGAGGGATCTTGTAGATCACATCCAGCTCTTCTATGCTGATTTGATCTGGAATTATACATATTCTGATAATATATTTTGTAGATCTACAAATCAAATAATATGGCGTGTTTTAAAAAACGATATACCGACTTCAAATTCCCTTGCTTTTACATTTATTTCAAGATTTGCGGGACGAATACTAATCCCCAGGGGAAAAAATTATGGGGCCCCTTCGGGATCATTTTCTACACAATAGTAAAAGAATTTTCAAAATCGGTCCATAATTGGCGGAGATGTCGCGTAACTTACATACAAAAAAAAAAAACAAACAGTCGAATAGAGAACCTACTCCTTTTGAAGTCTGTTAAGAAGGATCATGGATTAAAGCGAAAGGTACTTAAGCTATTTAATATTCGTTTGCTATATTTTTAATAGCTTACCTTTCGCATAGTTCAATTAAAGATAAATTCATCTTTATGAATTTATAAATATTCCATTTTGAAGGTGCAACAACTTTGGGCTCATAGTCAATATACATTTATAATTTATCATTGACTAACCCCCGAATACTCGAACGAATCTCAGATTTAAGCACGACTCATTTGACGATTTTTTGACAGATTTTCATTGAAAACTGAAAAAATATCGCGATATAAGACGTGCTTACATCTGAGTTGCGTTTGAGTATTCGGCCGTCAACAACCCAAAAATGCATTTATTTTAAAACTCTATTCGTGAAAAACTAATGAGTTAGACTTTTTTTTCGCGCCCGCGTTCTATCGGGATGCCTATATGTTATTCCAGGTCCCAAACTATACCCATACCAAATTTCAGCCTAATCGGTTCAGTAGTTTTTGCGTGAAAGAGTATAATATTAGTAGGATGAAGTATTACTACGTTTTTAGAACCAACGATTCCACTTTGAAACTCAGTTACAGAGATAAATTCCATAGAACTAAATCAAAGGGGTTGTAAGATTATTGTATGCAGGGTGATTTTGGCTTTTACATGGCGACCAGACCGCACTGTTTTTTTCTTCAATATCGCGGCGCACAAGAGTTCACATATGTATTATGTAGATAGAAGAGTTTCTGAGATTTTTTTTTTTAACAGAAAACGTACGTTGATATCATAGAGTATCATTGATATCAAAGCGCGCGCCAACACGCGATCGCCATCTTCTAGAGACTTTCTCTGAGCGCTGCGTTAACGCGCCCTGACGCGCATTGACGCGATTTTGAACGGTTCTTAGGTAAGTAAATAGGATGTCCAGAAGCGCGATTCGAAAACGCGCTTAAAAATTTTACTTTCTAAATATAGAATTGACTGACCAATCTTGTTGAGCAGGTATATGCACGGCACGTATACGCGGTTCCCCTCGATAACGTCGATCAAATCGTCGCTGGTCGCGTCGTATCGCAGCGTTATGTCGGCGTTGTGGATCTTGTACTCAGAGAGAATCGTCTTCACTGTTTCAAGGTCCAGTTCTGATTGCGGGCACTGGAAGAAATCCCTTAAATATTAAATAAGTTTTTAGAGTTTTTGGCGCGGTCCTATTGCACATCGAATGTTTTGACTGCACTTATGTTTTGATTACACACCACACCCACACTAACACACACATATATGTACGTCATACACACACACCCACACACATACATACTCCCAGATTGCATACCATAATCTCACTTATTGTAAAACTTAAATTTATAAATTTGCATGTAACTGAATACTTCTGATACCCTCGAAAAACAATCAATCTTTTGACGATCGTGCCCTGATGCCCACGTCACGGGCCATGAGCCTAGTGTGGGGCCAATCTCATTAGACATACCTTTAATTATTGTACTAGCTTTAAGTTTCCTTGTTTAATATTTACGTGTGCCTAAATGTAAAGTTTTTGATTGAATAAATTATTGTATTGTATTTTATTGTAAATTATTGTATTATAAGAGTTTCCGATGAGATCAAAAAGTCGTGAAGAGTTTAATGCTGAAAGATAATAAGATAAAATAATTTCTCATATTTCATCAGCATATATACGTGCACTTCAGAATGTGCCTCTCCAAACAAGGGGGATTTGCCATCACCATTCACCATACTTGGAGGGCCGATGGGTGATTATGATTAAAGTAAAGATGAGATGTTAACAAAAATGAAGGAAGTTGCTGACCTTCCTCTGGTAGGTTTCCTCAGTCCGCTCTTACGACATCCAAGGGTCGAGTTGAAGGGGTTCCATTCTTACGCCGCCGCGACTGACACGGCGGCACATATAATGAAGCTGAACAATCCACAACATAATCTAGCAGCATACTAAGCAGAGCTTGTGAATAATCACAGTATTTTTGATATTTGAATATTATGAACATAAAGAATATTGAATATTATGCACATAAAGAATACAATGAACTTGTCATAGACACATTTATAATACAATCATTAAAATTATGGAATACAGAAGACACTAAAAGCATACCAATGGTTCCTTAAAGATAAATGTGTGTGTTACTTTAAGGAACCATTGGTATGCTAGTGCATCATCCATTTATGCACAAACTTGGTTGATGCTCTATTGTGCATCTAAATAAAATACTCACAGTAATGTTTAAATTGATTCCACCCTTGTCTTTTCTTCTATAGTTAATATTTGGAGGCTGCTTATTCAACCGAAGCCCAAAGCCTTCCAATTCATGTTCTAACAGCTTCTTGTGCTGTAGAGGCTTTAGTACGTCCAGCACGATGAATACGAGGGAACATGTGCGGGCTACAGCGATGACCTGCCGACCTCGTCCCTTGCCATCCTTGGCACCCTCAATGATACCGGGCAAATCTAGCAGCTGCAAAAATAAATGTTATGGTGTTTAGAACAAACTAAAGATAGATCCAGATATAAGTAATTGAACCAATATAAAGATAAAGAGACATTTATTGATACAACAGAAATACAGCACAGAACAAAAAGAAGCAGAATATAAGATATTATATACCTACCTAACTTTCATACTAAATACCAAAAAGCTAGCTAAGCAGGTAGGCAAGCTAGGTAGTGGATAGATCAGCTAACGACTGTGCGCTCTATGCTGTAGCAATGCAGGCCAATAGGTTCGACCTCAGCTTTATGCTACCTCACATATTTAATGCAAGGTAGCGCTGGTTTTCAGATGATGAATATAGATATGTGAGATAACTTTTTAATCTCTTTTACCTGTATTTTAGCGCCCTTATATTTAATACAGCCTGGCACTGTGGTAAGAGTTGTGAACTCATACGCTGCCACCTCAGAGTATACTCCAGCTAGTGTTGAAAGTAGTGTTGATTTTCCCACAGATGGGAACCCCACAAATCCTATACGGGCATCACCGGTCTTGGCAACATCAAAGCCTGCAAGGAAATGCTAAGGTTTAAAAAAAAACTTGATTATGGCTCTGGTCTAGTTTCACACAAGTCTACTAGAATTTGAATCAAGATTTGAAGCACTGTAAGCAGTATTTACACTAAAATTTATTCATATAGTTCCAAGTACCATCCCTAGGTGAGTTGAACCTATGAAGCAGGTAGGTAATTGATGTTCTAGGCTTACCTTCGCCTGTCGCACCGCCGCCACCTTTCGGGGTGATCAGTTCTCGTCTCAATTTAGCCAATCGAGCCTTTAGAATACCTAAATGCAGCGCCGTTGCCTTGTTTTTTTGCGTCCGAGCCATCTGTAAATAAATACGGTTTTCTCGTGTTGAATGACACATCCATTACACAAATACATTTAGAAATATACTACAGTATATGCTCGAGACGTAGAAAATAAAGTTTTAGTCAAAATTAGAGCATTTTCAAGATTATTGCTGTTTTAATTTCATAACCTCTTCGACTTACCTCAGACTCAATAGCGGCGATTTTCTCTAATATTGTACTCATTTTTGCCGCTTTTCTCTACTCTATCTAACGAAACAATTGGGCGGCCTTGTTTTTCTAGTAAATATTATTGATTTTCTTCACAGTTTTCACTAAATAACTGGAAAGCGTGTCAATTTTCAAAATGTTTCGTGCCCAACAATTTTCCAGAAACAAATTGACCGACCGACACATCATGACACCCGGTGGTTGTCAATGTCATTTACTTATCAATGTCTTGACAACACTGACATTATCATAACAAACAAATAAAAATAGAAAAAGTCGAAGCGAAGAAATATATATAGACAAGTGCCATCTCGTGAACCTAATTTTAACCTGGTTTCAAAAATTTTTAACAAACCATGGACGAACTGAAACTGTAACACTTCCAACTTGTAGTACGTTCACCCTTCCATAGATGGCAGTGTAGGAACTAAAATGATAGGAATTGTTACCCGTCGGCTTGCGCATAGTTACATACTATAGCAGGATTGGAACGTCGGAAACGTTGTCGGAAAACTGTTTTCCAGACTGTGTTGCGTGGAACCGAGCGGATCCTCAGTTGTACCCTCAACGTTGCTATCGGGCGGACTTGAGTATCGCGCGCGGCAACATTCAAGTTTCGTAATCCGAAATCGGAGAATTTGTTCTATCCGTATTGGTTTTTGTGAATGTTTCTGTTCTAATTTCTACCTAGAACTTTTTATTTTTAGTGTTTATAAAATTTATTCAATTTTGTTTTAGTGCTGTAGGTAGTTATAACAAGTTGGATTAATTACTAAATTGATTCGGTTTGAGAAAACTTTAAACTCGTGTAAATAAAGAAATTATATTTGAATAGCTGGTAAGTTTGTTTATAACCTACTGGGTAGGTAGGTACTTAACTACCTACGTAGGTACTTACTTAACTACCGACCTACTATATTAGTCATGTGAACCCCAAGTTTGAGGGGTCGTCGGTACTCTTATCTAGGATTGCCACCTTTTTAAAATGAAAATAGAGTATATATACCTCGACAGAGTAAAAGAATGTACCTACGCTATAATAAATAAGAGTACTTATCTAGTAATAAGTACTTATTAAAAAAAAAAACTTCGGAGCGGTCATTGTCCGAAATGGCAAAGAAAAGAGGTACGAGCCGCGAAAAAATTTCGAACTAATGTGGCAGTTGGCCAAAATAGCAAGAAAACCATAACAATGAGCCATAACGGCAAGTGGCGGGAATGGAAAAAAATCTGAGTTTATAGAGGTGGTCCTCGAAAGAAAATAAAGACAGAAGTTATATTTTGCTAAAACACAGTCCTTTATTGTTAGTAATAATTTCAACATGGATAGGATACGTTTGTTAAAAGTCTGTTCACTAGTATTTATGTGTAAAAATGTTTACAGTGGAGAGTTTACTGGTCTAAGAAAATCCTAACTGTATTATCTTATATATCTATGTACTGTATATCTTCCAAATAAATACAATAAAATAAATAACGAGGAGCGTGTAATCAACGTTTAGTTTTTAGACTTAACTGAAACTCAGAGACTCAGACTTGTAGCAGGTGTTGCCCAAAATGGCAAGCAAGCTAAGATAGACCCTATACCATATATAGATTAACTAGATCATATAACACATGACATCGTAGATTACCAATAAAATACAGACTTATTCAATCTCTATTTCTTTCACGAACAAACTCTTATGTGCAGGCAGAGCACGGTAGCATATAAGCCTAGTATCAAGTGCACGCTATACATAAATATAGTTATGTGCCATTTTGGTCCGGAAAGATCTGCAAAGGGTTAAGTTCCGCAAAAGATCCACAGAGAGTAGAGCTATATCCAAAACGGAGCAAAATGACCAAAGAGCCACAATAGCTCGCGCCGATAAAAAACATTGAAGATAATAATTGATATTTGACGTTTTATGTTGCGTTCAAAACGCAATGAATCTCATAGAATAACACAATGCGATCTGTTTCGTTTTAGTTAAAACTTCTGTTTATTGAAATTAACATTAAAATAAAAACTTGAAAGGCCAAATAACACATTTTCGCGTAATACGCGTATAACGCGTAGTACTTTAGGCTTAAAAAGTATAAAGTACGTTAGCCCGAAATAACCTACGATACTTTATTATAAAGTACGGGTGGCAACCCTACTCATAACACTGCTTAGATAATGTTATGGGAATTTGGTGAAACCTACCTAAATGAAGTAGCAGATACCTAATAAGTAGTCCAGAACTTTCCAGAAAAATTTAGATTTTAATTTATTGGTTTGGGCGCCTTTTTATTCCATGAAGGATGTTTCAAGTACAAGTCAGTGTTTGTTTGTTTCTTTACCTTACTTTTTCTTACACCTTACATTACACCAATGATAAAGGTTCTAGTTATTTTCGTTATGGATAAAGTTAGGATAAAATATGTACCAAGGGTGACCATAATATCAAGATTCGACGTAGCTATTCAAGAACAACAATACTCTGACATTTCTTTTTTTTTAATTTGTCAAGATTTACGGTCTGTCTTGGTTTAACAAATCTAATAGCAGACAAAAATATCATTAAGTAGGTACCTACTTAAAGTTACCTAGATCGAGGTAGGTATAGAAGAAGGTAGATCCTCAATCCAGGGAATTAGAAAATCATCATAATAAATCAACTTCAACATCTCTATGATTCAGCAACCCTTTTGAAGCTTCATCTTCATCCATTCTCCCTCGAGAATCGCCTAGATACATACCTATAGGAACCCACCTACCAAGCTACGATTGTACAAAGGATTTGTACGGAACCCCGAATTGTAGTAAAGTACCTAACTATTGTCTGTGGGTAATCCTCATGGGTACTATCACTCAATTGAACAGTAACTTTTGTCACAATAGTACGTACTACCTACCTACTCATGGTTATTCATTTTGGTTGTAATACTAATTGAGTGGTAACTGATACCATGGACGAAATCTAATACCTATACTCCGATTAAAAAACCTGGATATTTTCTTTGTATACAAAGGGGTTACAAAAACTCATTGAATATTGGTGTTTTTTTATCGTCAAATAGACACAATAGATATGGGTATCATTTAAACGATCAGCAGAGGTTTTGTTTTAGCCGAAAAATGGATTTTGCCAGCAGAAAAAGCAAATTGAGCTGCTTATAGTGGTCGGCCAAAATGATTAAATTGGTCAGCAAGTATACGACATTGAGAAGCCAATAAAATATTTCTGCAGTAATTTATTAATACACGAGCAGCAAATCATTCAAAAAACATTAATTTTGATTGACTAGGTTTAGTTTTTGAAACGTGCATTATTATGTAATTTATTCTGCAAATTGTAATACGTACCTTGTCTTTTGTAAAAGCCATACCTACCCATCTTCATTTTTTTTATATCTTTATTTATTAAAGAGGCTTTGATCAGAGTGATCATGTCACCCTCATAATTTACAATAAATTTACTTACTTTCTACGCCTTATATATAATTTAACTAATTTATATAACATTTTGGCTCCCTCTGAGAGAGGATAGGTCAAAATGCTATTACATTTTCCGAACTCATGTATGTAAATCAATTCCTGTTTGTAGCAAGTTTATTCTTTCGGTTTCGCTCCGGACACATTCGACCAAAACCTGATTACCGTCTTCTAAACGTTAAATTCTTCGCAATTTGGTGAATCAGCTTTACCCATGAGATATGCAAACTTGTTGAATGGGATGTGCCCGGACCGAAGTCGCAAAGCAATCACAATATCTTGTCTAGATATGTATGACACAGAAAACCATGGTGAACGCGTTAGTGTATATTGAATAGTACGGTACCAAATGCTCTTGGTCAAAGACTTTTCGTCAAAGTGTTCCTTCCACATTTCTGTACGTCCACGTTCCACGTCTCTGACGAAGTGCTGATGGTCCGTGAACAATGGTAAACAATCAAAAGTTATTCCCTCATCGAATGCATTATTAGCGAGGCGATCAGCTTCTTCATTACCTGGTATGCCGATATGTGATGGTATCCATTGGATACCCATCTTCTTCTTTGGTCTTACAAACTGTACCTAACTATACTTGGACAAATTTTAAATTTATTAGAACCGATTTCGAAAAAGGAGGATATTTTATGTTCGGCTGTATGTTTTTTTATGTATGTTACTCGATTTCTCCGTCAATTATGGACCAAATTTGATTATTTTTTTAATCAAATTTTAGAACCGTTTTAAAGCAATTTATTCTGATCGTGTTAGTTTTAAAATATTTATACCTTACCTTTAAGGTATCTTATCTTTATGCGGAGGACCTCAAAACGATTAGAGAGTGTTGAAAATTTTATGTATAGGATCTTTTCGTTGTTCCAGGTGAACCAAACACACGCAAAATGCCAGTGCCAAAAAACAAAAGTGAATCGTGACTCGTGACTCCAAATTCAAATATTAACGATGTCATCCGAGGTTTCCTTAGAGGAGCGCGACCGACCGGGAGTCATTCGCCGGTCGGCCGCAGTGTGCGTAAGAGCTGCTTGCTCGCAAGTTGGTCTAGTGGTACTTGTGGTGGTGTATGTACTGCTGGGTGCTGTACTGTTTGAGTATCTGGAGTCCGGGCCGGCGCCGCAGAAGCGGACGGCGATACAGCGGTCGAGAGAGGAGTGTTTGAAGGAGCTCTGGGCTATAACAGGTCAGTGAGTATTTATGGTAGAGCAGTCGTTTTCTTATCAGAACCCATACATCGTACGTTTGTGCTAGTCTATACTCTCTACGTGTACAGATTTAATGTTACAACTATACTCATCTGAAGCGAAGAATCTGATGCATTGACCTATCGGCCTCCTGAGTACTTACTACATATTCAAATTTTAAAATCATGAAAACTATTCAGTAAAAATAACAAAATAGGTCATCAGGTATCACTTATGTACAATTTTTTAATTTGAAAGAGAACAATTAATTCAACAATTGCCCCAGATTTTATGAATGTGGCGATGGAAATTAAATTACCAGAAAGTTACAGTTATTTTTATCTCCAGAAGTAACGAGCATATATTAATGAGGAAAAATATAGAGCTACCGTTTTGATTTAAATTTACTACGAAACCCTTTTCAGCTTTACCTTGCCCTGTTTTTAAAACGGGTTCCTATCTCAAGGGTAGGTCTGAAAGTAATTTCCTCGGCCATTAATAAAAGATTTTCATATTTATTAGTAAGTGCCTGTGACTTTTGATAATTAATTATTTACCTGACGCCTCGTTTCATTGGTCTCTTATTGCTCCTACGCACTAGCGGTTAACCGCGGGGGCTAACTAGCAATTAGTTAGCCCCCGCGCTTTTCTAGTTTAATATGCGTTTAACCGACAAAAAAATTCGACCATGGCAGTGGGGGCCAACCGCTAGTGCGTAACGGGCCTTAGGCTGAACTTATGGCAACGTAAAAAAAAAATAATTTTTAAAGTTATTTCTTTGCTAGTTTAAAATATTACCTATCGTTTACCTTGGTGTATTTGAAACTGAGCATTCAATTACCTTGTCATAAAACTAAGACACACTGTCAATGCGTCTTAGTTTTTTTCAAGCCAATAGAACTGCTGATACTAGGGCCTTCCCCAAAGATTGCCACAAAATATGTCTCCAGAAACATGGAAGTCACACAGTATAATAATTCAATTGAAGATCACAATTTTACGTACGAAAACCAACAATAGAAACAATAAAAAACCAATCTAGACAGAAAACAACAAAGCAGACATTTGTAAGCCTGCACTACAAAACCTATACAGCTTGTTTTAAGCCCGCGAAGACCACGAAAGTATTTGAAATGCAATCCCACTTGTTCCCTGCTCGTCCAAGTTGAAACCCCTGAACCCCACAATACTTATCTGCAACCGAACGCGCGCAATGCCCTGATAACTTCGGAACTGCATAATTTATTAGGCTTTACAATACTGCTAGCAGGGTTGGACTCAGTACTTCAGTCTCTGGGGGCATGTATTCTGCCCCGCCTAAACTAAGGACGAACTAAATTAAGGTATATCACCCTGCTCAGGCACTTCTCACTATTACTTGATTTCTTACTAAGGTACTCTCCTGGCTCCATTTTGAGCTCCGACACTTTTCTAGTTGTTTTGATTCTTCACTGTCTCTCGCTAGCTCGCCGTATCCAGTTCGCGTAGAATGATTCTTTAGACAACTATGAAATTATTCAACTATTATATTATGTTCAGTAGATACTTCTTACATACCTTCCTTATACTATTGAAACTATACTGGACAATATCACTCAAATAGGGAATATAAGCGCCTAACGTCACATACGTAAGTACCTAATTTTTTTCTATGTACGTAGATATACTGTAGGAACTAGGAAGTCGAGAAAAAAGTTCAAGTAATTACAGATCTCAAATATTTTGCCCCATTACTTTCCTCCTTAGTTCATATCTGCGCTACAAAACTGTCTTTTGTCTTGAAAGTGGTTCGTGCACAAAAGAAGTGTTTTACATTCGTAAAAGGAGAGTTTTTCTCGAGTTGCGAGAAAGCTTATAATTTGGCCATGTTTGCTACCAACATATTACATTCAATGTTGCCTGCCTACATATGTAAGTACATAATGTACGTAAATGTATTAGAATGGGCCCGATTCTGAGGACTGATTTTAATAGGAAACCTACTGACTGACATAAATGCTGCGAACAGACGAATCTTAACTCAAAGTTCAAAGGAACAATTATGATAGCTGCCCGTGTTTCTTTTAACTTGGAAGATAAGTATGGGAAGAGCCGAAAGATACAGTAAAAGTTTCTTAGAAACCATTAGCTTTTTGTGAAAACAATTTTACGTGGCTCCTCGGGCCTTAGGGAGAGTTTCGCATCGTTTACGAAAACTATTAAAGTTTTCTTTTCCTTCCATACATTTAACGCCTTGCAGCGCCCCTTTCGGAACCTGAAAGAAATTTCGTACCAGTATTAGTTACCTACTTTCTTTTCGTAGCATGACAGAGCGATCCAATAGTTTCTTAGTACATAATCAATCTTGGCATGTTAGCAGAAGAAAACTGTCACGTACTCATATTTCGTAATTCATTTAATTTTGCTTGCATATACAATTCGTATATGCAAGCAAAATATTTTCCGTTTTGGTAATTAGCAAACTCATGGGTACTATACTTTTATAACTTTGTCACTCGCCCCCAATAAGGTTTGCTGGAAGAGAACTCTTTTTAGGGTTAAGCTCGCCTTTGCCATGATATAAAACGATACATGTTTATATGTATATTTGATTTTGCAATAAAGAATTAAGAATTATTATGCTAGAAACTCTGATCGTTTTATGTGCAACGACTGCGTTCAATAAGTACGTAGGTAGTCTCGCAGAGTCGAGGCCTAAAAAGGAAAATGTGTCCACCAAACCTTCGTAAAATGTCTCCAGCTGTATGTTGAGCAATATCGTAACGTGGCTACTTTATTTTCCCGTAGGATTAAAAGGGGAGTTGGAAAAATAAAATGTGTTCAGGTGAAACGGGTTTTCTTCCGGAAAACCAACCTTTGGTGATGTAACGGCAAATGGAATTGTATTGCCATAGCAATAATGATACAAACGAAGGACTAGCAACAAATAAAATCAGAATTTTATCGATTTTGATGCTGTCGCGTCAAAGTCGTTGCGGTAATTGTTTTTCATCAGGGGGCCGCATGCGTGTTTCCCTTCTCGGTGGTATAAAAAAAACCAAGAACAATTTTTGTAAAAGGTCTACCATAGGCATGATGACTGATTTTGAGAAAATACTCCGCGATGTTTTTAGATATCTACTGCATACAAAATATATATCTGCAAAAAAAAAGGAATTTGAAGGAAAAAGATTGTTATTAAAAATGCTATTTAAATTTCGCTCTTAAACGCTACATTACTAGTGGAGTCTGCTATGACGTCACTGATGCACAAACATTTGATCATGATGATCAGAATGACCATAATATTGCCAAGAGAAGAAAATCAGACCTTTACCATAGTTACTCTGTGTCTTTACGCTGCTTAATGTGACGCTACGACCGTCACAGTTGTGTAATCTCTGATTGGTGTTCAACGTGTCATGGCGGATTGCTGTATTTTGTTGTCAGTTTGTAGTTTTATTTTAAGATATCAAAAAAAAAAATAATACATGTTTTGTAAACTATGGCCCAGGTATAGTGAGGTAAATACATAATTTTGGTGATTTTTATTTCATTCATATTCAGGCAAAGGCAACGGCAACACTTGGAGCTTTTAACCGGGATATTTACTATAAGTTCTGTCTCTTGGGGTTTCTCCGATGGTATTGTAGTTCAAATACATGGCATGATAAAGAATAGGTAACTGATGTCACTTAATTTGCCAATATTTCCTACTATAATTGTACTTTCAGTTGTACTAAACATAATAAGTCTTGACGAAATTACCTAAAAACCTAACCACAACCTTCGCATTGAATTTCCACTTTGCCAAACGACTCAATGACACGAAAACAAATAAAATCCGAACAACAAATTCTGCGTATCATCATTTCACAGGTTTTCAAGATAAATATAACGCAAATCGAAGATCACAATCGTGTATTTTTCACGTCTTACCTTTTCAATTTCAATGCTGGCCGCAAAGAACGAAGAAAAAATGAAAAAATGCGACGGGTGTTACAGAATAAAGCTCCTACAAAAGAGGAAGTACGCAATGTCGATTCTTTTATTATTAAGCAAAGCTTTTTATCCCTTGGAATCGCTTCCTCGTTTTGGTATTTTGTGCTTTGTTATGTGAGTCGAGCTTTTGTTTTGGTGATAGGTACACATTTTTTGAGGGTTAGGGGCTTATAGGTCTCAATATACCTTGACAATACAAACAAAAAGGCGGATTGAAATATGTAGGTTCATATAAAAACGATCAATAAAGGTATTTATAAAATATTTGTAGGGAAATTTAGGATAATTAATAAAGAAGGAGCTTTGTTCCGGGTTCTTTTTGGATTATAAAGAAGATTCTTCTTTCAATTGAATCAATTTCTATTCAAAAAAGGATCGATGTTTCAATCGTCTATAATAACTTTTGAATAAATTTGGCAGCTTAAACTACTTTTTAAACAAAAACTGTCAGAACGCGAATACAATTCTTCAGATAAAAGTTATTTTATTTATGTATTAAGGAAAAACAATCGACTACATTTAACTATTAAAAATATTGAGTTGCTTTACTGTGTTAAGTTTCACGAATTAAAAATCAGGCCATTAATTGTCAAAATATAAAAAATACATACATAGCTTAAGCTGACTTATGCATTAAGTCCTCTCTATTTTTTGTAGTGTTTACATTATTACATTCTTAAAATAGCTCCAGACATAAAGTAGGTAGGTACCTACGATGACCGATATCGCGCGGCGGGTGAAGTTCGGCTTGCGACGCAGTAGGTTGCGGGTTCGAATCCCTCCTTGGAACAATATTTGTACGATCTGAAATTCTTTGTTCCATGTTTTCTTGATATTTTCTATGTAAAATAAAGAATATCTATCTATATATGTATTGCATTATGTCTATCAATCATCTAGTACCCATAACACAAGCTCTGCTTAGCTTGGGGCTAGATGATGATGTGGGGATTGTTCAACATTATTGATTTATTTTATTTTATTCTTAATTAATTATAAACCCTTTACACTCAACCCCCTACTCGAAGCGACGCTGGACCCGAGAGCTGGTGAGTATCTGGCGCAGCACATTAGCATTGCCATACAGCGAGGCAATGCAGCCAGCATCTTGGAGACGCTTCCGACTGGTATTGATATGGACCAGTTGAGCTACCTGTAGATTGTTTGCAACAGACTGCAGTTATCTCAATTGTTTCAATTGTAAATACAAGTTCAAATTTGTTTGTATTATTTTATTGTTATTTTCTTTGTCAATAAAGAATTACACCCTAAAAAGTAATAAGAATCACACGCCTCGAAGTTCCGACACGAGTAGGGTAATGTAATGAAGGTTCTCGGAGAACTCAATAAATGCTAATGGAATCGACACATTGTCTGTCCGTTTGTTAGCACAGTAAATGGAGCGAACTGTGAATGACTTGCGTTAGGAACTAGTGGAACGGCGGCGTTGTTTATTAACGCATCAATGTAGTTTTGTGTACGTAAATCTAATCTATATATATAATAATTAACCCCTATTTGTCCTGGTCCGGCTATAACTTGAGAATGGCATGTTCCGATTACATTCATCTTTTTTTAAAAAATGTTTCTTAAATTTTTTAGAAGGTTCTTACATTAAACAAAGATATGAAAACTGCGCAGAACCTTTCGACGAAACGTCGCAAGACCTTTGCCCGCCGCGCCACATCATCGGTAGTCCATACTAGAGATGAGTCCGGTATTCAATAACTAACTAAGTACCTGTTAGCATGGTCCTAAAATATCTAACGCTATTGTATAATCAACATACCGCTAGGGAATAACTGTGCAAGGCGAGCATCGCGCCTAACCGACCGTGAGCCATAACTACCCAACTCTTCAATACCTATCTACGCATAGGTACTAGCGGACCGTTCACCCGTAAAGTTATGTAGCTGCAACAAGTATTTGGTATTTCTAACCAAATCGGTTAGAAATATATTGGGTAGAAATCAGGACCGGTATAGAGTATTGTAACGTTATTGGGTACCAGTTGGTACTGGCGGTATTGAAACGAAATACCCAACTAATAACTGGTAGCCAAAATATCCAATAACTCCCATCTTGAGTCCATACCATCCTACTAATATTATAAATGTCAAAGTTTGTATGGATGGATGTATATGTACGTATGGATGTATGGATGTATGGATATTTGTTACTCTTTCACGCGAAAACTACTGAACCGATTAGGCTGAAATTTGGTATGGGTATAGTTTGGGACCTGGAATACAGCATAGGCTATTTGTTATCCCGGTAAAACGCGGGCGAAGGCGCGGGCAGCAGCTGGTACTAATAATATTAATCCACACTTGGCATTCTAAGATTAAAAATCCGATAGTTTGGATGGATGGATATTTGATACTTCTACTTACACGCTAAAACTACAGAACGAATCGGGCTGAAATTTTGCATAGATGTAGTGTTCGGCCTGGAATAAAAAATAGGTTATGTTTTATCTCATCAATCTGCTCTCATGGGATAGAAACAACTTTTAAACATTTCCATAGAAACAACGCGTGCGAAGCCGCGGGCAGAAACTAGTTCGAAAGTAATTATGTTTGTCTGTCTGTATCCTTTTCATACATAAACGGCAGAACGGATTTTTATGAGATTTGGTGAGGTCATAGAAGATTTCCCGGGGAAAGAAATAGGCTTCGTCTAATCTTGGAAAAACGTGTGCGAAGCTGGGAGCGGACACTACATACAGTACCCATAGCACAAGTTCTTATGTTACTCGTTTAGTTACACTGACAGAGTCCTGCCAGTGATGTTGCCTCTCTGAGCTCCTCGCGTAAAGTTGCATAGCAATCATAATGTACTTACAAACTATTAGAGATGAGTCCGTTATTTAATAACTAACTCAGTACCTGTTAGCATGGTCCTAAAATATCTAACGGTATTGTAAAATCCGCATACCGCGAGGGAATAACTGTGCAAAGCGAGCATCGCGCCTAACCGACCGTGAGCCATAACTACCCAACGCTTCAATACCTATACTTACGTAACTATCATCTACGCATAGGTACTAGCGGACCGTTCACCCGTAAAGTTATGTAGCTGCAACAAGTATTTGGTATTTCTAACCAAATCGGTTAGAAATATATTGGGTAGAAATCAGGACAGGTATAGAGTTATTGGGTACCAGTTGGTACAAGCGGTATTGAAACAAAATACCCAACTAATAACCGGTAGCCACAATATCCAGTTCCTTCCATCCAATAACTCCCATCCTTACAAACTATTATGTACTTATTTTGTAAAAATGTCTAGAATAAAAAGCACGTAATATGCATGTTACTTAGGTTAGTAACATGTTTCCAAATTATAAGCATAATTTATTTAATTATAACCCACCATCTCCCTTCCACTCCAGGTCAAGCAGACGGACGGCACAATACCATCCTTATCTGGTGGATATACCATCCACTCGTACAAAGCGGTTTTCCTCCACCTTCATCATTCGGACCTCTAAGGATTGGAACTCGCTGCCTGCTTCTGTTTTAACTGCCAATTACAATCTGCGTCTCTTCAAGACAAGAGTGAATAGGTATCTTCTAGACCTTCGTACACACGATACACCGTCGGCCACATCGTCACTTTCCATCAGGTGAGATTGTGGACAAAAGAAGGTCCATTGCTCATAAAAAAATATTTAACACTTAATAAGTAATGTTTAATCTAAATTCAGATGAAACAAAAGACTACGATGCATAATGTTTGAGGATGTTTTCAAAGTTTAGAAATCCAACACTTAACGCATGACAGTTGAGTCATAATTATTGCATAACGTATAGATTTTATAATGTACTTATTTTTGGCTGAAATACCACAATCAACAAAGCCTTTCTCTATCAATACCAAAATGATCAATGACACGTCACTACGACAACGCCGATAGCTACGTCAGCTATCGGTCATTATGCAATAACTCATAATAATCATCGTACTCGTAATATGAGACACATTTCTGTTATTAACAGATGGGGATGATAGAATACGGTTTTTTGTTATTGTGCTATAGTATTTACACAAAATACAATTGGTTAGGTACAAAATTAATATACAGTAATACCTAATTGTAAAAATGTGTAGTAATTTATTTCAACAGAGACGCCAAAACAACCAATAGTAAGACAAATTACAAAGTAGTATTTACAGTAATGTACATTTTCTAAAAATCTAAGCCATCAACAGAAGGCAGAATGCCCAGAATTCTGGCAGCATTGCCACGTTGAATTGCAATGCAAATTCGTTGCCTAAATAGAAGTTGGCATTCCGATCACCTGTGATTACTATTAAAATATATTGTATATAAATATATTTGGTTCTTAAACCGAGTATAATATTGGTAACACATAGAAAGTATCATAAATAACATAAGAGAATACATAAGATTACGTAGCACTTTAGTTTGGGTAGAGTGTCTACGGCGTAGCACTTTCGTAGCACGCCTACGATTACGTACCATTATTTATAGCATGTTTAGATGACTTATTCCAGCTTCTCCCCTAAAATTAGTGGAAAATCTGGATTGCAAAAATATAAATTCCAGTTTTCCCCCTTAAAGAGTCCTCTCAGTGGGGAAATCTGGAACTAATTCCAATGGATAGATAACACCGAAGGAAATGCCATGAATAGTCGAATTAAAGAGGGCGGCCCTTGGCAGGCGCTATGAGCAATCTCTTCCAGGCAAGACTATACCATAATAATTTACGGCATATTTTAGGTTTTTATTTTTTTATTTTCCTGCCAATTACAATCTGGGTCTCTTCAAGACAAGAGTGAATAGGTATCTTCTAGACCTTCGTGATACACCGTCATCAGCCACATCCTCCTCCATCCACCTCCATCCATCGACTCCCTGCGACCGCTACAATGTCGTCGGTCCATCGAGTGGATGGTCTCCCATGTAGGGGGGATTTGCCATAAACACCACGCTTGGCAGGCGGATTGGTGATCGCAGTGTTGGTGTTGAAAAATACTCAGAAGGAAGCTGCTGCCCTTCTTCTGGTAGGTTCCCTTAGTCGGCTCTTACGACATCCACGGGTTGAGTTGGTGGGGTCGTATTCGTAAGCCGCAGCACCACGGCCACAGCGCATGCACTCATGCGCTGAGGGCCAATTAAAAAGTTTCGTTTTTTACGTTACGTTTTTTAGTGAAATAGATCTCGAAACGGGTCTATATGACAGGTTAGGCCATAAAGTTACCGACCTTTCAAAATAACTTGAGTATAAAAAACATACATACATACATACATAGGGTGCTAACCTCATAACCCTCCTCCGTTGGTAGTCGGGTAAAAATGAAGACAATTTCTCGTACTTTTTACCTTATCTCACAGCAATTACGTACGTCAATATTTTTGTTTCACATATGTAGAAACGTATAATTTTCGCAAAGATTACGTTATGCTGCTTACGTTATTTCATGATAGATGCGTCAAAAGCAATGCTTCATGTCGTCATGACACGAGTAAATCCCATAATTTAAATGTAATTACGACGTGTTCACGTGTGGAAATCCAATGCTTCTTTTGTAGCTTAATTATAATTGAGGAAAGAGTTTTTCGTAAAATTTCAATTTAAATTTTGTATTTTTTTGGTGTACCTCTATTTAATGCGCGATTTTTGGTCGGTTCATGATATAAATATTATTAATATAAAGTAGGTAAGTAATCATTATTCTTCTCTCGGAACCAAAACATTTAGCCATGTCAACTCAGCACCGATGCTTTCCTCTTCTTAGAAAAAAAAGCTAGGAGTAGATTACAAAAAATTTGCACCTTTTGTGTGACCCTAGAAAGAGGTTCAAAAACTCTGAAAAGGGTTTTAAAACATAATAAAAATAAGGAAATCAAAAGTACATACACATCAGTATCAGTGTATAGTTATAAATGTTTTAATAATTGCCAGCCATGGCAACATTGATTTATGTGGTTACTCCTGGCAACCCTATTTAGGACTGTCATACATTGCGTGTACAACGAAAGACAAATGGCTATTGGAGGTGCAAAGCTGTACCCACAAACAATGTCACAAATAAACCATTGTTGAAGTTTCGAGCGAAAAGTTTGGGGAACTTTTTGCACAAAGATTTTTGTAAATGATTGTTATGTTATTTTTACTTACTTGCGGATTTTTTGCCTTCATTTATCAATATGATTCTGACCACCACTATGGCGCAGCGGGTGAATGTCCACCTGCCGCAAGAGATTGCGGCTTTGATATCCGCTTCACAAGAAATGTTGGAAAGATCTCCAGAAAAAAAAACCCGCTTTTCTGAGTGTTTTCTATGTATGATATTCTATGTTATAAGGTATATCAGTTATCTAGTCGAAAACACACCGTACCAAGCTCTACTTAGCTTGGGGCTAGCTAATTGTCTTCGACTACGCTAAATTCTAAATGAGAACCTCTATTAAACTGTAATACTAAGGCAGTTACACACTCTAAAAACCTGAACGGTCGCAAATATGTAAATGCGGTTACCATTTGTTTACACTGTCCTTTCCCTTGCTCGGGTTCGGTGTATAAAGCCTTCAAATAAAACAAAGTGACGGGCGTGGGTGTGACAGTAGCTTTATTTTTAACTCTTGGCGTTGAAAAATAATTGCCCTGTTCCTGCTTGTAGTTGAACTGCGAAAATGTGATGAAAGGTTAGGCTGGGTAGAGATTTTTAACTTTGAGAACGTATGTATTTGAATTTCGGGATTCTGAAAATAAAAAAATATCATGCAGTTCGACTACCCTAATTTTCAGTCTCAACGGAGACTACGATAACTACTAACTACCTTGTGCGCAGAACATATTATAGTGCACAAGTGTGTGCCCAAACACAGGTGCACTCTCTATTCGCTCACTCAATCTGACGAGATTGCAAACCGACACGACCGGTAGAGGTCAAATGAAAAATAAACAAATAAATAAATTAGATTTAATTCATTATGAAACCTGCAAAACGCATTGGGGTTTCCGCTACTAAATATGTAGGAAAACCGAAAATAGGTTGAGCAGGTAATCTCCTTTTCACATACCCCACATGTAAGTATGAAATATAGCAGCCGTAATATTCATATCTTTGGATAAATAAAAATGAATTTAACAAAACATCGTAAGAACGATGACATCGTAGCGGTTGCAGGGAGTCGATGGATAGAGGTGGCTCAGGACCGCTATTGGTGGCGTCGTTCGAGGCCTATATCCAGCAGTGGACGTGTATTGGCTGATATGATGCTGATGATCATAAGACCATGAGCGGGCACGAAGAGTCAAGCATTTATAGGAGCCGCCATATTTTATTACGCCATATTTTTCTATTTTAGTTGGCTCCTTAAAACAAATACTACCTTTCACACTGCCCACTAATTTTATAAAGACGAAGTTTGAGCCGTATATACAGGGTTATTAATAAATCTCTGGCACTGAACTGCAGGTTCCCATCATCATGAACACGTTTTTGAATACGGTACGTCTTAGTGTTCGTGACGGTCGTGAAGACGTCATTTCTTTAAAAAAATAGTAACCTGCCTCTGGTACAAAATGTTACTGAACCGTAGTACATACAAATTATGTATTCACTCTTTTTAACCGACTTCAAAAGGAGGAGGTTCTCAATTCGGCCTGTATGTTTTTTTTTTGTATCTATGTTACGCGATATATCCGCTAATTATGGACCGATTTTGAAAATTCTTTCACTTTTGTATAGAAAATGACCCAATGAATTTTTATCCCCAGCAGATAAGTACAATATTTATCCCGCAAAACTTAAAATAAATGTAAAAATAAGGGAATTTGAAGTCGGTTTATCGTTTTTTAAAACACGCCATATCATTAATATTCCGTAAAAGCGTGTAAACTGTAGGTAGAAGCTAGTTCATAATAAACAATTAAACGGAGTGGAAAATCGCTGGTGAAACATCTCAACAGTACAATGTCTACGGTTCATTTTTTATTTTATCGGTCGTTGGTCCCCACCACAGAGAGAAATATAGTTATTTCTTTAACTTTCACTCTTTTAATAAATAATATAATATATAAATAATGCTGGAAAACCCACACAGCATCATCTAGCCCCAATCTAAGCAGAGCTTGTGTTATGGGTACTAGATAACTGATATACTTAATACAATATTTACATACATAGATAAATAAATTTCATATAAGCTCTGCTTGGGACTAGATGAGGGTGTGTGAGTGGACCAGCATTATATTTTTTATCTCAAGGTGATGTTAATATGATGGTATAGGTATCGATCTCCTTTGACTTCGCCAGCCTTATTTTACAAGCTTTTATTTAACTTGCAAAGTATGTTTGTTCGGGTCAAATCTTGCAACTAAATTTTAGACCAGTTAGCCTGAACCGATTGAGCTGATATTTGGCATAATTATGTAAATTCGGTGACAATGCAAATGTTATGGTAACATCGAGATGGTCTGATGATGGAAAGCGAAGTTGGCCATAGGAACTCCTAGATAAAAAAAGTCTTAACTGCGCCGAATTTGGGTTCGTTGGATTTGTCTTCTCAAGCACTTTCGTCCTAGATGATATAAAAGTTTGTATTTAGAAGATATTTAAAATAAAAAAAATATTTCTATTGTTGTTAAGATCGAGGTTTGCCCACCTAGTTCTGCAATTACGTCTTTTGACACCTCTTGTTTTGACACGTATCCAAACAATATTGAACGGAACAACAATACAACAAAGCTCATTCTCTATTGAAAACTGAATTAAGTAACGAGGGCCGAACTCGATTTACATAAAAACAATGAGAAACACTCTGAGGGCACACCGCAAAAATTATTTCCGCCCGTAAAATGTAAGCGACGATTTAGAGTTCCGCAGGAAGTGAGGTTAATTTTTAGCCAATAATTGCGGTGTGACTGAAGCAAATAAACCTAACGCTAGGTAATCTTGATTTTCTTATTGTTGATTTATGATAGACCTCAAATAAAACGGCGCTTAGAAAATTACAATAATAGTTATTGCAAAGCCAAAGACACCTTACCGTTGTTCTACTGAGTTTCATAAGTATTTTTTTTCGATAGGATTATAATGCTCTTGACCGCAGGTGGCCATGACAGCGTTCCCGGACTTTTGGCGGGCGCAGAGGGCGCCTCGCCGATAAAGTTAAGTTTCATAAGTCAAAAAATCACGTCAACCTTATAACACGAAACCGATCGTTCTCGTTGACGCGATTCAGCCTTGGTTCACTTTTACTAGCGACATCTAGGGGCGTGCATCGGAACTTAATAGAATAAACAAATATGTTATACAAAATCATCTTAACAATTTATAAACACAATTATAGAACATCATCATCATCAGCCCATACACGTCCACTGCTGAACATAGGCCTCCCCCGTACGACGCCACAAATAGCGGTCCTGAGCCGCCTCCATCCATCGACTCCCTGCGGCCGCTACGATGTCGTCGGTCCAACGAGTGGATGGTCTCCCATGTAGGGGGGGATTTGCCATAATCACCACGCTTGGCAGTCGGATTGGTGATCGCAATGTTAGTGTTTAAAAATACTCAGAAGGAAGCTGCTGCCCTTCCTCTGGTAGGTTCCCTTAGTCGGCTCTTACGACATCCACGGGTTGAGTTGGAGGGGTCGATATTCGGACGCCGCGGCCCCACGGCCATTATAGAACATGTTAACTTGAAGTCCTTTCTTTTCTCTCCATCTTCATTGTTTATTCTTTAATACACAAAAAAATATATTCTTGGCTTACATAAGTAAATATAAGGCCTATGCTACCTCCAATAGGATAAAATTTGAAGCTCTTGCAGTCGTTAGGGAACCCTTCTACTCAGAAAATGCCGCGTAATTAAAAATTTATAAGCAGAAAGAGACGGAACCAGTTTCACCTGTACCACCATTATTTCACGTGTAATCCTACGCCATTGTGTTTTGCCAAGTTTATGTAAACGCCGGTGATTTTCGACTTTTTATTGGGAGTGCTTTACATTTGTAATTTTTTTGTTATTTGAGTATACCACTTTGCTAATGAAAAATGGAATTTTGTCACTGGCAATATACTCGAGTTGCTTTTCGTAACACCTTATCTCCAATTTTGTACAAAATATTTTTTTTAGAATATGAGAAATATTTTCATTATCTTTAGCTTGCCGCATCCAACACCGTTTGTTACTTTCTATTAATAGCTATTTTCACAAAAATTTCGCAGTGATTAAGTACCAAGGTTGTTTATTTTGTTATTTTCAGAAACTACACCGTTAAATTATATGGCACATATACACTAGCCAAAATTGATGTGGAATGTTTGTAAACAAACCACACATACACTCTCCCACTCTGTTGTCGCATCTCTTTAGACATAACTTAGATTACTTGCCGATTTGAGATTCTTCCTTCAATATTGCTTGTATCTTTGTAACTGAAACTCGTCGCCATGCAAGTGAATTTTAGATTTTTGGGTTTTTGTTTGTTTACAAATATTCCACATCAAGTTTGCCTAGTGTATAGGTAGGTATTTATTGGCGCTTAGTTTACAAACTGGTCGCATCTCCCCAAACTCACACAAAAGCTGCATCAACAAAGTCGATTCCATTCAACTAGTTCTAGTTCCCAACTCCACATACACTATCTGAAGTAACGCATAATGCATGGAACTTTCCAGAATGGTCTAGAATAGTCACATCTGTGGAATAGACAGACAATGCCAGAATCTCGGTCATATTTCCGTCGCCGAGTAAAACCCACATTGCACTCAAAAACTACACAGTAATGAGAACGTCAAGTGTTCATCGCTAACGAGCAAGCCTTGCTAATTTAAACTCTAAATACACTACTGTAGACGTGAGATCCGTTGTAGTGTTTTGCTAATTCAGACTCTAAGAACAGAGAATTATGGGATGGATTACCAAAAATCAAGAGATGAGTCCCTTTGCGTGGAGTTAATGAGATATGCCATTATCAAATTGAGGGCACCGAAGCGAATTGCGACGTAATGTTTGACGCGAATAAGGGAAAAACGCGAATAAACTCCACGATACATTTCATATGACACAATCCTTCCTACTAATATTATAAATTGTGAAAGTTTGTAAGGATGGATGTATATATATGGATATTTGTTACTCTTTCACGCAAAAACTACTGAACCGATTAGGCTGAAATTTGGTATGGGTATAGTTTGGGACCAGGAATAACATATAGGCTATTTTTTATCCCGATAAAACGCGCGCGAAGTCGCGGGCAGCAGCTAGTATGATAATATCTGAGATAGCAGCGAGTTTTTACTCTATGGATGATATGAAATGTGGCGTCGTTTGGGGGAGGCCTATGTTCAACAGTGGACGTATACGGGATGATGATGATGATGATGAATATGTTAAATTTGCCTGGAAGAGATATTAGCAATGAAGCCACCGATTGTGCCACGCTAGATATATCTAGTTAGTGTTTAAGTGTTTCACGTATTGATGGTGCTATAAAGTAATATTATATTCTATTCAATAGAATCTGGTAGATAAATACATATATTAAATTTTCGCGTCGTATATTAAATGGTCGCGGGTTCAAGTCCCGCCGGAGTCGTAAATTTTTGGGATATTATTAAAATTCTTTATGATTAACCAAAGTGCGGGCATAAGCACTATAATAACAAAAATATTAAATTTTATTTGACACATTAAACAGATTTAAGAGAAAATAACAGTGTTCACTTTATTTCTTAGTTTTACTTATGATATTTGAATTTTGTTATGTTTCCAAGAGTCCTGTAAGGTCTAAAGGAAATAAAGCACTTTGATATTTGACATCCAAAAATATTGTATGTGGTGCATTTAGATTGTTCTCTTACTTTTTGAAGGTATTTCCTGCTCTGATTTAACTATAACCATTGGAACTCTTTCATACGAAAACTGAACTACGAAAAAAACATAAATTTTTATACTTTCACATGAAGCTAATCCTATATGTATCCTCTAATATTATAAAAGTTAAAGTTTATAACAAAAGCGAAGAAAGGAGTCGTCCGTCAACTCAGACCATGAATCTTGTTCCAACTGGTGTGAGTTCTCTTCTTTGTCGTATTCTTCATTACTGAAGATCGTGCCCGTCCTGGAACGCTTTCACGGAGACACCGATGAACCGCTTCCACACTGCTCTGTCTTCGGCCTGTCTCAGGGCTGCAGGCAGAGTGAGTCCCGTTATTGCCTCGATTTGGTCAGACCAGCGGGTTGGCGAGCGCCCTCTTGGTCTTTTCCCCTCTATCAGTTTTTCGAGGTTGTTTGATTGCCTTCGGGCGATATAACCTAAATAGCTCAGGACTCGTTGGTAGCATATTGTTGACAATCTGATTCTGATTTTCAGTCGATCGAGGATAGATCTGTTGGTTCGTTTTGCTGTTCACGGTATGCGCAACAATCTCCTCCAACACCACATCTCAAAAACCTCGATCTTTTTTCGGTCAGCTGCACGAGTTGAACACGATTTAGAGCCATATAGAAAGATTGGGAACACCAAAGATATCACGATTCTCATCTTGGTGGTATTAGAGATGTCTCTGGTGTGAGTTAATGAATCGTAAACAAGTTATACTAGTAATTTTAGTACAGTCAACCAAAAAAGTGTTTGTAATATAATAGACACATGGCATACTTATTACGCGAAACGTACTGAATAGATCGGGCTGAAATTTTGCACACATCAAGACCTGGAATGGAATAACATGTACGCTACTTTTAATTCCAAAAAAACGCGTGTGATAACTGGAAAAGAAGCTAGTAAAAGTAAAATATTACTTAATAAAATTTTGTCCAGCTCCGGTCCCTTTTTACTTCTGCAAGCCGGTATTATTTTATGCCTAAAATTACTCATAATTATGTGAAAGTTGGGTGGTGTTTAAAACTCCCCTAAAAGTTTAGTTATAAAATAAATTATGTACGCATCCACCATTGTGATATTATTAGTGGAGGTATGTCACGAACTCGTTTCATTTATTAGTTTTAAGTTAAGTTTAGTTTGACGGTAATAGGAACCATTAAAGTGCAATCAAATAGAATGAATAAAGGTAATAAAGTTTTCTATTTTTGATACCTATGATATTTTACACTGCTTTGTTAGGTACGATTTTTAACCGACTTCAAAAGGAGGAGGTTCACAATTCGTCTGTATGATGCTTTTTTTATAATATGTTACGCGATATCTCCGCCAATTATGGACCGATATCGATACCGATATTGTATAGAAAATGATCCCGAAAGAGTCCCATAAAATTTTTATCCCCAGGGGATTAGTATTTATCCTGCAAAACTTAAAATAAGTGTAAAAGTAAGGGAATAGTTTTTTAGAACACGCCATATTATATCAAAGTAATATTTCTATGGACATGTTTCATAGAACTACTAAAATAAATATAAATTTTAAAAAAAACTAGCTTCTGCCTATGGATTTGCACGCATTGTTTCTATCGTTCCGATGTTATTTCTATTACATGTGAACCAATTATTTGATAAAAATCTGATAGCCTAGGTTTTATTCCAGATCAATAGGTACCTTAATCTATGCAAAATTTCAGGTCGATCTATTCAGTAGATTTGGCGAGAAGTGTGATAAACAAAATGGAATAGGCACTTCATATTTATTTCAATACAGTTATAAAAAGTAGAAAACAAACAAAACGGAAAACAATAACAAAAAAGTAATAGACACAAATTTGTAGGTAGTAAAAAATATAATTTTTTTTTTCTTTATTTTAACAATATCCAGAAAATTACAGCTAACTTATAGACTAGGTAAACAAATGGGCGCTGAAGGCTAATTACCAATTTCCACAAAAAGGCACTGAAATAATTCAAAACAAAGTTTTAGGATTAATAAGACTTTACCAGAATCAGAGTCAGAATTAGAATCAATAAATTTATTTCTATAAGCTTAAAAAATAAGCACTCAGAACAGTCAAATTTTATGCTATAAACAGTTATAAATATAGTTATTATTATTAAAATACCTACTTTTTACCGACATCAGTTTAGGTAGCTAACGTTTTACCTTTACCATTTCCGAAAAAATAAACAATTTATGTGACAAAGTACTGCCAATCTTTTACCAAAATAAATGAAGGTCACCCTTTTTCCTTTACAACCACAAAGTCCTACTATAAATCATGTATTGTTGTCTTTCCAAAAACATAAATTATGGTTCCTATCTATTCTATGCCTTTGTAGAAAATTGCTATACGGTACCTTTATTCAAATACGTCGTGTTTAATATATGTATAATATAATAGCTGCCGCCCGCGCCTTCGCTCGCGTTTTATCGGAATAAAAAATAGCCTTTAAGTTATTCTAGGTCCCAAACTATATCCATACCAAATTTCAGCCTAATCGGTTCAGTGGTTTTTGTGTGAAAGAGTAACAAATATCCGTACATCCATCCATCCTTACAAACTTTGACATCCTACTAATATTATAAATGTCAAAGTTTGTAAGGATGGATGTATGGATATTTGTACCTCTTTCACGCAAAAATTGATGAACTGATTGAGTTGAAGTTTGGTACTACGTGGTGGGTTGGTGTAATATAATAACATATAGGCTATTTTTTATCCCAATAACGTGGGCGAAGGCGATGGCAGCTGCTAGTTTATAATATTAGTAGGATATTAAACAAGACGTATTATACAAGACGTATAGTATAATATATATTAAACAAGACGTATTGACTCTATTTTAAGAAAAAAACTGTGAAACTAGAACAAAGACAATAAAAATAGAAAACAATACGTCTCTGAAAGCCCCAGAGTCATTTAAAACAAACCCGTGGAAATTCGGGAAGTCATTAAGGTGCAGACAGGGGACAATTAGGGAATCTGGGCCAGAGCGGGACAGAGACAATCTGCCCTTTTGTTGCATAAGGTCAGAGAGAGACGCAATATAATTTCGCGTATTGTGACCGTTGGAAACGCTGAGCTGTGAGATTCGCGCTCTTTATTCGAATGAATTACGTTTTACGAATTCAGTTTTCAAAAGATTTCAGGATTCATTTGGACTGCGACTATAAATTGTTTTAAAATGGTAGACTTGACTACTTTTACCATGGTATAAGAAAACAAGGTATGCTCTTCCGAGACACGATGGTCACTTGGGTGGCTCTTGTGACGTCATCATCGCCATCAGCGAATAAGAAGACGAATCTGTTTCTTGTTGATACCAGTAGCGTAAAATCGTAACTCCTCGAGCTCCTGTATGAATCTGATAAAACTATGTGGTTTTGTATTTACCAATTATTTATCACACTGACTCGTGTTTAACTAACGCTGTTTTGACTGATTTAACAAACATAATGGACGATTGGCACTTTTTTATTGATTTTTCAATTAACCCATACATAGTACATTCTGTTGAAATAAATTGGCAACTGGACAGGGACGTCACAAGAGCCACTCCCGGAGGAGCAGACCTTTCTTGGCCATAGCAAATAACTTAATCAGTGGGTGAAATCAGGTTCTTTAATAGGTACGACGACGATTTTTTATAATCAATAGGTCTATCGTTAAACCACAATCTCACCTAATAGAAAATGACGATACTTAGATCCTTTTTTTTTATTATACCTCACACACAATCGACACACGCCATGAAAATAAGTGCTAACGAAAATATTAGTGACCCCGTTCTCCTCACGTTGCATTTCCTCATGTCTGTGGGTCGTGATTCCTCCGTGAAATGATCTTGTCTCGGACAATATTGTGCCAGCTGTATCTGTCCTTGGCAGCGTGAATAGCGTCGTGGAAATTCGTGTCCAGGGTCTTGCGGATCTGATCCGACCATCTAAGTGGCCTGCGTCTTCTAGGACGTTTTCCTTTTACCTCGCCTGTGACCATTAGCTGTTCGAGATTTTCACCGGATTTCCTGGCTTTGTGGCCAAAGAACGTCAAGACTTTGCACAGGCACATTGAGGACAGTCTCGTCTTCACCTTCAGTTCTCGCGAAATGGAAACGTGACCCTGTATGACCCCATTTTTACCTAGTAACTACTAGTTAAGTCGGAATCGATTTTGCCTACGAGACAATACAACTAGCTCAATACGAGACGTAGAGAGCTGAAATTTTCAGGATATAATTTTCTTGGAACGCACTGATTTTTTTAGTTTTACCTACAATCTTGGGTTGCAAGGTTTCTTGCATTTTGACGTCAAAGTTATGACCTTATCAGTTACGTCTTAATCGATATTATTCAAACGTTCATACACGCGGTATGAACCTTCTTGAAACTTTTTATGGTTACAAAAAATAACAGCGAAAACTGAACACCGTTTACAATGAACCTCTATGTCTGTCCATTAAAGAGCCAGATTTTTTTTAAGGTTTCAAATAAAAACAAGATTACATAAAAACTGTACATATTTTTGAAAATTTTACTATTTCATAAATAAGCACTAATCAAAAGCTACTAGTTTATGTATGTTTTATAGATGCACATTCAATGGTTTCTGAGAAACAACATTTTGCAAAACGTTACCCCAGCAGGAAATTTAATATCTCAAAAACCTTAAGACGCACAAATTTTATTTTTAGGCCCACATTTATACACAAATATAAGTTATCTGCCCAGATAAGTCAAATTTATCTAGGGTTATTCGTTTAGAATCTTCCTGCTGGAAAAACGTTACCCCAGCAGGAAACGAATTTTGCGTTTTATTCCATAACGTGAACACGCACAATTTTTATTATCTTGACGCACATTTACAGCGTAGAACGCACTTATTATTTGTAGAACTCACTTCATTCTAGAAGAACCTTTTCTGCTGTGGTAACGCACACGTGTCTTATACGCAGACATAACATTATTCAAGAAAAATCATACGAAAATCATGAACTTATTCTGAACAAAGAAGCTATCAAACCAATGGTACGTATTGCAGGAAGAATTTGCCTGCCTAGTTGGCTTTATCCCTGCAGGCTTTGAAGAAATATATTCTAGATTTCTAGTACCTATTTCATATACGAGGCGTCTATCTCAAGTTTAACATAGGTACCTTCTTGGTAGTTCGTAGACGGAAGCTCGTACGTAAACCTTTTAGGTATAAAGAAGTATAGCTGAGCCAAAAATTTTAATACCTTAACCAACTCGAAATTGCGCGGCGGGCAAAGGTTCGCCTATGACGTAGATTGCGGTGTCGATTACCGACTCGGAACAAATGTTCGACGATCAGCAAATATTTTTCTTGGGTGTTCCGGGTATTTTCTGTGTAGGTATAATAAAAAATATGTATATGTAAAGCCACACACAACTTATGTAAATTAGGTATAAGTAGTAATTAGGTATAAGTTGGTAAGTATCTATATACTAAAATAATATAAAAGTGAATCTAATTCTGTCTATCTGTCTGTTACCTTTTCGAGCCTTAATGGTTTAACAAATTTTAATGAAATTTTGTGTCAAGGTCCTAGATATCCTAGGGAAAGACATGGGCTAATTTTAACCTGGAAAATTGCGCGCATAGCTGCAGGAAGAGAAGCTACCTAGTACCTAATTTATAAAGTCAGTATCCAGTTCAAGTTTATTTACTGAATAACATAATTTTATTGTTTTGAAAAATCCAATCCTTTTGTGTTTTCAATATTTTTTAGTTTTTCGGGACAAATAGTTATCATTCGGGAATATTTTTTTTATGACACTATCTTGGAATAATTTTCCATACAATATCGAAAGGATTTTCCAAATCGATGATGATGGGGAAATCGACGAATATACGAAAAAAAAAACACATTCAGCTGAACATAACTGTTACCTACTATGAATATTTAAGTACTGCCTAGGTAATAAGATTATTAAATATATTTCTTTTTTAGGTAAATAAATTAACTCTCTCTCATAAAACCACATCCTCTTTTGTTTTCGTCAGCACATAAAATGCTTTTACATCTTCACAAGAATAGCACGAGACATAAGTATCTGGATGCCCTCCGTTTATCCTTTGACAAAATATCTAAATATAAATCCTATGACGGAATGCAAATTTTAAAATGCCTCTGTAAGCGCGCACTGAACGTGGAGTCACAGAATAAGGCAGAACAAGGACAGTCAACCCTAAAATTATGTCGAACACAGCTGACTTCATTGACAAAGCAAATTACAATTAAAGAATAGAGAAAACTTAGAGCTAGTATTTATAATTGAAACAGTTGAGATAAGTGCAGATTATTGCAAACTATCTAGAGGTAACTCAAATGATCCATATCAAAAGTCGCGATACTAATCGTCCTCCAATACCGCAACCGCGACAATGCCTTCGGGAAGTCATCAAATAGCACATAATTAATTTGATTGCCATTGGTTTTGTTGGCATGAAACCTAAACTAAACTACTAATTTCGTATAAAATTATAGAATTGAGCATAAGAGAACAAAATGAATCGTGCAAAAGGGAAGCCCCGTTGTGCAACTATTCGCAGTTGAGCAAAAGGGAACATAATGAGTTGCATAAAAGGAAAGCCGCGTAGCGCAATTTTTTCGCAATTATGCAATCACAGCTGCACAAAAGAGAACTCGCGTAAAAAATCCCTTTTTTAAGATCTAAAAAAGGGACAGCATATTTTTTAGGCTAGTTTAAGAGACAGTCATACGACGCCATTTTGCGAAAAAGACAGGCATAGGATTTCGCGTTCATAGGAGCGAGTCAGAGTCAATAAAACAATTGTGAGTGATACTCGTAGTAGGAAAGTTTAGGAGAAATACGGTAGTAACTAAGAAAATCCACTAGTTTCTGCCCACGGCTTCGCAGGTGCTGTTTCAATAGAAACGTTTAAAGGTTATTTCTATCCCATGGTAACCGATTTATGGGATAAAAGATAGCTGACTGTACCAACTTCGTAACGCTAAATAAATGTGGCTGTCAAGTTTAAAGAAAATGTCTTTCATACAGTTTATGTTTTAAGATGCTTGGCTGTGTTTTTGATGTTGTAGAATTAATTTATGATTTACAGAACAGATTTAGAAAATGTATTTTGAAATGTTGTTTCTTAATTAAGAAATAGGTTTTGAAGCTCGAGAAAACCGAGAAAATTTTTGTAGTTCTGCCTATGTCCATTGGACTGTGTTTGTGACGTTGACGTGAGCTTTCAGTTATAATCATACAAACTGCTGCCAGCGCCTTCGCCTGCTTTTTATCGGAAGGCAAATAGCTTATGTTATTCCAGGTCCCACACTATACCCATACCAAACGGCCCAATCAGTTCAGTAGTTTTTGCGTGAAAATCCAAAGTCCATTCAGAGAAATCCATCCATACTTACAATCTTGACATTTATAATATTGGTAGGATCTATAATCTAAGAGGGCATAACAATATAAATGATTTTAATTTCTGTTATTACTAAATATCTATTAAAACCAAAGAATATTATATTTGATTAAGTATGATCTCTAAGGCTGTCATTTTCAATCCCCATTATCATCTAAGTGACTTATAATTAAAAAAACATCAAAATTATGTACCTCTATAACAGAAAATTATAAAATATAGTAGACAAAATTAGCATAACCTTTCTTTGATCACTTGTTTTCCACAAAAAGTCTTCACATCACAACATTCAACCTTCATTTGTTTTACCAGTTCTGACAATATCAATTATTACTGATGTTTTAAATTGACATGACGAAACAATAAAAGAGGATTTCCTAAAAATTCTTCTTTTTCCCCGAACAAGTTAACTTTAAAAATAAACTCGTAAGAATAATGAAGGCTTATTTTCCTCGTTTTTATCTTTATTTTTTTGCGTCCAAAAAGGGTTTTAATATTTACACACTTAAATCCTGCGAGATAGCGCCTGTTCTTGACAGCGCGGTAAGTAGAGGCATACCTATGTACATATATGTATGTATGTATATTTACCATCACACTATATTTTAGTCTTTATTTTAGGATCCGGAATACGGGTATCCATTGACAGCTACCGAAATATCTTTTGAAACTATCATGGTTATTTACAACACTAAAGTAATGGTAACATTCGTAGCAAAAGACAAAGAAAGAGGGTAGATCGACATATCTGCCAATAAAAACTAACCCGCAGTGACTTCATTTATTCCGTGATCATGGCGCAAGTAACTGTGCCGTAATATCGGAGAACTCAAAACTCAAATCATGGTAAATAAACCGTTAGTAACTGTTACCGAAATATCTCTGAAAATTAGCAGGCTGAATATTAAATTAGCTAATAAAATTTCAATACAATTAATAAAAATTCCACGTACAATCTTCTTTGATAAGATCCCACAAAATACATTCACATGCACTAGGCCCTCCCTCTCACAAATTGTCATGCCGGTAGTAACTGTATAATCTATATTTTTTTAGCAGGCTGAAAAAGCAATGGGCTGACCATATACATATCTCGCAGAACTGATAAACGTTGGGAGTAAAGGTTCTCGAGTAGTGACCACAATGTCAAAACAGAAAAAACAAAATAAGTCTATGGCCAAAACAATAGATTTAGGGAAAAAAAATCTAGGTCTATGGCCAAAACACACTACATCAAAAACACCACAATAAAAACTAAAACATTTATTTTATTGCTAAAAGAATAATTATGGTCGATTGAATATTCGGGGAATGCAACCAGCGTCTTCGGGACGCTTCCAACTGGTATTGTTATGGACCAGTTGAGCTACCTGTAGTTTGTTTGCATCAGTCTGCAGGTAGCTCAATTCAATTGTAAATACTAATTCTTATTTGTTTCTATTCTTTGATTGTAATTTTCTTTATTGGATCATTATTTTCACTTGTAACTTGACTAAAATAATTCAAAGCCTTTGATGTGAAATCGTGCGCGTATTCATAGAAGAGCAAAAGTCGTTTGAAGTCAAGAGAGCCAAGTTACATTGTTCTATTGTATAGTTTCAACTTTACATAAAAGTAGCTCAACGAAACAATCGTAGAGAAGAATCCGCCTTGACCGGAACCGGAAATAGATTCGAGTGGCTCTTCTCTGAAGCCCTTTTGCCAGCGAGGAGTTGTTAACTGATTTCTAGTTACTTACTTGTACGAGGAGCTTTGGGTTTTAGAATTGGTCTTTTAAATAGGTTATATTTTCTCAATGATTCTGTATGAATGTTTATGTATTTGTCGAAATATTCTTGGATCTTACTGTAATGACAAAATCTCAATGAAAGTAAAATTTGTAGAGGTTGATTATACCAAAAATCTTATCCTACTAATATTATAAATGTCAAAATTTGTATGGATGGATGTATGGATATTTGTTACTCTTTCACGCATAAACTACTGAACCGATTAGACTGAAATTTGGTATGGGTATAGTTTGGGACCTGGAATAACATATAGGCTATTTTTATACTCGATATAACGCGAACGAAAGCGCGGGCAGCAGCTAGTATTCTATAATAAAATCAGTTACCGCTTGAATAAGATTCAAAATAATATATTGTTTTACGAGAAAAAAAGTATCTTATAGCGCATTTAATATAATAATTTCTGAAACCATTTCTTTAGAGAACAAAGACAGGAAGGATAATCTCATCAAGTAATCTGCCTTAATCCCTTTTGATCATTGTATTATTAGACTTAATTAATTTTCAATCTTAATTAACTTCAGATCCAATATCTTTTTTAAATTAAAATTGGATCCAGGTATCTGTTATTTTCAATCCCAGTCAAATTGATAATAATTTGACTCATAGGTAATATTTCATTTTCTCCAATGATATCCATCGTTACCATCTCACATTCAAAATGAATTTAGCATGCAACATTTCACCCTCCAGATTTTCCATTAAATGAACTGATAACAGGAAGTTTAATCGACTTATTAATTAACGGCCTAAGACGTTCCGTTCCGGGAGGCGGTACTAACAGACCGCGACGCACAATTTCCTACTGGCAACATTGTAAGTCATAAGCTAATGGCATGGAAGATTATTTCTGAATATGATATTGTGCCGGCTTCTAAGCCGGCACAATATCATACGGCTTAGTTGTTCTAACAACTGCACAAGACAACTGGGAATAAGCGAATGGTTCTTACAGAAATATAAAAAAAATATTAAATTATCTTAGATCTTTAAATTAGCAATTCTTGTACATATATACATATAATCTGAATCTCGGAAAAGGCTCCAACGATTTTCATGAAACTTTGTATACAGGGGGTTTCGAGGGCGATAAATCGATCTAGCTAGGATACATTTTTAAATTTTCGTTTTATTCGTGTTTTCAATAATCAATTTTATCGATAGGGTAATACCCATAGACAAGATTTCGACGCTACAAAGCCCTCATCTATCATGTACATATGACACCTTTTTAATTTACTGCATAAACACGGATATGACGTCACATCGGGGGAGGAAAGTTGTCAGCTAAGATAGATTTATTTATTGTTTATTTAATTAATACGGTTATTAAACCAATAACGTTTATTAAAAGAAAAAAAATCATAAAACAGTCAATACAATTAGAGGATGTCAAATAACGAATTAATATAAAATAATTAATAATAACGTTCACAAAATAAAAAACATTTTCTCATTAATTTAGTCCAGCTGTCAGCGAATAAATCAACATCGGGGCTGTCATTCAGGAGAGCGTTGAGAGCGTTGAGTACTCTAGGGAAGGGTGACATGGACCGAGCTGTCGTACGGCGCTGCGGCACGTCTAGCAATCTATGTTTCCGGCCCCGGCAGTAATTGTTTGGGACGTAGAGTCGACACAGCTCATCACTCAGGTCTGAGGCATCAATTTTGCCGTGGAGGATCTTGCACATTGTAACTATTTGATCGTTAGCGCGCCGGACCTCCAGCGTGTTATACCCCAGACATCCCAACAGATGAACCCATAGACTGAAAAATATGACTCTTCCTGTCATCTAATTGGCGAATAATAATACTATCTGTTTTATTGGTAGCAATTACTGCTCTAACGACACAACAACACTAAAGCTCCTCCAGCATATACCAAAAAAATATATATACCGAGCAAAGCTCGGTCATCCATGTACTTTATTACTATCAGAGCAACAACCAAAGGTGCGAAGTCCCTTAAATAAGTATCTAAAACAAAATAATATACCCTCTAAGCTGCTACTTTGCACCACAAGCTGAAAATGACTTGGCAGGTTCAGTAAGAGGCCGCAATTGACTAATCCGGAGACTTAGCAGTACCCATTCATCATAGTTGTCGGATTATGCTTTATACTGTGTAGATCAGCTTTGCAGTGTGTGGGACGGGGTTTGAAGGAATGTAGCATAAAGGTTATACTGCTGGATGAGTGGATACTTTTCGTATTGTATGGTTTCTTCTTCTTCTGGTTCTTGTAAATTCCCCTTAAGTGTAAAGCTGGACTCTAATGTAAAAAAGTATAGAAATCCCCTTACTTCTTTTTCCGGTCGTTGCAAACTTCCCCTAAAGGGAAATGCTGGACACTAATGTAGATAGTACAGAAATGCTCCTTATTTTTTTTTCTTATTCCTCTTTTCAGCTTATAATTTATTCAATAATCTGCATCTATATTGTATTTTAATTTGTATTTATTAGTTTATTAAAATAACATTCCTTTAGCATTCTAAATGACAATTTTATGAATGTATGTCTAAAAACAATATATCTATGCCAAAAACTAAATGACGTAAGCCGAATCTAATTAATTCAATCTGTGCATGAACAGGATTATTGCCTATCCAGCAATATTATTATTGTATCGTAAATTTTGTATTACTTCCTCATACAATAATAATAAAACGGTTTGACTGTTGGAAAATCAACGTTATAAAACCAAAGAACGTTGGCAAATCTTAAATCGATAGTTTACTTGAATGTATAGGTATTGCTTTTCTTACGCAGTAAGGCGTGGAAAAGAATTGCGAATCTTTCAAATCTGTGGTAAGCAAACTCAAATAATTGTAAGTTTAAACAATTTTTATCTATACCTTAACAATTTTTACCACACAAGATAAGCTTATTATATCTTATGTACCTATGAAATTGTAATTTATCTAAGTTTAATGACTTCCTATAAAAAATATCTGAATTTTTTTGCGATATCATTTTTCTAAGACATTACTCACTCGTAACATTACCTAATATTTGACATGACCCCTTGTGTGAGATTTAGGCACTATAATAGCAAAAACTGTACCTATGTCTTACATTGTACCTTTTCATTTTCATAATTATGTATGATCACACTTTTCTGTCTAGTCAAATTACTTTTGAACAATTTTTGAAAAATAAAACCTCTGAACGAAAGAAATAAATCTTATATAAAATCTGTAACATAACACAACTGTAACTACTATTAGGTAACATTAAGTCACGTGTTTGTTAATCCTAATGGCAATTTTTTTTTTTTTTTAATCACATTATAATGTAAAATGTTGAGCAAACCTGTGTACCATACATAGCAAGTCGCATCGTAAATTCAGTGTATTGTGAAATTGGTATTGCGATGCGATTTTAATGGATGCCGCATTATTGAATTAACCTAATTTGCAATGTCGTAGTTTCCTTTATCGTTTGAATTCATTTGATTGATTTGGTTAATGACAGTTTTGATTTGATATTGATTTAGGCGTCCGATATCGATAACTGATTACCTCAGGAGTCCTGTATTATTATTTTTACACTTATGAGCGTCTATATGAGAAAAAAAATCAAACAAGCTAAAAACGGAAGATAAAACCCAGAATTATAAGTAACTAGCTGCTGCCCGCGCCACCTGCGTTTTATCGGGATAAAAAAAAGACTATAATGTTACTCCAGATTCCAAACTATACCCATACCAATTTTCAGCCCAATCAGATCAAGTAGCTTTTGCGTGAAAGAGGAACAAACATCCATACTCACAAACTTTGACATTTATATTAGTAGGATATTTTAACTAATGTAAACACCTTTTTCCAACTTACCTGCTAAGCTTAGAACCTTATCCTTTCCGTCATTTATAATTTTTATAATGATAGACAATTCACCCAGCTCCTTCTAGCCAAAAAATAAGTCATTGCTACTTCACACTCACGTTTACAGAGTTTATATTGAGTTATTCCAGCTTGTCCCCACGTGCTGTCCCCAATGGGGACCAACGGGATGTTTACTTCCCCTTCGTCCCTATAGGGACCAGCGGAAAGTTTTCGTAGCGTTCTTCCCATAAACCATAATCTTTTGACGAACAACCTCACAACAGCTAGTTTACCTCTGGAAATAGAACGTCCTTGAAAAGTATCGTTTTAGCTTAACTGAATAAGCTTTATACCTCGACCTTATATCGCCTTATATCGACTTGCGACATATGGCTTAAAAGCTTTATTTGAGATATATTTTTATTTGTACGAGTATCTTTGTGGTTTTTCAATAGCCTTGAATAAAAAGGTATAATGTAGGCAGTTACTCAATAGCGAACACAATTATATATATGTAAATTAATAAATCCCTATAACACAGGTATTTCTATACTTAAAAGAGGGTCCCAAACCCATGCAATGTATGTATAATAATTGAAGTTTACTTGAATAACATATTTTGTATTTTTTGTAATAAATAATGCACAATTTACAATGACAATTCACACAGCATCATGTAGCACCAAGCTAAGCAGAGCTTGTGTATGGGTACTAGTTGAATGATATACTTATTATAATACACTACAAAGATAGATATTTTTTATTATGCATAGAAAACATCCAAAACACCCTGAACAAATATCTGCAGATCGTACAAATATTTTTCCCGAGGCGGGAATCGAACCCGCAACCTCTTGCGTTGCAGGCGGACCTTCGCCCGCCGCGCCACAGAGGTCATCTTGGAGGAATCATAGAAGCCAACATCTCCCATAGCTTTCTTTCTTAGAATTTCTCCGAAAGGTCACCACAAACAACGCAGATTAGAAAGCAGTTCCGAGAGGTCTTGAAAAACCAAATTAGCTTGTCGCAAGGTTATGTCAAGGTTCTATTGTGCCAAGGCCAGAGGCCGTGTGGAGGGTGCTTCAGCAGACATGTCACGAATTATGCCTTGGCTTCACCCTCGGGTCGGTTCTAGTCGAGTTTTAAATAGGTTAAATGGGTTGGATGGGTTTCTGCTTTTTTGTTTACTTTTTTATCGCGACAGATTTCTATTTGACTGTCTCAATCTTGCAGAAACTTTTTAATGACATTGGCCGCTTTTGGAGCTTTAGGAGGATAAAATATGATAAAGAACTTATAAAAATGGATAGTCACTTCATTCATTTGTGATTTAATCTAATAAAACAGATTGATATTTATGGAATAAGGCTCGTATTATGAAAGCTAACTAAATCACTGATATATGCAACCAGACGCTCGGAACTGCATCATCCATACACGGTGGATATCCCACTGACCCGCACTCGGTGCTTCAAGTCAACATTCATCATATGCACCGCCAAAGTCTAGAAGTCTTTAAGACTAGCATCATACATAAACATAAAATCTAGAAGTCTTTAAGACTAGCGTGAACCAGATTCTTCTAGGCAAGCGTATGACATCTTCGGCTGTATCATCACTTACCATCAGGTGAGAGAGCCACACGGAAGCCAATGTTTAAAAAACGCTTGGCTAACTCTTCTATAGCGTTAGATCGACGACTGATCAAGCTTTCATGAAAGTGCTTACATTTATCTAGACAGGAATCAAGGTTTACTGTTAACTTAGAAAATAAGTCTTGTAACAGGAATCAAGGTCTGTATATGTACATATATGTTTAGTTAAGTTAGACTTCAGACGTCCAACATCAGGATCTTGGTTAAAAACCCTGACCGCACACAGAACCGCTGCCACCGTAGCCAAAACCGGCTTGGATAGCATCATCAGGTTTCGGCTTATTAAACATATTGTTTAATTTAATTTTAAAATAAAGTTAATCATAATACGACCTATGTTTAATTTTAATTTTATTTTCAAATAAAATAAAATTCACACTTTCAATTTTATATTTACATCGCAAGCACCCACATTATTTGAAAAGAAGTTAACCCAAAAAATTGTTTTTTTCTTAATTAAGAGAGAAACAAAATGAATGTACAAAGTTCTAGTTAACATAATTGAAAATAATAATTTCAAAGGTTTCGCAAGGACCGCGAGACAATCAAGTTGAGGTTGAGAAGTTGTAAAAAACTTTTCCGTTCGTTAAAATTATTATACGCATAATAGGTTTTCCCCGGAGTTTTCTTTCGCCGTCGTAAGTTCATGATAGAGGCTAAATAAAAAAATGTATTAAGAAGAAACACATAAAAAATAAATAAATAAAAATTTATCGAACTGTACGAACGATCATCTGCTCTGCGATCTTAGTAATTTACATATTTCTAGAAGTCGGCAGTTACATTTTCATGCTTTTACTTTCATTTATATATCATTTTACATTTACGGCGGTAAGCACGCTGAGCCGGTGGTCCTGCGCCTGACCTTTCCCGGTCTTTTCAGTCTAGGATTTATAAGAATGAGAGAATAGAGACTGCATCTGTGTTTGCGCTGGCATTGTGCACTATAATATATAAGATGTCCTGCGCACAGGTCTAGTCTCCGTTATGACTGGCCACCATGGTCGAATTTCGGCTAGAAGGACATGATGAACTTTATTATCCTACTAATATTATAAATGTCAAAGTTTGTGAGTATAGATATTTGTTCCTCTTTCACGCAAAAACTACTGATCTGATTGGGCTGAAATTTGGTATGGGTATAGTTTGGGACCGAGCTACTCCTGTATAATTTTTGTCTTCTTTCAATAACTTACATTTCCTCTTAAATATTCAGCGTCTGTCCTTTCTACCGTATCCAGCATCTAATCCCTGTCCGAAGTAATTCTCAAAGGGTTGCCTTATCTACTCACTTACCCTCCCATATGGGGTAGTTTCCTAAATGAAAAGATTAAGGTGACCAGCCCTTATTTGAATACGAAATTGTGAGATCAGTTACAAACGGACCTGGGGAGGTGGGGTGTCTTTAAAAGGAATTAGAGTTGCTGAGGACATGGATTACTGGACACACAGTCTTTAGCTACAAATTAAGGGTTTTGATTGAGCTCACGTTTTGTTTTGCAATCCTTAGATTACTTACTCAACGTAACCTTACAGACTGAGCCTATGCGACGCCACGCAACGTGTTGCATTAAGAGATCGAGAGCCTTGTGTTTGTATGAAATCAAGGCTCTAATTCCACTAAATTAATCGAATTACCACAACTTAGTCTTATAATGACACATTTTAGCATTCACTTGATGTAATAAATTACAGATCAAGTGTGAAAAGTGTCAAGGTTGAACTATTCTATCAATCTCTCCGTGCAAAAAAAAAAAATTCTAGAGGTAGATAGTGCATGCGGTCCTGGCATGCACTATCTACCTCTAGAATTTTTTTTTTATCTACGGACGATTCTGCGACTTTAAATCACAGTAAAGAGTTTGGTAAGCAGAATTTTGCCCCGGATGGCCTTGAGAGACAATTAGGCGCTATGCAGATAGAGCGACTTTAGTTGAAGAAACTATCAACTTTTTAATAGTTTTCGTTAGAGATTACCAATCGCAGCAACAAAATGGCCCAGTCTAAGAAAATGTTCATCGCAGGGAGTCGTTGGATGGAGGTGGCTCAGGACCGCTATTCGGGGTGTCGTTTGGGGGAGGCCTATGTTCAGCAGTGGACGTACGTATACTGGCGGATGACGATAAAGAAGAAATTTGTTTGTGAACAGCTAGTTTCAAGTTGCCTGTTACCACAATACGGAGATCAAAGTTGCTCTGTCTGCATAGTGCCATATCGTACGCTAAACTATTCGACCTTTTCCGTTTTCCTATTGTAATAATAACTTGTGTATTCATGTAATAGTCCTATTTTAATTACGAAAATAACGATATCATGTGTATATGCAATGCCTACGGTGGAAATAACTGAAATGATGTTTCCTACATTTCGTCACGTTTGTTGCATTGCGTGGCGTAGTGAGATCAGTAATTTTCTACCTTTATACTGATATGGCGCAGTGACAACATTACCTTATCTGTACCCAAAGTGGCTGTTGGCCTCAGACAACAAAAATCGCTAGTGGTCCTGGCAATCCTAGACAGCCGGATTAACTAAATAATTCGGACTCTATTTTGAAAAGTTTTGAAAATTTTGATTAGAGGTACCTTTTCTTTGATCTAAGTACTCTAGGACGTTTTCCTTCAACCTCTTCGGTGACCATTAGCTATTTAAATTAATTCCATTCATGGTTCAAACTGACAGTGTTCACTAATTCTCTACCTGTACACATTTTGTAAAATAATGTAATAAAAACCAATGCCAATTTTGTTTCCTTAACTGCTACTAGCTGTGACAGGCAGAGACTAGAATAATCCGTTATCTTATCGAATGTTTGAAACCCCAAAAACGTTATAAATCACCGACGGATTTCATGGCAGATGAACACCGGTCAAGGCGGCAACAAATTACCGATGTTCACCGAACCGAACGGTGTCGCCGAATTATCCTCAAAGTGACATCGTATAAAAATTCTGTTTTGGGCTTGTTATAGAATAATAGTGATTTGGAGACTTCTGTGGCATAGAACAAGGAGGTTAGATTAGAACTCAACTGGCAAAAAATGGGGGTCTAACGAGATAGCGGGGGCGAAGAAAGGGTCGAAAATTTCAATGTTAGTAAATATGCTCGTGTGTTGTATCGTTGCAAAGGTCTTTGTTTGTACTTTCCAAAACCGTTTTTCAAACTTTTGTGAGGTTAACGATACTCAAGCTATTAGCAAAAAGGTATAAAAAAATATAGTTAAAAACTAAAACCCGACTACATAAAAGTCTTAAACAAGCGTTCACCTATTGTCCTTATCATTTTCTTTTGATACTTAGGTAGTCGGAGGCACCCACCCCATATACCTACGGTACAATTAGTAACAAAGGCCTCCGACTATCTATCAAAGTATCAAAAGAAAATGATAAGGACAATAGGTGGACGCTTGTTTAAGACTTTTTATGTAGTCGGGTTTTAGTTTTTAACTATATTTTTTTTAGAAACACGTAAAATAACATACATATGAAGTTTAATATGTTAATTGTAAATGAGAAAATAAAGATCTTTAAACTGAAACTGAGGTATCGTACTTAGGTACCTGAAGGTTGCAGTTAATAATGACAAATGCTATATTTGTGTGTACATTTCGTCACACGTACTTTGTTTGGCATGAAATATATCCCATATTTCATGCCAGACGAAGTGCCAGACGAACGCCGGTTAAGGCGGCAGCAAATCACTGATGTCCACCGAACCGAACGATGTTGTTGGATAATCCTCAAAGTTATACTTTACCACATAAAGGTTTTCGCAGATCAGGGACGCACCGCTACCGCACAAAAATATGCATTCGAATATGGGCTTTAACTCATAAAATTTAGATGCATTTCACATTGACGGTATCCGACAGCTCGCGGGCTCTAGTTTGAAGCTTGTGAGAAGCCATGAAGCCATGAGGTACATGAAAAGCGTGTGAAAAGTCGCGGGCTGCAGCTAGTATTACTATATAGTATAGCTACGTCTGTGATGGGCTTAATAGGGATTTGACAACTTCAGGGTTAGTTGAAATACACCCAAAGCGGAGGTTGCCGATTCGATTTGCGCTGCGGGATTTTTAATCGCAAATTTTAAGGTTTTATTTTGTACTAGCTGACACGTGCCCACTTCGTTGGACGGTAAACATTTTTAGTGAACCGAACCGAACCGTGAAACCGAGTCGAAGATCAAAGTTGTATCCGTCTTCGCCACAACAGTAGGTATATATTGGCTTGGAATAGATCGCTTCTAAGCGGTAAGCGCCCATTGTACATGTTTATGTAATGTCTATTTTTAATGTTTTCTTCGTGGTGTACAATAAAGATATTTTTTTTGTAATTTTGTATATAAGCGAGTAGAGACTGAAGAGCATCAAATGCCTGGTGCGTTTCGCCAATGCATTGCAAGCGGTCATCCCGGGTACGCAGCACAATGTCCCGCCTGTCACAGTGCTGATCTACCAGGACGACGGCAACATCATTGGTAGCGAGAGCTTTATACAAACTGGATGCTATCTAGTAGGTCGTTTATCGGCACTAATAACAATTTTGTAATCATTTTGTTGGCTTTGGGGTATGGACTCGTATTTTATATCCTTCCTCGTACATAGTATGAACTCAAATCATGCTAAATATCATTCGAATCCATTCAGTAGTTTTTGCGATATTTTAGGCCGAGAAATGTCACTTCCATCCCCACTCCCAAGGGAACCTTAACGAATTCCAGGATAAAAAGTATTACATGACCTTTCTCAAGTTTCATTTGAATACATTTAGTAGTTTCGGCGCAGCCAAAAAAATTTACTTTCAACCCCTCTCCCCTTGGGAGAGGGGTTGAAAGTAAATTTTTTTGGCTCCCTTGAACCCTATTGAAATCTGGGATAAAAAGTACCCTATGTCCTTCATCATAGTATGTTCTCAAATCCTGCCAAGTTTGATTTGAATACATTCAGTAGTTCCGGCGCTTTGCGCAGCCAACAAATTTTACTTTCATCCCCTGTCCCAAGGGAACTCTATTGAAATCCGGGATAAAAAGTATCCTATGTCCTTCCTCGTAGTATGAACTCAAATCCTGCTAAGTTTCATTTCAATACGTTTAGTAGTTTCGGAGCTATGCGCGGCCAAGATACAGACAGACAGACAGACAGACCAGACATGATGAAAAAAAAAAATTTTGGCATCTGTATCGATAACAGAGTGCCCTCAAAAAAAAATTCAAAATGTCTTCAATGTACAGAATTGGACCTGTTACAGTTTTATTATAAGTATAGATTTTGTTTCATGGTTTAAAAAAATTATATATCTACGTTTCCTACATGAGGTACTTACTACAGTTTTCTTATTCGCAGTAACATCATCTCACCGAAAATTTATTCGTAGAAATCCCAAACTTAAATTACCTGACTTCGTATAATAATAACAACGTTAATTTACAACAAACATCCAACATTTGTTTTTGACAGTGGAAATGTAAGAAAACCAATTTGTTGAAATTTCGAACCCACTCACAAATTCTAGGTCCTGGCGTTCAGCCAAACTCAGGCCCAGCATAATGTTAGTGCTATAGTGTAAATAGAACAGAATACAAACCTTTGAAAAACTACTGAATGCCATTTTGTTTAAGTTTACAGCGATTTGGCGTAAAATGTATAAAAAAAGGTTTTACTTGCAATCGAGGACAAGCCAAAGCTCACGTAGTATGTACGTTTATAACAATACTCAGTACAAAAGCTCACCCCAATTGGAATTGTTGGGGCAGAATCACAGATTAGGTAACGTAATAGAGAAAAATTACGTCACTTTGTCATCGAATGCGTAAATTATTTGAAATTAATTCCTTCAACTTCAATAATGTACGTAATGTATGACGTTGTGATGTCATTATTGTCTATTCTACCCTAGAGAACATTCCCGTGCTAGGGGAGCTGCTGGTTCGAACAAAACACTATCTGTCATAGTATCTGTATCAGTTTTTACATCAAAAACAAAAGAAAATCAACATCGTTTTCTATTTTCAAATTTGTTGTCCAATAACTGTTCTTACAAATTGCGAGCATTTGAATCTTCATTCTAGATGACTTTGTATTCAAAAGCGATTCCAATTTTAAAAATAGTGTTTTATCGAGAGCCTCTTTTGAAGAAAACCTTGTAATTATTGATTTGTCTAAACTTACCCCTCTGCTTTAATAATCCACTGCAACTTGGTACTAGATATCCATCTGACATGCACATTTGGGTCATAATAATATTTTATCCGCGGGTCTTGTTGAAACGGAACGTTCAGGACATCAGAGTCGGCAGTTCATATCCATTTGGAACCTTATTGAATAGATTTTGTTGGATTTCAACGAAATGTTTGAAAATTCATTTGGATTTCGATTAACTGTCAATGATAAAAATAGGTAGTTGAATGTTTTAAACTTTCGGAAAGCGTTATATGGCTGGAAAGTTTTATATGGATAGAATATAAGGTTTTGAAAATTGGCCATATTTTACAACTTTTATCCGATTCTGCAAGAAGGAGGGTTATGATATAAGTAGTCATTAAACTTTGTTAATTTCCGAAATGGAAATACAAAGATACTTACCTAATACGTCAATAACTGAAAAAAAAAACATAAATTTGATTGCTAAAACCAAAATACAAAAGCTCAATAAAATGTTCTTTTAAAGGGCAAATGTCCATTGAAGCAATTCCTACTAAAACAAGTATTCAAATTTTAACACAAAGTTTCAAAGTTGTATTTTAAAGGCCGATAACTCAACTCAAAAGTCTTTGTTTTGAAACGTAAATTTCACCGGATGAATGAGTTCTAATCGATGAAGTAATATTTTAATGTAGAGACGAAATTCGATGGCTAAGTTTCCTGACGAGACGTTATGATTAAAATATTTTACAAACAGTTGTATTTTCGTATTGACCAAGAGATTGATCAAGAGCAACCGACTTGAGATGTCAAGTTGGTTGCTCTTGACTACATTACGATCAAGAAGATAGCGAAATATGTAAGGTATGCACCTATAGTGATGTTGAAAGATATCTACGGAATTTTATTATTGTATCTCGAGTATTTTTGGTTTTAATTGACATCCTCATAATAATACGACTAATGATTAAAACTGATAGGTAAATTATAAAAAAGGGTTCCATTACTATACGCTTATTTACTACCTTATGATATTTTGTAGACATTAAAGCTTATAATTATTCAAATTGTTTCCGATAAGGCTGTTTTGCGGAATGAAGCCATCAGCTTCATTCGATTAATGCACCATTCTTTCTTGTTTGGTACATTTTTAAAATAATGATTGGTAGTAACAATAAATCATGAGTTTGATTTCCACACCTTCTCATTCACCTCAAATTCAGTAATTCGAAAATGGAATTCTAATTATAAACAGAAATGTTTCGAATATCAAACAAGGAATAACAAAAAGGTTGCATCTCAGTCATTAAAATTATTCGTATAACCTTTAGGCGCAGCTAGTATCATGTCTGTGCGTATAACAAAATTCGAATTTCAAAGAATTGAAAGTCGCATCTCAGTCTTATCGCTTACGGATAGTGTGATACACTTGCTTGCTATTGCAAGAAGGCACAAAATCTAACTTTACCCCGCTGATTATAATGACCAAGTTCGATGCACACTTTCAAAGGCACTCCATACGGTTGAGGCGAACCTCTTATCTCCCTCTGGCCTAGTAAAGCGCTTAGCGTAAATGCTTACCGACCCGTCGCCTTCATATACGTAATATTACGCTTTGATATGTAGAATAGCTCATACATATTACAGAATGTTATGTGAAAAGTTTGATAGGGCGTACAATAGGCATGACGACTGATTTTGAGTAACTACACCGTGATGTTTTTAGACAACTACTGGAAATAAATCATATTTCTGCAAAAAATGGACTTCGAAGGAAAAATACAGCTTTTAAAAATGCCTTTTCAATATCGCTCAAAAACGCTCCAATACATGTGGCGGCTATCTATGACGTCATATATGCACGAACATCTGATGATACAGAACGATCTCATTATTTTCAAGAGAAGCTTTACCAGCTATTCTGTGCCTTTACATTACATATTGTGACGGCATGACGTCACAGTTGTGTATTCTCTGATTGGTGTTTAACGTGTCATGGCGGATTGCTATATTTTGTAGTTTTATTTTATCAAAATAATAATTAATCTCGATCAAAACATAAAATATAATACGTTTTTTGTAATCTATGGCTCAGGTATAATTCGGTAAATACATAATTTTTGTGATTTTTAGTTACTGTCATCATCCCTATTGCAATGCATATCTTCGAATTCATCATCATCATCAGCCCATACACGTCCACTTCGAATTGTGAACCGTAATTTCAAATAATGAATGGATGTAAGTTCTGTTCACCGATATAATGCCTGTTCACATTAACGCGTTATTCACTACCTAAGTGAACCCAAGTAACAACAAACTTTCATCCACGAAACACAAACTATTGCTAGATATCTACACTCCGATTCAAAACCTGGATGTTTTTTATATCGATCAATCAATCAATCGTTTATTTGCAAGAATCTTACTATTCTATCCTACTATATAATAATAACTAGCTGCTGCTTGTGCCTTCACCCGCGTTTTACCGGGATAAAAAATAGCCTATATGTTATTCCAGGTCCCAAACTATACCTATACCAAATTTCAGCTTAATCGGTTCAGTAGTTTTTGCGTGAAAGAGTAACAAATATCCATACATCCATCCATAAAAACTTTCACATTTATAATATTAGTAGGATATAAATGTCAAAGTTTGTATGGATACTTGTTCCTCTTTCACTCAAAAACTACTGAACGGAATGGGTTGACATTTGGTACGGGTATAGTTTGGGACCTGGAATAACATTAGGCTATTTTTATCCCAATTAAACGTGGGCGTACTAGGGTACATAATAATGTACCCTAGTCACTATCTCTTAAGTACCTTATAATATCTTATATACTTATAATATCCTTTATACTTATTAACTCGTTCACAAATAGATACGCATCTTCAACATAACTCAAATAGGACGCTATCTATAGATGTCAATATACCGATAAGTACCCACTGAACTTGGAACTTATGGTATCAGTTGGAAACTAAGTACAGAGTTTGAATGACTATCAGAGTTGCTTAGTAAATGGTATTTTGACTTCCTGTTTCATAGGCAGTATCATTATCAGTAGACACGTACCAAGTGTGATGCGTCTATAAGCACCTACCTAATAAGTAATGTAATAAAAGGAAACTATGAAGAAGTTACTTCTGCTTATTGTAATAAAGCCGTGGGGTCGCGGCGTATGAATATCGACCCCTCCAACTCAACCCGTGGATGTCGTAAAAGCCGACTAAGGGAACCTACCAGAGGAAGGGCAGCAGCTTCCTTCTGAGTATTTTTAAACACCAACACTGCGATCACCCCCTACATGGGAGACCATCCACTCGATGGACCGACGACATCGTAGCGTTCGCAGGGAGTCGATGGATGGAGGCGGCTCAGGACCGCTATTTATGGCGTCGTACGGGGGAGGCCTATGTCCAGCAGTGGACGTGTATGGGCTGATGATGATGATGATTGTAATAAATGTTGATTATTTTAAAACCAAAACACTTGTTTCACTAACTGTGTTCAAAGCAAATTCATGGTTGAAACCCAGGGAAGTCGATGCCGAGGGAAGTCACCACGCAGGGAATCGAAATCGGGGTAGCAAATCTTAAAATCTAGGCGACAAAATGTTCATACAAGTAATATAATAAAAACTAAAAAAAAAAGTCTTGTTGTCTACTGTTCTGTTATTTATTTATTTCTTTTACAATATCTCCAAGAAAAAATAGTAAAAGCACTCCCTGAATTTAGACAACTAATTTTGATTGGTAGAGGTAGGTACCTTCTTTGTTTATGTATATCGTCCGAATAAATCCTATAATTAAAATTCCATGAACCGTTTCATGTTCAAAAAGTTGTGAACATGTTCAAAATTCTTCATCGGCTGGTACGTGGTACATTTTGAGGTATTGTATTCTTTATGGAAGCATTTTGACAATACCATAATTTAGCAATTGTTAACCTTTCTGTAGCTACTCCATCTAAATTGCTTTTCATTTTAAAATTCATAATTAAAATGCTATTTAATATAGTCTTTGTGACACACTCGGGAATTCTGAATAGACCAGTAGGTTTTTATAACTATCGAGCATTTGTACATTAGAAATAGCAAACTATGTATTTACCGCCGCTCTCCTGGCTGACCCGCTTTCCGCCACTTGGACCAACGGACTTTGCCGCGTGGAGGGCCCTCGCACGTTTTAATTTTTAAGTTTTAGCCCTTTTCTGCCTGCGGTCGTGACCTGCATGCGGTTTTGTGACCGTTGTTGTGAATTTGTGCCTCATTTCATCATATTTTTTTTTTGTGAAATATTGAGTCGGAACAAGTGGTAGGTACCTACCTAAGGTTTTTGTTCTTAGGTCACATCTTCACTTTCGCAAGTGTGATGGTGGTCACTTTACAATTATCAGCAATATAAATAAAAAAAGATATAGTGCGTCAGCCGTCGACGACGTCAAGGATACAGCCATGATCCAAGAAAATAGGTCTGCTCTTCCGGGAGCGTCTCCAGGTGACGTCACTATCCAGTTGCCACTTATGCCACTTGCCGGTTTACTTATATCATGCATACAGCGAAGTGGAAGAACTCAATTAGGAAAGCTGACCCAACCACCATATGGGATAACTAGCAGGGGAGAGAGAGAGAGAGCGTCAGCCCTCGCACTCGGGGTAAACTGTCGTGGCGCAGTTGGTTAGCGCAGTCCCGTGCTGACAGAAGGCCGCGGGTACAAGTCCGCCCAAATCGTAAATTTTTGGGATATCATTTAATTTGTTTAATTGTATACCTGTTAAAAATAAAACCTGGACAAGAGAGAGATACTCGTATAACAAGAAATTAGCAACTAAGTGGTTCATTATTATTTTAATTTAAGCGGGTTAACCACGAACCTAGTTTGTGATACACCGTCGGCCACATCGTCACTTTCCATCAGATGAGATTGTGGCTAAACGAATGTCTATTGACAATAAAAAAATAAAAAAACCTAATTTGTACATCACAAATTAGGTTTTTTTTATTTATTTTTTCCATCCTCCAACACAAACTAGGTTCATCCTCCAACAAAAACAAGGTTCGTAGTTAACCCGCTTGCATTCATAAATGAATTCGTCAAACCACGAAAGTTTTTTATAGTAAAATGTGGTAAAAAAGTGGTTGCCTCCACCTTCTTTTTTATTCAGAGGAGGCAGTTTACCAGAACTCTAAAATCACATAAATTAGGTTAATAATAATTGTATGCTTAAAATTGTAAAAGTGTATATGTACTTTATGTAAGTTAGTTTAAGGTAATACCTCAAGGGGATACCCCCCTTTTTATTGTTATAAAATATTGTAAGTTGTTTGCTTTACATGTCTTGTTCATATTGATTCTCTGTATGCACATAAGTTGTTAAATAGTCAAGTTATAGATCTATATCATTTAAATTTAGTGTATTTTGTGATTATTTTATGTTTTGTGCATCTCAATAAATAAAATAAAATAGAGGTACAAAACCTCATAAAATAAAAGAATCTGTGTAACAATTTCTTATTCCTAAAGTACCATCACAAGGTCACGCATGTAAGAAACGTGCCTAACGAAGCGTCACCTTACATCTGGCTCTTAAGTTTTACGAGTCTATAGTTTCACCCACAAACAAGGAATTTATATACCAAGTTACGTTAGTATATAAATTCCTTGCCCACAAACGTAATACTTAACGTCTGAAATAATCATGAGAGCCCTGTACAACTGTTTTAGTTGTGAATACAAGTTGTAATTTGTATTTAGTTGTAAAACGATACAAATACTTTATTGCCCACCAAGATAGAGACAAAGAAAACAGGAAAACACAAACACAGAGACAGTTGCACAATGGGTGACCTTATCGCTCTTAAAGTTTTTAAACTTACGCGATCTGAACACATTATTATAAAAATTCGCGGGTAGTTTTCTCGTGACCACGACAAAGTGTAAACCTGTTGAAACGTCGGGAAAAATTGGTAAACAAACGCGATAAATACCCGTGAATATCTTATCGCTCGTTGCTGAGAGTTGTAATTTTCTTCAAAACTTTGTAGACGGGTAATTCTAGATATTACCTATGTATTATATTCAAAACCCATCAATAATTGAAAAACTCAAGCGAAGTCTGCCGGTGTTCATATAAGTCGGTAAATAATCAATGTTTATTGATTTTTTATCAATTAATCACTATGCCTAAACTCACAACTTGTTAAACGAACTTCGTATGTTTGCTTCATAAATAATTTATTGTACACAGAACAATTAACCATGGTAGCAGAAACTTCGAAGTTAGTAGATTTTATAGGGCCCATAACCTCATAGGTTTCTTGATAGGGCGAACAGACTTTATTGAGTAATTGCGGGATATAACAGCAGATTAGAGATTCTACAGCTTCTTCATCGACATCATCATCATCCCGTATACGTCCACTGCTGAACATAGACCTCCCCCAAATGACGCCACGAATCTATTGTTGCCATCATATGGGGGGGGGGGGGGGGGGGGGGTTGCCATAATCACAGCGTGATATTTGCTGAAGAGTAACCAATAACAAACGTTATTATCGAATGACATTATCAGGAGACGTTGACAGCTGCCTGTCATAAACCTTACAGTGACAGTTCTAGTCTTTGACACTGACTTATTGCTATTGTGTTTACTTTCCAAGAGTCTCGTCAATAATGTATTTAATAAAAGGATAGGTTGTGAAAAACCGTTATAAGGAAGGCGATGGAAGAACTTTGCCCAGCTGTGGGATGAACTTTAATTTATAATAAAATGGTTGTTATGTCAGAACTCCGTAGTATATAGTGACCGATCCGATAAATCTTTTTAACTTATGTGTAACTTAAAGCTGCCCGCGGCTTCGCACCCACGTAACCAGTATAAAAAAGGAGCCCGTCTTTGGTACACCGTCTACCTCCCTGCCAAATTTCAAAAACATCCTTTCAGCCGTTTAGGCTTAAAAAGGTAACAGACAGACAGACAGAGAGAGTTAATACTAGTTTCTGCCTGCGGCTTCGTTCGCACTTTTCCAGAATGAAAAGTAGCCGTATGTCCGTTCTTGGGCTACCATATATCTCCATGCCAAATTTCAATAAGATCCGTTCAGCCGTTTAGGTGTGAAAGCGTACCAAGACAGACTGATAGATGACAGATTAGCTTTCGAATTTATAATATTTGTATAGATAGTATATACATATCTGCAGCATGACTGCCATAGACATTTTTTATAATATTTTAGATAGAAAAAAATATTTTTTACGAATTTATTTCAATTTATAACAATCAATCATATACTGCGACCCAGTTGGTTCAGTTGACTGCAATTTTAGTGTTAAGAATAAGAAAGCAACTCATAGATAGATAGATAGAAAACTCTTTATTATACCACACAACACAAAATACATAGAGAAGGAAAAGTTGACAACAATGAAGTACAAAGGGCGGCCTTATCGCTTTGAGCGATCTCTTCCAGGCAACCTTGGGATGGACTGGACATAAAAGAACAATAAAGACGGTGGCGTTAAGAGTTACTTGTTACTTATAAGAAATAAAAACAATAATAGTTACACCTACACTACGTACTATAATACCTACTTATCATAAACTTAGATAAACATAAAAATAAGGTTATTCTAATTGTTACACGGATAATAAATAATGTTGATGAAGCAGTTTTTTAAAGATAGGGAGAGATTTTGCACGTCTGATATCCAGGGGAAGAGCATTCCATAGACGGATAGCTTGTACAGTGAAGGATTTTTCATAGAAAGTAGTAGAGTGAGAAGGAACTTCTAAGACGAGGGTTTCAGAGGAACGCGTAGAGTGAGAGTCGGAGAGGAATTTAAAGCGCTCCTTGAGATAAGATGGGCTGGGAGGATAGAACAAGATACTGTACAAGAGAGATAGTATGTGAGTATTCCTGCGAAGTCGGATGGGTAACCACTTGAGTTTAGCGCGATACTCGGAAACGGGGTCATATTTGCGAAGGCCAAATATGAACCTGATGCTGAAATTCTGAAGGCGCTCAAGCTTATTTAGTTGATCTTCAGTGAGGTCCGGATAACAGGCGTCGGCGTAGTCAAGGATGGGGAGCAAAAGAGACTGGGCCAGTGTTACCTTAGTGGAAGTTGGAAGGAAATTGCGCAGTCGCCGCAGTGAGTTGGCCGATGCGAACATTTTTCGGCTGAGCTCAGTCAATTGCGTACCCCAGGACAACTCATGGTCTACGATCAGACCCAAGTTTTTGACGGTTTTGCAAAAAGGAATTGTAACACCATCAAAGGAGATAGGAGGTAAGGTATTCATGTCGATTTTAGCAGTCGTCCTTGAACTACCCACAACGATGACTTGAGTCTTCTTAGGGTCCACCAGAAGACCATGCGCTTTGCTCCATACAAGGATGCGTGAGAGGTCATCATTTATTAACCTTATAGCTGATCTAAGATCATTGATTGGAGCTTGTTGGTAGATCTGGAGATCGTCAGCGTACAGGTGATAGGAACTAGACAAAGATTCTGATATGGAGTTTATGAAAATTGCGAAGAGAAGAGGAGAGAGTACGCCGCCCTGTGGAACACCAGCAGTGACATCACACCAAGACGACTCATCTACTACACAGATATCGCAGACACAAATAAATATGAGATCAAATACCCAAAAAAAAGTGGTCAAATAGACAAAAAAGCGGTATTTTTTTAAAAACTTCAAAGTCCAATATCTTGAAAACGGTTAAGTTTGGGGTAGGGTATTTCATAGTCAAAACAGTCAGGAATTATGGAAACTACAACCCCCTCCAGGATCTATGGTCGACTTAACCTGTAACCCTGTATATATAGTATAATTATATATCATATCAAGGATTCGTTATTATTTCGAACAATTAAGTCCTTTAAAGGCTCCTGTATCTTAATCCACATTTCAATTTATGCATCAATGTACCTAGTCCATTATAATAATAATTGACAGGAGAAATTGAATCTTACCCTAAATCATAGTAAATAGGTTCTATTGTTGCTAAACTACGTTCACCTTACACGTGTAATCTCAGACACGACTTATAGCGCGACTTTTTATCCTGAACTTTAACTTTTGGCAACAATTCGAAATAAATACATTTTTAATTAATTTTAATAAATTTTATTAATTAATTTAACTTACTGTTGTATTTATCTTTCGGTTCTGCCTCTGTCCTGTGTTTATCGTATCCAATAGCAACCTACTTTTGCTTATAAATTCACTGGCAACCAAAGCCTCGGAAAATTTTAAAAGATCTAAATTATTAAAAGATCTAAAAGTAAGCTACTACATCATAAACTTGACCTTTACTCACACGAGGGCCTGACAAATATTTCATAAGTCATGCGTCATTAAGTCGCAAATTGCGTATAAAAGTCGCGTCTCAACATCCCAAAAAACGTTACTAACCGAACATAGATCGTCCCAGCATGATTAATGTGACCCAGCCGACATTCTAGTGTGAATCAATCAATGACGTCACAAAGCCCACATCTGGGCCTCTGCCCTTAACTTGCCCATCATTAATTAAGGGCTGCCTAAACTTGACAGAAAGTTGTGTCTTGAGGTTGAAATATGTTTTTTCGCTGTGAACTTTGAAGATTAATTTTCGTGGTCGACGATGTAAGTTTATAATTATTATTATTTTTTGTTAATTTAACGTTTTTTGTTCTTTGATTCTTAAGAATATGTATCCTTTATTATTTCAACTGTGTTCAAAGGTGTGTGTTGGGTGAAAGTTAGTCTTGATGACTTTTAAACTTTTTTACGAAATGTAGAGTCAAGGATGCATTTTTTGAGTGTTATAGTTTTTTTTTCATTTGTATATGTTACACATGAATTACTTGATAAATAATATTAAAGCTAACTTAAACCGTATAAATATCCAGTTTGTATGTAAGCCTGTCTCAAATTTGTGAAATATGTTTATATTAAGGCTATGTACCTAAGTAGTTAGATTAGTCTTATTGTCTCGTTACTTTTATAGTCTTTTAGAGATTGAATAAGAGCTCTGAGTAGTATGAAAATCTCTCGTTTTCTTAAATAACAGTCTTACTTTGATTATCATCATCATCATCATCATCCAGCAGTGGACATACACGTCCACTGCTGGACATAGGCCTCCCGCGTACGACGCTACAAATAGCGGTCCTGAGCCGCCTCCATCCATCGACTCCCTGCGACCGCTACGATGTCGTCGGTCCATCGAGTGGATGGTCTCCCATGTAGGGGGGGATTTTCCATAATCACCACGCTTGGCAGGCGGATTGGTGATCGCAGTGATGGTGTTCAAAAATACTCAGAAGGAAGCTGCTGCCCTTCCTCTGGTGGATTCCCTTAGTCGTACTCCAAATTGTCGCGTCGCGTCTGAGTCGTAAATTTTTGGGATATGAATGAATTTAATAATTCAAAAAGAATATTATATAAAATTCAATAAAAAGTTCTGAATGAAAATGCTTAGTTCCCCGTCACCCAAACCGAAATATACAACTTCAAATCGCGAATCTCATTTCACCTTTCACTACCTTGAAAACGAATATCCTGTGATTTAAGATGTATCATCCATCTCAAGAATTATTTCTACAGGATGTTTGATAAATGGGGCACACCTGCTCATTTCCGAGGTCTGATCGATTGGCTCGGATATTGAAAGCACCCTATATAGCGATTAAGATGTTAAACAAACGAGGGAGCGATGGGAAGGAAAGCAATTATCTGCGTTGTTATGTACTTTTATGTTATTTTATTAGTTAGTAATATTTTCATTTTGTAGTAAAATTAATAGTAGTTAGTTAAATAAGCTTGGGCTTCTTCTAGCCTAGTTCTTTAAGATATAATCTATCTTATTGACAAATATTTGTATAATTATGTTCAGTCATTTATTCGTGAAAAAGTTTCTTACAAATAGACAGAGTTACAACCATTTGTAATACGAGTAATCTTGTATTAGTTGGATATTATAGTACCTACATATATGGGCATAATATCTTTATTACCAAAGATAATTACAATAAAATAATATAAATAAATTAAAACTAGTATTTACAATTGAAACAAATCAGCTAACTGTTAAACAATCTACAGGTAGCTCAACTGATCCATATCAATACCAGTATGAAGCGTCCCTATGACGCTGGTTGCATTGCCCCGCGCTGTATGGCAATGCTGATGCGCTCTGCCAGATACCTACTCACCACCTATATAGATATTTTTTTTAAAACCCGGATTGCCTCGGTTACTCACGGACCCTAGGGTCTTGAATCCAAAGGGACCATATGCGTAGGCTCTGTCGAGACCTGCATATTTGCGTCTCTTGAGATTCACCGCCAAATCTGCCGCCAAACCAGCCCTCACGGATATCCTCGAAAGATCCCATCTTTCGAGGGATCTTTATATAGCGAGGGAGGCAAATATTAATTAACTACATATACAACCTTAGTAGCCACTCAGTTTTACCCTCCCAAATGTGATGAGCAAGAAAATTAGTCCCTTTCATAACTGTCGCATATTAAATTAACATAAGACCCATTTTTAATACAGTTCCAGAGAAAACATTTACCGTGTCCCCCTATTTCAATTTCACGCAGGTTCGTAGGTAGTAGAGTCGGCCCTCAGCAAATATAATTATCATTTAAAGATCCGTAATTAACTCATTTGTTCTTTTTCTTTTTTGACCCAAAGACATCCATCCATAGTCTCCGTTCTCGGTCTAAGCGCAAAACTTTTGTATGGAATTGGATGGATTTTGCAAATCTTGTAATAAAGTAGTAGTTTTGTAGTAGCAGTATTTTATAAACAGTATAATGGTTTTAAAATTCATCATGTCGCCTTTTCCCTTGATACCAGACGTAGAAAAAAGAAAAATATACGTTGGTACCTTCTTACTTCTGAAATAAGTAGTTTGTAAGTAGTGCACAATCTTATCTACACGTGAATGAAGCTGTAGGAAAAAAAATGAAAAGTACTTACCGAAAACCCACCTTAATAATTTTCAAACTTTGAAACCAGTATAGGACTATAATTTGGTTGTTTTGGAAAAAAAACGAATCCCTTAATTTTAAACCGTTTTTTTAAGTTAACGGGATAAACACTAATCCCTCGGGAATTCAATTTTTAAGAGAAATTTTTATCCATAAGCGACGAAGAAATTATAATTCAGTACATCCATAAAAAAACATATACAGCCGAATATAGAAGTCCTAGAAGTTTTCCTCTTTAAGTAAGTATTCTTTAGTTTTAAGTAGTTTAATTTTCAATTTCTGTCTTTTTTATGTTTATTGTAGTTTTTAATTTTAATTTCATTTTCATTTTCCTTCTTTTTTCGAAGTCTTACACGCAAGTTATAAATTAAATGAAAAGGAAGAAAAAAATCCTGAGAAAACCTGTCAACAGGAAGAAAAACGGTCTAAGAAAGCTCGTCAAAGTTGCAGAAAAATCGTGTAAAGGTAGGTAATTTACAAATACTATTATTGATCTTGTTTAGTGCAATTAACGTTACAAAATCTTTTTATTTTTTCTTTTTCAACATTGTGTTATTTAATTTTGTTAACCAATTACCTACAAAAAAGTAAATTGGAAGTTCTAAGCAAGGTTCAGGTAAGTGTTGTGTCATGGGTGCTAAATAAAAAGTACGTAACACCAAAAACTTATATTTTCGGTAGCTTATTTCGTTTATGTTTTGATGAACAAGATTATTCCCACGAGGTTGATAAAGGTCTCACGTTTCAGTTATTTCCCTGCTTTCCAAAAACCATCAGGTTAAAAGCTATCGATTTTATAATAAAACTTCGTAAATAGAATCCTGCATTAGAGTATCAGTTTATGGAAAGGTCTTTCAATTGTGTTTAGGGTTCTATTTTCCTTCTTAGTATTCAAATAGCTTAGGGACACATTGGACAAAACGTTCCCTTTCTTCATGTTGACTTTTCCAACTCCGCCTTTTCTCGTAAACGTCTCGAAGGGCCAATATTCGGACCTTTCCTGATGAAAAGATCTAATCTCAAGTTTTTATCCAATTCTTTGCAATTGGACGCCGGTTAAAAGGCGAAAGCTTGGGAAAATAAATACTTATTTAGTTGAAGTGGCGTTAGGTCGTGGAGCCACAAGTGCATTGGGTACGAAGATTGGGACCCATTCACGAGATGGCGATAGGAGTGCGATTACGAGTCTCAGTTGCGATGGAAATCTTATTATAATGATCAACTTGAATGTCAAAGAGATACGAATTAAAGTCTGCATCAAAGTCTTGGGTTCTAAATCTCTAAGAGGATTCAATAAAGCTTCATTTTGATACTAGACTTGTAGGTACTTTAATCAGAATAAAATACAGGGCAGTCGTGCAATAATTAGTACATCACACATCATCCGATGATGTGGTTAATTTAGCAATTGTATTAATTAAAATTTTTAATTTTAGGGCTTTAAATAATCGCATCTTAAGATGTAGACTCGTGGGTGGAAGTGTCTAATGGCGTAATAACGAGGAAACCCGCTCACGTGTCTTCGTGATTGTTCCTTTTTTGTTGTTCCTTTGCCGGCATTTACGCCAACATTTTGAGGAACCCATCCAGCATTCGGCAAGCCACCGTCTGCCGCTTGTAACAGTATTGAAGGTATGTTTATATGGCAGGCGTCCATAGTCTCCCCCATAACCCAATTACCCAGTCCATCCATTCACCACAATAACATGGCTTTTTTTGTTACTTTCATTTTCCTTTGCAATAGTCTCTACACCTGGCGGATATCATCTTCGGGTGTATCATATTGTGCAACCAAGGATGATACCCGCTATGTGTAGCTCTCGCCTTTAGATTAATTGTCATAAAGGGCCTCTGTGCTCTTGGCTTCGGCTCCACGCATGCCTCCCAAAGGACCGGTCCTTTGGGAGGCACTATATGGCCCGTGATCATGGAAATGAGAAACATAATAATAATAAAACATTCGACAGTGGTAATAAACTGAATTGAACATTGTTTACTCATCGTTTTAAATGGAATGAATTCCGTTCAATTAATATTTTCGGTCTTAAATTAAATGAATTCCGCTTTAATGATTATTTAGTACTAGTGACCCGCCCCAGCTTCGCACACTGGTGCAAATTATACATAAACATTCCTCTTGAATCACTCTATTTAAAAAAAAACGCATCGAAATGCGTAGTTTTAAAGATCTGAGCATATATAGGGACAGACAGACATCGGGAAGCGACTTTGTTTTATTCTATTTAGTAATATTTAGGTAAGATAGGCTGTTTAAAATACTTGTAAAATGATGATACTTGAGCTTTATGCAGTAGTACTTTTAAATTCCTGTTTACAAGCTATTTTGACGAAGTGTCAACGCCATTAACGAAACGTATTATGTACTTAACCTATCTTATTTTTAAATAGGTAGTACCTGGGCACGCCACAGAGGCAGGCCATAGCCCGTAGAACCGATAACCGTTGGGGAGTAAAGGTTCACGAGTGGCGACCGCGATGCAATGCGAAACGGAGTGTGGGAAGACCTCCCACTCGATGGACCGACGTCATCGTAGCGGTCGCAGGGAGTCGTTGGATTGAGGCGGCTCAGGACCGCTATTCGTGGCATCGTTTGGGGGAGGCCTATCTTCAGCAGTGGACGTGTACGGGCTGATGATGAGTACGCGACAGACACTGGTAATTTTAAAGGCAATACGTGAACCGAACGGCGAAAGAACCAAATCATTAAATAAATAAAAATAACTCCAAAGTGAATTATTAAACCCAAATATCTATTTACAGTAAACCTAATAAACCATTACTCTGACCTTGAACACAGAGTAATCACGTCGGAGCCACAATGGTTTCAATTCCGCGGTTTGACACAGACTCGTCAACAGTGCTTCGGTTTTACAACCAACCGAGGTATGTACTTACGTAGGCAAATATCAAGATACTCGGATTCGGGACCGTTTATATTTACAACCATTTTATAGTATGGAAAGTTATAAAATAATGTAGAAAGGTGTGTCGCTCACTGGTATTTAAGAACAGGCGAGATCGAGGTGGATGGCGTCGCCGTGTCAAATATCAAAGTGCTTTATTTCCTTTAGACCGTACATGACTCTTGGATAAAATTCAAATTACATAAGTAAAATAGGCAAATAAATTGATCACTTTGATTTTTTGTTCACTTCAATCTTTTTAAGATACCTAAAGTAAAAAAGCGAACAAAACCTTTAACTTGTTAGGTTGTAAGTTTTCGAGTTGGAGTAAAAGTCGTCCCATGCTTTTTTATCATCTAGATAATCTGATATTTTGTAATAAGCCTTTTTATTTATTGATAATTTTTGCAACTCACTCGGAGTTTTGTTGTAGAAGCGTATACCCTTTAAAAGATACACTAATCTTGTGCAGCCTAGTTTTGAACCAAGAGAGTTTGTTCTTATTTCTAGTATTTATGTATGTCGCAATTTTTAGATGTAGTTGAGGCGTAATATCTTTGGAAGGTCGAGGTGCTTGTGGCTATGGTTCCTTCACACAATTTTTTCCAAAATTGGAGTCAAAACGCAAGCTAGAAAAACGTTCCCACCTCAAGAACACGTAAAGCCCGTTGCGATGTCGCCTCGCCCGTGACGCGACTCTACTATATGAGCACCCTGCCATTTATTTCTAAAGAAAATGTAGATGCGGGCTGCTTGTGCGCCTCGATGCTGCCTCGACTCTTGGTCCAATGATCGTCACGTCTTAATGTGAAATGCATGATACTTCCGTGCTGGTACCTAGCAGGTACTTTCCTGATTGTATATTTTCACAAGGAGTCCTCCTCAACTATATAGTTACTAAGGTTATCCTCGATTTATGATTAGTGGTGTATGATCACAGCTGAAGTACAAAATACATATTATTATACATTACCTACTCATCTATAGGTACATATGAATATTATAGTATATACATCTATTTATACATATAAACTCGATGTAAACCGCCCATACTTAACCTAAAATTCACTCCGTTGTCGCGTCTTTTTATTTACAATTTATATATCTTGTCGATTTGAGATCCTTCTTTCACTGGTAGTATTCATCAAAGTAAGTTGTCAACTAGTTTCGTCTCTCCACGAGACATTCAGGACACCACAATACTCAACACCAAACAAAAAACTTAAAAACTAAATATTTTTTCATTCGAATATTTTGCAATGGATTTCCGTAAAGTAACGCCTGAATCTATTATTTATTCTTCCTTCAATAAATAATACTTAAATGCTTCCTTTAATAAATAATTCTTAAATCCTTCTTTACTAAATAATACTGAATATCCACTCCCAGCAAGAGTGTTTACATTTTTTGTGTCGTGGTTTGTTCACAAACATCGAGTTTGGCTAGTGTATATATGCAGTACCTTTATCAAATCTTTTTCACCTATTTTACAATAATCCTTTACGATAGTTTGTAATCAGCACAATCAAGCGGGCCACAATCTGAAACGATAACCAATTTATTATACCGATACCATAATACCATAACCACAATTCGTTTATAGTTATACCGGTTACCTATCATGTCACATGAATTAATGGCCACCGACAAATTGAGTTGCACCAACTGCATATTTCATCGCGAAAATGGCCGAGTTTTTTCCTATTAAAATCCGACGTTGTCAGTACTTTGCAGAAAAAAGTAATTTTCCGTAAATGGAATCGCTGTGACACGGGAAATAGCTAGTACGCTTTATATTTAGGCTTTTTTTTTTATTTTAGAATATAATGTAGCCCGTTCTTAATACGCAATTATACGAGCAAAAACTGCCCTTGCACGAGATATAAATAAAATCGAACATCTCCTCTTCGAGTCGATCTCCGCAATGTCGATGCTCTTAGCTGGCGAGAGAAAGCTCAAAAACCAAGATACCCAGAAAAATACTGGATCGTAGACGTAGACGATCTTAGAAGATTCACTTTGGTTCGCTGAGCCACGAGTTATCATGCATCAAAACCACCTACCACCACAAATAAATAATAATTGAAAGTGTTATATTTTAAGGTCGCAAGTTATCTTGCAGCGAATATAATTTCATTATACATACAATAACCTTGTTACATAATGCGAACAACACAAAAACCATTTTAATTTTAAAAAAATGTCGTAGTTTGTCGACTTCACTATGGAGCGCATACGACTCGAACCGTTAACATACACATGTTAAAAAAAGCCTCTCCACATTCGCGCGCGAAGCGGTGACAATCTCGTTGCGATCGCGTCGCGAAGTTGCCAAGGTCTCGACACCCGCGTGCGAATTACGCGCGCCTTGAAAACACCTTGTCGCGGGATAAAAAAAAACCGATAAACTACGGGAACGAGGCGCGAACGCAACGTGATGCCACGACAAATATGCGAATTAGATGACACTCATGGTTTGTGGGTGATTTGCGGCTTCGCGCGCGAATGTGGAGAGGCTTTTAGGGATGAAACGCTGGTGTTCTTCTAACATAAACAAGGTTCGTAGTTAACCCGCTCATATTCATTATGAATACCCTAACCTATTTAAAGTGGAGTAGCTACACAATACCTGTGGCACAGGTTAATGGGTTCGGAACATTTGAAATCACATCTCGGACTGTTCATCGTCAGAATGAACTACATTTTCGTCGAAATGAACCCTTTGCTCGTATTCTCTATGATTTCTGAATACCATGCGATGGCACAACATACTCTGCAAGCTAAAATGTACTTTAACACTTTAAACATAAAGTCTGCAACTCTACCGGTTCCAGTCTACGCTTATTGGTGGGTATGGTCCTGCGAATAAGGGCCATGTCATAACGAGTGTAGCGTGGTTCCCGAACGAAGGTCGTGATTTTTTATTTTATCGTAAAGTGTATAGGAATCTTAAGGTGGAATGTATCTTACAGCTATAACCGTTGCGCTATAGCGTTTGTGTTTTGGTAAACCTTTCATGGAATCTTTTAGAAAAACCGTCATAATAACACGCGTAGTGCGAAATACCCGGGAGCAAAAGTATTTCAAATCCCGTGACTGGCAAAGTGTTAAAATGAAATTCTAATTTTAAATTATTTGAGATTATACCAATTTTAAGATGTTCATTTGTTTGGGTATGACTTCATGACTCCGTTAGTTTTCTTTCCATCGCCATTACTTAGTGTGTGTACATTATGGGTTTTGAACGGTGGTTAAGGCGCTATGCTGATAGAACAACTTTAGTCAAACTATCAACTTTTCCTCAATTATTTTTCGTTAAAGTTTGCCACTTGCATCAACAAAATACCTAGTTTAAGAAAAAATTATTAAGTAAACAGCTCGTTGGAAGTAGTCTATTGCCGCAACACGGAGATCAATGTCTATCTGCAGAGCGCTTAAGAAAACCAGAATGAAAAAATAAACTACTGGGTATCCCAAACAAAGATATTCAACAATTGGCCCGTTCCTTCGAAGCCTGGCCCAAAACAAATTCCATACATTTGTCACATCCCTGCCCGGAGCAGGTCATTTTTCACAGGCATCATTAATATTGTCAATTGGAAGGTAAACAATTTACAGATAATAGAACCCTTATAAAAATACGCTTTTGTTCGATTTGTATGAAGTGATGAAATGGATTTCAGATATTCTAATTTCATATCGGAAAAAGCCTCTTGCACTGTTATTTCGCATTGCTCAATAATAGTAGTTATTATTGAGCCTTATCCCTCTATGGCAGCAACAAAGAAAGGTAAAGGTTTTCGATTGGCGGCCAGATGTAACGCGAAACGGAGTGTTGGGAAACCATCCACTCGATGGACCAGCGACATTAAAGCGGTCGCAGGGAGTCGATGGATGGAGGCGGCTCAGGGCCCGTATTCTTAAAAACGAAATCGAAGTTTCTGATTATTTTTCGTGCAAACGCTAATCTTATGCAAGCGACATAAGAGTTGGTTTTGCGCGAAAACGAAAAAGAAACTTCGATTTTCCTTTTCCGAGTAGGCCCCCAGGACTGCTATTGGTTGCGTCGTATGGGGGAAGCCTATGTCCAGCAGTAGACGTGTATGGGCTGATATGATCCCCTCAGACCGTTCAGTGGTCTAAAACTGAGATGTTCAACTACTAAAACCAGTAGGGACCTAACTTTTGAGCCAGTCAAGTGCCGCCATGTCTTATTAGGTACATTTCCAAGTGCTTTTCGCCATTTTGTAATAGTATTTTCTGAGTCCTGTTGAAATTATTTATGCAGAGAAGTATAAAACAAACCAGTGATATGTTGTACTCATTCAACATTTTTGAAAGCTTTTCTAAGCTCTCGATATTTGCCATCTACCAACAATATTGTCAAAGAAATGTATGGTTTCTTTTACCACAGCACAAAGCACACACATACAATACAAAATAACCAAAAGCTTGTTCAATAAAGTCGCTCCATCACAAGCCGTAATTTCAGCCATAACACAGAACAAAAGAAATATCCAACAACCGAGAAACACAGCAAATATCATAGGAAGGAATCCGGTAATCTAATCTGCCATATCATTTCCTTTTGTAATGAGGACGTATAAGGGACACACAAAGCCATAAATTGTAGTGATGTCATAGTGAATCATATCTGAGGCGTGACGTCACGTGACGTCATTAATTTCGTCCTCCCGTCTCGGTTACAATCTGGGACATGCACTTTGACAGATTCCCGCGGTCTTTGAAAGAAGTGAAAAATTAGGGCAAAGGAAATGTTTGGTAAAATGATTTCATTACATTTTTTTAATTTACTTTGCTCACATGTACAATGTGTGTAAATCATACATGGCAATATTAATTAAAATCCTAGTTAAAATTTGAAAACAATGTCAAAAGCGAAGATTTAATTTCTTATGACGTCTAGGGTAGTCAACATAACAATGGTAATGTAGGGTATCGAGGTCGTGAAAATATTTTAGATAGATACATAGACGATAGAAAATGCTATATTGCACACTTTACAAAACAATTCACAAAGAATACTAAAAATTAGTGCTCATATACACGAGCGGCAAAATGCTAACGGCAGAGGTAACTGTAGCCGTCGACACCTGTCGACAGCATCCGTCGACGCGTGGACGGCTGCTGTCGATAGTCAACGGCTGCCGTCGTCGGCGCGCGTCGACAGCGTCGACGGCTACCGTCGACAGGTTTCGACGGCTACAGTTACCTCTGCCGTTAGCATTTTGCCGCTCGTGTATATTAGCAATTAGATAAAAAAATGTGACAATTGGTGGTCTTATCGCTCACAAGCGATCTCTACCGTTAGATTTTTACATATTGGCATACGTGTCTTATGTCTCTGCTTATGCCGATGGTCACATACTGTCAATAGAGCAAAAACAACGAAAAAGTCGAACTAATTAAATTTAACGAAATGTATTTTGACGATTCGCCCAACAAAAAAAGATTCCCAAAATGGGGCTTACGGTATTACATTACATACCCGATAAGAACCAATATGGTCGATTACTAGGGAATGAATGAATGAGAATGAGAATCAGAATGTTTTATTTTTAACTCAATCAACAAAAACAATTAACAATGTTTTAAAAACAAAACATTTTTGCAAATTTTTGCCTTGAGTCACAAATCGGTCTCTGTCTCAGCATGAGTTAGTTGTAAACACGTCACAAACAACGCTGGTCTTCCGACAGAGACGTTTGGTGACGTCACGGAAGGTATAGGAGAGGCCTATGTCCAGCGTATGGACTAGACGTATAGGCTGATGATGCGTCCAACTCGGTATTTAATAACGGTCCTATACTACGAATTCCAAAATGAGATTCTTTCGGCGCTTGGATCAGATTTATTAGAGAGAGATAACTTTTGTTTCTTTTTGCTAACAAAAAAGCTCTTAGAACATGTTAAACTTTAAATAAATTCATACAATATAAAGTGATGAATGGAGAGCTCTACATTTGGTATTGGATTAAAAATAATAAAGATACCTGGAATTTAGTTTCAAGTTCTTTATTTAATGACAAATCGAGGTAGTTTGATACAATAATAATATACACTGCTTATATTAAATAACATTTTTACAAACTTTATTATCCACTGGGTAGAAAGTTAGTACGCTTTGTTTTGTAGCGACTTTTGTATAATAGTTTTTTTTATACATTCGTTTATTTAGTTTGGTTACATAATCAAGCGATGTATTATAAATTCTAACACAATTCACCACAAACGATTTGCCAACCTTTTCAGTAGACTTCCCCCTTATTCATAATGGTCTGCTAACTTAAAACAGCTGCTAAACGGTATTATTTCGCACTCTGACGTATGTCAATAGAAGAGAGAGTGAGAATTAGCAATGCTCTAAGTTAGCAGACTATTATGAATAAGGGGGAATAGTCCGTTACTAATTTAGCCAGGGCACAAATTAGGTAATGTTGCCATCGTCTTTAAACTTATGGGTAAAGTTAGAAAAAGGTTTCTAAATCTTTTGAAATTGAGTTTGAGAACGAGTAGAGTTGATTGTAGGGCGAATCCTTTTTCGATGTCGGCATCTTGAAGTCTTACGAGCATTTGTTTGGTTATTAGCTTCTGGCATGCTTTTATCTCATGGATTTATATACATTTCAAAGTATTTTGTATCCATTTTTTTTTGTAATTATTCAAATACGGCTATTAATTAGTAGTATTTCTTATGTAGTCTCTCTGTATATTATATGTTCTATGTTTCAGTGTAAATTTAGCTATAGTTATTGTACTAACTTTATATGTGTGTACTTTGTATTGTCAAATAAACTATTTCATTGAATTTTTTTTTTTGCATGGTGGAAATATTTTTGAACGAATGTTTTTAATTCTATCTCAATTCTACTGATTTATGTACAAATTGCAGGAGGTTAAGCTTCTAGTTATAATAATGCCCATCGGTAATACATATGAAGGTTCCTATCATGATTGTGTATATTCATCATAATCACCATCTCGACCAAACAACGTTCACAGCTGGACATTACCTTCCCCACATTCAAATCTGGAAAATTATACGAGTACGAAGTTTTACATACATAATATATCCATAGCCACCATCTCACATAGCTTAAGGTGGTTGCGCACGCTAAAACGAACAATTAAATTAATTGTCGTTTTGGAGTCTATTGACAGAGATTTATTACTAAAATAAACATTATGTCGATCGACTCCAAAAATACAATTGATTCAAAGTTTCTTGTCTATAAGGCGGGCGAAGGTTCACTTGCGACGCAGGAGGTTGCGGGTTCGATTCCCACCTTGGGACAAATGTGTGTACGATCTGTAAATATTTGTTCCGGGTATTCTGTATGTTTTCTACGTATAATAAACAATATCTATCTACGTAGTGTACTGTATTAAGTTTATCAGTTATCTCATAAGCTCTGCTTAGCTTGGGGCTAGATGATGAGGAGTGAATTTAAAAAAAAAATATGTGTGCTGATGGGGAGGACGTCTCTTTATGGTCATCATTTTCCATGTGATTATATCCCCAAATTACAGGAAAAAAGAAAAAAAAAAAGATATACAGTCTTTCAGTCTTCAGAATTTCGATCAAGAGCAAGCACAGCCCATACCATTCTACCGAAAAACCATTACCCACTTAGAAAAACTCAAAGAAAATTAGAACACGCCGAGATCTCCCGTTCGAGAGTCGTTATGTCCAAGCGATTGCCAAGAGTGGGCAATGAAATCACACTGGATAAATGAACTCCGAGGTTATTGTACTGTTTTGGCGTGAATTAAGAACAAACGAAGTGAAGATAATACTTGATTTGATACATTTGAGCCCTGTGAAAAAATAACCAATCAATCAATTAACTCTCATTCAAAGAAGTAGCCCACGTTCCGTATCACTGTGATATACTTAGTTCGGTTATTTAAAGCTGGTGCGATCGTTATTTCATTCATATAAATGACTACGCTGACGTTACAACTAAGAAAAACCAAGTTATAACGGTCGCGTCAATTAAGCTTCTGTACAAAATGAGTTGTTTGTAGAGGCTCTACGATCGTAGCGCTTTCGTAGCATGCTCATAGCGCATTCGTAGTATACTCATAGCGCTTTCGTAGCATACTCGTAGCACTTTCGTAGCATGCTCTTAGCGCTTTCGTATTATACTCGTAGCGCTTTCGTAGCATACTCGTAGCGCTTTCGTAGCATGCTCATAGCACTTCATAGCATGCTCGTAGCGCTTTCATAGCACGTTCATAGGGCTTTGTAGCATGCTCGTAGCGCTTTCGAAACATGCTCGGAGAATTACTCGCAGGTTTAACGTGAGAGACGTTACTCGCATTGACGACCTCTGTGGCGCAACAGGCGAAGGTCCTCCTGCGACACAGGAGGTTGCGGGTTCGATTCCCATCTTGGGACAAAAAAAAAAGGTTTGTATGATCTGCAGATATTTGTTCAGGGTGTTTTGGGTATTTTCTTTTAATAATTTAATAGTTTAACGTATTAAGTGCATCAGGCATATATTATCCATAACATAAGGTCTACTAAGCTTGACGCTAGATAATGCTGTGTGAATTGTCCAGCATTATTCATATTTATTCATTGATCTACCCTTAGTTGTAATAAAAACAAATTAGAGCTTCTATGAAGCCACCATTGGACGGCAATCTACTTTCTAATTTGGGTGAGGCTAGTTGATTAATAATCATATATTTCAGGCAACACAAGCAAGTACAAAGTAGTTTAACTAAGGCCCATACAATAAATCTAAAGCTCTAAGCTAAACTTAACCGCCAACATAAATTAAATTTCAGTCCAAAAAGTGTGTATGAAAAGACAAACTGATAAGAAAAATCTGTAGGTATCTTTTTATTAGATGTTATCACCAATTAGCAGTTTTAATATAAGTTTACAGTTTCTATAATAGATTAAATTTAAACTAATAAAGGAGTTAATCCTAAGTAATATTATAAATGCGAAAGTTTGTTCGTTTGTCGTCCCTTCGTGCCCTAACTAAGCCACCAATCGACTTAATTTTGGCATAGATTTAGTCAAAAGGATTGAGTAACATAGGCTATTTTTTCCCTTGTAACGGGGGTGAAACCGCGTGTTCCTAGTACAAAATAGATCCCAAATTATAGCAAAGATATTATATAGGTGGAATATAATAAGTAGATATATCAATGATTACTTGGTATACTTCTAGTTCTACATCCTCACTTATCTTTCTCACTGGCTGATGCATTCAATGCGATTTCCTGAACCACCGACGTAAGCCGAGTGCTCTGGTCACTCAATTACTCACCGTAAGAGCCATGATTAATTCACTAATTGTCGGCCAAAACGCTAAACCATGGCCGTAATAAGTAGCAACTGTTGACGTAATGCTTTATTAAATAGGGTGGAACATTTAGGTGGGATGGCCAAATCCAAAACTCTGTTGGTTAAAAAAGTGAAACCTTAAATTGTTAGACCAATTTTGAGAAGCAAAAACTGTAATTATACGTATTGGAAGGAAATTCTTCAGTTGTTAAAAACGTTAACGTCAAGAATTTCCACATGAGATACGTCCTAGCATTCGACGTGCTAATATTGTTTAAATTTTCGCTATTTTCCTTCACTTTTCCTATAAGATTACTGTGCAATTTTATTTCGAGCTCAAGCTACACCACCTCTTTCTTATATTTTTCAAAGTTCCGGATTCTAGCCATATAATCTCATCTGAAAAGTTTACCCTGTATGCATACTATATGACATAATGCTACATATGTAGTTAATATATTAGGTATGTTCGTGTAATTTGACCAGAAGATGTGTGTTATGTATTACAATCTATTGGACGGGGTTATTGGAGCCTGATGTATTGGACCAATATGGACGAATTAAGCTGGATTGACAAATAATAGCGTTTTGAAGGCAAAATAGGCAAGCACAAACACTGATCTCACTTCATGGATAAATGTTTTTTATCTGCAAACATCCTTTTTGGATCTGGATAAGTGATATTGTTTTTTTATTAGCAAAAAATCACTTGGGACCCTTTAACATATGCTAAGCTGAGCTTGTGTGTGTGGGTATCAAGTGACGTTAGGGCTAGAGGGATGTTGTGTAAAAAAATTACGGTTTATAATTTACAAGCTGACCCGCCCGCGGCTACGCCCGCGTGGACTAAGAAGAATATCCCTCCATGTTCGGTTATAATTATAACTATCTCAAAGAGATTAGCCAGCGTTTTCGATGAAAGCTCCCAGGGGACTTGTCTTTTTCCGACACTTCCAACAATTATTGTTTAGGTACCATAAATCAGATAAAAGGATAGTTATAACCTCCGACTTTTGTTCTATATATAACATAGAGGTATTATACCTCTAGATCCTAAGTCTATGAATGAAGTCTATGGGGTGAAAACGCTGTCTATGGACAACATTTTCGATGAAAACGGCTTAACTTTTTCCGACCCTTCCTACAAATATCGTTATATTTATACCAATTTAGACAAAACCTTGACGAATAATATAGGTACCTAAACCTTCCTCATCAATCACACTATCGATTGGTGAAAACTTCATGAGAAACCGTTCAGTAGTTCTCGAGTTTATCGCGAACAGACAGACAGACGCGGCGGAGGACTTTGTTTTATAATATGTAGTGATGAGGAAGTACCTATAAAACAAGAAGGTGAACTGAACTACCTACATGCAAATTTGAATAAATCTGAGAATGCTTTCTAGATAGATGGCGACAATCGACAAATTGTTGACTTGTATGCTACACGAAAGCTTCTTACGTAAATATACCTACGTTTACAGAAATATAAGGTTGCTAGAGAGACATATATTTAGTATTTAGTGTAGCCTCGAATGAGTCTCACCTCGAATAAGATACATGCTGATGGGATATAAAAGTCGAGTATAAGAACAATAGCTATATTGTCTGAAACTACGACTAATTATGCTAATGATTGCAGTTTGGATGGTTGCTTCTGATGCCCTGACCTCCGCGCTCGCGGCACGAGAAACCTATTTAGGTCAAACTGCTGATGATGCTAAATACCTACGTGATCAATGTATCGAACACATGCCTATCTCAGATTCCAACACAAAAACAAAAGAATCACTGATTCCATGTGAGATATGGATCAACTATCCAGTATTAGACAATCACGTTCACAATGATGCCTAGTTCTTGCGATTTTATTCATTATTTTTTCACAAGTGCAGGATAGAATTGAAGGAACCGAAAGCACTTCACTGTCCTAAATCTTAGAACGTTCTAAATCTTCTAGTACATATCTAAAGTAATGTATTTCCAATACTAACCGACCAATGCCATCATTCTATAATAACAAAATCACAAGAAAATCACGAAATTCTAATGTGACTTTGGATCTACGACAAAAAAACCTTTCACGAGTCCTTTTTAGCTTCTCTAGTTCTGTAAATGTCATTTGCGATACAAAAGCAGACAATTTGTGTACAAATAAGTGTATAACACAAGACGTAAGTAACACAAGATGCGCAGAATCCCCATCTACAAGGATGCGAGACGAGAGTACTTTTACTTTGAGATGCAAACGGGCCTTGATTACTTGTTTTCTTATTGACGGTGGCAAATGAAAAGGAATCTGAATAATATGGAGGAAAAAACGTACATTATTGACAATGTTTTGTTAAAATAAATTGCAACTGTTTTTCGCGATTCCTTCCCATCGCGTAAGCTTCCCATCTCGTAACCATTTTAAAACAACTGAAGAAAATTTTTATGTTCCATACATTTCGTTGCGTTTGAAAACCTTTTCCAACTTTTATCACAATATGATAAGATTGTTACAACATGTCATATTCCCTATTATGGTGTTTGTTTAATACCATGACCAGTTTTAAAACCCTTGTTGAACGTATTCAGTGATATTATTTTTTAAAAATTCTTGGAGCGCAGTGGAATCAATGTATGAACTTTAAAATTTTAAAGCGCAGTGGAACTACCCGTTTAGAGTACGTTCGTACTGTAACTATTTACAAAAATTCGTAACAATATTTTATCAATCACTATTGCTTAGCAGGTTGCTACTCTTCAGTCCGATGGATTCAGTGTTTTTGAGACGAGGAAGTAACACACATCCACAGAACATAAAAGCACAGATAAACATTTCTCTTTCTTTACAAATGTACATATTTAAAACAAAAAGTAAAGGTAGTAAAAAGGGCACTATAGTCCTAGTCGTGAGCCTAGCCGAACCTGGAGAGTCCTGATCAGCTTTTACGCTTAGCAAACGGAGACGAAAAAGCATTAAACACATAGGATGTTAGCTTTCGCAAGGTTTAGCTTACAAAAAAGCTCGTAAAGTTTTTTAGCGTTCGTTCGTTTGCAAAAGCTGCTAAATTTTCTAATGACAGCCCCTCTCGCCTCTCGCTTATCTTTGATGCAAGGTGACCAGCCTTTGTTCTTTATCAAATGTCCCCATTTATCCATCGAATGTAAGTGACTGATATAAATTATCGTCCTGGCAATCACAATAACATCAAAGTGTTCTTAGAAGCGTCGTAATTAAACGCCCCATCGATCCAAATGGCGGGCTTAGCAATCTTAGCCTTTGATTTGTTACTGCTTAGAGCAAGACGGATGTGGGTACAATGCTGTGACGTGTGTTCAGATGTTGCAGGGAAATTCTGAAGCTTCGAAACTCATGATAATGTTATTTTTCATTTTCAATCACTTTATTCTTTGTCCATAAAAAATATTATACTACTAATATTTTATATGGCAAAGTTTATATGGATTGATGTATGGATATTTGTTACTCTTTCACGCAAAAATTACTGAACTGATAAGGTATAGTTTGGGACCTGGAATATAGGCTATTTTTATGCCGATAAAATGCGGACGACGGCTCGGGCAGCACTAGCACGCAGCAGGCTAGCACTTTATAAAACATTTAACAAGAAAATGGATGGCAAAGGTGAGCTTAACCCTAAAAAGAGTTCTCCAGCAAACCTTATTGAGAGAGAGAGACGAAGAAGTTGTAAAAGTTTTAAACCTTCAATAACAAGGCATTTTAATGTTATGGTTATGTATGCAGACATGTTATATTACAGGTTTTACTATATCTGCGTTTATGTCGATTCCTAAAGGACAAATACCTCAAATTCTTATCTGCGTCATTCATCTTTAGTCATAAGTAACTGGTTAATGTTGTTAGATCAGAATAATTCAATTTAGCCACGCTGGTATAATAGCTACAAACATCTATAAAGATACTGTATGGATTAGCTTTTCCTTTTGACGATTGGTGCCTCATATGCCAGTAAATTTTCTGCACCCAGTAAACGAAGCAACTTTGCCCTTTCGAAATAGGCAGTTCTTCCTTCCCCGGGAAAGTTGGCCTTATTCTTGTAGTTTCAAGCTTCGACTGCAACATCATGATTTCCATTAGAGTTCCTACATGTATTCCGGTCTGTTCATTGAACTGTTACACAAACTAACAAAATGTCACGTGGTAATTAAATTAATGTAATGTGTTTTTTTTTCGTCCAAAGCGACTCCTGTTTATGACAACGGACACTCCTTACTTACAGTGTTTTTTTTTTTAACAAAAGCTGTAAGAAATATTTTTTCTGGCTATGTAAATAGGTACTGATTATACTTACTGATTATATTTAAAATTTTTAATAAATTTTATTTACTACCTGGTTGTTTGCACAAGCAATTTTACAAAAATTCATTTAACAATTCATAAGGCAATTTAAAGCTTCCTTCAACTTGCTGTTGACGCTCGACAAAGCGTCAGAGATAATATTATAAATGCTTATAACGGCTCAGAAAATATAACGAAGACGGTCCTAGACTTTATTTTAAGCTGCTTTTATATATCACAGCAACAAAGGGATTGCAACAATAAGAGCTCAAGTTTATAAATGATGCGAGTTGAATGGGCGGGTCAGTCAGGATTAGAAGGTTGACTTGCTTGGGTTGTTTCTGGAAACAGAAGTGTCCATCTCAATGGGTAAAACGGACCAAAACTTGCAGCAATTTGGACATTTTGCATTATAGACAAATTGTGCGAAGGGTGTAGTCGCAATTTATCAAAAACAAGCTTCTGAATACTCGCCTCGAATAATGCAGTATTTTGCATCAAAAGACATAATTTTGCGATGAGGTTTTTTTTTAAATCCTAACAGAAGTTCTCGTAATAACCTGGTACATATAAAACATTTAAAACTATTCCCATGATATTTTCAATTCACGTGGTTTTTTAGCAACAAGCAAGTAATTTTGAATATCACATCAAATGATTTGATATTCAAAATTCTATTTATTTAGTTCAAGTTTGCTTGACTTTAGCTTACACTTTACTTAATTCTTTATTTTATGTTTACTTCGTTCTTTCTTTTCAAATAAAAAAGTCCATAGAAAATACAAAACTATAAACAGCGTACAATTTACAACAAAGAAAATAAAACGAAATCAACTAAGTCTAGGTTTTATCTAATTTCACCCCGTGGTGCAGTATAGGACAGTCATACTTGTCAGATAAGATGTCCAGGATGCTGTTGTTATGTAATGTTAACCTTCTTTTACTCCATAGATGATTACATCAATGATGTTAATGCTTGGCCAGATGTCGCTCCATTCCGCACTGTCAGTAGTATGTAAGAAATTCAATGTTCTGTTTAGCTTTATAGAAATATTGACATGTATCTAAATCGCATTAAATTTAGATTTAGATAGGCAAAATAACAATGTATTAGACACTTAAGTGATATTGTAAATGTGCTAGTGGTTTATTTTTCACTTCTTCCACTAGGGACAAAAAATTGAAGTGAAGAGAATATCAATAACACCTTATTTCTTATTTGATATTAATAACTATGTTTATAGTATAAAATTTGAGTTGTCTAAGTGCTTATTTTGTAAGCCTAAAGAAATAAAGTTATCGATTCTGATTCTTCTAGCCTTCGGTCACGGTAGACAGTCGCAATTAAATCTAACCATGAGTGTAGGACATTTATTATGGTGCGCAAACACAGATTCACTTTATATTTCCTTGAATATTGTCTTGGTGGTAATGTGGCGCATTTTGATGGCTTTATCTTCGGTGTTTTTACATATTTTTTCAAATTATTTTAGCTACTCTAGGCCTAGGAAGTATCAACCTGTTTTTACATATTATGTTTTAAAAAAAAAAACGAAAAAACAATTATTATAACTACTCTAGACCTTTTACATTTCTTTGCTATGCTTATTAAAAAGAAATCGAAGGTAATACAAGCTCTATCTCTTACAAAAAGAAAACATCAGAAAATATCCTTCCAAACTAGACAACGAACAGAGCATACGCTGTAGGTCACATACAGGATGTCTTGTAAGACATCCTGTATGTGACCTACCACTATCGCAATATCGTGAGGTGTTATTTCTATAGGACCAACCTGGCAAAAGTAGGAATCAATAAAGTATTAGTTGTGTTTTGTCAATCTCTATTTGAGCCACCAGTTATTGAGGCTTCGGATTAGATACCAAGAATATCCGTCGACGCAAAATACTACTTGTTTTATTATTATTATGTTTCTCATTTCCATGATCACGGGCCATATAGTGACCCGGTCCTTTGGGAGGCATGCGTGGAGCCGAAGCCAACAGCACAGAGGCCCTTTATGAGAATTAATCTAAAGGCGAGAGCCACACATAGCGGATATCATCCTTGGTTGCACAATATGATACACCCGAAGATGATATCCGCCAGGTGTAGAGACTATTGCAAAGGAAAATGAAAATAACAACAAAGCCATGTTATTGTGGTGAATGGATGGACTGGGTAATTGGGCTATGGGGGAAACTATGGACGCCTGCCATAAACATACTCTCAATACTGTTACAAGCGGCAGACGGTGGCTAGCCGAATGCTGGACGGGTTCCTCAAAATGTTGGCTTAAATGCCGGTAAAGGAACAACATCGGTGCAAACGACTAAGGGGTGTCGAGAGGTGCGGCCCCGATTTCACCATCACGAAGACACGTGAGCGGGCTTCCTCGTTATTACGCCATTAGACACTTCCACCCCCGAGTCTACATCCTAAGATGCATCTCTCGCGACTCCACTCAGACCGGCCAATGAAAGCAAGCAAGAGGTGGGGGTTTGGTTCTCTTGGGGTACTACCCCGCAAGCGGAGACGAGAACCAGGTACTTCCCCGGGAGCACTCGGTATACCCGTGGTGTCACTACTCACCAACAGCTCGCCACAAGCTGCCCTGCAGGTTTATTATTATTATTATTATTCATTTATTTCAGATCATAAAAATCCATACAATATTTTAATACACAAAACTTAAAACTATACACAGCATGATAAAAAGAGGTTTTAGAGCAAAGTCTTACAAAACTGAATGTTGTAGTATTTTTATATTGACAAGTATTTTTTGGTTGACATTTTAATTTTTTAGGGAGTGGACCTTCGTTTAGTCACAATCTCGGCTAAGTAACTATGTGGCCTACGTTGTATCACGTAGATCTAGAAGACACAACACTCAATCACTTGAGAACGTTGTTGGCCATCTTGAAGTTAAGTAGTAGGTTTTTACCTATTGTTAACAAGAATAAGATCCCAACATTTTTCGACTTCAATGGGATTTGAACCCGCAACCCTCAGTTCGGGATGTGCTACCAATTGCGCCACGAAGTCCCCCAGCGTGAGGCTTGCGTCCTATAGTAATAGCAAAAAACCTTATTATTCACAAGAAATATAATTCACTTTTTCTACGTGACTTTGTCTTCTTGACAGAAGTTTGCAAAAACTATTGAGCTTTCATATTGTTTCCCAAACATCCTGTACAGTCCACGATAGGCTTGCAACCTGAAACTACTCCCGCCGAACCTTTGAACTTCCTTATAATGGAGGTACCTTCCTTTTGTAAAGGCGCCGAGAAGCTTGATAATTGCATTACAATGGATCTTACAAGAGTTTTTCAAGGAAATTATGCTTCTTTCCATTTCATTTTTAGAAAATTGCGCTCCTATTTTGTTCTTTGAGTTACCTATTTTTATCATAACCTGATTTTTTGACATTGTGTTGTATATAATATTTCGATTTGAAAAAATTTAACCTACTGACTAGATTTGACCTTTGTCTAGCTTAATTCAGTTTGAAAACAATATGTCAAAGAAATTAAATACTATCCAAAAATTTACGACTCCGGCGGGACTTGAACCCGCGACTTTCTCCTGAATACGTGACTGCGCTAACCAACTGCGCCACGGAGGCAAGTACCCGACCTGTCGAAAATCTTTGGGACTTACTTACGTACGGACTATAGCGCCGTTAGCTTCACCTACAGGGGAAACATAGAAGTTATCCAATCCTGCTCAAAGTCTAAAGTTACATTTAGATCGTTTGACGAGAGGTATCGCTGTTGCTGATAGACAAAAACCAAAAACAAATACCTTAGAAAACAATATAATAGAGCATTTATCTTAAAGGTACACTGCTTACGAAGGTTAACCATAGTACTTTGTTCACCTAGGCGAAAAAGAAAGGCCTTAAAACACACGAGGTAGGAATCGCATTTTCAGCCTAGTGATACATAGTGTTTTATACTACACCGTCGAGGAAAATATAAAGCAGAATAAATCTTTTATTTCTGGCGGTGTCATAAAACTTTCACTATCACTCGACGATATTCTGTAGAATTAATAAAATTGCCTACACCAAATTCAGAATTAGAAGAACTTCCCGCGCCAGCATTTATCACTTGGGTTTTTTTTTCAAAATATTGTTCGGAAATCGGAAGAGGCAAGCGGACTTGGAGTAAAAACTTTTTTCGTTTGACCTATTATGAAAATAACCATAGCTACCGGCCGATCTTTTCGGAAATTAAAAAATAATAACACGTTAGAAATGGATTTCCATACAGTTTTCTCTCCCGCTAAAACGAGTGAGAAATGAAATTCTATAGAGTTTTTCCTCCCCGATTCCTATACGCCTGCAATGACTTACTTTCTATCTTATATTTGGAAAAGGAATAGGCAACTTTCCGAGCAGGTGTAGTATAAAATCATTTGTGGTGAATTGTGTTAGATATCATAATACATTGCCGGAGAAAGTAACTAAATTAAACGAAAAGATGTTCAAAAACATAATTTAAAACACGCTTATAGACAAAACATACTTATTATTGTGTAAAAGATTTTCTTTTATTTATTTCGGATTGCATCAGCTTAACTAATTAATATATAATTTAAAATAGACACAGAAAGCTAATAATACGCATTCGCTAATAGAATCATACTAAACTATAACGCCTGCGAAGCGTGGTGATTATGGCAAATCCCCCCCTACATGGGAGACCATCCACTCGGATGGACCGACGACATCGTAGCGGTCGCAGGGAGTCGATGGATGGAGGCGGCTCAGGACCGCTATTTCTGGCGTCGTACGGGGGAGGCCTATGTCCAGCAGTGGACGTGTATAGGCTGATGATGATGAAACTATAAGGTGAACATTAAAATTTATATCGTCGATAATTACGTACATAATGTAATAAAATTATATTAATTTAAATTAAAAAACAAAAGAATATATCGTCGGCGTAGAGCGAAAAGTCATCAAGTAGGTCATTTGGTGTTTTGAGTTATGAAGGTTTAAAGTTTTTCAAATGAAAAAAAAACATTACTTCCGTTTGGTATAAGATATTTTAATTTTTATGGTCTCATATCATAGGAAATAGAAAAGCGCATAGGTTTAAAGTACTACATTTAATGTAAATTGTTTTTTTATTAGAGATTTCGACATAAAACTTACTTGGTTATTTTTCGCCCTCAAATCCTGCATCGACATTTTAAATTAGTGATTTGTTAAATAGAGTTGGTTACTTTTTGCCCATGTTTTGGCTATTTTGAATGAGAATTATCTTGAGTTAGTTAAAATAGGACTAGCTTTAGAAAATACAAAAGGTATTTTAGTGCTTATTTTAGACTCTCTACTTTAACCTATTTTTTGTTTTTATGTCACCTAATCAGATTATAGAGACAAAAATATTTGGTAATAAAATGAAATTGACGTACTTTTATAAAAAAATATAATAAAAACACATGCAGAAACAGAATAAACAAGGAACACAGTTAAAATTTCAAATACGAGTAAACAGTTCAATGATTACTAAAAACTAAAATCAGCGGGTTTAAACCTAGATCTTAACTGAAGTTTATGATGACATTCTAATTTTATACAATCAGTCTTCATCTTCTTCGGTGACATCGGGCTCTGACAGCCTGTCAACAACGTCATTGTTGGTAGGTAGAGATTCATACTAGGAATGTATCATCACCATCATCAGCCCATACACGTCCACTGCTGGACATAGGCCTCCCCCGTACGACGCCACAAATAGCGGTCCTGAGCCGCCTCTATCCATCGACTCCCTGCGACCGCTACGATGTCGTCGGTCCATCGAGTGGATGGTCTCCCATGTATGGGGGGATTTGCCATAATCACCACGCTTGGCAGGCGGATTGGTGATCGCAGTGTTGGTGTTGAAAAATACTCAGAAGGAAGCTGCTGCCCTTCCTCTGGTAGGTTCCCTTAGTCGGCTCTTACGACATCCACGGGTTGAGTTGGAGGGGTCGATAGTCGTACGCCGCGGCCCCGAATAATTCCCTTGCTACAAAGATCAACAAGATCTTTTTTCTTTGCCTCAGAAATCGGAAGAGGAGCTGTGTAAGCCATAGGGATTTTGAATGCCTTTAGTTGACCAATCAAATCACTTTCTCTTGCGCTATAGCCTTCCTGAAGCCTCATTCTTTTCCTAGTTCGTGGGACCACCTTTATTTGTTTTTGGCACACATCGAATTCAGAGTACGGGCCATCGTGACTGTACCTAAACTGTAGTATGCCTGGATATTCCTTTTTGAACCTGAGACATTTTATTTTTAGCCACATAATTTTTTTCCCGTCTTTATCTTTGCTTGTGTTGGTAATAAATTTATCTTTCAGGGTCTTGACATCAATCATTTCTTCATAGGTAAGTTCTTTCACTATGTAAGGTTCTGCTGACTCTCGCTTGCTTTTAGAGCGCGCGCGAACCATAATCGATTTCTAGTCAATCATCGAGTAAACTGGCGTGTGCCTCTGTTCTTTTTCTATTGAGCTGTGCATCGAATCGACTTCCATATGTGTATGGCCACTCTCTAAATATTTTTGCTCGGTTCTGGCCTGCGCAAGTGTCGCTATAAATAGTGTCTTCTTTAACAGTAGGTTGTACCTTACTGATCCACCAGTTTATGGCAGATGCTATCTCAACACTCCCTCTTTTGCCATTTATTTCATTCCATGTAATGCAGTATGCTTTGTTAGGAGGCTTTGCAGTATGAATCGTGTAGTTCTGTACGTTCAGCTTTCGGGTATAATAGAGGATGCCAACACCACAAACAGGAATATGCAACGTTGATTGCATGTCAGCTGTGAGTACAAGATAGGTTTCGTCTTCAATAGATCGTTGTTTGTCTAGTTCCTTGGCAGCTTGTGCCGCAACTTTTATCGCAATATGGGCATCATAATCTTCTTGAAGCCGTGGGGTCGCGGCGTACGAATATTGACCCCTCCAACTCAACCCGTGGATGTCATAAAAGTCGACTAAGGGAACCTACCAGAGGAAGGGCAGCAGCTTCCTTCTGAGTATTTTTAAACACCAACAATGCGATCACCCATCCGCCTGCCAAGCGTGGTGATTATGGCAAATCCCCCCTACATGGGACACCACCCACTCGATGGACCGACGACATCGTAGCGGTCGCAAGGAGTCGTTGGATAGAGGCGGCTCAGGATCGCTATTCGTTGCGTCGTATGGGGGAGGCCTATGTCCAGCAGTGGACGTGTATGAGCTGATGATGATGATGATGATGATGATGGATCTTCTTTAAGGTGTGCAGGTCGACCGGTATTATCATGATCATAACATCATTGTTCATAATCAAAAAGAAAACGTTAAGTAATTATTTTTCAACACGCGTGCGCATCGGTCAACGTATACTCCGAGAATAAGAGACACCAGACACCTGAATCTGAGTCGGTAAAATCAAAAGCGTACAACCGGTACCTAAGTTGCGCGCCAAATTCGCCCGACGAACGGAGATTTTGAATGAAAAATCATCAAAACACTTTAACGACTATTCAAAACAAAGCTTTGTGTCCACAATTATTAGGATAGAACTCTTTAAACCAGTTTAATGATTTTTTGCTCCTGCATAGTAGTTAGCGTATTTTTCATAAATGTTGATCGAAAACTCAGTAACTAGAGTTGGTTAGTTTTCGCTTTCATGTTTTGTATTGAACCAGTCATACTAAAAGTACTCAAGTGGATTAAGTTAGTTTTGGGTTCTTGTTAGTTCCTATTTTATAATAAGGAAAAGTAAACAACTCGACTTAGGCATCGGATTGCGATTTCTCCCAGTAGAGAAAAAATACCTAAGTAAGTTAATTAATTTTCGACTACAATATTATAGTCCAAATGTAGAATTAGTGTTTTTTCGCATATTCTGAAATAAAAACTATGATAGCTACAGACATGGTTGTAAGAATGAAAAATGCAGAAAAAATCGGTGATTTTCATGACATGTTTAACTCAATTTAGGCCAAATAGCGAGTTGATGATTTTTCGCTCTACGCCCACGATATAAAAATAAAAATAATGAGTAGTATAACAACGTCAAGTGCAAAAGAAGTTGAGAGTCTTGCATCTTATTAAATATTGCATTTTAGATACAGATGTTTGGAAACATTATTATTTAATGTCGGTTGTCTGGTAGAGATCGCTCTCGAACGATAAGACCGCCACTTGTAACTTGGTTTTAAAATTGTCTTTTTTTTGTATATCTGTTTCTTATCAATAAGTGTGCAATAAAGAATTTTTTATCTTTCTATCTATATAATGTAAGGAGTGTTAATTTATTTTATTATTGTTATTTGACTATTCTCAGTGTATTGTAAATTTACCTATGCCTATTGATTTTTAATAACAAAAAAAAATTAATTGACATTTAAATGTCCCAAAAATTTCGATTACTCGGGTGCGTGGCCTGGTGGCATAGTTGATTAGTGCATTCTACTGAGTTGAAGGTTTAGTGATCAAGTCTCGACTAGAATGTAATGAATTCTCATGATTGTTCAAAATACCTGGTATAATTTTCTTTTTAGGTTATCTTCATGCTTATAAATCCTGAAATAGTTAAGATATAACTGAAACTGTAAAGATTTGAGAAACAAGACGAATCATTAATGTAATTAGTAACGGTAACTGTAAGAAAACAATCCTACTATTATTAAAAATGTCAAAGTTTGTGAGTATTGATGTATGGATGTTTGTTCCTCTTTCACGCAAAAGCTACTTAACTGATTGGGCTGAATTTTGGTATAGGTATAGTTTGGGACCTAGAATCAACCTGGAATAACATATACGTATAAACATTTCTATCTGATAAAACGCGGGCCAAGGCGCGGGCAGAAGCTAGCGTAAAATAAACCTACCTAAAATGTTACGTCTATTTCCTTACAATTTTCAACAGCGTTATAGCAATTCAAAATTTTTTAAAGTACTAACAACAGCGAATAGAATCCTCACACACAAAACGCTTCTCTCGAATGTCCCACATTAAATAAATATCAAAATAACACAACAATATAATTCGAGCACAGTTTACAACATCTGCAGTACGATTTATGATGCGGTGAGTCCGGATTAAATCATATTCGTAGGTAGAAGGAATGTTGGCCACAGACGACAATAGTCGGTCTGCCTGGGCACATTTGTAAAGCGCCACTAAAACTCGCCAAGTGATATACCGATCTGCACTGATGCCATAGTGGGATAAAAGTAGCAGGAACATGACAATAAATAAAATAAAAACAGCCTTTATTCTCTGACTAATACTCAATTAATGATCATCAGCCCGTACACGACCAATGCTGAACATAGGCCTTCCCTAAACGACGCCACGAATAACGGTCCTGAGCCGCCTCCATCCAACGACTCCCTGCGACCGCTACGATGTCGTCGGTCCATCGAGTGGGAGGTCTTCCCACACTCCGTTTCGTATTGCATCGCGGTTGCCACTCGAGAACCTTTACTCCCTAACGGTTATCGGTTCTACGAGCTATATGGCCTGCCTAATTAATATTATGTTTAAATATTCCTACTTATTATCTATGTATATACTACTTTTGACACCGGTTGTAGGTAAGTCAGGTTGTCCTTGACATAGGCCTCCTCCATAATATGCCATTGCACGCGGTTTAGGCACGCCCTACGCCATTCCTTTGGCAAGTCGTCTTCCCCGCGCTTGATGGGTCTGCCTCTGCTGCGTTTCCCCTAGCGTGGGTACCATACGGTTGTCTCGTAAGACCGAAGCAGGGACATGACAGAAGGTAAAATTAACTGCTTATATTAACATATTAAAGATTATTTATAGGGTATTTATCGCGTACCTTTCGTTATATTTTCCCCTAAGTTTCCATTGCGTTACAGCGATTGTGGTCACGGGGCGACTGGATGTACTCAAAGTTACCGCCGAGAATTTATGACAGTATCCACAACTACCCTCAATTTGTCTGTAGAATCAGGAATTAAAGCATAAAAATGAAATAATTAATGCTGAAATTTTATTAATATTAATAATATTTGCTGAAATTTTATTAATATTAAAGCAAATCTTATGTTATTAAGTAGGTATTATTTTGATTACAACGAACGAGCTTCGAATTTTTCGCTCCTGCTAATTTTATGTTAAATTTTTTAATAAATTAAAAGTCGATATTTGTGCTATCAAGATTGATCGATTCCACCTAACTAGAGTGACAACTACAGGCTACATACAAACATACATACCTACTTATGGTGCCAAGCTCATAACCCTCTCCTCCGTTGGTAGACGGGTAAAAAGAAACAAAAAGTTTTATACCTAAAGGCTGGATAAGCTACCTATTATGATTTTCTAAATGATATAAATCTATAAATTCGTAACTTTTCTGAATATTCTGTAATCATCAAACAAGCGAATAAACAAATAAGTACATTGTTTAAAAAGAAAACTATAATTAAAAAAAGAATTAAATTTCACAATTATTTAAATAAACTTGTTTATATTATTTGATTGTTATTTTCTTTGTCAATAAAGAACTTATACTTTAAATAAAACAATTAAACTGTTGCAAACAATCTAGAGGTAGCTTAACTGATCCACACAAACAAATCGATAGATATGAGTACTTTTCCAACTACTCAAATTGTACTGTGCCAAACATTTTGCGTCATCTATCTTGCATGAGATGCCCACTGTAATAGTGAACGGTCTTTCAGTGAGCATGTGGCTTTTCAGTTTCATTTGTGCAAACCAAAGTAAAGAGCTTCAAAAAGCGTGTTGGTTATTTTGGGTCAGAAGGTTCAAACCAAATTAAAAAACTTAAACCAAAAAGACTTTGTTTAGTCGAAAACTTATTGCTGTCTATAAACAATACGAAAGACGAAAATTTAAAGAAATTAAATAATATGCCAAAAATTTACGACTCCGGCGGGACTTGAACCCCCGACCTTCCCCTGAATACGGGACTGCGCTAACCAACTGCCAACAAGTACGCAACTATTCGAAAATCTATGGGACTTACTTACGGACTATAGTGCTAGTCGCGTCAGGGGAAGGTCGCGGGTTCAAGGCCCGCCGGAGTCGTAATTTTTTGGGATATTATTTAATTTCTTTGAGATTACCCCAAGTGCGGGCTTAAGCACTATATAATAAGAAAAACCTTAGACGAAAATTTTGTTAGAATTTGCTTATATCGAATTCATGTTTCGAATGGTAGCTATAGAAATCGTTGCCAAATGTTCTCTACTCTTTTACCTTTCAACTACAGTTGAAGAGGAAATGATTTCCGAAGAGCTAGTTGCTGAAGAGACAGATTTGCATAACATAGGAGGTAGACAGAGAGCTACCTTCCAAAGATATCCAATAATCAAGTAATAGAAACGAATAAGAACTTATATAATACAGAAATACAATTTATTTATCAAACCAATTTACATGTCAAAATTTCGTAAATAAGTACAGAATTGTATTTACATTACAAAATAAAAAAAATTATAATAAAAATTAAAAATAAAATCATAAATTCGAATACAAAAATAAGGTTAACAGTTGTAATATAGTTCATTCACAGAATAAAAATTCTGCTCGACAAGCCACCGTTTCAGTCTTACTTTAAAATGAGATAGACCGCCGTCAGATGTTTCAGAGTCTGGTAGTTTGTTGTACACTGCCGGGCCCATTACATGAGTTAATTTTGAGGACTTCGTGAGGGAGCGGGCGATGGTTGCGAGCTTTCCTGCAGTCCGCGTTGCGTACGTGTGGGTGTCACCGTTTTTTTCACGTATTTATGATTGTAACAATTGAGCTAACTGCAGACTGTTGCAAACATTCTACAGGTAGATCATCTGGTCCATATAATACCAGTCGGAAGCGTCACCAAGACGCTGGCTGAAAATCAAATAAACTAAATATAATACAATTTACAACAGAACAAATCATCATCTCAAACGCAGATTAAAGGATTCCATAACAAGCAGAAGAAACAATCTCATTTTTTCTCAAGCAGCGGTTTATGAGTGTTTAAGTCGGTCGTTCTCGATGTAACGGCCCTCAATTTCAAGGGTCCCCCCGGGTTTCGTTAAAAACGTTTCGTATTTCCGCGGTGCTAAGATTGGAAGGCGCGATTTTTCTTTGGGTTTTCTGCAAAATCAAAGTAAAAGTGGAGAAAAAAGGAACATGGAAATTCTTTATATGGGCATAATAATCCTGTTATTCTGTAGCAATATAATATTAAAACATTGAAGATATAATAAAGAAGATTAATGGGGCAAAAATGTCTTGAAACAAAGATTATATTTCTTATTTTAATAAGAATTTATAAACGTAAAATATATGTAAGTCCAACTAAAACTAGGACTCTCCTCTCCATGCATAAACGACATATTATTTGTAGCCCAAACAAGAACAGACGTCAAAGCAAACCTCCTAACCCAAACAGATAGTGTAATCTACTGAGAATCAGACTCGGTCGTGCCGAGATTTCATTACTGCTTATCCTGTGAGCAAGAAAAAATATTTGGCGAAACGCTTTATTATGTTTAGCGAGACTTTTTGCTTGGGTTTTATCTGCAGAATACCTCATCATCAGATGGTTTGAAGTTGGTTTAAAAAGTTTAACTTTCAAGCAGAAAGATCGTAGCAATTAAAGAGTAATTTTTTGCGAACTGCAAACTTTGCAGTTAGCTAATTTAATTAATATTATGTATAAAATTGATGACCGATTTGGCGCGGTGGGCGAAGGTCCGCCTGCGACGCACGAGGCTTCGGGTTCGATTCCCACCTTGCGATAAATTTTTATACGATCTGCAAATATTTATTCCGGGTGTTCTAGGAATGTTCTATGTATTATCGAAAATAACTATATAATGTATGTATTGTATTATATATATATCTGTCATTTAAAACCCATAACACAAGCTCTACTTAGCTTGGGGATAGATAATGCTGTGTAGATTGTCCAGCATTATTTATTTAATTGATAGCGATATTTCCTTAACGAAATCTATTTATAAATTTATATTTATTTTACTAAAATTCATCTTCAAAAACAGTTTTAATCTACATATTATATTTTTTATTTTATATATATTTATGCACCGAGGGCTCAAAGCACTGCTTTCCATCACGCGCGTGAATCCCGAGCGCAACTCAGGATTCTAGAATAACTCACGAGCGAAGCGAAAAAGTTACTTCAATCCTGAGGGCGAGAGGCATTTAACCACGCCCAAGATAAAGACAGCTTTGTGTACAAGGAGAATACTCTACTTTTCACACTTTCTTCTAGTAAATAGTAAAAGTTTGGTTACGTTATCATGTCATTCGTTTTTTATTCCGCCTTCTGGACAGAGGTTAGTTCTAGTTTCGAAGAAGATCTCATTGTACGATCTGCTTGGTATTTTCACACATATTTCGATGTTCCAAATTTAATCTCATTATTTGCTTGGGTAGTAAAGATTAAAAAGGTTAAAAGATTAAAGATGTTTATTTGCCAGAATATATGTTACAATAAAGGTCTCAATATAATAATACGTCCAGCTATATTCTACCTAACATAGACATGCAAATGTTAATTTTTAATTACACTTTATTAAAATTACAATTTCTATATACATGTATAAATTGAATGAATTAATAACAAATTTTAAAATAAATATAATTCAATTGTCAATGACTATTCTCGAATTCAAGTCCCTGTAATTAAAATATTGATCCAAAGAATAATAGCATTTACTAAGAAGCCACTTTTTTAGTTTTATATTAAATAAGTTTCCAGATAGGTTCTTTAGATCCTCTGGTAGATTGTTAAATATTTTTATTGTCATATAGTAGGATTGTTTCTGAGTCAGTAATGATTATTATTCCCAAGGAAGCAATATGATTGGATTTTGGAACCCGAGTCTGATGTAGAAATATTGACAAAGGTTATTTTATCGGATTATTATATCACGTTGAACAAAGGAATTTAAAAAAATCCCTGGGTCCGTTTGTGATACCTATCATGAGGTTATTTATTTGTAATAGTTTTATATTGTATAGCTTAGGAGGAGATGCGAAAACCGAGTTTGGTGGCCAAAAAGTGCACCTTCGCATCTCTTCCTATACAAAATAAACTATTACAGAGGCATTAAAAAAAGCTTATGGAACGACAAACTGGTCAAGAGATTTTTTTAAATTCCTTTGTTTAACGTAATAATAGATACGATAAAATAGGGGGCGGTGCTAGTTTGGGTTAGGGAACCGCCTTAAAGGGCGTTTAGCCAAACACTGGCTACGTCAGCCCTGTTAGTACAAAACAAAGCGTTTAAGATCATTGAGTGTGAAAATTAAATCACCTAACCCTTACTCCTCTATTAGTATTCCACATCTAATACCACGATTTTACCTTGTCTAAATCGTGACTAATTTATTGTTATTAAATCCCGAACATGCTCAGTTCAAATTCCACTCTATTCCCCAGAATATTCCAGAAAGATCCAGACTTTATTCACCCATATTGAACAACACAAGCCATCAAGCACGTTTTATTGAATGGTAATAAAACGCGTGTCAAACGGCCGGCGGACACAGCGGGCGGGGCGAGGGAAAAACTTTAGTGCCTGTAATAGACCTACTGGGAAAACAGATCTACTGAGGAAAGGGATCTATATCTAGGGATAATGGGAAATGTCTTGTTTATGTATGGTAAAGTTTTGATTAGGATATGATTCGTTTAAAAACAAAGATATATATTTTGATTTAAGATATATTTTGATATTTGATAGATTTTTTTGCTCTTTATGGCCAAATAAATAAGCGACACGAGAGCTGGTGAGTATCTGGCGCAGCACATTAGCATTGCCATACAGCGAGGCAATTCAGCCAGCAACGTCTTGGGAACGCTTCCGACTGGTATTGAAATGGACCAGTTGAGCTATCTGTCGATTGTTTGCAACAGTCTGCAGTTCGGTCAATTAAAAATAGCAAAAAATAGCCTATATGTTATTCCAGGTCCAAAACTATACTCTTACCAAATTTCAGCCTAATCGGTTCCGTAGTTTTTGCATGAACGAGTAACAAATATCCGTATGGATATTTGTTCCGTATGGTAACGTCAAAGTTTGTAAGGATGGATGTATATCCATCCTTACAAACTTTGACGTTTATAATATTGGTAGGATTGAATGTTCTTTAAATTGTGGTGTGTGTGTGTAAGTCTGATTGCACAAATAAATTAAATAATAAATAATGTTGCATAATTCACACAGCATCATCTAGCCTCAAGCTGAGCGAGCTTGTGTTATGGGTACTAGCTGACTGATAGACATAGTATTTTTTTTACTATACATAGAAAATACCCAGAACACCCGGAACAAATATTTGCATATCGTACAAACAATTTTCCCAAGGCTGAAATCGGCCCCGTAACCTCCTGCGTCGCAGAAGGACCTTCACCCGCCGTGCCACATCGGTCGTCATTATTTTAGAATTTTTCGTATCCTCTTGTTTGGGAGGCGTAACAGGGAATAAGTTATTTTTATTTTTAGTATTGCAGTTAATTCATTGAACCAATCGAATTATAAGTAAAATTGTGCTTTTTCTGTATTTCTTGCAATTTTACTCCTTACAACGTAAGTACTTATGTACGTAGTAAGGAGATGCTGAGTTGAGTAGACTTTCCATTCAATCCCCTTTTTGTTTTTCGTATATAATATCGCTCTCAAGACGAAAGTCTTCAATCAATGTGTGTTGCCAGTGATGACCTACAGATCCGAGACGTGGTTGCTAACTATAGGGCTCGTTCATAAGCTCAGAGTTGCTCAGCGGGCTATGGAGAGAGCTATGCTTGGTGTTTCTCTGCGTGACAGAATCCGGAACACGGAAATCCGTAGAAGAATCAAAGTCACCGACATGCTCTCCGAATTAGTAGGCTGAAGTGGCAGTAGGTAGATCATATAGCTTGCAGAACTGATAACCGCTGGGGAATAAAGGTTCTCGATTGACGGCCACGATGCAATGCGAAACGGAATGTTGGGAGACCATCCACTCGATGGACCGACGACATCGTGGCGGTCGCAGGGAGTCGATGGATGGAAGTGGCTCAGGAACGCTATTTGAGGCGTCGTATGGGGGAGGCCTATTTCCAGCAGTCGGCGTGTATAGGCTGATATGATATCGCGGTAATATAATATTAGTATTACCTAATATGCATTAGTTATTGTATTAACGCGATTGTTTTTTGTTTTTTTCATACCCACGCCTCCAATAAACACAAAACACAGACAAATCCAGGCCTCGATATGTACGAAAAACAAAACCAACTTAAAAAAAATGTCTATATAATGTAAATGTTTTTTCTTAACCAAGAAAATGACAAGCAATAAAAGTAAAGTGGGCTTTCCAAGGTCTTATCAAGGATCCTTGTGGTTTGTTAGTTTATGTCAAACTGTCAAAGTGTCCATTTCTTTGTGATCTCTCGTTACTTAGATAGTTTCTCATTTTCTATATAATGGTTGAACCGATGTTATTTTGGGCTTTTGCCTCTGTAACGCTTAATATAAATATTTGGAATACAGGTTGATTATTTTTTTTGTTAGGTCGACTTAGGATCTTTTTTCTACGATCGACTAGTTGGACTGGACATAGCTGGTGAGCGTGAGCCATGGAATAATTTGGGGGAGACCATTGCCCAGCTGAGTCTTCTTCCCCCCTAAAAATTACAATTAGTTACCTAAATTGCGAACCTATTTAAAGGCCCTTAAAAGTATGTTTGTTTCTAAAAGGTTTTTAACATCTATAAAAGGGTGTCGGCGGTGTGCCGACCGTCCCATTTTTTAACCGACTTCGAAAAAAAGAGGGTTTTCTATATTACACCGTATGTATGTTTTTATATATGTTCGTCAATTTCTCTGTCAATTATGTACCGATTTTGATTGATTCGATTCTGTTGTATAGAAAATAATTCTTCTCTAATCTTTATTTTAAAGAGCTTAAACACACGCGATTTACGCTTCACAATTTTCAGCTTTTTGTAAATAGTTATCCTACTTTTTTGAGACATAGATACACGAAATATTTGTTAAAATTTTATTTCATTTAGTTGCCAAACTTCTTCAGCTCTAATGTAATATAATTAAGCGGGAATAGCGAAAACAAGCAAGAGCTTCATTAAGGCCCATTCCACAATCACAAAAACGGCCGCGTGCGTCAAAGCATATTAAGGGTCAGCACACACGAGCCACCAGCTAATATTTCCAGATAATATAGTTTCAATTATAATTTTTTCAACTATAAACAACAAAATAGATACCTATTACATGCGGGTTGCGTTTTAATAAGTTATTTCCTTAATTTTTCGGCAAATACTGTAAAGATCCAAAGTCTCGATCACCGCCGCAAGGTTGCTTGTCTCTCGATCTTTTATAGGATACATTTCGGAGAATGCTCCCATAAACTTCATGACCTGATTCTACCATCTCCCTTCCACTCCAGGACAAGCAGACGGACGGTACAATACCATCCTTATCTGGTGGATATACCATCCACTCGTAAAAAGCGGTTTTCCTCCACCTTCATCATTCACACCGCTAAGGAATGGAACTCGCTGCCTGCTTCAGTTTTTCCGGTGAATTATAATCTGGGTCTCTTCAAGATAAGAGTGAACAGGTGTCATCTAGACCTTCGTGATACAACGTCGGCCACATCGTCACTTTCCATCAGGTGAGATTGTGGTCAAACGATGGTCTATATATAACACTATAAACAAAAATGTGAGGAGTTTTCTTACAATAAGATATCTTTTTAATGATACTCAGGTTCAACCCATTGAATTTAATTGAGTCTGGGCAAACGTTGTCGTTGGTCGTTGGAAAAATAGAGGTAGCGAGTTCCAATCTTTAGCAGTACGACTAATAAAGGTGGAGGAGAACCATTTTGTGCGAATTGAAGGCATATCTATAAGGTAAGGATGGTAATTCGCCATACGTCTGCTTGTCCTGGAGTGAAAAGGAGATGGTGAATATGAACAACAAGAAAACTCTTCGTTCTATCGAGTCTAGGACTTCAGGCTGGGGGCTACTTGGCTGAGCCCAAATGTGGCAGCAATACTCCAAACCAAATCGGGAAACTTTGTATATAAGAATCCGTATATATAAGCTGTTTCAATATGAAGTATCGCTTAACCTTGCTTAGGATTCCTAGCTTCATTGCTGCTGTTTTAGCCTTCGGCTCGTCAAAGACACCAAAGTTCAGAGTTAGTGTGGGCGTGACAAGGCGCTCCAGTTGATCCTTTATAGGTACCGGTACATCTCGGATAAAGGGAACCTGGTAGTGGTTATGATATGTGTAGCAGTTAGTGGTTCGTTTGTGCCGTCCCACTACAAGGTCCGATATTAATGAGGTTGTCTAAACGTCTGTGGTTTAACTGGCAGCGTTTATCGGAGGCCCTTGTATTTGAATCGATTTAACGACAAGGCCATTGCAGTCCTAGTACCTAATAATTTAGTACTAGATCTTAATATAGTAAAAAGAAGTAAAAGTAAAAATTTGTTTATTTTGTTGCTTAATTGAAACAAAATTATAGATAGAAGATAGAAAATATTTAAACAATTTACAAAAGAGACAACAACAACATAAGTGACAATTGGTGGTCTTATTGCTCAAGAGCGATCTCTGCCAGACAACCTTTAACACCTCCAATGCGATCACCCTTTAAAGCGGGAGGCATGTTCAGTCAATAAATGTATGTGTTCTGATATAAGTAGGTATACATTTTTGACAATCACAACAAATGATCAGATTTTTTTATGAAGATGTGGTCGATGATGTTTTACGAATTTCTAGAATATTCTTGTTCACCATTTAGGCTTGAAAATGAAGACTCAAGTTGAAACTTAAAAAAAAATGATTGGTAATAATGATTTTGGTGTTTTGTTTCAGGTACTGCGTGTGGATATATAATATAGATAGAAAAATTACTCCGACTATATGGGTGAGATGAGGAATTAAGGAAATTCCTCTAAATTTTTTACGGTATTTTCCTACTTGCATACGGGTAGGTATTTTTATCTGAATAATGATCTTTATCGTGTAGTAGGCCTAAGTTCTTAAAGTTTGGTGCCTACCGTGCTTATAGTTTGGTTTTATTGTTGCACATTTGTAATTTTTGTGTGATTTGTTTTTCAAACCACATTCGATTTTAGTGAACAACATAAGAATGAAAAGAAAAAAAATGACAATCGCGAAAATCTTTTAGTTTCTTTTTTAACTGTTACTGGCCCTTTTTGGCTCGAAATACATTATATTGTTAATATATTGTACATACATTTTACATGTATTTATTTACATTTACATTAAGCGGTAAAACTTTATCATCTGTGGGTGCCCATGATAATGTGAAGCTTTGTATCTCCGATAGAATATTTTACTCGTCCCGCTGCTACTATAATTATATTTTTATTTATTGATACCTACATTCACAAATCAACGTAAACTATCTGAAACATGCTCTGAATCTTTCCTTACCTCAATCGGACTAAAAAACTATCCATAAACCGAGCTTTCTTTAATCAGTCAAAAAGGTTTCTTTCTTCGCGACGACAATGGCGTAGGCACGATTCTAGGAGTGAAAAATCCTTGGAGTTGAATCGAATAAACACTTCAACTGTACTTGGAATAAATTGAATCGGATATACAGAACTATTGGAAGTATTTACGTAGACAGTTTAGCGTTAAGATGTATTTGTGCGTGAGGTGAATTGCAAAAAGATAGAAAAGAGTGTTTGTTTTTGTTATTTTTGGTGACTTTGAGTGCCCAGTCACATATAAAAGTATTATCTACTAGCTGCTGCCCGCGGCTTTGCACACGCTTTTCATGTCACTACGGACCCACGATAACCCTGGCGGTATCGTGGGTCTTTTAAAATCAAACGATACCCCCAACAAATAGTGTTGCGACACTAATTAATAAGTGCTTTATCATCTATTGAATTGTACCCTATGTCCGTTCCAGGGATTTCATCTACCTCCCTGCCAAATTTCATTAAGATCCGTTCAGCCGTTTAGGCGTGAAAAGGTAACAGACAGACAGATAGAGCTACTTTCAAATTTATAATATTAAGTAGAATTTATCGGGTGTAAATTTTATCGATTGCTTTGAGAAGCACAGCTTTTGGGACGAATGCGGAATGAAATCGCCTCTGAATTTGGAATTAGTGTTCGGAATACTTTGGACCGAAACAAGTGGGACTAACACGGAATAACTAGTATTTTCACTTTTGCCACAACGTCAATTGGACAGCGGGCGAAATAGTTATTTTAAAAAGTAGGCCATTTGATTTCTAGATTTCTAGCGTCTGATTAGTTCTACATTAGTTGGCATGAGGCCTGTAAAAACTTTGCTTTCAAATTAAATTTAAATGAGGTAGTCTTTTTGAGTCCTGCTTTATAAATAGTTTTGGTGCGTGGGTACGCTTTTGTATTTCAGATTTCAGATCTGCCTACGCAGGCCTTTTTTGGGTATGTTAGTTGAGCACACCAAAGCGACTGAGTCTTCCGCGTGACTCAAGTTTAGAATGAGCAAGTTTATTACAGATTTATTTATGTTATCATTTCGTTACGTACCATAACAGTTATTAAAAATAGCAGTTATTGATTAAAGATCTTAAGTTAAATTAGCTATGAGTTTATCTGCTACAATCGCTACGAGAGGAGACATCATAGCACTCGAAGCGAGATTCGTAGCAAGACTCTTAGCAGACTCATAGCACTCGTAGCAAGACTTGTAGCAGTCTTATAGCTAACATTCGTAGCAAGACTCGTAGCAGACTCATAGCACTCGTAGCAAGACTTGTAGCAGTCTTATAGCTAGCACTCGTAGCAAGACTCGTAGCAAGGCTCGTAGCAGACTCATAGCACTCGTAGCAAGACTAGTAGTAGTCTTATAGCTAGCACTCGTAGCAAGACTCGTAGCAAGGCTCGTAGCAGGCTCATAGCACTCGTAGCAAGACTTGTAGCAGTCTTATAGCTAGCACTCGTAGCAAGACTTGTAGTAGTCTTATAGCTAGCACTCGTAGCAAGACTCGTAGCAAGGCTCGTAGCAGACTCATAGCACTCGTAGCAAGACTTGTAGCAGTCTTATAGCTAGCACTCGTAGCAAGACTCGTAGCAAGGCTCGTAGCAGACTCATAGCACTCGTAGCAAGACTTGTAGCAGTCTTATAGCTAGCACTCGTAGCAAGACTCGTAGCAAGGCTCGTAGCAGACTCATAGCACTCGTAGCAAGACTAGTAGTAGTCTTATAGCTAGCACTCGTAGCAAGACTCGTAGCAAGGCTCGTAGCAGACTCATAGCACTCGTAGCAAGACTTGTAGCAGTTTTATAGATAGCACTCGTAGCAAGACTCGTAGCAGACTCATAGCACTCATAGCAAGACTTGTAGCAGTCTTATAGCTAGCACTCGTAGCAAGACTTGTAGTAGTCTTATAGCTAGCACTCGTAGCAAGACTCGTAGCAAGGCTCGTAGCAGACTCATAGCACTCGTAGCAAGACTTGTAGCAGTCTTATAGCTAGCACTCGTAGCAAGACTCGTAGCAAGGCTCGTAGCAGACTCCTAGCACTCGTAGCAAGACTCGTAGCAAGGCTCGTAGCAGACTCATAGCACTCGTAGCAAGACTTGTAGCAGTCTTATAGCTAGCACTCGTAGCAAGACTCGTAGCTAGGCTCGTAGCAGACTCATAGTACTCGTAGCAAGTTTTCAAACTCATTCATTCACCTCCTTTGATCTTAAAATCACAATCATATATTTTTTTAGCACAGCGTGGCACCTAAGGCTTCTTCACTGTAATAAGGATAGTCAATCAACAAAAAATACCTAAACCTGAGCGAAGGCGATTGAAGATCGATGATCTCGTCACAAAAAACCCACGCACTCACAATCCTGAACTAACTCGCAACCCACTAATGTATTCCCGCTCAATTTACCTCTGGGACGAAGTGACAGACATATATTATTCATTTGCAGGAAGTACCAATACCCTCTTTGGATATCAATATTTTCCCACCCTTAATACGTGATGGTTGACTGGGTTTTTATTTATTTAGGCGAGTCCCTGAGGCATCGTCTGCCCCTTAAAGTGACGCCTAAAGTTCGTGATGAAAGGGACCAGGGAAAATTGTTTGAGATGCGCTACGGCCTGTGAAACTGTGGGTATTTTCTAGATAGAGAAAAATATCTCAAGTTAAATTCTTGATCTCTGGCTGTTATTTGCTAAACTAGATTAGTGCAAGATCTACTCATTTGATACAGAGATCAAGTCTTAGCATAAGATATTTAAGACTCGAGATCACCAATAGGTTAGAATTAAAATAAGTTGTTTTGACATTTTCCATACTTTTACATTATACGTGAAAGTTAACCGACCAGTTTGCTTAAATATCCGATTTATCTATTGGTTTAATAAAAACCAGCTTTAATAAATTACTAATAAATCATCCATATTTCTTTTTTTCTATTAAATGACCGTATGATTCGTAAAAAGGTAGATGTTTTATAAAGCTTTTCTTAGTTATAAATATGAATTAAAATTATAAACATGAAACAAAACTCATCTTGCTAACACGCCATGAATCCTTAAATTAAAAGTTTTTGCAAATAGGTTTTAACTTTGTATGTACATTTAATGCGTGAGGTTTGAGAAATGGAGGGAATTTACACTGCTTTCACCGGAAGGTGAAATAAAAGAATTCCACCGGGTTCAATCAAAGAAAATGTAAAAAATGGGTAATATAGGAGTGCTTAAATTTTAGGGGTGAAGGTACATCTACATATGAGATACATGATCACATCACATAGACATAGGTAGGTTAGGGCAGTTAGGATTTTTTATTTATTTCTTACTAGTTTCTGACCGCGGCTTCACATGCGCGTTTCAAAACGCGCTTGCGAAAACCACAATTTCTATTGAGAGAGTGTGTTCTTTATTATTTATTTATTATAACTAGTGAAGCGCTCTACGCTAAGGTGAACGGGTGAACGGAAGATCAGCGCTGCAGTTGCTCCCCGAGCTCCTGCAGCAAACGCTGAGTGGTAGCTTTTTGGTCTGACACTGTTTTTTCTGTCTTTACTTATATTTAACCGACTTCAGAAAAAAAGGAATTCTACTCAAACTCAATTAATGTTTTTTTTGTATGTTTTATATATTACGCGATATTTCCGCCAATTATCGACCGATTTTGCAAATTCTTTCACTATTGTATAAAAAATAATCCCGGAGTGGGCGATAAAATTGTTATCCCCATTTTAATTAGTATTTATCCCGCAAAACTTAAAAACAGTGTTAAAGTATTCGAAGTCGATAATTTATCATTGTGCAGGAATTTGAAGTTGGTTTATCGTTTTTTAAAAGACACTCCAAACAGACAATTATTTATCATTAGGTATATGTTCTTGTGTCTTGTGAACCAATAAAAAATTTCTTATCTTTTACTAGCCCACATCCCTGAGATACCGTCTACCTTCCTGCAAAATTTCATTAGGTTCAGTCGTTTAGGCGTGAAAAGGTAACAGGCAGACAGACATGATGAGTTCCTCTTTTAAAATATTAGTAGGTATTAATATTAACTCTATTATGTTCATCCAGGGTGTAACAATCCGAGCCAATCACGTTAAAGTCTTGAATATCACATTGGTGGGACGAACGGGACATCACGAATATGTCCCGGAAGATCTTTTTTTCTATATAGCTTTGCTTATCGCTGCTGCGAGCGCTTTTATTTTATAGCAGAACTATCGCCGTGCCATTCCAAAATAAACCTTAACTAGTGACACACTATATCATAAAAGTTTACTACTGTGACTTTTATTTCGTAGTTTGCGAAGACAACCGTTGGTTGAAGTTTAGTAAAGGTAAAAAGGGATATTTAGAAATACCTTTATTGACAAAGAAAATAACAATCAAATAATATAAACAAATTAAACTAGTATTTACAGTTGAAACAATAGAGCTAACTGCAGACTGTTGCAAACAATCTACAGATAGCTCAACTGGTCCATATCTATACCAGTCGGAAGCGTCCCCAAGACACAAATAGAAATTAGTTTCTTGAAGAAATCTAATTTGAAAGTTAACTTTCATAAATATCCTGTTCTTAGAAATGTCCTTTAAAAGATAATAATGTAAATTAAAAAGTAATATAAAATAAATCTATAATATTAAAACTAGGTTTCGTGATTTTTATTTTGTGCGTAGCAGAGCGCAAGGCAAACGTGGCTCCGCTCAGCATTGTGCTGGATATGTTCATTGCACCCAACGTTGGTTTCCAGCGGGAAACAAACGAATCACGTCATGACATGAGACGCTTTTTAATGAATTCCTAGTAACATTTTTTTATTAAAACTTATAAAAAATTACTTTAATAAGTTTTAATAAAAAAAATACATATATGTACAACGTAACACGTTCTAATTTAATGACAGTTTTAGCTTAAACTAATTTAGGTATTAGGGATAAGTCATTTAAATGTACATTTTTATAAGTTCTAATAAAAAACGTTACATATACAACGTAACACGTTCTAATTTAATGACAGTTTTAGCTTAAACTAATTTAGGTATTAGGGATAAGTCATATAAAATGTACATTTTTATAAGTTCTAATAAAAAACGTTACATATACAACGTAACACGTTCTAATTTAATGACAGTTTTAGCTTAAACTAATTTAGGTATTAGGGATAGGTCATATAAAATGTACATTTTTATAAGTTCTAATAAAACATGTTACATATACAACGTAACACGTTCTAATTTAATGACAGTTTTAGCTTAAACTAATTTAGGTATTAGGGATAGGTCATATAAAATGTACATTTTTATAAGTTCTAATAAAACATTTTACATATACAACGTAACACGTTCTAATTTAATGACAGTTTTAGCTTAAACTAATTTAGGTATTAGGGATAGGTCATATAAAATGTACATTTTTATAAGTTCTAATAAAACATTTTACATATACAACGTAACACGTTCTAATTTAATGACAGTTTTAGCTTAAACTAATTTAGGTATTAGGGATAGGTCATATAAAATGTACATTTTTATAAGTTCTAATAAAACATGTTACATATACAACGTAACACGTTCTAATTTAATGACAGTTTTAGCTTAAACTAATTTAGGTATTAGGGATAGGTCATATAAAATGTACATTTTTATAAGTTCTAATAAAACATGTTACATATACAACGTAACACGTTCTAATTTAATGACAGTTTTAAACTTAAACTTAAACTAATTTATTAGTGATAGGTCCGTACTAAATATCATTCTGTATCCTTATAGCTACCGTCTACAGTTCTACACTTATTCCATCCATCTAAAGGTTCGCAGAGATCCCTCATAGCGATAAGGCTGCTCATTGTACAACGCAATCTGTGTTTGTCTTTTCCTGTCCTGTGTTTCCGTTTTATTTAGTGTGCATCCTGCCTACTAATATTATAAACGTGAAAGTTTGTATGGATGGATGTATGGATATTTGTTACTCTTTCACGCAAAGACTACTGAACGGATTAGGCTGAAATTTGGTATGGGTATAATTTGGGACCTGGAATAACATTTATAGGCTATTTTTTTGTCCCGAGAAAAACACAGGCGAAGGCGCAGGTAGCAGCTAGTTAAGAACTATTTGCATTGGTCCGTGGGGATCGATGTTCCCCAACAAGTTGCAACCAGCATCGTGGGACCAAGTATTATGTGGATCAGTTCAGTTGAGCTACGTCTAGATTGCTTGAAACAGTCTACAGCAGCTCAATTGTTTGAATTGTAAATATTAGTTCTAACTTATTTGTATTATTTCTTTAGATTTTTTTGTTATTACAGTTTATTTAGTAGGTACCTGTATAATTATGATTAATTATACATTAATTATGATTAATTATACAGGTAAAACCGCTAAATTCTACATTTTAACAAAAAATAAAACGCAGAAAAGAGGCAAAAGCACGGATTTAACGCCAAAGTACCTTATCATCGAATGAAATACGCCAGAGTAGATAAGTTCATTTACCCTTAAAGTTAATTTTGCTTTTAACGAAAATGTCGTCAGGTTTCTGCACAAGAAAAGCGATACTACGCGCGTTTAGAATAGGACGGAACCTTGTCAAAGTAAATATTTTACGTTAAATATTTTATACTATCCGTGCTTTGTTAGAATGACATCGAATCTAGTCAAATAGCAACCTATACTCTGTTTTATAAATGTAAATATTTTTTGTAAACAAAGTTTGTAAGTTTTGCGCGAAGTTTGTTTAGTTAACCAACTTAGGTACGTTATAAATGTAAGTATTTTGTATTCATTAATTTATAAAAAAAAAATCTAAGTTTTACATTTTAACATTTTTTAAACCCGACAGGATTGGCAGTGGGTTAACTATGAACCTAGTTTGTGTTGGAAGAATCCCAACGTTTTCTTAGTCTTCTTCCAAACGTTAGTGTTCTTCCAACACAAACTAGGTTCGTAGTTAACCCACTTCCAATCCTGTCGGGTTTAGAGAATGTTAAAATGTAAAACTTGTAATAAGTTTTGTCAACAGAACTCAAGAAAAATTGGTAGAAAATAATTTACGACGCCGGAGTAAATCGCAGAAGAACGAAAAAAATTTTGCTTTTGTCAACTTTGATTCATCATTCATTTGTCTTTCGGCCGTTTTAAACCCAGATTTGCGTTACTTGTATGTAATTATGCATTGTTGTTGTTTTTTGTTCTTGTGTGAGTAGTAGAAAATTCTTATACCAAGGTATACCATCATGGTATAAAATTTTTGTGATAGTATACTAGTTTGTGTTTCAATAGTGCCTTTGTTCAATTAAAATCATACTAAAATTATTAATGTCAAAGTTTGTGAGTATGGATGTATGGATGTTTGTTCCTCCTCCACGCAAAAACTACTGAACTGCAGGGCATCAGCTAGTATCACCATAATATTTATTTTTATTTTTAAGGTTCTAGACACGATTATAATAAATTTCTAGTTCTGTATGCACCGCTTTTGTTCAGTTTGAAATGGTTCCATCTCATTCAGATTGCTTTTGGTATAAACCTGTTGCTACATCAGGTGAGCTAGGAATAACTAGGTTACCTGAGATTATTATCCAGCCAAGTTGAAAATGAAATTTGGAAGTAGAGCATACTTCAGTAAAGTAAGTAAAAGTAAAGTAAAAAACTTAATTATTAAGCAGCTTTAGTTTTAGTTACTGAGTTTTAATCTATATAATAAATCGTTTTTAAAGTTGTAATCGTTTGGTGGTTGTTATAAACTTTGTAAGCTTTTTGACTTTGGTGCACACATGTGTACCCAAGCTGACAATTTGATACAGGTTCCCTGAAACATAATTTTTTTATGTTATTAAAAATAATATAATTTATTTATTTCAAATTACATTATAGTTTTTGTCCCCTAATTCCCAAACGAACGTTGTGATTTTTTTATTTTATTTTGGCAAGTAATCCTCTTTCTTTGTTAGTTTACTTGTTTGAATTTTTCTTTAATAATTCGAGATGGATCGAGTAAAAAATTTCGTGGATGAGTTAGGTGTGATTGTTGTCTTCTAAAAAATAGTACTAAACAAAAGTAAAGTAAATAAAGTGGCTTACCGATCACGTTCACGATACCAAGAAGCTTAAAAGGGCAAAAGTTACGGAAATAAATTATTAGCTTAGTCACAATTGGATTAAGCTCTCCCTGAAAATACTTCTCTGAACTTCCAAATTGGAACAAGAACATTAAAGATTATTCATCCACCTCGGAAAGATCCCATCTCAATAATTAAATCAACGATTCATACCATCCGATACTGGGGCCTCATGAAAAATGCAACACGGCAATTTGCGGAAGGCGCCTCCCAGTGGATAATTCCTATTTTTTTACGCTTTCTGAACGCGGTGGCGTTATACTAATGTCCTACAGTTATGCCGCGGTAATCTTTAGGTATTTGGAATAAGAATTGTGGAATAAGCGGGTATTTCGTTTTCTTTTCAATTTCGAAATTCAAAATCGTCTGTTGTATGGAATTTGTGTAGGAGTTAGAAGGTATTTTCGATATGTAATTAAACTCGCTGGGGTTATAAAGTTATTTTTAGAAAGCCGACCTTTTTGCTTTTGTGGTCTAATTATGAGTTATTACCAACGTCACTCGTGAGATGTGCTCAGTCGCAACGTCTCACAAAAAGTATTCCCAACGTTTCACGAAAACGCACCTATGGCAAACGTCTCACGAAAAGTATTCCCAACGTCTCACTATAGAGCACCAAATCGGAACTAAGCCTCTGCTGTCATATTTCCTATGACGAGGGTTTAATTCCTGAAAAGGTGTATACTTTATACCTGAAAAAATCAAAAATAATAAAGTGCGGAACGGTTGTACTTGAATGGTAACGACGATTCTTTAATTAAATCCAATCTTTATCGTAAGAGGAATTATTATAGGTTCTAATTAAATTCTCATGTTTTGCGTTTTTTTTTAATATTTTTATCGTCATATGTATTTTTGCGGTTATTGAAACATTTTGAAATTTTTTGCCCCCGTGGGTGTGTTTTATGTGGTTGTTGGGCATAACTTTATTACCATCAAGCATCACGGCTAAAACGATTTTTAATAAATGAGGTAGGTATCAAAATCCACCGTTGGTCTCCTTTATGGTTCACAGCTTCACTTTTTTGGGCTTCCTCCTCTCATTTGGCGAAAAAGGTGAAAAAGCGAGAATGGAACCAGATTTCTTACAGTTCCAATTAATAACTAATAAATAATGCTGGACAATTCACATAACATCTAGCCCCAAGCTAGTAGGTATGTAAGTGGCTAAAGGGAAGTAAAAGAAAATACTGGCTGATTTTGTTGCCACTCTAAAAAACACACTGGCTTGTTAATTTAGTTTTTTGTGAGTCGTCAGTACATATTTTTACTAACGTATGGTACGTACCTCTCGCCGCTTGCATACCGCCAGCGGTGACATTTATCCCGAGGACCTTATTATACTAACATTTTTCGTAACAAATTCTATAGTAGGTATAACCTTTCCAACGTCACTATATCTCTGCACTAGAATACTAATCTAAAGTTAGTTTATCTCAGAAACTCTGTTAATTAAGCTAGAAGCAGTTCGTGCGGGTTTACTCGGAATCTTGCACTCAACTAACAGTTATTAGTTGCTAAAAACTTGTGTGATACCGAATCGCGATTGGTAAGATCGCGGACATACCAGTGTTCCGCATCAGCTCATAGATCTTCACTGCTGAACAACCTTCCTCAAACAAGGGGCTTCGCCATAGTAAATAAATAATCAAGTGGGATCACCACTGAGGCCGCGGCGTACGAATATCGACCCCTCCAACTCATCCCGTGGATGTCGTAAGAGCCTAGGGAACCCACCAAGGACAGCTTCCTTCTAAGTATTTTTCAATACTGTGATCACCAATCCGTCTGCCAAGGGTGGTGATTATGGCAAAACCCCCCTTCATGGGAGACCATCCACTCGATGGACCGACGACATCGTACCGGTCGCAGGGAGTCGATGGATGGCGGAGGCTCGAGACCGCTATTTGTGGCGTCGTATGGGGGAGGCCTATGTCCAGCAGTGGACGTGTATGGGCTGATGATGATGAATTACCAAACAAGAAGAAACTAATGGAATGGAATTGATTATGTTTATTACAAGCTTTTATTCTACTTGCCCTGTTAGTTTTTGTGGGACAAATCTTGCAACTGAATTTTGGACCAGTTATCTACAACTAATTGAGGTGAAATTTGGCATACTTATGTAAATTCGGTGATAATGCAATATGTGGTGGTACCATCGAGCTGATATAATTATGGAGACCGAAGGTGGAAATAGGAACTCCTCAACGAAACGAATTAAAACCATGTCGAGTTTGGGTTCATTGGATTTGTCTTCCCAAGCAATTGAGTCCTGGATGATGTAAAACATGATTTTTGATAAGTTTTTTAAAGTATAAATAAAATATTTTATATTTATCTTCATATTTTGCTAGTTTACTGGGCTATTAATTCATTTATTTTATTTTGTTTAATTATCTATTATTTATTACTAATCAACAAGTTTATATCCGTTTCACACAGTCAGACACGGACCAGTTATATAATATTATTATTTGTATTGAAGTATATTATTTACTATTTATACACACATAACACTAATTACTCTAATCGTAAGCCTCACAAGGTCTTGTGATCATAATGGTTTCGGCAGAATACCAGCGCCTATCTACTCCTGAGTGGTAAGGCATTTATGCTGAGTCGAGACCTTTTTGCTGCTGTAACAGTCTTCCTTTTTAAGAAAGGAAAAAAAAATATTTTGTGCAATTGTTTTTCCTGTACTATAAATTACTATGTTATGTTTAAAATTTATTTTTATGTCTGTTTTTGTACTGCAGCAGCAAATAAATGAATGTCTATGTCTATGTCTATGTCTATGTCTATATTTGCAGCCCTGTCAGAATAACAAAGCTTCCAAACTGTATCATAAACATAACAGAGTAGCTTTACTAATTGCTTGGCAGCCACTCAGGTCTCCACTTGATTTGTCTAAGCTGTTAACACGGTAGCTTGTTTCAAATCAAATTATTCTACTGAGCTGTTCTGAACCTTAGTGGAATAAAACTACTTTCAATAATGATTCATGGTCTTGAGCTATGAATAACTTTAATACACGCTTTCAGGAAGTTAATGTCGTAAGAATGAAGACTACGGTGAAATATCGTAGACAATCACGAGAGTTATCAAGATTTTTTGTGATCCCTATCGGTTTAGGGGAAATACATCAGATCACTCACTCATGTCTTTTCAGAGTGGATTTTGTCCGAAATTTCTGAGAAAACGTTAAGGGATGCTTGTGGAATTTTTGAATATATATCCCCGAACTTTAATTTCGATATTACTAGTTATGTATAACGACTTCGTCTGCAACATCGATAAGATTGTTTGTTTTTATTAATTTTGTCAATAAATATCCAATTGCAATCCCGCATGTATATTTTTCTCAATGTGAATAATTACATTCTTTCAACGATGTCGATTTAATCGAACAGCACAACGTTCATTGACGTGTCGCTACAGCAGCATTGCACCGTCACTCCAGCTGGCCTGAATGCCTACCAGTGTATTGTGCACATCGAAATGGGAACGTGAACGTCCTGTTTTTCTCGGGAACGTCAACACTTTCCTTGTAAATGAATGCTGCTCCATTGTCGTTTACATCGCCGTTGCTGCTATGCAAATGTTACAAAAAAGCGCGACGAAACGGGTTTATAATTTCGCTCTTCGGTAATTTTGTAGTACTCGTAAGCGGGAAATTTTTATGTGGAATCACATTTTTTCGCATGGAAATCGCCATTTTGAGGGAAATTCTGGGTCATTTTTGCCGCTTCCTTTTTGCAACTTTGTCGTCGTATTTGTCGAGTTCTGGCTCGGTTACATAATAACGTCTTTGAGGGATGTTTAATGTTTATATTTGAAATCTACCGCTTTTCATATTTTTCCAAGATTTTTGAGTCCTCCTCCTCTTAATTTAAAGGCGGCCATAGAATCCAAAATAAACTTCGAAGTGTAAACACACCGTTAAAGGGCCAAACCAAAACAACATTATCGCCCCATTGATAACAGTAATAATATGAGCGAATCAAACTCACTTTCTCGTAGAACACGAGTTCAATCTGATAGAAGCTCCACAAATCTAAAATTCAGAAGGGAAACTGCATAATAAATCGAATTCTGAATGGTAATGTACTACGCGGTGCGATGATATCTACTGTCGGGGGAATCCTCTGGTACCTTTATTTGCACTGTGTAAATGTATAATTTCTTAAGAGCTTTAGTTCCTGCCGTTTAAGGATTCAGCAGTTTGCGGTAGGTCCTAGGGTATCATTCATCAGCGATTGTGGGTGGTAAATGCTTCATGCATGCATAGAATATCTAATCCAATGCCAGGTCCAATGCTGAACATAGGCCTCCCATAAACGACGCTACGAATATACATTCATATACATAAAAAACTAAAATGAAATATCCAATAATAGTAGTTTGAATTATAACGTGCACAAAACCAGCCGGCAATGTTTTTAATAGCACACTCAGCGATGTAAATTTCAAACAGCTTTTCCCCAGTACCAACAAAACAGCTTTTCCCCACCAACAGTATTTTGTGGTTTAACTTAAATGGCAGGATCGCGTTAAAATCTCCATTAAATAATACTAAATTGCTATTATTACAACGAATAATTCAAGTAAATAACTTAATCGTGGTAATACGATTAGCATAATAACAGCTTTGTATGTTATTTTTCAACGTCTCAAAATGTTAAATTTATGGAAAGTGAGCGAAAAACATGACTCGTTTTACCCTGATTTTAATAGAGTTACTGCTGAGTCGGTTGTTTTCGTCGAGTGAAGAATTGGTTACCCATTAATTTATTTTAAGTACCTAGGGTTGCTTAAAATGAAGAACCGTTAAGCTGTAATATTTTATTTTGTAGATTTTTTGGCTGGGTCAGCACTAATCATTGGCAAAAATTACATGAGATTCTCTATATTTCTATTATTATATAATTATTTATTAAAGGAAAATAGGAGACTATCTATCTACATGTGTCTATAAGATCTGTACCCGGTGTAAACGGCCATCAAATTTATTCGTTAATATTGTAAACGATTCCCGTTTTCCATATCCTTTAAATTATTTTGAACTGTTACAGTCAACTAGAAAATATCATAGAAAATCTGCAATATATGTATACAAATTATTATTATTCTAACAAAATCAATTTAAGAAAGAAGAATAAAAGTTACCATCTTATTTTGGTTTACGGCCCCTGTTAACATTCACTTACAAAAAACTACAATGAAAATGTATAAGGCCACCTTACGCACCACGGTCACAGATCCACGGTCTCCATGGAAGACCAGCGTCATGGTATGATCTGCTCTACCATAGCATATGTTGAGTGGAGTCAGATTTTGTCAGTTTTTCTTTTTATTTAAGGTCTGTTTACTGTATATTACTCCTCTGTTATGGCAAATAAAAACCTTTTACTTTACTTTATATGTTTGAAAGTAATCTCATAGCTAATTATAATCAACTTAGAATAAAGTTACCTAGTCCCCAATACATCAAAATCAGATCCAATAACTATACCATTATCTGGTCCACGTCCCAGAATCTCTTTAATGCAGGTGTCAGGAGCAGAACCGATTGCATCCGGTGGCTCCATCTATAATAGATTCACTCGGAGGGATGCATTGGAGCATATTACCTGTGAATTATAGAGAAATTAACGTTCCTTTCTGAGAAGTAGAAGCTTGTGGGTTCGAATGTCTGTTCGACCTGCAAATATTTGTGATGGGTATGTTTGTAGCACAGAACGGGGTCTATTGGCATTGTCTTATTTCTTTATGAAATCTAAGTTCTATTTATAAGTAAGCTCAGCTTAGTTTTGGGCTAGTTAGATACCTATAAATGTTCACTTAAAGTCATTTATTTTTAGAAGTCTATACACCTTGTTAAAAATTTTTCGTTTCAAGGTTTTTCTAATATATACCTATTTTAAATAAAGGCACCGAACAGTCGTTTCAATTTAATTAACCTAGGGAATTTATAACTAGGTAGCTGTTTCTCAACAGATTGTTCGTAAGTTAATTTGAACAATTAATAATTACAATTGAGTTTACGAAGATACTAAATACAAGAACAGTTGTCTTGTCATGCACATCTGCTTCGGTAGCGAATTTTCATCAAATTAAGGCCATCATAAACTGCAGTCTGAGGTTATATTGATCTCTTTCATTCAAATCACTCAAAAAGTATTACTTGTCTTAAAAAAAACATTCAGTTCAAATAAGCCGTTCTTTGCCTTTCATAGTTCTCCCTCGAATAGTGTTGACAGTATGTATAAATAATTTCATTGTAGTTTCTTTGATTTAATTTTGAAATGTACAAAGTTATTACAATAAAATTATAATAATGTAAATAATATTGTTTTCTTAGTTTGAGTTTCTGTTATTTAAATTACATTTTATTTTTGTTCTTTGTTTGTGTATGTGTATGAGGCCACCTGATGAACCACGGTCTCCAAGAAAGATCTGAATTTTGTAACATAGCATTTAAAGCGTCTCCAAAATACCTCATAATCGCATAACATTAGTGGTAACTTTATCTCATTCGACAATTGACTTATGTTTACCATTTTACGGAAATTGAACTTGCGAACATATGTGCATATGTGTGTCACACGTAGGTAGTAATGGAATGACACTCTAACTTTCAAGTTAATGTGTCATAATCATAACCCTACAAAGTTATACTCTGTTAACCACAATTGTAAGATGTCACGCCAAAATAATGGTGATGAAAATGGTTATGTCTACATTTTGGTCTTAGCACTATTATTATTCTGTGGTAGAGAGAGCACAGATTTTCTAAACAACATTTTCTACCGTTTATAGTGAAAATTCCTTTCTTGATGAAACCTTTTACATTTTTAATCCCCATTATTAATTAAGATGAACACTGTATCAAGATAATTCTTATTTAATGGAGATAATTTAATAATTAAAAATGTATTCTTAGGGACGAGAACTATAAATAAAGGTCTCTGCATGATTTTACGTATCCAGGATGGAACGAAATAATATTTTACATCTTAAAGAATAAGCCCCGTCTTGTCCACGCTCCCGTCGCAAGTATTTTACTAAATTAATTTTGTATGTAACGTTGTTAAAAAATTCTCGTTCCGTGTGGGACGAGTACCTATGTATATATAAATAAATAAACAAGGGTTTTGTTACTAAGCCCTCGGATCTTAAAGAAATTAAATGATATTATTATCATTAATTATCGTATAATCATGTTACGTATGTATACAGAGACCTTAAGAACGGAACGGATAGCCCTATTCCCCATACAAACGTACTTTCCGCTTCATATGGAAACTATGTCCCCGATCTTATTGAAATTTTTCATACGTAATCAGATAAAAAATAGCTATGTTTACAGCGGTTTAGTTTTTCAATAAACATATTCAAATGAGAGCGAAACTAATTTTGACCACCAAATCGTGTCATCTTCACATTTATTCGAAAATATGTCGCGCTGCAAACATCCAAAATATATTCAACATTATCATCATCATCATCATCAGCCCGCCCACTGCTGAATATAGGCCTCCCCCAAACGACGCCACGAATAGCGGTCCTGCGCCGCCTCCTCATCAAAAATATTTTTGAAATCAATCATTTACTCAAAATGAATCGGAACGTACGAAAATATATCAAAAAAATGGTGCCAACACCAAGCACATGCACACAGCCACATGACAGCTTCGTATTAGATGGTTAGACGCGCTTTCTCACTCATAGCGCGCCCTATTTCATTCAACGTGAAACAACAACAAATCCGCATGGGAAAATCCGTATCCGTTTGGGAGAGGTTCGTAGCCTTCTTAAAAATCGTAGGTATTCTGAATTAAATAATTTTGACCTCTGTAGCAACTTCTGTGGCGTAGCGACCAAAGGCTCGCCTGCGACGGTTGCGGGTTCGATTCCCACCTCGAAACAAATCTTTAACCTTCAGCGGAATTTTGTTCCAGGTGCTCTATTTATACTAAAAATATCTATCTATGTAATGTATTACGTATATCAGCAATCGAGGTTCCATAAAGCTGGGTAGGTACTACCGGGGTTACGGAGCGTAATGTAACGTCTTACATAGCGAGCGTTCGTGCAGTCAGTGCGGGGAAAGAAAGCGCTTGCGTCAAGCAACGAGACGGATTCTTGACGTTTCAACGACGTTTCATGCTCGATGCCCCTATTTCAATGTTTTGTAGGGGGATGCTTAATTCTGCCACGCATTGTACATTATAATGATCAGAATAATCAATTTACTAAAAGTTTTACTGGTTAGTCAGACAATTCACAAATTATAACACAGTAAATATATAAAAATAAATAATTGACAAAAAATTATGTGAGGGCTTACGCTTATAATAACGAAAACCTTTAAAAATTATAATCAAAATATAATTATATTTTCGGCATACATTCTTCAACATTGTAGAACACTTTCTCGACCAACCACGATTTAAGTCTACGCTTATAAGAGGAGAGGAGTTCTGCCGTACTTATAAAAAGTGCAATAACTCGGTTAAAAACGGAGAAAAACGCAGTTAAAGATTTTATTTTACCAAATCTCATGGTATATTGCGGTTATGCTTATAAAAAAACTGGATCGGCTATAGATACGTAAAAACTGTCTTAGAAGAAAATATACAGCTCGTTTTACTGATCACGAATATGTATATAACTCTTTTTGGCGTGAAAACCGAGTTATTGCACTTTTGATAAGAACGGCAGAGTTATGCTCCGTATCACCTGTCAGTGCCTGGCTTTACACAAACTATGCGTACAGATCGTTCACAATAAGATGTCCCCTGACGTGATGTTGGCACTATGGCAGGCAGGGGTCATCTTATAGTGGACGTTCTGTACCTACATTGAAGCTAGATTATGCCCTATGAATTTCCAGCATAATTTATTTATTCGAATTCAAATTATTTATTTCTTACCTGTTACATAAAGATCTTAGAAAATGGTTGTTTATGAATATGCACCCTCTAGGGACATTACAATATACTAGTTTACTATCTATTTACTTACAAAGTAATAACATTTAAATAAAAAAAATGATTATTTATGTATTTAAAGAAAAAGTACAGCTTAACATAGTTTTATCCGTCAATGCATACTGACGACTAAACCTTAACTCCGTTCAAAGAATGCGGCCCAAAATTATACTCAGATGCAAATCGTGTGCAAAAAGGTAAAATACTGAAAAGGGTAAGCCACGTCTAAGTTTAACGTTGATATAAAGCGAACAATTTTAGGTTTTCTTTTATATTAAAGAGTCTAGCACGATAATTCGCGTGAGGAAGATTTGATATTCACCTACCGACTGCCTCGTTGGTCTAGCGGTTGCTTGTTCAATGAAGTCCAGGGTTCAAATCCTAGGCTAGACCAAAATTTTTATTGGGATGTTTCTAGAAAAAACATACAGTGTAGCACTGGCGGTGTAACACCCCGTGCCTCGGAAAGCACGCCTAACCTTCCCCACCTGTCCTGCGCCTGACCTCTCCCGGGTCGTGTCGGTCTGATGTCACATTGGATTTTGGGAGTGAGGGAATATGGAGTGCACCGGTGTTTGTGCAACATTTGCGTAATATAATAATATTATACTAGCTATGTGCACATTGTGCATAGGATGCTGGGACTGACCACCGTGATCGAAAATTAATAAAAGTACATAGTACTAGCTGACCCGCCCGCGGCTACGCCCGCCTAACAAAATAAGGTACTCGAAGTAATAATTCTGCGCAGACGAAGTCACGGGCACCAGCTAGTATCTTTATAAATTGTAATTTTATTCTCATGTATAAGCTATATTTTCATAAAATTTCGTTAAAATCCATTCAGAAGTTTTTGCGTGAAAGAGTAGCAAACTATATAATACATACTATACAACACATAAAAACTTTCGCGTTTATAATATTATGTAAGGATTTAACGGCACGGAACGGGTTATAATTGTAAGTCGGACTCGCACTTGGCCGGTTTATTAGTATTGACGACCGGACAGTTTTATCGTCATCTTCATATCAGCCCATACACGTTCACCGCTGGACACAGGTCTCCCCCAAACGACGCCACGAATAGCGGTCCTGAGCCGCCTCCATCCAACGACTCCCTGCGACCGCTACGATTTCGTTGGTCCATCGAGTGGAATGTCTTCCCACACTTCGTTTCGCATTGCATCGTGGTCGCCACTCGAGAACGTTTACTCCCCAACTGATATCGGTTCTACGTGCTATACGGCCTGCCCATCGCCACTTCAGCCTGCTAATTCTGAAAGCTATGTCAGTAACTTTGGTTCTTTTACGGATTTTTACGTATTCCGGACTCTATCGCGTAGAGAAACTCCGAGCATAGCTCTCTCCATAGCTCGGTGGGTGACTTTGAGCTTATGCACAAGGCCTATAGTGTGTGACCACGTCTCGGATCTTTAAGTTGTCCCTGGTAAATGGTAATATACATTAATTAAAGACTTTCGTTTTGAGGCGCGTTTATAATGTTAGTAAGGATTTAACGGCACGAAACCCGTTATACGCAAGCCCGACTCGCACTTAGCTAGTTTATAAATGAAAAGGGTTGTGCTTGGGGGTTGTGGTAGATAGTACTGGTTGGTCCCCAAACAGCCCTTTGAGATTAGTTATTTGGTGTAGGTGCCAAGGAAAGTCACTGGTATGTATGGACTATTATCACTACTGTAATTACTGGTTAACTTATGGTAAGAACTTATGGTAAGAATGGTAAATGGTATGTAATGGTTAAAATGGTGGTTTGAACTCGCGACGATGGCGGTCGATCGCGAACTGAGCAAGTTTAGGTAAACGGGGGCAAATACGCATTCAAATGCAAGCGCAGCTAAATGCATATCTGCTGCGTTGGTCGGTTTACCCGAACAATAAGTAATGACAACCATGACAGTTTTATAAGTATCTTCAATACGAATACCAGCCACTAAGTCTCTGTAAACCTGCCACCATTGTATAAAGCTATCATTGTCACAACTGTGAAATGACCGAGTTTTCAGCTGCATTGTCAAGAATCTAGGTTATAGGCCCCGTCAACTTGTTAATGAGTTATTTGTTTCCATAAGTCAAGTCATTAAACAGGAGGAGGAGCAGGAGGGGGAGCAGGAGGTTGCGGGTTCGATTCCCGCCTTGGGAGAAATGTTTGTACGATCTGCAAATATTTGTCTCGGGTGTTCTGGGTATTTTCTATATATAATAAAAAGTATCTACATATCTATGTAATATATTGTATTATGTATATTAGTCATCTAGTACCCATAACACAAGCTCTGCTTAGCTTGGGACTAGATGATGTTATGTGGATTGCCCAAAATTATTCATTTATTTATTTATTAATACATAAAATGGAACTTTGATTCAATGCTGTATTATTGTTGTAATTTGACGGCTCGATAAATATCGAAGCTCTTGTTAGTCCCTATATTTATTGACCCGACAAAAAAATCTTTATATTTTTATATATACGTTATGTCTTAATTTTCAAATTTTTAAGAAGTATACGTAAACCTATAGTATGTGTGTGTTTTATGTGAGAAAGAAATGATTTACTTACTTACTTTACTTTTAAAGAAAATAAACATTCAGTTTTCTTAAGAACATTACCTAACAGTACTCGTATAGCTGATAATCACTAACCAATCTCCCCAGTTCCTACCTACCCACAGCCTCATTTTGAGCAATCTCGCAACGACCACATAAACAGAGTCGTGTATTATAGTCGGCAAATTGAAATCTTTAAGCGCCCCTATAGGCCTCTAATCTCTTAAATAATGGTTCACGAAACAATAAACTGAGATTTTGGCCCATTTTGCCCTGTTATTTTGAGAAAGTTGCTGGGTTTTGGTGAATAACTTTGAGGGTATTATGTAATTTGCGTAATGGCTGCGACTTTGTTGCTATTATGTGTGATGGCGCCACGCGGTTTTCTTTTGTTTTGATTGATTTTTTGATTATGTGCTGTTTATACGAGTCATTCCCTGTTCGTCCCATTGGCTTCGGCCCGAAGTAGTCAGAACATAGAAAATCAAATTCAGAGGTGATTTCATTCCACATTCTTCCCACTTTTAAAAGGTATGCTTTAGTACTATCAGCGACACAATTCTCATGTCTGAAGCGGCCCTGCTATACATTGCGGCGTCCACCTCGTCCGGACGCGGACGTCGCACGGAAGTGCATAAACGGCATCATACAAAGTTTTTGGGTAGTTTTCAATCCGTACTTTGGTCTTGCCTCGCACGGGCTAGACTTCACCCTCTATAGTCTAGCATAATTCATCCCTTATAATCTAGTGAGCTTTTAGACGAAGCTCTTCTACGGGGACTTTATATAAATTCTAAGTGACTACATACTTCTTGCGGTTTGCAAATGGCATAATATAAAATGTTCTTGAAGAATGTTTTATTCGTGTATCGTTTGTATCTCGTACGGGGTCGGCTCGCGCCCGCTACAGTCTATCAATTCATCCCTTATTATTTCATGAGCTTTGACACCAAGCTCTTGCCCGGGGACTTTTAGTAAACTCTCTTTAAGTTGCCTCTAAGAACTGTATGTTCTGGGGTGACTACTTCTTGCGGTAAGCAGGTGGTAAAAGGACGTGTGTGATGAAAAACGGGCAGCTGGTGAATAACATAATATCCCTACATATGTACAATTATTGGTGAACTATGGTGAACTATCGATGAAGCTCTCTGTGCGTCACGTACCCTGGCTAAATCACAAATTATTTGTCATTATTTTTTTGACCGGACCGCTATTTGTGGCAACATATGGGGGAGGCCTATATCCAGCAGTGGACGTGTATGGGCTACTATGATGATTTTTTTTTTTTCATTTCCTCTCTCCTTCGCAATCGTTTATACCAAACATTACATATTTCCAACATCAGCCAGTCAACAAATATTGAATCTGGCTCAAGCGATTGAGTTATTGTGTATTTTGTTTACCGTATTTGCCGATGAAATGACGTGAACAAATTATTATTATATTACATTTATTTATAACAGTTGAATAGGTATACATAAATATACATATTATATTTATTAGTATACATCATATTGCCGAAATAAAGAGGAGACCTAACCATTTCACAAACTGAATAAGTAGACAGATTAAAAAATAAATAAATTCATTCGTGACGACCTATTCCTGAAATAGACCCATCCAGTCTTTTGAATGAGTCCCATTTTCAGATGCCCCGTTATTGCGCATTTAGCTTTTTACCCTGAAATGAACTAATGCCACAAAATAAATATATTTTGTGATGTTACAGCAACAAAAAAAGATGTCGACCTAAAGCCAAGGTTTCGGGTGCTTATAAAAAAACTAAATCCTTCCCACTAAATTATAAATCAAGTCAAATTTTGTATGGATGGATGTATGGATATTTGTTACTCTTTCACGCAATAACTACTGAACCGATTAGGCTGAAATTTGTCGAGGTATAGTTTGGAACCTGGAATAACATAGAGGCTATTTTTTATCCCGATAAAACGCGGGCGCGGGTAGCAGCTACTAATTCATATGTATGCAACCGTGACACTTAGGACATTGCGTTATCTATACCGGGGAAATAACAATAAGTGCATAACTCCAACAAACCCTCAAAAATTATGTCGGTCTAATTATCAAACAACCTGTTTATTGTATTATCAATTAATCACTAAGCATTGCAATGAAATATAAGTGGGCTTATTCTTTATTGATATCTTTCGTAATTGTAAAGAAATATAGTTAAAAACTAAAACCCGACTACATAAAATTCTTAAACAAGCGTTCACCTATTGTCCTTAGCATTTTCTTGTGATACTTAGGTGGTCGGAGGCCTTTGTTCCTACTTGTAGGTACCCTAGGTATATGGGGTGGGTGCCTCAGACTACCTAAGTGTCAAAAGAAAATGATAAGGACTATAGGTGAACGCTTGTTTAAGACTTTTATGTAGTCGGGTTTTAGTTTTTAACTATAATTTTTTACACCTTTTTGCTGATAGCTTGAGAATCGTTACCTCAAAAGTTTAATAAAAACGATTTCGGAAAGAAAACACTAAGACCTTTGCAACGATACCACACACGAGCATATTTACTAACCTTGGGATTTTCGACCCTTACTTAGACCCCCGCTATCTCGTTAGACCCCCATTTTTATCTGACATCACGTAGCCTGTAACCATCGGGCTATTAAGACGAATCATACGATCCCTCATTTCAGGCTACATACATACATACTGGCTGCTGGCCGTGGGGTCGCGGCGTACGAACATCGACCCCTCCAACTCAACCCGTGGATGTTGTAAGAGCCGACTAAGGGAACCTACCAGAGGAAGGGCAGCAGCTTCCTTCTGAGTATTTTTAAACACCAACACTGCGATCATCAATCCACCTGCCAAGCGTGGTGATTATGGCAAATCCCCCCCTCCATGGGAGACCATCCACTCGATGGACCGACGACATCTTAGCGGTCTTAGGGAGTCGATGGATGGAGGCGGCTCAGGACCGCTATTTGTGGCGTCGTACGGGGGAGGCCTATGTCAAGCAGTGGACGTGTATGGGATGATGATGATGATGATGACATACATACATATATAGGGTGTTAAAATAATAACCCTCGTCCTTCGGTAGTCGGGTAAAAACTGTCGCTTACCACCCGCCAACTTTGTCATGCCAACTTAGTGGTGATTCTTGTTTTCTAAAGATTGGAGATGGACCATAAAGTTTCTTGCCAAAATGCACGTCAAAACAGTAATAAATATTACCTTTCATCATTGTCATTTGTTTCATTGGTATTTACGTAAGTTTATGTTTCGAACCGAAAATTAGAGGTTAAGAATAAGGTTGTCTGTGTTTGAGAGCTTTACCATAGATTAGGTAATGAAACTCTGTCAAAATATTTGCATTTTTAATATATTTCTGTAAGGTTTTAATTCGCAATTGATCGTAAAATGAATCAGCCTACCGTATTATCGATCTGAATATACGATTAAGAACTCAGCCTACATTTCCGATCTCGTCAGGTCGCAGGTAGCCAAATCTCGCCGGCGGTGATCCGTATGAAAGTGACCGTGTCGGGCATCGAATCAGCATCCATTAATTGGATTCCGAGGACGGATGGACGTAGGTCGCATTTTCGGAAATATTGAAAGTTGGGTAGATTTATTTCAGGGTTCGTGAAGTTTGTTTCATCATTTTTGGTCCGGTTATCTTAGCTTACCTTAAGCTAGCCTTGGGATCATAAAACTCTTTATAGGATAATTTAATTGCTTAAAAATATATATATAAATTATTTGAATCCCTTAATTTTTCATTGTTTTTAAGTTTTGCGGGACAAATACTAATCCCTCGGGATGACATGTTTATGGGATCATTTTCTAAACAATGATGAAATAATTTTCAAAATCAGTCCATAATTGACGGAGAAATCGATCACGATGCATAAAAAACATACGTACAGCCAAACTTAGAACCTCCTCCTTTTTAGAAGTCGGTTAAAAGGGCATAAATCACGATTTTTCACAACACTTCATTTTTAGGCTCATAAACACCTTCCGATATGCTCCAGAAACCATTATTTATGTTGTGCGGTAAGGCCCTACAAAGCCCTATAACAGGGCACCATAAACTTATCTATAAACACCACTACTAACCTGCCTTGACCCTTTTTATGATACAACTAGCATCATGCCATGGATTCACTTGCTTGAACTTTTTCAAGCAAGTGAATCCATGTTAAATAAATAAATAATGTTGGACTAATCACACATCATCATCTTCCCCAAGCTAAGCAGAGCTTGTGTTATATTATTTATGTACATACTAAATATACATGAGGTTAAAGAATCTTTATTTCTCATAAAAACTATATAAGTTCATTTACAATGAGAATAAGTAGTTCGTAAATACATAATGTTTAAATTACCTCTAGGACTTATTTATACATAGTTGTAGATAATCTAAGTTCTTATATAATAGTGCTATTTAACATAATTTAGGATAGAGAGGTACAAAATAAATGTTATCACAAGCCAACAAATATCAAAAATAAACAGGGTAGATTGCAAAACTATTAGCAGTATGACTCCGAAGAAGTGTTATTATGGTGTATGGTACAAGTGATGAGGCAAGGAAATGAATTAAGTAATGACACCGTTCGCTATTTATCTATGTTGCTTACATATTTCAGTAAGCTATTTTTAAATATTTTCATATTTTTACATTCTTTCACATCGTTAGGTAAATTGTTATAAAGACGGGCTCCCTCCGATATTATTGTTCTCTTACCATAATTAGTTCTACGTTTACATAATAATATAATTCATAATATTCCACTTGCAAAACGTAAGTGATTCTTAAAAAAAATTGCGCGGTACCGACCAGTACCTAGTAAAATTGCATAAGTTAAGGTAGTTTGATTTAATAAAAATCGAATACATTTGATGCGAGATTCAGATTTCTGTTTTTTTTTGTCTTCGCGTAGAAAAAAGTTGCTCCAAATCCAACATCCTTTTCTAGAACCCAATTTGCGGTAGGTATTGACCTTGAACCAAGCCACCTTAATACGAGAATTAAGAACCCTTCAAGTAAAATTCTTTTACAAATTTTCAAGAGTCAGTCCGACTTCCCCTAAAGCTTTATACATATGTATACAACCAATAGGTTACGCCAAGATAACCCATTGTTTCGGCGAGGTGCTACGAGTTACAGCTATTTACGTGCTCAATGGTCCGAACGATAGGAACGTTCATAGCTGGACTATTTTCCCCTCTACTTGTGCTCGACCTTGCTTCTTGCCATATTTTTAACCGACTTCAAAAGGAGGAGATTCTCAATTCGTCTGTATGTTTTTTTTAAATCTATGTTACGCGATATCTCTGCCATTTTTGAAAATTCTTTCGCTTTTGTATAGAAAATCATCCCGAGGTGGTCCCATAAAATTTGTATCCCCATGGAATTAGTATTTATCCCGCAAAACTTAAAATAAGTGTAAAAGTAAGGGAATCGGAAGTCGGTTTATCGTTTTTAAAACACGCCAAATTATATTATGATCATGGGTCACAGAAATGTATATAATATTATTTACATTTCTGCGTCCTAGGTTTTTGATTACCTTGTGAGAGTCCAAATAAGCGTCAACAAAAACGGATATATCATTTTGTTCCGTTGCCTTAGAGGTTAGATTTTTTCACAGCATAATATATAGATTGCATATTTTTTATATACCTAGTCATCAGCTGCATTGGTTCTATTTAAGCACCATAATGATTTTTTTTTATCTTTTCATTTTGCAGTGCGATATATTTAAGGACAAAAAATTTAAGTGAAGAGAATATCAATATCACCTTATTTCTTATTTGATAATAATAGCTATGTTTATAGTATACAATTTGACTTGTTTAAGTGCTTATTTTGTTAGCTTAAAATAAAGTTATTGATTCTGATTCTTAATAATCAATTAAATACACAAAAAAATCCACCAAGGAACCTCTAATAAAACTGAAATGAAATATTTACCTATATACAAAAAAAAATTGAATGATGAAATTTATGAAGTAATGTTCCGCCCGACTTTTAGAAAATTTTCATCACCGATTATAAAAAGGTTCTTATACCTAAATAGATAGGCACGAAATTCCAATAGAAGAAAGAATTTGAATCAGTATGTACTATAGATACCTACTATCGCAGGTAAGGTATTCAAACAAGGTCATCTTTATACGGATTCGGCACAATAAAAAACTCGACAGTATATCACATCCCTGTGAGGCCTAAGAAGTCTTCTGATAGTTTTCTCCAACCTCTCGGGCTTGATTTTTCCTGAATCACCGTAATTAAATTTTTAGTTAGGAATATTCATTTCGTATTTCGTCTTTTAATTTTTCGATTGGTTGTTAAATTAAGCAAATGTGATAAAAACTCATTTTTTGCGCTTCCGCTTTTCCAAAAACGTATGCTCTGTCCCGCTCCTATGAAAGCAAGATCCTATTGCTATCTTTTTACAAAATGGCGCGCAATGCGCACTCTTAAAGACGTAATTAAATTTTTCGTTAGGAATATTCATTTCGTATTTCGCCACCTAAGGCGCTACTCCCTCACACTAGCCCTGCCACTTATTTAGTCTTATTAATAATATCTATCTATATAATCTATTATATTAAATAAATAATAAATAATGCAGGACAATTCACACAGCATTATCTAGCCCCAAGCTAAGCAGAGCTTGTGTTATGGGTACTAGATAACTGATATACTTATTATATATGATACTACATAGATAAATAATTTTATTATACATAGAAAATAAAACAACCAGAACACCCTGAACAAATATCTGCAGATCGTACAAACATTTGTCCCGAGGCGGTCTATATATATGTATATGTTAAGTATATCAGTGATCTAGTACCCATAATACAAGCTCTGCTTAGCTTTGGACTAGATAATGTTGTGTGAATTGTCCAGCATTTTTTTATTTATACGGTAATCATTGGGATGTCAAAATTCCAATGGGCAGCTTGTGATACCTAACGTAAATTTTTTTTAATGCTTCTGTAATAGTTTTGGTGTTGCAAAGCTTAGGCAGAGATGTAAGGTTGTGTTGGTAGTGTTAACATTCGTAGCAAAAAACAAAGAATGAGGGTAGATTTAGTTTTTAATTGTAGATATACCGATATCTATCATTAAAAACTAATTCGCAGTGACCTCAGTGTTGCGTGATCATGGCGCATGAAAACTGTGCCGAAATATTGAAGGGCTCAAAACTCAAATTATGGTAAATATCCTGTTATAGTCCAAAAACAGCGTTTTTAAATTTTATCCATAATTTTAATGATCGAATTATTTCTTGAGTCTTTATAATAAATTGTAGGTAAGATCTTTATTGCTTCCAAAGTTCGTTTGTAACGGTAACTAATTCAGTTAACCAGAGTTTGACTCGTTTCACATATTTATTGGCAACCTGTTGAAAACGTAGCTTGAGAAAGTTTCTTTGTAGAACTTTTTACGGTCTATTGAAAGTTGATACAATTGAAGTAGAAATGAAATGGAATTTGTTTATTTTTGAAACTGTGTATTTTTTATTAACTAGCAAGATAATTGATTTTGTAGACTTTAAAATTATTTATTTTGAATATGTTGTTAGGCAGGATTTTATACCACTCTGAGAAGAGTGGGTGAAGAAATGAAGAATAAGCTCAGTTCTTTATTGCCAGATTAATCCATTGTCAGTTTGAGATATACAATAACTGGGTAGGCCACGGGCCTATGGTCAAAATTTCTCAGAAATGGTATATTTTTTGAGCAGCTACGTAAGTTTTTTTTAGTAATTTGGATTTTTGAACTCATAGCGTCAAAATCTCACTATCTGAATGCTGAGATACTGAATGTCACATGTATTGTGTAGCGAGTATTATAAAAAAATATACCGCGCCGCGCCGGTCCAATGGCATTTTTATTGCCACCGCAAAATAATGACGGTCTTGTGGACTCCGATCGAGTGAAATACGGTCTGAAAAGATAATCTTTTTTATATAGGTACATGCTAAATAAAAGGATTTGGAAATAAGTCTTAAGGTTCTCGCCGAATATTCAACCGGGCGACTAGTTTCAACGGAGACCAGCCAGGCACAGGTCATAAATTATAATGCAAAAATTTTGGCACAAACACAGAAGCACTCTCATAATCCAATAGGACGGCAGATCGCATGGCATGACTGGGGAGCCGTCAGACATAGGCCCAATGGCTGAACGTGCTTTTGAGTCCAGAAGTTCGTCTTATATCACAGTCCAACTCCGAACTGCTTCTGTAATTTTTCTTGTTAGAAAAGTCCCAAAAGTGTTGCGACTGATCCGGGATTTGAACCCGGGTCGCGTATTCAACCGCCGATAATGAGGTTATCAGCGGTTGAATACGCGACCGATGGATTTTTAATTTTTCGTAAGCGCCGTTTTGAGAATGGGCTGTTTTGAGAATGGGCCGTTTTGAGCACGCGGGACATTTCGTGAAAGGGACATTACACTCCGATTCGATTTTCTGCTGCCATATTTTATGCTTCTTTCCCCACCGGTGGTGGTGCTTACATATCGCAAGCGGCGACTAGCTCTCGTAAATTCAATGCTATAGGAGAAACGTTTGGTAGTTGAAGTCGTTTATCGTAACTCGTAGACTGTACGAGCTACGAAGTACTACGAATCTATACGGCGGCGTAGAGGTTTGTATGAGAATAAATAAAATAAAAAAAAGTTGGACAATCCACACACAGCATCCCCAAGCTATTCGGAGCTTGTGGATAGATGATGCTGATGATGACTGTATGATGACCATAATATATATATATATTATAGTCATATATATATATTACTATCGTCATCGTCATATCAGCCCATACACGTCCACTGCTGGACATAGGTCTCCCCCATATGACGCCACAAATAGCGGTCCTGAGCCGCCTCCATCCATCGACTCCCTGCGACCGCTACAATGTCGTCGGTCCATCGAGTGGATGGTCTCCCATGTAGGGGGGATTTGCCATAATCACCACGCTTGGCAGGCGGATTGGTGAGCGCAGTGTCGGTGTTGAAAATACTCAGAAAGAAGCTGCTGCCCTTCCTCTGGTAGGTGCCCTTAGTCGGCTCTTACGACATCCACGGGTTGAGTTGGAGAGGTCGATATTCGTAAGCCGCGGCCTCACGGCCATTAATAATATATTACTATACATAGAAAATACCCAGAACACTCTGAACAAATACATATTTACAGATCGTACAAATATTTGTCTCAAGGCGGGAATCGAACCTGCGTAGCAGGCGGACCTTCGCCCGCCACATCACTCGGTCGTCAAAATGAATAATTTGATTGTTTTGAAAAAACTAAAAACCGACTTTGAATCGCTGTTTTTAACTGTTTTTTATATTTTGTGAGCTAGAAACTAATCCCGATGGAGTAAAATTTCTATGGGACCATTTCGGAATCGTTTTCGACACCAATGCAAAAGAGTCATCCAATCATGCCATTAATAAAGGTGACGTCGATTTAACCTTTATTAATGGCATACAAAAAAAAAACATACAGCCGAACATAGAACTTCCTCCTTTTTAGAAGTTGGTTAAAAATGACCAGTTTTGTTTATACCCGGGGCGAGGTGGTAATTTTTTCGAGTGTCTCTGAGTTTGGCAGACACTATTTATTAACTTGTAGCATCAAAACGGCTAAAGTGACTTTAGTGAAATTTCGAAACATTTGTCGAAATTCCAGGACTGCCCTGAGTTACATTTTGAAGACATTTGCTTTTTGGGAAAAATTTAAAAAGCGGGAACCGATTCGAGTTGTTTTCCCTTATTCACTTGCTTTATTAATTTATTAGTAGGTTTCTGGCCAGTGCGGGTCCAAAACGCTCGGATATTATAACTTACCTCAGATCCGGGAAAAAATCTTAAAAACCTTTTACCTTACTCACCCTGTATAAAGCAATATGTACATACCTATGTAAAGATTTCCTCAAATAGAATTTAACCAACTCTCCTCTTTTAGCCGATATGTTTGCTGCACAATGTCTCTAATTCAGTAAACATTTGTACAAGCGAGTTTACCCTACACTGATTCAAAGTGAATATAAATCTCCCAAGTTTGTTTAAATGTGAACGAATCAAGTACTACGCGGAGACTGCGCGCAATATTCATCCTTTTATCCTTATTGACAAAGAAAATAACAATAAAATAATATAAACAAATTAAACTAGTATTTACAATTGAAACAATTGAACTAACTGCAGACTGTTGCAAACAATCTACAGATAAATCAACTGGTCCATATCAATACCAGTCGGAAGCGTCCCCAAGACGCTGGCTGTATTGCCCCGCTGTATGGCAATACTAATGCGCTGCGCCAGGATATTCACCAGCTCTCGGGTCAAGCGTCGCTTCGACCAGGCTCTCAGATAATTTTTTCAAAACCCGGAGATTCTCGGTACCCATTTTATCCTTAACACAAGCGTTGCTTAGTTTGGGGCTTATTTGACTTGTCAAAGTGCTTATTTTGTAAGCCTAAAGAAATAAAGTTATTGATTCTGATTCTGCTGTGTGAATTGTCTAGCATTGTTTATGTTTATATTTAGTCCATAAAAGTTTTGGTTTAAATAAATCATAGAACAGTCAATCCAAAATATATAGAGTAAAGTGGATGGAGGCGGCTCAGGACTGCTATTTGTGGCGTCGTATGGGGAGGCCTATGCCCAGCAGTGGACATGTGTGGGCTGATATAATGATATTCTATATCTATACTGAAGGTGATTTGTACATCATCATCATCATCAGCCCGTATACGTCCACGGCTGAACATAGGCCTCCCCCAAACAATGCCACGAATAGCGGTCCTGAGCCGCCTCCATCCAACGACTCCCCACGACCGCTACGATGTCATCATTCCATCGAGTGGGAGGTCTTCCCACACTCCGTTTCGCATTGCATCGCGGTCGCCACTCGATAACCTTTACTCCCCAACGGTTATCGGTTCTACGAGCTATATGGCCTACCCATCGCCACTTAAGCCTGCTAATTCTGAGAGCTATGTCGGTAACTTTGGTTTTTCTACGGATTTCCGGATTTCTTTTAACAATCAGACATTTTATTTGTACAGAATAAATAAATGTATATTACGTCACCGATTTTCAAACTATGCAAAACATGCATTTTGTCTGTCCATTCTTCAAACTGCCGACAATTCATCTTTATTCATCTTCCGCCAGGTGTCAAAAGACCCTGGACCGTGTCAATAGACCTCAAGTAATAAATCAAACACCCACTCGAGGGTTAATTGTACACAAAAGCTTGACTGAAAACATTTCACGGGAGCTGGTTCAAATGATCAATGATATTAATTGAATTTTGCATCCTGAGAGAGGTAAGTTATGGACACGAATAAATTCTGGTTAACGATTTTGACACTGAATAAGATGGCACGGCCAAGGGTTAGTATTATTATTTAATGTCTGGTCAGCCATTTGAGAAATTGACAATCGACCCTACTTTCTTATAGAATAACATATATAATATCTCTACCAATATTGACTACAACAAAAGGTTTAAATGTCACTTCCACCATCAACTTAGTAGGTAGTTTAACTTAATGTTTCATCTTTTAGACCAGCTGCTGGGTCAATTCTGATGTATTTGTGAGTGTAATTCATGTAATAAAATTTTTTTTCTATTCATTAATTAGAATTTTTGTTTCCTATTTGTAATCAAAAGGACTGTGAAAATAGTGTTACTCGCCCGAATTCATCTAAGAGACCAGGTGCTTTAAACATAGACACACGTAAAGTAAAAGTGATGCGAGTTGCAGAGATAATCACTACCTCATGATGGTATGTGACGATATGGCCGATAATGTATCACGATGGTCTAAAAGACACTATTAACTTTAGTTTCTGCTGTAACAGCAGAAACGAGATCGGGCTTCTAAGAAATCTTTCGTCGTCTACACATTACATAGTCAAACAACAGTGAAAATCTCGTCATTTATTCGTTTAAATTTTCATGGACGCCCGCTGCGTGGGGACAGGAAATTTATTCGCTGCTCATAACATCTGCGGCCACGTGTTGCCTAATAAAATCCCTCGCTATTTTACTGTCAAGCACATAGGTAAGACAAACAACGTGGGAGTCTATGTAAAATTAAAAATTACTTTCAAGCGTTGGCAGTACTATGAACCTTTGTAAGCGGGATGCCTCTCTCTCATGTGCGCGCATATTTACATCTGTGCATGTCATAATTTTGTCGCATGGTCGCAGGGAGTCGTTGGTCAGTCAGGACCGCTATTCGTGGCGTCGTTTGGAGGCCTATCTTCAGCAGTGAACGTGTACGGGCTGATGATGATGATGATGATGATGTCATAATTATCAATTTAATGGCAATTCACTGTTGACCTTGGCTACCTCAAGCCTTTTGCTTAGGTGAGCCAAGGTCAACAGCGAATTGCCATAATTAACAAAAAAAAAAACATTTGGGCACACCACACAATGCGACGCCTTCAAGCGCTGTTCGCCATTTTTGTTGCGGTGTTTTCCTGGTGAGTGTGTCTATTTGACGTTAGTAACGAGACGTTATCGTGACGTCTCATTTTTGTATGGCATTTGCGTAGTTCCCGCGCGCACGACATTATTTCATAGTCGATAGACCTTCATTTGACAATCTCACCTAATGGAAAGTGACGATATGGCTTACAGTGTATCACGAAGGACTAGCAGACACCTATTCACTCTTGTCTTGAACAGACCCAGATTGAAATTGGCCAGAAAAAACAGAAGCAGGCACTGACGTCCATTCCTTGACGACTTCTGTGGCGCGGTGGAAGGTGGAGGAAATACGTCAAATAAATAGGCTCGCCCCCCCAGTTAAATGAGATGTGGGGAAATTCTATAAATCAGCAAGCTTGGAGGGTAAATTGGTGATGGTAGTAGAGATGTTAGAGATACAAAGAAGGAACCGTCTGCCCTTTCTCTGTTAGGTTCCCTAATTCGACTCTTACGGCATCTACGGGCTGATTTGGAGGAGTCGATTCCAGGGGGGCAATTAATTCTATGTATCACGTGATACTTTATCGAGTGATACTCACTATCACGGTATAAAAATATCATATAATAAATATCGAGTACCTACCGTCAAACTGCATTCTTGTGCGACATATCGAGCTACTCATCAAAGAAAAACCCTCGATAAATATCGTATTGCAGCTTTTGAGAATACGCTTGTTTATCACTCGATATTTTACCAGTTCTTGCCATATTTATCGAGAAGATATATTTTCAGGACTTCCAACAACCTGTTATAGAGTATATGGAAGAAAATTAACAAAATTGTGTCTTTTTTGTAAGCGTCTATGCAAAACAAAATTGTTTTGTTTCTAAAATACTTACAAATCGAGTACCAGAAACTTATTTCTGGAAAATGATCAAATAATTATAATAACGTCTTCAAATTAGCTAAGCAATATAGAAAAATATCAAAAAACTGTTTTTATTATTAGAGTTCTAAATTAGATTTTTCCCTTCCATTACTTTCGTGATTTTAGGAAAAAAAATTACATTTCAGGTAAAGCACCTTAGGATCTTGGAATATCGGTTAAAATTAGGAGATTTATTTTGATATTAGATTTTTAAAATATTCTTTAATCATGAAAATTTACTTACGCTACATTTTTCTCCAATGAAATAGTCCAAAAAATTTAATATAATATTGCTCGATTAAAAAACTCTGAACAAAAAATTCTATACTAATATTTTCTAGAATTAAAGTATGTAAGTTAATTTTGTTTCAACGTAATTTACAGCCCTAAAATATGAATATTATATTATTTAGTTCAAACCTTATTATTCCAATTAATGTAAGAGATTCTGAAAATTCTTTCGCTAGTACCGACTACAGAGATTAGAAATCAGTAGACCGACCTACAAATTTTTACCAGTAACAAATCATTTCGCTTATTCCCAGTTGTCTTGTGCACTGGGACAAAATAGTCCCAGTTGTTCTGTGCCCCAAAAATCCTAATCATAACTAATAATATTAATGCGAAAGTGTGTTTGTTTGTTTGTCCTTCCTTCACACCCTTACTTAGTAACCAATTGACTTGATTTTTAGCATAGATTTAGTTGAAAGGATGGAGGAGATATAGACTACGTTTTATACAATACAATAATAGAAAAATATTTATTTATTTATCATAATGTACAGTAATATAACAGAGTTTGAGATTGCCTTTTAAGTAAAATAAATACATTTGTTAGGGAATCTCGCTCTTCCATGACAATTGAAATATGAATGGTAGATTAAGGTATGTAAGTAATTCAGTTTTAAGGTAGTATTAATAAAGGTAGTGTTATAAATTTTATTTTTGTCCTGGTAAAACATCAAATTCCCATGGGAGATTTACGGGAAAAAATACCTTTATTATCCCCCTGGAAATGTGAAATTCTAATTTGGCGCGGATGAAAACGCCGGCAACAGCTAGTATATTATATGTAATTGTAAAAAATGTCAGCCAGTGAAATTGTCCGAATGAGTAAAGGTACAGTACAGGCACAAATAAAAACGCGTCGCTGTAACTCTCAGAATACTCACACGTTAATCATGTTTAAGCACGCTTCACCCACTCATTTTGTGCTCGCCTGTACTTGTGGAGCGTTTAACCCCGTTAAGTTTGTTAAGTTGAGCTTTATAGATGTTTCGTACGCTGAAAATGAATATTTATAAGATTTTCTTTACAAATCACGTTCGCATAACCTTTCAGAAGCTTTAAACATACTAGCTTCTGCCCGCGACTTTTACGTGCTTTTCAAATAAGTAGCCTGTCCTTATTCTTCCAGTATATAAAAGAATAGCATATAAACCTCTACCTTCGCCAACGTCAAATAAAACACAGTCGCAAACAAAAGTGCGTCATTATTGCTCAACTCTGCTCAAAAGTTCAACTGGAAAGTTGATGCGTTCGCCTGTCAGCAGTTATTATAAAACAGGTCACAATACCGATTTGAATTGCTCAACTTTATAATTGTGTTTTGTTCTACGGACGGATTGCGGAAAGTTTGATAGTGTTTTGTTTGTTTTCTTTTGTTTTATAACCAGTGTGCGTAGAGATATGTAGTTGAGTTTTTGTACAAGCTTTTATTCAACTTGATGGTTGCGCGCATATCCAACTATATGATCGTTATTCATCTGCGTAGAATCAAACGCATTTGTGACGTCAATATCCTATCCACCTTCCCTTACTAGCACATAGAATACCGCTGAAGAGTAAGCGGGACGCACAACACCTGCATAATGCCATCCAAGATGGCTACCGACAGTGGGAATCTAGCCTCGGCTGAACCACGTCGGCCTAAAATTATCTTTCCACAACTTCTGGGGGATTTCCCGAGTGTTTCCCTAGCTGGCAGTGCCGCGCGCGCGCCGCGAGTGTGAACAGGATTGGAACTGGTGCTTCGGCAATCAAGGTATGCGCTTCCATCTTTGGGACAACTGATATCTTGTCTTTCCTAACCAATATCAGTTGGCCATATCCTACCACGTTGACGCTCACAACCCCGCAAATTTACTATTCGGCGGCGTGCCCACTTGCAACGTTGCAATGTATGTTTGTTCAGGTCAAATCTAAGAACTCAATTTTAAACCAGTTATCCTCTGCCGATTGAGCTGATTTTGGCATACTTACGTAAGTTCGGTGACAATGCAGTATCATGGTACCATTGAGCTGGTCTGATAATGGAACCTGAAAGTGGCCATAGGAACTCCTAAACAAAACGAGTTTGGGTTCGTTGGATTTGTCTTCCCAAGCACTTTGGTCCTAGATGATATAAAAGCTAGTAAGTATTTAATTTTTTTTTAATATTAAAAAATATGTTGTCGTTGGCATTTGAGAAACTTTTACCAGTTCGTAAATGACATTAATTGCGAACTGGTAAATAGCGTAGGGCGTATGGCGTAGGGATGAAAAATATGTATGTGCGTGGTTGCGTCAGTGGTTCACCATATTGTCTTGGGCTTCGCTTGTGGCTGTCATGGGCGTTCAAGAGATGTACAATAAATATTGAAAAAATCCAGGCTATGTCTTTGCATAAATTAAAGTAAGATTCTTTTTGTTGTGGCTAAAACTGAAAAGTGAATGCTCTTTTCAAACCTGCTGTGCCGCTAAGTTTTTAGCTTGGCCTCGCTATGCATAATTTATACGGCCAGTCGAGGTATTGTTGGTGTTTTGCATTTTTAAACTTAAATACAGTAAACTTCATTGCTTAATAAGTTTAAAGTTTTCTAGAGGTTACTTACAAGTTTCTGCATAAGTTTGATGAAAATCTTCTGAAGCTCGACTTCTGAAGGCAACCGTTTTTTATTACTTAGAAACTGGTAAAAGTAGACTGCCAACTGATTTTGCACCGATCTATAAATAGAAATCGTGTATATAAATAGGTAACATACAAATGTACATTGCCTATTTTTTACATTTATATAGGTAAGTAAAGTACCTACTAATCTGGAGCAAAATTTTGTTAACCAATCATTTCACTATGACCACGGTAACGTGGCAAAATCCCCACGTTGAATGTAACTACCTGATCTCCCCTTTGTCGTAATCCTCACTTCTTAAGGCAGTAAAACAGTACCCTGGTTACCTCATCGGCAGTAAAAGTCACATTTTGGTCATTAAATGTACACGTTTTGGCCACGTACGTCCCATTTGGTCCATAAACCAATAGGCATACCTTCAGTTCATGTTATGACGTTAATTTGATACAAATGACCCAGGTTAACTAGGGTAGACGGTATTAACTATTATTTGTTGGGTTAATTATCTAGTAACGCCTGGGTAGGTATAACGCCTGGTTTTGCAAAGCGGAATCTCAGGTATAATAATAATAACAATAGGTATATGGGGAGATTATGACATAATGACATAATAAAACACATTGTGAGATATGACATACTAAAACACATTGTGTCCATAATAATATGATGATAATCATGTGACAGAACGTACTTTGTCATTGATTTTTGAAATCATTTTACTATATAACAGTGTGACTAGTAAATTGTGTATTGGTGCCTTTTCTTATAGTGGTAAGTATTGGTATTATTTGTTTCAACCGCTTACAAAGTAAGGACTTAGAATGTTGGTGATGAATGTGATAATAATGTTTATCTATAACTTCATGCCAAATTTGTGGCAATTCGCTGTAACTGCCGACACGAAATAAGAATAGAAAGAAAATAAGTTTATTGGTTCACAACAAAAATACATTAGAAAAAACTTACAAGTAAAAAAATATGTATAATTAGAAACTACAATGAAATGTAATTAAAAAATACTACTAAGATCGTAAACAAAAGAACTTATTTAATGTTAATTTTAAAACAAAGGAAATCATTACAAAGTACAAAATCAAATACCAGCTAGCAAAGTAGCAACGACCGTGTAGCCCTGTGGCTGGCGTGAGAGTGAGCTCTAGTATAAAAGTCACTCTATGGTGAGCTCCGACCATGTGCATTGCCGCTCGAAGGATCGTATCGGGCCTCATCGGCTGGACTCGGGTGAATTCGGGCTGGAACTTTACGATGAATAACAAGTTGCAGCTTCGCGATGACTCAGGTCGCCTGTTGTTGTTGTGGTTTTTCCGCTAAGTATATATATAATTAATTCTAACAAACTGCCTCCAGCAAATGAACCAAAAAACTTTTTGGTTCACAGGCCTCAGCTTAATGTTGCTCAAGAGAAAGTTGAGCAACCCAAGAATAGTAATGCGTTATGCAGGCCTTTTGACAGATATTAATAGTATAAGTTCTTGATAAATAAAGAAATACGAATTTCTTAGAACACGCCTCCTTAGAACATAGATGTTAATATTCATAACACTGCATACGTTATATAAGCTACGTGTCCACTGGATCGGTATTGGAGAATTACGCAGCGTAAGAATATGTTGCTTTGTATAATTGTAAAAAAAAAAAAAACAATTACCTACGCAAAATCCGAACGCCATAGACGCACCCTTTCGGCAGATTGTAAATACCGATGCCGCGTATGCTCCGATTTCGATGTAGTGGTGATGGTGGTGGCAATACTCGGCGAGCGCACAAACTCACCACCCTGCCTCGTACTCTCTCGAAGTCTGGGAAGCTAACTCGCATGATGGGACCGACGCGACGGTATACAACAGTCTTCCTAATAATGTAACGGAGGCAACAAGCCTGACTTCTTTTAAGTGCAAGCTGAAGCACTGGCTTATTAATAACAGCTTTTACACCTACGACGAATTTGTAGCAAATAAAAGTGACTGAATGTCTCTAGATATACTATTATCTAACTATTGTACGATTATAATTATAAATTCAATGTTATACTGTATAATTTTATTTCTATTCAAGGAATAAAATGTATACCTAATTTTCTATAGATACGAATGTGACGTGTTGTTCTTGTAATTTACGTAATAAATGATTATTGGATTATTGCACAATGCCTCTATACAGCAGCTTTCATGAAATTTTTTGACATGTAATATATTTAATTTGTTAAATTTCTGACCATTTTCTGACATAATTTTATTAATTATTGTAATTTTATAAACAGGTATGTACAGCCCTCTTATTTTTAATTTTAGTATAGGTACTTAATATTTGACTGTCTGTCTGTTTTTTTTCTACATACAATCCCTTATGGTGCTTCCTTTTTTGATTACAAATTTTGTAATAATAGTGTAATAGGATAAGAGTCATATTTTAGAAACTAACGACATCAAGTGTATACTAAGAAATACCTACGGTGGAAATAAATGAAATGAATTGAATTGGACGCATAGAGGATGACAGGAATTATTTATTTATTTAGAATAGTCATACAACCACTTACACTAACTTATTAAAATTAATTAATACAATTAAAAATAGGTACAAGTATCGCATAAAAGTCACAATAAAATCTGGGTTATATCAGTTAAAATTAAAATTCAATAATGTCAATTTAAACTATAATTCTAAATAAGTATTCTACATCTGAGACTCATTTTTTTTGGAATGCGATTTATGATGAACTGAAGGGGGATCCCTTCAGTTCATTAATGAAAGAAAATGTGGTTAGCACCCGTTTCATTCAAAAACTTGTGTAATTTTATTACCAAGAGAATTCAGAATTTTTCTTCTCCAAGTACCTCTAGTAAAAAAGAAACCGTTGATTTATTTTTCCGCCGTTATTAAATGAACGAGAACAAAGTTGTATCAAAGCAAAACTTTTTAATATTATTACCTAGAAGTTGGGAAAAGTCATGTCTTAGGGTGCGTTTTGGTAAACATAAGGAGCGATTTTAATACAGTTTTCATTAGACCGCGTGCCGCGCGCACAAGTAGTTTCTCTTATGAAAGCTACGAACCTCTCCCAAACGGAAATGGATTGTCCCATGCGGATTTGTTGTTGTTTTACGTAGAATAAAATGGGGCGTGCTATGAGTGAGAAAGCGCGTCTAACCATCTTATACGATGCTGTCATGTGGCTGTGTGCTTGTGCTTGGTGGTGGTGCCATTTTTTGAAAATTTTTCGTACTTTTCGATTAATTTTAAGTAAAACATTGATTTCAAAACTATTTTTGATTATTTATAATGTTGAATATATTTAGGATGTTTGCAGCGCGACAGATTTTCGAATAAAGGTGTCTATCATGCATAAAAAATCGCTTGAAGATGACTCGATAAGGTGGTCGAAATTTGTTTCGCTCTCATTTAAATATTATTATGTTTTTTTCAAAAACTAATCCGCTGCAGGCATGACACGTTACACCATGTGCTAAAATTCTTCTTTCCCTGTTTTTACTGCATGAACGCACGCTGTGTTACACGTTACATTACGCCCCTTAAACCCGGTCAGTAAACGGCTTTACGCGAATGCAGTTAAGTCCAATCTATCAATGTAAAGTAGTGGTTTAAACGAAGGAACTTGTTTGGCTACACTGTAAGTATTTCGTATCAAAATGTATTTTAGGTGCACAATTTTTCATAAACAACTATTTTTCTAATAATCGACGTAAAAAATATACCTATATATAATGCTGGACAATTCACACAGCATTATCTAGCCCCATGCTAAGCTAAGCTTGTGTTATGGGTACTAGATAACTGATATACTTAGTATAATAAACTACATATATAGATATTTTTTATTATACATAGAAAACATCCAGAACACCCTGAACAAATACATATTTCTAGATTATACAAACATTTATCCCGAGGCGGGAATCGAACCCGCAACCTCCTGTGTTGGAGGCGGACCTTCGCCCACCGCGCCATAGAAGTCGTCGATATATTTAATTCAGAAAAATGAAGGTAGAAACATTAAAACGGCCGTATAGTATAAAAAAGTTTATTCTCTACTAAAATTTCCTTATAGGTGGTAGAATTTTGATTATACTCAACAGGCATCAAAAAGTTTGGTCCAATTTTATACGGCGTAATTAAAATGTGGCTTAGAAGTTTCGGAAAAAACTCTGGCTCTAGCTTAATATAATTGGATGTGTCTGTCAAAGGTTAGGTTGGGGTATCTGGCAAAATGTTTAATATTTTGTCATTTTTTTACGAATAAATTGTGTAAGTGCACATCTATGAGGCTTAACCAAACGTTTTGATAGTTAAAATAGGGTAGGGACCAATTTCTAATTTTTTTTCATATCTATTTTTATTGCGTCATTGTGTTCATTTGTAGGTGTTAGTATCTAGTTTTAGCAGCTTTTAGCCCAACTTCGTTTTATTATTATATTATATACCTACATATTTATTTGTTTTATTTATTATACAATTTTGGGAAACTCACAGCTAGGTTTAGAAAATACAGGTAAAAATTTAAGAACATGCCTGGATATTCCAGTGCATATTCGCTGATGGATAATTACAAGTTTTCGCAGATAGGTAGGTAAGCTATGATAGAGCTAGAACAGTAAAATACCCATATCAATAAATTTATTATCTCTAATACCCGCAGCTTCATAAATTAATAAATTTAATTCAAAGATACACACGCACTATTTTCGGTTAGTCGGCTCTTATCTTACGATATCCATGGACAGAGTTAAAGGGGTCGATATTCTTACGCCCTGACCCCACGGCAATTTCTTATCAGTAATGGACCGACATACATAGCTCTCAGAATTAGTAAACTGAAGTAGCAATAGGCAGATCATATAGTTCGCAGAAATGATAACCGCTGGGGAGTAAAGGGTTCTAAGAGTGGCGGCCACGATGCAAGGTGAAACAGAGTGTTGGGAGACTATCCACTCGATGGACCGACGACATCGTAGCGGTCGCAGGGAGTCATTGGATGGAGGCGGCTCAGGACCCTTAATAGCCCGGCTACACGCTCAAACATTTGTGCATGCATGATTGCACAAACACAGTTTGCGCAAGCATGATGGAGCGTGTGGCTGGGCTCAAACCAGTTTGCGCAAGCAAGATGGAACGTGTGGCTGAGCTCATCTTGCTTGCGCAAACTGGTTTGTGCAAACATGCGTGCACAAATATTTGAGCGTGTAACTAGTCTATAATCTATAGATTCTTCGATAAACTACTTGCATATGCCCATGTGAATGTCGCCAGTGCGTTCGCTTGCGTAGTTCCCATTTACATGAATGGCTAATTATAGGGCAGGAAGCCAGGAACTGTTGAGGTTTGCATGTTGGCATACTCTATTAGCAATAATTTCATCTTCGATTAGTTTCTGAACTTAATTGACTTGATAATCATATCACATTAAGGTGGGTTGTTTCGAGTTGGCGTGAAATTATTTTTTTTTGTTGGTTTTCTGTTTAATATTATCCAATACAGAGTGTTATTGCGTTTGTGTAATAAGTTGATCTCTTGGCCTGGCGCTAACTGAGAAACAATGAAGTCAGAAGTTAACTTATCCTCTAGCTAGATAGATAAATAGATAGATAGAGAGCCTAGATATATAAATATATAGATAGAAAATACTTTTATTGCCCAGTTAAAACTAGGAAACATTTTGAAACAATAACAACATTAGTGACAATTGGCGGTCTTATCCATGATTTTAGCTAAAATAATATTACTTACCCGCCGTGGGGCCACGGCGTACGAATATCGACCCCTCCAACTCAACCCGTGGATGTCGTAAGAGCCGACTAACGGAACCTACCAGAGGAAGGGCAGCAGCTTCCGTCTGAGTATTTTTAAACACCAACACTGCGATCACCAATCCGCCTGCCAAGCGTGGTGATTATGGCAAATCCCCCCCTACATGAGAGACCATCCACTCGATGGACCGACGACGTCGTAGCGGTCGCAGGGAGTCGATGGATGGAGGCGGCTCAGGACCGCTATTTATGGCGTCGTACGGGGGAGGCCTATGTCCAGCAGTGGACGTGTATGGGCTGATGATGATGAATATAACTTAAATTTCTCGTATTTGTATGGTTTGACGCTTACAGGATTATAGTGAGTTCACTATTAGTAATCCTACAAGGTCACTAATAAATCACCTTTGCTAGTTAAAAATATCCTTTTGCACGTGCCAATTAAATTGTGTTTATTTTTAATGATTTGCAATGTAGTCTTTCAATTTAAATTATATATGAACTAAATTAAATGTTGCTTATTTGATTGAGAAGTTAAGAATTCATGTTTTAACTTCTGCTATTTTTGCTTTTATTATGTAACTAGCTACCTGCCTTGGCTTCACACGGGTACAAAGCTGATACTAAATTATACATAAAACCTTTCTTTTGAATCACTCTATCTATTTAAAAAAACCGAATTAAAATCCGTTGCGTTGTTTTAAAGATCTAAGCATACATAGAGACATACAGACAGCGGGAAGCGACGTTGTTTTATACAATGTAGTGAAGCTTTAACTACTTTATTCCATACTAGCTGCTGCCCGCGCCTTCGCCTGCCTTTTATCGGGATGAAAAATAGCCTGTATGTTATTCCAGGTCCCAAACCAAACCTATACCAAATTTCAGCCTAATCGGTTCAGTTGTTTTTGCGTGAAAGAGTAACAAATATCCATACATCCATCCTTACAAACTTTTACTTTTATAGGACTAGTAGGATAGGATGAGACTATGTGCCAAAAGTTCTGTTTACAAACTGTTTTCACGGTTACGACGCGACGGCAAGTTGCTTTCAGAAACTTGAAACAGAATTGCCAACTGCATTCGAACTACGTATTGGGTATTAATCAAAGTTTGATTGGATTTCAGCACACTTGTGCTACCTATAGGATTTTATAAGTCTTAAATAGGCCATGGTCTATTACTATAAATAAGTTAATAACCACTTTGCTTGATAAATAAAATCTTAGTATTCTAAGTAATATCTATGCTTTAGAACTCTCTTATCACACTAACGATTTACAAGCGATCTCAAAGTAACACGCAGCACTGGGAATACGTAGCGAGCTCGCGGCGGCTGCGGTAGCGGCAGCGGCGGCGGCGGCGGTAGCGGCGGCGGCGGTAGCGGCGCGAAGGCATGGCAGCGGCACGGCGGCGGCGGGGCGGGCGTGCGGTCCAGATTTTGAACACTGGTATCGACGGTTTTAATCGCAGTGAGCTCGCTGCGCCTGCATGCACGTGGCGAACTTGTCTAGGTATGAAACGCTCGTAAATCGCCAGTGTGATAAGGCTCTAAAGGTAAATTTGACATAATTTTGATTAAAGAAATTAAAAATCATATCCCAAATTTTACGATTTCGGCGGGACTTGAACCCGCGACCTTCTCCTAAATACGGGAATGCGCTAACCGCTGCGCCACGAATCAAGTACCTGCCGAGTCGAAAATCTTTGCAACTTCCTCCGGCTCTAGCGCCGCGCCGTTAGCTTTACCTACAGGAGAAACATTGAAGTTTATCCAATCCTGCTCAAAGTCCAAAGTTACATGGTTTGACAAGAGGTGTAGCCTGTGTAGTGTAAAAATTCTAAGGTTTTTTTATTAAAGCATGTAAGACCTTGCACTCGAGATAATCTGAAAGAAATCAAATGATATCCAAAATTAATTTGAATTTGAATTAAATTTGATTGATTCAAAAGCTTTTAATGAAACTCCTGTGCCTAATAACTCCAAAAAAGTAATTACCCAAACGCATTGTTCGTTTAATTTTAAAACGCAAAACAGTTTTTCAACACAATCTTGTTTGTACCTCATAAATCAAAATTTTATTTCTACTCGTAAAAAATATCACGCTAAAAACGTCACATCTATAATTTACAACGAAAACATCATTTCTTTGCCTGATTTGTTAAAATTACGTTCATTTTAGCCGGCCATTGGCTTATTTATTTGATATCAGATTTTAAAAACATGTTTTTTTTCTTGATGATGTGTCATGCGATTGTACGGGCTCTGTAAACAATACCCGTGTTACAAATTTAGGCCAGCCCATTATTATTAGTGGGGCTAGAACGAATTTTTTATTTTGTATTTTTTGTTTTCTTGTTTTTATTATGTGTTGACATAGGTAAGTCAGAATTAGAAAATCACTGCATCCATTGTTGTAATACGAAAAAGGAATTAGTTTTAATGGGAAGGGCTGCATAAAAAGTGACTTTTTTATGGAAGCTGGGGTTTGTGGTTACATACTATTTTATAAAATTTATAATCAAAAAAGACAAAGAAAGGTTGTACTAGGAAAGGTAAAAAACAGAAAAAGAAAATCAACTATTTCTTTTTTTCGGAAATGTCAACAGTTGACTTACCTGGGTAGGCTTTTTCCAAAACCTTCGTTAAAGGCTTTTTCACTTTACCTTTTCCAATAAAATAAAGACACTTCTTCAGAGTTCTCTTTGCCTTATATTAACAACTTAAACATTGACACAAAATATTATGATCCCCACTTCGGTTTCAGTCACAGACTTCAAATAGCGGTATCATTTTATAAAGCCAAGTTTGAACAGCGAAATGTGACTAATGGATCTGAATATTTGAACATATGATAGGTTATGTTTATAAACAGTTTATAAATACTATATGTTTAGGCTTTGATATGAAGTTTTTATTTGGCGTGAAAGTAATGTTATTAAATAAGTTTCTGAAATTCTGAATGAGACTGACAAACACACGTTGCAATGTTTATTTTGTTTTATTGTCTTCTGAGAACTTCGATGTTGTAAGTGCAAGTTGCTATAAACGTAATACAGTATAGAAAGGTTCAATCATAGAAATCTTTATTTATATTTCTGTGGGTTCAATAAAGGTTTCATTTTATTGTTGTAGATAAAAATTATAATATAGCTTCCGGGGAAAGTGTAGCTTCCCATTCCAAAAAGTGAAAGAGTTTTTCAAATCGGTTCAGTAGTTTCGAAACCTATTCAATGCAATCAAACAAACAATCAAATCTTTCCTCTTTATAATATTAGTATGGATTAAATGTAGAGTAGAAATAAAAGAAATGTCACTAAAATCACAACCAGAATGCTGGCTGCATTACCACATTGGATGGCGATGCTAATTTGTTGAAAGAAGTTAAAGCCAGCATTCAGATAACTCGTGGATTCTGTAAATAGTTAAACTGGTTTAACTTTCTTTACTCTTAAAAGTTGTCTGAAGACGCAGAATAATTTACTATCATTAACAAAATTACATAAGTTTGATTAGCTTGTTATGTTTTAAATAATTAAAAACATAATAAGGCTAAGAATACTAAGGTACTTTTTTATTATTAAAAACATAACAGGCTTAATCACTTAATACTCACCCAGGTACTCTCAGCTGTATGTTTTTCTTAAGAGATCTATTTCATGAAAGTATTTTAAACGCAACAAAAGTCCTCCCCAATAATTACCTTAGTATAGTAGTAATATAATAATAATAAAGTAGTAGTACCTTAGTATTTTTACTAATTAACTTTTTTATTATTAAAAACATAACAGGCTTAATCACTTCATACTTAGATACTTTTTGCTGCATGCTTTTCATAAGAAATCTATTTCATGAAAGTATTTTAAACGCAACAAAAGTTTTCCCCGAAAATTATCCTCAAAATCAGGGTAGCAAAATATTGAAAATACAGAAACACCTGTCTAAAATTCAAAACACAGAAATAGCGTATCTTTTCAATGGTCTGTAAAACGACAGATATAAAACGAAAACCGACAAACCGACCTTTTTGTGATATCAAAGCATTTTCCCCCCTTTTTCTTACGTCCGAACCTGTAATAAAGGTTTTTATGGCAACGGCAACAGGGTATCTACGTATACGATATGTTAATAGGTAAGTATGCTAATGCATTACGGTGCCGGAAAATGGCGTTTTATATCTTTAATTTAGTTTTTCAGTGAGTTATCCTTTATGCGTTACCACTTGTTAGTCCTTTTCAAAGAATCCAATGGAGTCTATCACTGGGCTGTGAAATTTTTAAAAACATAAGGGGTGTTGAGATGTCAATGCCCCATGCTATAAAAATAAAAACCATAGTATTATAGAATCACTTTCGCAAATTGCGCCATAACTTCCTATAGCAATCTAAGCATTTTTCCCGCTATAGTACCTAATTCTATAGGCACAGAACCGGATGTTTTACTTTTACATGTCGAAACCACTCGATTTAAGGGTAGCACGAAACGTTGGCAATGAATTATCGAATGTGTGCCTTAAAAAGTTATAACTTAGGGTCTACTTTCGATTGTATCCTGAAATAAAATACAACCAAAATGAGTACGAGATTTTTTTTGTACTGTTTTCTTTCACAGTAGTGTCAAATATAAGAAAAGTGGTAACTCCAACACGTTCCGCCCGACCAACCCAGTGGAAAAGTACAAGAAACATACATATACACGAAGAAAATAGATAGAAAAAAAATAGAATTTTTCGTGTCGGGACTAAAAAATGAAAAGGGTGACAAATGTAAGTTTCAAATAACCGCAATATGCCTCGACTAAAAAGAGGTGAACCTTTGCGGCCCAACAGAGAACAATCCGTAAAACACATAGACCTGAAGCCAGCTGGTATTTATTAAAAAAGTGAGGCTAGGAGCGATTCGGTATATGTCAAACTTTTAATTGGCGAACGTGAAATACGGACTGTGCGTTTGATGTTGAGAATTTAATCGTTCCGGGACGTTTTTTAGACTCTTTTGTTAATAACTAGACTATGCAAAGTTAGGGGTAGAACTGGTTAAACTGAAATTGCTGATGAAGTTACCTTATCTCCGTCTATTCTAGGATAAGTATAATAATATTTAAAATAAAGTTGGGACTGCCGCGCTTCTGCAGTGCAGGGATGTTTGCAGAGTATGAGACGGATGGGTTTGCTGGCATTCTCCGTAATAACACCACATCCCTGATGCGCAGAGTACGTGACAGCCCCAACACCATCCTACAAACTATAGCTGTTAGGATCACCTCTCCCATGTGGTATTGTTGTGTACGGAGAGTGATCTAACTGTTAGTAGTAGTAGTAGTTATTTTTCATAAGGAATTAATTATGACAGACAATGCCCTTTTACAGCAGCACTATGAATTTATAATAATAATAATTATTTTTTCTTACATAACTTTAACGATGCCTATTTACAGCTGATCTATTTATTATTCATTTACCTTTTTTTTTTAATCTAATTTCTTGATTGTTTTCCTGTCATGTCTGTTTTATGGCTTTGAATTGTATATAATATAAGTAAGTACCATTTATTGTAAAGTATATTTTGTAAATTACCGTATCCAAGTGTGCCATGTGCTCCTACGGCGAATAAATGAGTATGAGCATTATTAAGTGCCTACTGTGTAACCCAATTTAATTGGGTTACACAGTAGTATTATTAAGTGTCTAGTGTTAAACAAAATAAATAAGCCTAATTATAAGTTCTCTTCGTTTATGACTAACAAATACGGATCCAATTGTTGGCCGAAATAATAAAAGAAGTCTGAAAAAAGTTAGGGTCAAAAATACATAAAATGTATCCAAGCTAAAATCTTATCTTATAAAATAAGTTTATTTTTAAAGGGGTTCCGTACAATAGAAATAGTAGTTTTGGAACCCATTATCGATCGATCGAACGATCCATTATCCCTGAGTGATACCGGCATTTATCCAAATAACAGTAAAAGATACTGAAGCTAATTTGCAAACAAACGTTTGGTTTAGATTTTCTTGAACTCACTGGCTCCCAAAGTTTACGTCAATAGTGAACAAAAAATGACGTTCGTTTTGCTAACGATGAATAATATCGAGCGACGCGTCGCGTGACCGTCAAATTACAGAACATTACTCCTGCAAAATGCACAGGTTTTCTTTTCAATTATGTTTCTTGGAAAGTTTTCTTTTGTCGTGAAACAGAAGTGCAAAGTTTTTGGATAAGTTTTTAGAACATTAGTTAATAAACTTATAATTTACGAACCAAAATCATAATAACGATTTATAAAATATTTTTATTAAAAGTTAAAACAATATACATCTTAACAATACAAAAGGATGATATTTATTTATAAACTTGCTGCTGCCCGCGCCTTTACCCGCGTTTTATCGGGATAAAAAATAGCCTATATATTATTCCCGGTCCCAAACTATACCCGTACCAAATTGCACCCTAATCGGTTCAGTAGTTTTTGCGTGAAAGAGTAACAAATATCCATATATCCACCCATATAAGCTTTGATATATATAATATTAGTGGGAGTACTCGTAGTATAGGATACAACGTATGAAAAAACATGAACAGCTATTAGTAATAATAAAAACAGCTTAGTTCATAAAAGGCTATTTCATAACACCCGTGGTCCGGGTTTTGTGGTCATGACTAAAAACGACGTCTAAAACCGCATACCTACTCTTTTTTCGCCTACATAGAAATGAATCTAAGCCCCGACACAAAGGTGGCTCAAAAAACGAAGCCCAAGTCCCCCGAGTATACTGCACACCAAAACTACAATATCGAGTAAAACCGCAATGGGGGAAAAATTCGAAATTCTCACCAAATCGAATACGTATTCGATTCCTGTATTCGAAATACTGAATAGAAAAGTATTGAATGCGATAGATTCGGGCCTTAAAATTTATATTTCGTTTCGGTTTGGATTATAAATTCATGAATTTCGTCTTTCTGAATATTACTTACGAATTAAATAGGTAGACTTATGTAGCGGTAAAAAAAGATATTTTTTCCCTGTTTGGGTAAATATTTCTTAAATGATTTTTTTATTTTTTTATGGTGTAATTATAGACATTCGTTTGACCACAATCTCACCTGATGAAAGTGACGATGTGGCCAACGTTGTATCACGAAGGTCTAGAAGACATCTATTCACTCTTGAAGAGACCCAGATCGTAATTCACCGGAAAAAACAAAAGCAGGTAGCGAGTTCCATTCCTTAGCGCGGTGCGAATGATGAAGGTGGAGGAAAACCACTTAGTACGAATGGATGGTATATCCAACAGATAAGGATGGTATTGTACCGTCTAGGCGGACGCGTCCGCCTACTTGTCCTGGAGTGGAAGGGAGCTGTTGGAATCAGGTCAATTAACCTAATATATAAGTTTGCCTAAACTAGAAACGTGTTCATGTCAAAACTTTGATCCGTATTCAAATTTCCCATCTTGGGTCGAAACATGAGCTTATTATAATTTCTTCGAAACATTTAAAGGTACTTTAATATAATAAGCCATTCTAATGAATGGAACGGCTTATTTAGCTTTTCTTCCAAAAACATTAACAAAAACCAAACGACAAGAATTGTTGTGAAAAAATCTTATCCATGTGCAATTTGTTTTATGTATATTTGATAGCGACAGATTTTTTTCCTTGCGTAGATATTCCAACATGTATCACCACCACAAAAAACTAAATATTAAAATCAATCAATCTTGGTATTTTTGGTTCGATAACCCATAGACTCCTAAGGTTGATCGAACGCTTCTGGCGTACAGAAGCGTTCGGAAGCTACACATTTGTCTGTTTAGTCAAAAGTCGCCGTAATCAAAAGACTTATTAGTGTTAGGTACTCCTATGGTTTATGGATCCAAAAATACCAAGATCTTAGTAGATAAGGCTTCTCCAGGTGTCTCAATAAACCTAAGTGCTGGAAATTACGATTCGAATAATTGTGTCAAAATATTATGTAGGTTTTATCCTGACTTTGCCTTATCTGGACTATAAAATCAACGAATATTACGGTCTACTCTTATTCTCCTTATTTTTCAATAAATCCCTCATTCATGGTATTGAAATTTGCAAGTGGTGCTACTTGGGGTAGATTAGGGAGGGATATTCACTGTTGTGGTGGTTGATCAATTGACCTCAATTGAATTCTGAAAATTACAATTTGAAAGTGTAAAATCGATTATCAGGTTTAGTTTTTTAACAATGGAGCACGAGACCCAAGTGACTATACTTTTAACCAACTTTAAAAAGAGTTTTTATTTTGTGTGTTTGTTACGCGATATTTCTGCCAATTGTGGATCGATTTTAAAAATTATTTCACTATTGTATAGAAAATAATCCCCAAGTAGAGCCATAAAATCCCCAGGGGATTAGTATTTATTCCGCAAAACTTAAAAGTAGTGTAAAAGTAAGGCATTCGAAGTCGATTATTACCATTATTCAGGAATTTGAAGTTTGTTTATCGTTTTTCAAAACAAGCTAAATTATGCGTAACAGAGTCACCGAGCACAACGGTCTACATTCTTCTTATTTTTTCAAAAAATCCCGCATTCATGGTTCTGAAACGTGCAATCGGTGCAACTTACAATTCCCCCGATTCACATCGGGATTTTTATTTTGTATCCGCTCGCGCGTGCGAGGTACTGATTCAATCATTTCAAAAACGTTCGCAGCTATCGAACCAGTTCGATAACGACGATTGGGGGTTTTTTAAATAAAATGGTAAGTGTGAGTCACACACGTAGCTATGTAAAGTAAATAGCGATATATTATATCTGTCACCGTCGGATCGTACAATCAGCCCGTTTGTAAAATGGCTAGACCGATTGCAAATGACGGAGCAATTCAATTATTTGTATATGCCATGACACTTATTGCGGGAAAATGGCAGATAATGTTATGTGACATTTGATGTCAAAAATGAAAGTTACTGTCAAAAATAAATGCTACTGTCAAAAATGACAGCTTGGTATGAGTATACTTTGGGCCCTGGAATAAAATGGCTATTTAGGCTATTTTTGACACGCCTTTGCCCGCGTTTTGTCCGGAATAGAAAATAGTCTTTATGTTATTCCTGGGACCTGGAATAACATAGAGACAATTTTTTATCCTTATGTTATTCCTGGGACCTGGAAAACACAGGGACTATTTTTTATCGTGATAAAACGTGGGCGAAGGCACCGGCAGCATCTAGTTTATTATAATTTAACGCAATAATAGGCCACGATAAAGTATTGTTTGCGTCAAATTCGCCATCTCATTCAAGTGATAGCTATATTATTTTACGGTAAAAGTCTTGCAATAACACTCTAAATATTTTATATCTAATGTAGAAGCTAACGAGTAAATGTGAATTAATATAAATTCAGTTTTATAGTCATTCATAGCTCTCACGTTTATGGAACGTTAAAATATTTGAATTTAATCTGAATAAACTTCAGACGTTCATACATTTTGAATTTATTATCTTGAAAGTTTAGCATCAAATACTAGGAAGAATTAAGTGATCCCGTCAGCTACAGCCACATATCTTGAACGGCCACTTCCCATGAAAGGCTAGTTCTTTTTATGGCTCTGAACGGCCACTTCCTCAAATGGCCACACCCCTTCTGTACAATGGGTGTTCTGACGAATTTTTTGACTTGGTGCCCGCGACTCCCTTCTTTCATCGCACCACTCGCCATCGGCAGAGATTTCACGCCCATACCTTGGAGCCGTTATGCTCATGAACCGTAAGGTACAAGAGGAACTACATCACGCGAACACTCAGGTTGTGAAATGATGTCCCTGTTGAGGTTTTCGCAATGGACTATAGTATGAGGTCATTCAAACAGGGCATTCTAAAGTATTTAAGGGGTCGGCAGCGCGCGTGTAACGTCCCTGACGTTGCAGATGTCCATAGGCTGCGGTAACCGCTTCCTATCAGGTGAACCGCACGCTTGACTACCACCTTTGTGGTATAAAAAAATAAATAATATATTTTTGAAGTAACTTATTATATATAATGCTGAGATAGCAGCGAGTTTTTACTCTATGATATAATGTATTTACACATAGAGTCAAACAACTTTTCTTAAACTTGGCTGAACGCGGGGTATCTTTTATAATAAGTCTATTCGGTCTCTACATAACCTAGGATGTTTGTCATATGCTTTATTAAATAAGTTTATATGATGAAAATTTAATACATCATAAATATAGAGCGACGACATCGTAGCGGTCGCAGGGAGTCGATGGATGGAGGTGGCTCAGGACCGCTATTTGTGGCCTATATCCAGCAGTGGACATATGATGATGATGATGATAGAGCGACGGTAAAGGTAAAAGACCAAGTTATTTAAACAAGGGTGTGTCAGGGGCTATTCCACTTTATATTTTTAATAGCACTGGTTATTCTACAGCTGGACATAAATCTCATATATTTCCACCAGAAATCGCCATTCTGAGCCACTCCGTTTCCACAGCCACAAATTTACACAATCCTTCCCACCATTTCCGTAGGTGTGCCACGTCGCCTTTTCATTTGAAGATATATCATCTTCAATGTTGAGCAAGATTTCGTTCAACTTTTATAAACCGGATTCTAAGGTGAACCTGAAATTTGTTTTCCAAAGAACCTTCGTCACGCACGCCTTGCGTCAGCTGAAAATTAGGTACAGTCAGCCACTGTAATAAATTGATTTAATCAAAACTTTTATTTAAGAACAAGCTTCTTCAGAGGGGCAATGCAGCCAGCGTCTTGGGACGCTTTATTATTATTGACCAAAACTGAAAATTCAAAAACTCAATGTGTTTTATTTCCTTTAGACCTTACAGGACTATTGGACACGTCACAAAATTAAAATAACATAAGTAAAATAGGGAAATAAAGTACTTTGATTTTTTGTTCACTTCAATCTTTTTAAGGTAAAGAAGCGAACAAGACACCTTTACATTGTTAGTTTTCGAGTTGGAGCAATCACTGGTATTTATTGTTTTATTTGTCTATTCTTGTTATTTCACGACTTTAACCTGTTGAAGTCGTGATAGAGACGATAGAGTGCATTAATGAAAATGATACTGACTGTACTCCCAATATAAAACAATCGAGATAAGTCGCGATTTTCACTTACCTTCGAAGGATGCCCGAACACGAACCTCATCAGAGAAGCTATAGAGAGATTGAGATTAGAGTTGTTTGTATGGAGGTACACATACATTTTTCTGCTTTCACTCGCAAAGAAACGAATTCAGCCTTTCAATAAATAAACTCTTCAAGATTTTTAATAATGAATAAAGATAATCCTGCTTGGAAAGCAAGACCTGTATTTTATTGGATTCTATTTATATGAAGACTAGTTCAAGACTTGTTCCCCGCGGTTTCACCCTCGTTAAATTCTAATTACATTCAATATTCCCGATGAATCTCCCATGGGAATTTGATGTTTTATCCGGACAATAAGTAACCTATGTTACTCTCTATCCTTTCAACAAACTTTATGCCAAAAATCAAGTCGATTAGTTGCTTAGTTAGGGCGTGAAGGAACGATAAACAAACACACATTCGCATTTATAACATTAGTTAGGATTGTTTGTGATGATTTTTATATGGGACGGTGTGGACGTTATGCTGTAAAGTCCTTTTATGATTCCTAATTATTTAATAAATTAATTGAAAATGATAATTATTCAGTTTTACTAAATGTAAGTTTCCGCACACAATGTATTTTGTTAATATGGAATAAATAAACATCAAATATCCGCTAGCAAAATTCGTCTGTCTGTCATATGCAACAAAGCATAAGATACCTACCCATCACCAAGCGATTCATAGTAAAGAGAAAATCAATAACAACTTATTTGTTATTTGATAATAATAACAATATTTATAGCTGTTTTTATAGTATAAAATTTACTTGTCTAAGTGCTTATTTTCTAAGACTAAAGATATAAAGTTATTGAAATCTGAAATCATTTGTGTTTAAGACCTGCTTACAGATTAATCAGCTGAAATTCTAATTAACAGTAAAAGACTGTTCGTCAATGGCTATTCACGCGAGCAAGATTTAATTAAATAAAGAATCTTAATCAAAGCGTTCCATTTTATTTCGTTTGTCTTATTTTATTCCTTGCTGGTTAATTAATTTTGATCGCGGCTTAAGTTTTATTAATTAGCTAATAATCGAAGATTAACAAGTTGATTGGTGATCTTAATTTAGTTATTGATTATAAAAGTATTTATTTGAGTCTCAAACTGAAATTAAATAGCAACTTTCAGATAAATAAGTACAGCAGCGGCTGCAAAAAAGGAAATCTCTCAGCGTAATTCTAAAATGGTGCTTATTTTTAACCGACGTAAAAAAGACTAAAAATGGAGGAGGTTCATGTTCACATGTATAGATGTTTTTTTATGTACATTAAGTTCGTGGATTTCTCCGTCATGGACCGATTTTGGAATTTTTTACGCTATATTGTAGAAAATTATACCGGGACCATAAAATTTGATTCCCTTGGGTATTATATTAATATTTATTTATTTATTTATTTTAGGAGATCTTTCAGCACAAAGATACATATTAGAGATGTGTAAAGATAACATGGCTATTAATAAGTTCATTATTGGCATTAGTATTTGTCCTGCCAAAATTAAAAACAGTGTAAAATAAAGGGATCTGAATTCTGTTTTTAGTTTTTGAAAACTATTAAACTATTTCGGTGTTTTACTATAAAAACTTTCGTAGTTTGATAAATTCATTATGAATGTAAGCGGGTTAACTACGAACCTATTTCGGTGTTGTTAGGTTCTAAGCGTTGATTTTGTTTTGTTTTCCTGGGCATGCACCTAATCAGAAAGATACTGCAAATCAGGTAATAAATTCTTGCTGAAAATGAAAGATTGGCCGTATGATTAGGTTGGGAGGCTTCTCTCATTCACCATCCATGAGATTCAAAGACTTATTCCCAAAGTCTCAAAGGCTGAATTGAAAATGACCTTATATCATCATCATCATCATCATCGTCAGCCTATACACGTCCACTGCTGGACATAGGCCTCCCCCGTACGACGCCAGAAATAGCGGTCCTGAGCCGCCTCCATCCATCGACTCCCTGCGACCGCTACGATGTCGTCGGTCCATCCGAGTGGATGGTCTCCCATGTGAGGGATTTGCCATAATCACCACCTTATATCAAACCGACTAAAATTATGCCATCAACGCCACGCGCCGGCCGTTCTTAATTAACGGAGACTAGTCAGGTGTGCAGTACATATTACCTATAGTGCACAAGTGCGGGCCTAAACACAGATGCGCTCTTTATTCCGTCACTCTCTTAATTCAATGAGACGGCAGACGCACTGTCACGACCGAAGAAAAGTCAAGCGCAGGACCAACGGCGACACGGCGGCGGCGGTGTAAAACCAGAAACCTCCTGACTCCGGGCTGTTTCTGTGATGGAGAACGGACTTAATTGGTGGGACGAACGAGATATCACGGAAAAATCCCATTAACAAGTTTAGCCTGATCCAGGATTTGGGCCACCTATTATCGAATCGCTGATAATAGGGGGCTCAAATCCAAACGTGACCGCTAAACCAAAGAGGCAGTCTGAACCGACAATAATACTATCATTCAGTTGTCTTCATTCAAGTTAATAGTTTTATTGTTCTTCGCGACCTCCTTTGTCGCAAAACTTCGGTATTCGACACTCATCTCCGAAATTACAGGCAAACTGAAAGTTTCGCAACCACTGACCGTAACTTTCATCGTTTAACTGAAATGGGTGTTTTTAACTCGAGATTCAAAGGCTCGTTGATTGAAGCGCCGTGACCTGAATTACAATGTGCCTGAAATCTTTTACTTCAACCGTGATGTTACTTACTTGATTATTTTCCAACCTGATATTGACTCGATGTAGGCACTTGAGACGGATTAAGTTTTAAGTTATTGGCAATAAACGGTCTCATAATAAAATATTTTACATTAAATCGAAGAATTTATGATTGCGATATTTTCAAATAAATGGCTCGTGGTCAGACAATTTGTTAAAGTTTTACAAATTGTCTAAATATATTGCATTTTCAGATGATTCTCAGTAATTCTTTATTTTGTAACTGATGAAAGAGATCAGCAAAATATCCAACATTATACGTAAACAACATTCTAGGTATTTTTAGACAATTCCACACAGAATAAGTAATATGCAAGCAGAGTTTCTCATTATCGCATAACTTATATTTTAATCATCTACGCCTCCATCGACTGGAAAAAATAATCGAGAAGAAATGAAATAATGCTTGTATCCATATCCACTGATTTGATAAAGTTTCCTAAGCTTCACCTTAGTTTTAGATACTTTGTAACTTTTGGTTACCTGACAAAACATCCCCTGGTTATGTTTACCAGCAATACAATTTTTAGTTGGTTCGTCTACGAAATGGGGTAAAGTCCTACGTCCAGGAGAGAAACCATCTTGCTCCAGCTTCAAAAAACTTCTGTAAATCCTAATCAAGTATTGATAAGTTAAATATTTAGTCTTTGCCCAAGGTAGAAGGGATATCGATTCTAAGTTAAAATCCTATGGGTTTTTATTTACAGGAAAGCATAGAAGGAAATCGCTCAGCGTGATTCTAAAATGGCGCTTATTTTTAACCAACTTTAAAAAGACTAAAAAAGGGGAGTTTCTATGTTTGATTGTATAGTATGTTGTGTACATTATGTTTGTCTATTTTTCCGTCAACTAAGGACCGATTTTGAAATTTTACAAGTAAGTGACAAAGAGTCATCATAAGAGGAAATTTATATTTATTTATTTTGTTACAGAACGCCTTAATGTACTCTACGAGAGGAACTGGACAAGACTGGTGCACGAGCAGCTGAGGAAATTCGAGACGTCAATAATGGCAGCAGCTGTCAGGCAGTCCGAGGCTCAGCCAGAGCTGGCGCTGGACTCCAAGTGGACCTTCTCTGGAGCTGTGATATACTGCATCACCCTTATTACTACTATAGGTAAGGTGTATGATTATTTTGTCTTCTACTTTACGAGACTTTTGGTTGGACAAACGGCTTTTCTTATTAGATGTGTAAAGAAGACATTTTTAGGTGGTGAAGACATTACCGTACAGAACCGTACGAAGAATATATTTTCCTTGTACATTGCGGGCAATGTAACTCGGTAATGTACGAATAACAAAGAATGTTATCGGTAACGTGCAAAGAACAACATTTCTTAAAACATTACACAGTTCTGTGCGAAGAATATTTTTTCCTTATAGATTGCTGGTAATGTAACTCGGTAATATACGAATAACAAGGAGGTCGTGCTGGGAAGTAAAAGAAAGTAAAGAAGAATAAGAACGATCATACACACTATTTTTGACAGCTTGTATATCACCATCTCTTTCTTTCTCTATTCTAAGAGCCCTATCTCACCGCGACAACGTATCCAACTAAAGTAACGTTGCTAGCGACGACGTTGCCGTGACATCCCGGTGTGGTAGACCCCTTAGCACTAAAATATAGTTTATAGAAAACTAGTTTCTGTCCGCGACTTCGCACGCGTTGTTTCTATGGAAACGTTTAAAGGGGATTTTATCGCATGTTGATGCCGGTCCGTTCAGTAGTTTTGGCGTGAATAGGTAACAAACATCCATCCATACATCCAAACTTTTACATTTATAATATTAGTGTACTTACTGTGCTGTGACACTACATTTTAATGCTATCATTATACTTTTCACTATTTAGACACATGAAAATCAGATAATTTTATTTCTACGTGTTTTCAAACAGATTCTATTGCGAAATAGGACGCACGTAAACGATAAATTCGTTGGTGTTACAGTTGTTTTATCACTTCTCGCTTTGTTCAATGGCTGCCGTTTATTTATTTGTTTATCACATTTTATTCAAAAACAGGATACGGGCGGGTTACATAAACACGAAACGTTTACTTCGTAAATACAGGAAATTGGTCTACATCTACTACAATGGACAAAAAATAGGCCACTTATCTATCCACTACACATATGTACAAACATGTCCAGCATTGTTATTTATTTATTACTAGCTGCTGCCCGCACCACATTTTATTGGGATAAAAAACAGACTATTATGTTATTCGAGGTCCCAAACTATACCTGTTGTATGGATTGTACCGGATGTATGGATATTTGTTACTCTTTCACCCAAAAACTACTAAACCGATTAGGCTGAAATTTGGCATGGATATGGTTTGGGACCTGAAATAACAGGCTATTTTTATCCTGTTAAAACGCGGGCGAAGGCTCTGGCAGCAGCTAGTTTTTCGATATATCACATTACACTATCAGTCTTTTTTAACCAAGTAACCCTAAAAACAAACTTGCTCTGCTCAATATGTTAACTTGCCCAAACATATAAAAATTTTCTTATTTGTTCCAACTGTATGAAAATAATAACCAGGAAGTCGAGACTCGTATCATTAAAATATATCGAATTTGTGTCTCGTTCATATCTGGTCAAGCGTATACTTTGTTTCATAATATCGAATCATTCCTTTTGATAAGAATCGAATAGTGAAGTCCATTGTAATCACAATAATGAGGGCCTACTCCGAGATCCGACATCTAAAGTACCTCTTCGTATTTTCAGTCAAAGCGGTTGCTCTACCGTAATAATTTAATGACTCTTCTACAAACGGAGACATTGTAAATATATAAATTAATTTCAATTGTATTGTTTAATTGACGGATGAAAAGGGTGATTTGAAAGGGTTATAATTTGGTTGTGACGGGCGCGTTAACAATTTAGAGGTAACCGCTAAATGATTAACGTATACAATATAAAAACATTATCTTTTAGTAGCAATCAGAGTAGGTACTTAGTTCTGAAAAAGTGTTCTTGGGAACATCTCCAATACTACAATAAACAGATAGCTTTTTGGAATAGAAATGGATGGCTAAATCAGAAACCATGAAAAGTCGTGACGAAGTCCATGTGCTGAAATTACGAGAAAATAATAACTTAGATGTAATTAATCCTACTTATATTATAAAGAAATGAACTCTTTCTGTTTATCTGTCTATCTGTCTGTTACCTTTTCACGACTCAATGGCTGAACGGATCTTAGTGAAATTTGGCAGGGAGGTAGATGGTTTCCCGGAGACAGACATATGGTACCTACATGAAAAGCGCGTGCGAAGTCGCGGGCAGTAGCTAGTTATATATAAGGCATTTCTCTTAAAATTTTATGAAGTTAATTAGGATATACCAAGGTATACTCGATAATCCTATTAAACATATTAAAAAAAAAAAAACATTAAAATGCTTGTTAACTTGCTTGCAGCAGTTGTACAAAAATATTATTATTACTTTTTACACTGATAAAGTAGGGGATTATTCAAACTAATTGAAAAAATAGTTATTTCCTTTCACATTATATGTTCATTGTATTTATTTTCAAAGATTGATCTTAAGCAGTAACCGAATCCGTTGGTGCAAAAATACAGGTGACATATCTTTATAAAAATCAATCGTTTCGTTTTGTTGCAGCAAATGATTACAATAAATCTAAATATGCAGTTTTTGTTTTCTCTTAAATCGAAATCATGACTTCTTTCACGAATTTTGCCTACCTGCCAGCCTGTATCTTTCACTGTTCCGAGAGTCCCACACTCCATTTGTATAATTAGCACTCTTTAATGGCGCACAGTTGGGATCAGATTTGAGCGATTTCATTTCGGTAAAACGGTAACAACTTTATCATCGATTTCATGTTTAAAATGGTTCTACTTTTATAATTGTGAGCAGTGTTAAAATTGTAATAGTTTAGAGTATTTATAACACTAAGCATTGCATTGATCCTCGCAGAAATATGGTACTAAGAACCCATCAGCGAACCCTGAAACTATTGATGATGATGACAGGTTTCTATATTAATGATCTTTTTTCCAGGTTACGGCAACGTATCACCAAGAACAGCCGCTGGCCGGGCAGCCACTGTAGCTTACGCAGCTGCGGGAGTCCCACTCACGTTAGCATGTCTCGCTGGACTTGGGGCGTCGCTAGCCAGACTTGCCAGGATGGCCTGGTTAAAGGCTACCAGGAGCAAAGTGCCTAGTACTTGGAGCAAGGAACGCGAGGTGAGCAGTTTGCACAAATCAAAAGCCAAACTTTTAACTTTCTATAGTGGAAATGCTAGTGAAGGCACCCATGCATAGTTTTTTTTATTTTATTTTTATTTTATTTCTAACGATATTCCATTATATATTTTTAAATAATTTAAATACCATTTTCTTGTTCACAGTTGGAAAACCACCTACAACTGCACGAGCAGCAACGCCTTCTCCCCCAGCCAGCAGAACACAACCAGTACACGTCCTTCCCCCCTCGATCCCACCGAGCTGGGACCGTGAGAGCGAGAGCTGGAGACAGAGGTCAATACTCCCAGGTCTTCGAGAGGGTGCCCACTAGTCCTAGAGCTGCTACGTTGGGACGCGTGAAGCGAAGTGCCTTGGCTGATGGTGAGTTCTTCTGCATGATTCTGATATTGAACAATTTCAGAATTAAATTTTTAAAGTGCACAATTTTAGAAATTTATTTTACTGATATTCTGCAATTTGTATCTGAGATTTCTTGGGGATTTTAATCAAACGCAAGACCCAGATACATTTAGTGTATTATGGTATTGGAATATAATGCCAGTTAACTTTTAGTGCCAGAATTTTTAACGCTTTCTAGCCTCTGCGGTGCGACCAGCAAGGGCATACCGGCTACAAGCGGTTCTGGAACCACATATGCGTCGATGTAAAAGTGTTAAAACGTTTGAAGTTTTGAAAATTGCAACCCAGTCCAACAACCGTAGACATCATCAAAAAGCTTGAATCCTTAATTAATCAAATTTTTCTCTTTTCCAGAGCCACAAACATCATCAGCATATCAAACTCAGACCCTAGACAGGAAGACAATCAGTTCAAAATGCCTCGCCACAGTGCACGGGCCGAGCCGAGGGCGCAGCAGGGGCACCATACAACGGCCAAGAGGAGCAGTCATAGAACAGCTGATTGCTGAGGAGTGTGGGGAGCTGGCCATGAACAGGAGTTTAGAGGATCTGGAGGATTCAGAAGATCCTGATGAAGCGTAAGTATTTTTTAATGATGGTATTCAATTTAACACTAATATAGCATACAGACACACACATTACTGACATCATACCATAAAGTTTTCTATTAAATTTGGAGGATCTAGACTAGAGTGACTAGAGATCAAACTTATTCAGCTTCATCTCATGATTTCACTTTAAGATTTTTCGAGAAGATTAAGAAACGTCACCCTGTGTACACCTACATTAGAATGTTTGTATTTCTTGATGTCCAAAGCCGCATAGCATGACCTTAAGCTCTTTTATATAAAACGTACCTACGTAGGATTAAAATTTATTTGAATTTGAAAGTGAAAAGTAACAAATAATCTTTCATTTACAGAATATGCCCCCACGACACGCCATCTCGAGTGCCTTTAATCTGGAACGAGGACAACCAGAAGAACAAAAGCTGTGCTGTCCCCAGCAGTAACGCATCCACCAGCGTCCAGCACCACATCCACCACAGCCTGGAGCATTGCCACATACCAGTCAGCATCATTCTCTTTCTGCTCTTCGCATACATCTGTGTTGGGGCCGCGATCTTCTCCGCGTGGGAAAACTGGAGCTTCCTGGATGCTGCTTACTTCTGCTTCATAGCGCTCGCAACGATTGGCTTTGGCGATTTCGTACCGACGAGTTTATTGACCTCTAAACAGAGCACGGAAAGTTCTAGAAGCGAGTATGTACAGATGATCGCATGTTGCGCGTATCTGGTCTTCGGACTTATTCTTATCGCAATGGCGTTTACGTTGCTTCAAGATGAGGTGGTGAATCGGTGTTCTCAGTTAGCAAACACTTTGGGTTTGTCGCGGCAATGACAGTATGAGAAGAGCAATTGCTCTACGGATAATCTTAGGATGTTATGATCATTGTTGTGAGCAAATGGGTCCTCGTAAGTAGCATTTCCAAAAGACCCCTTTTCATTTATTACGCAGCTTTCTAGAACGGAGTTTAAGTTGTAATTTTACGTATCGACGGATTAAACCGTGGTTTATTTATGTTATTAAACTCCGTTTTAGATTGTTTATTTTATTCGTAATATAAATATGTATATTTTCTCATATCTACATCTATCGTTAGTTAATAATGAGAAAAATTTGAAACTTTTTACGGAATTTGTACTCGAATATGAAAAATGATGTTTGTAATGTACATAATGTAAAAATATATATAAAAGCAAGGCTGACATTGTATTGAAACAATAAAATTGTGTTGACACATGGAGCTTGTTTTTGTTGCCTACTTTGGCAAACATCTTTATCAAAAGACTGAGCATAACAAAAAAGCTACTTAGACGATTTTTGGATTACCAAAAATCGTCTAAGTAGTTTTATTCTATATACAATTTTTCGTAGCTATAGGTTATTTGTTAATACAAATAACCTACGAAAAATTGTATATAATATTTATATGTAGAAGAGTATATCACGCTCTATAAGAATGTACTAGTATGTGCATGTATGTGGATTTGCTAGTACATTCTTATATACCATTAGTGGTATAAAAACCTGCTGAACCTGTAAATATTTCTCAAATGTATATGCTAGTACATTCTTATATACCAGTAGTGGTATAAAAACCTGCTGAACCTGTATATATTCCTCAAATGGATTTGCTAGTACATTCTTATAGAGCGTGATACCTTCTACAAAGAAGCTTTTTTAGTTATCCTTATTATATTGTGTCTATAAGTTTTCGGCATCAGACGATTTTCATGTAGGTGGATGAAATTGACTTTAAGTATAGCAGCATGCAACATTTGCATACAGCCAGCGCTTTGGGTACACTTTGTATTAAGATGGAACAGCTGAGCTACCTCTAGATTGTTTGGAACAGTCTGCAGTTAGCTCAACTGTGAAAACTTAATCTTATTTGTTTCTATTATATAGCTGTTATTTTCTTTGTTAGTAAACTATCAGTAAGTTCTTCCACCTGACTTCAATATTTTAAATAAATCCAATTTCACTTATAAATCGATATTCCTGTACCTAAGTAGGGTAAATAATACGACCCTTATATTACTGGTGGACAGAATAATTCCCGATTCCCATTCTTGTAAAATCCACAGCGGGGATTACGTGCGTCCAGCAAGCTAAGTGCCTTTAAAATACATAGACCCTTACTACGCTTGTGGGTTGAATCCACAGTGAAATCAAATCGAAGATAGATCGAGTGCAGATAGATAGATAGAAAACTAAATGAAATCGAAGATAGATAGAAAACTAAATGAAAAAATCCTCTTGAACCAAGTAGTTCATTCGTCTTACGTCTTTTTTAACCGACTTCAAAAGGAGGAGGTTCTTAATTTGTCTCTATGTTGTTTTTGTATGCTACATCTCCGCCAATTATGGACCGATTTTAAAATTTCTTTCACTATTGTATAGAAATTGATCCCTAAGGGATCCCATAACATTTTTATCCCCAGTGGATTAGTATTTATTCCGCAAAACTTAAAATAAGTCTAAAAGTAAGGGAATTTGAAGTCGGTTTATCGTTTTTTATACACGCCATATTATTTCGGACACAGTTGTGGCGTATAGGCATTTGCATACTGCAAAATCCATAGAATTACGATTTTTTCACATGGGTAAATGAATAACCGTACGAAAAATCATATCTACTAAAAGATTTACTTATTAGAAGTAAATATTATAACAAGTTTCCCATGTAAGTGTAATAAGTTGTTACTTACATGGATTATAATTTTGAAAGTAACTCTGTCTATCTGTCTGTCTGTTAACTTTTCACGCCTAAACGGCTAAACGGATCTAAATGAAATTTGGCAAAGAGGTAGATGTTATCCCGGGGAAGGACATAGGATACATGAAATGCGCGTGCGAAGCTGCGAGCAGCAGCTAATTAAAAATATAATTTTTAAATGTGTGAAGTAGGTGATCATTGGTAGGGGTAAACGTTAATATTATCCTTTGCCTCATAACCGTTAAACATGTTTGGCTGGCCTCCGTTTTATGACTCGGCCTACGTGAGTAATTTTAGTACAAGGCCTTAAATCTTTTATATCGAAATACATTTTCAGTAAATTTTGCATAATCTATACTTAAAATAAAACTGTAACAGGTCCAATTCTGTACATTGAAGATATTTTGAAATTGATTTTTTGAGGGCTCTCTATTATCGATACTGATGCCAAAAATGTTTTTTTTTTTATCATGTCTGCCTGTCTGTCTGTACCTTGGCCGCGCATAGCTCCGAAACTACTAAATGTATTGAAATGAAACTTGGCAGGTTTTGAGTTTATACTACGAGGAAGGACATATGTAGGATACTTTTTATCCCGGATTTCAATAGGATTCCCTTGGGAGAGGGGATGAAAGTAAAATTTCTTGGCTGCGCATAGCGCCGAAACTACTGAAGGTATTCAAATGAAATTTAGCATGATTTAAGTTCATATTACAAGAAAGGGCATAAAATACTTTTTATACCGGAATTCGAAAGGATTCCCTTATGAGAGAGGAAGTGAAATTTTGCGCGTTGCTGGATGGCGCGCGGGGCAAGGGCGGTAGAGAGTGATAGCCCCCCATTGTGGGGGGCACTGGCAGTGGGGCCCCAGGCAATGGGGGCCCCATTGAAATCCGGGATGAAAAGTATTATATGTCCTTCCCCATAGTATGAACTCAAAACTCAGGACCCCAGCAGTAGGGCCCCTCACGCAACCGGACCCTCCCAGTAGCCCCCCACAGTGGGGAGCACCGGCAGTGGGGCCCCGGAAGTGGGGGCCGCCGGCAGATGGCCCCCCGAAGTGGGCCCCCCACATTGCCCCACAGTGGTACCCCCTCATTAGCCCCCCACACTGGGGGCACCTGCAGTGGGGCGCCGGCAGTGGGCCCCCACATTTGCTCGCAGTGGGACCCCCCGTAGTGGCCCCCCCGCAGTAGGGTAAAATTTCTTGGCTGCGCATAGCGCTGAAACTACTGAATGTATTCAAATGAAACTTGGCATGATTTAAGTTCATAATACGAGGAAGGTCATAAAATACGAGTCCATACCCCATACTTTTTATCCTGGAATTCGTTAAGGTTCCCTTGGGAGTGGGGATGGAAGTGACATTTCTCGGCCTAAAATAGCGCAAAAACTACTGAATGGATTCGAATGATTCTTAGCATGATTTGAGTTCATACTACGAGGAAGGACATAAAATACGAGTCCATACCCCAAAGCCAACAAAATGATTACAAAATTGTTATTAGTGCCGATAAACGACCTACTGGACAGCATCCGGTTGGTACAAAGCTCTCGCTACAAATGATGTTGCCGTCGTCCTGGTAGATCAGTACTTTGACAGGCCGGACATTGTGCTGCGTACCCAGGATGACCGCTTGCAATGCATTGGCGAAACGCACCAGGCATTTGATGCTCTTCAGTCTCTACTCGCTTATATACCTACTGTCGTGGCGAAGACGGATACAACTTTCTTCGACAAATGAATCCGAAAACTGATGAGACTGGACACTAAAAACGATTCTGCAATGCAATTCTACGCCTAGATACATTTACCAATAAGAGAAGGTCGCATTGCTCACCTGCAAAGGTTTCGAGGTTTGTTTAACCGTTTTCTGGTGGACACTTACGCCAAAATTAAAATGGCTGGTGGAAACTTAACGCCAAAATTAAAACGAAGCGTTTGGTATACATCAGAACAGAACTAATGAGAGAAGACTGCGCGCTGAGAATTATGTAGATCTGCGAGACGCCATGAATCAAGATAGAAATTGTGAAGATTTAGGACGACTGGTGATTCTTCCTTCCAGTTTTAGAACTGGACAATAGATGTGTAGTGCCCTATTCTCCAGTAGGTACTATCAAAAGCTTTTGAAACGCATAATATACCTAAGTAAATGTGGAGCTGTGTGACGTCCAGTCAATAAAATCTAGGTATATGTAAATCTATACTATACTACATTAATAAAAATAATTAAGGTTTGTGTGATTGTATCTCTGAATCTACTGAGCCAATTTTGAAAATTCTTTTACCTATTGATATTGTTTAACACGCATCGTTTAAACCACGTTATTTGTGAGTTTTATAAAAAATGTTTACAGCCTAACGAAGTGGGCACGGGTCAGGTAGTTCATAAATAAAAACATAAACTTTATTAATTAAATCCTTCGAATTTAGAGCTTGTAGAACAAATAATTAATTATTATTATGGGTGAAAAAAGGTTGGTCCAAAATACTAGATCTCATTCCGATATACTGAACCATCCATTGAAATATTTGATTCTGTATTTTTAAATCGCATGGCCTCATTGTAATGAGGCCATGCAGCCAGCGCCTTGGGGACGCCTCCGACTGGTATTGATATGGACCAGTTGAGGTACCTCTAGATTTTGCAACAGTCTGCAGTTAGCTCAATTGTTTCAATTGTAAATACTACCTAGTTCTAATTTGTTTCTATTATTTGATTGTAATTTTCTTTGTTAATAAAGGTTATTCAAACTTATGAGTAATTTCTCAGTTGGATTTGAAACGCTCTGAGATTATAATTTCCGTTAAATACAATAGGGATTAATTAATTCTGCAGGCTAAATAATAATAAAGTTGCCACAAAAGCTCCTACAAAACAGTCGCTTATTCAAACTATAATAGTTGGTAAAATCAGAATTGAAAGAACCCCACTGCAACGTAAACGGGACAGTGCTAAAAACAGTAGATCCATTTTTAACCGACTTCAAAAGAAGGAGGTTTTCAATTCGTCTTATGTTTTTTGTATGTATGTTACGCGATATCTCCGCCAATTATGGACCGATTATGAAAATTCTTTGAATATTGTATAGAAAATGATCCCGAAGGGGTCCCGTAAAAGATTTTTATCACCAACTATTTATCCCGCAAAACTTAAAATAAGTGTAAAATTAAGGGAATTTGAAGTCTTTTTATCGTTTTTTAAAACACTCCATATTATTAGTAAGTTTACCTGGAGATATCGCGTAACATATATGTATATATACAAAAAAAAAGACCAATTGAGAACCTCCTCCTTTTGAAGTCGGTAAAAAACGGAAAAATATTTTTTTATTATATTTGATAGTTTTAGCAAAAAGGGGAAATAGATGGATATGCCTTGGAAAGTGCTATTGAACGTTGGTATGGGTAGCGGACCTAAGAATCGTATTCTTGAACAGATGAGGTTAAAATAATTTTATTTCAATGCATCAACGGAAGAAACCAAGCATAGTTATCGTGATATGTCTTGAACTCGGTTAAGAATACGGCCCTTATGCAAACGCCAGACGAGCGTAATTTTTTGAGTTGTATATCGTGAAGAGTATTTTTATACAAAAGTCATGCTGAACGATAACGCCAAATCCTATAATTGATATGTGAAAGTGATTTTCATTGCCTTCGCGCATCCTTACCATACAATTGCCAATTACAAAGGCCATGGCTTTCTTTCAATCATAGGATGTGCAGTTTTTACGTAATTGCACAGCTGTTTGTGCTACATAATGGGTTGTCATATCTGTTGAAAGCATTTTAGACCTAGAACGCTACGTCACTAAGTAAACTTAATAAAAGTTTCCCATACAACCTTTGTCGAGCTCTCACGTAAGCCGGGCTGTTTTCACAATGAGCCAGTTAAGCAGTTGGATTGGTTTTCTTTTAAATGGATATGCTGATCCTGGAAGTTATTGGATCTTCATTACACTTCACACAAAGTTTAGCGAAAAGGGAGTATATTTTTAGGAAGGGAAATTTTATTTTTGTTGGTATTGAGGTTCGTGGCACCTACAACAAGCTCTGACAATCACTCTTGACAAATTGAAGCTACAATGTGCTTGGACCACTGGTCGATATTGTTTTTGAGATATATAAAAGTAGGCAACACTATCTTTTGTTACTTACCTTGGTCCTGAAAAAAGTTCTGGGTCCCACTAACCACCCCAGATCAACTTCGACTAGGCAAACACATATTAAAAGAGAATTTTAATGTGTTTGCCTAGACGAAATCGTTTTAAGCAATAAGGCCACATATTCCTTAAACTTCTCTAAGGACTTGGCTTACAATTCGTTCAGAAGAGGCTGGTTTATAGACTTTGAAATAAAAAAATATTTGTCTATTTCAAGTTTAATATCGCTAATGACCATTCGACCATCATATAAATCAAACAAAAGTTGATTTTATTTTGTTTCTGTTTATTTTCTAAAGTTTTAACAAAATCACAATGTATTCAAAATATAGTTAGAATCCAATGGAACTGTTTTTGTGTTTACAACAGAAACCACCCTGCCCCTATTCTGTCTGCGAAACAGACACACAGCCACAAGCTATTTGTCTTACGCGTCGTAAAAACAGTGATCGATGCCTAAACGTTCCGCGGACACCTGTTCTGCTTGTTTAGACATCCATCTTCTGGTTTCTGCTGCTTGATGAGATGAGTTATGTGTTGTACCTACAGAGTTGGGTAACGCAACAAGAATCTTTAGAGATGAAATAACGATATTACTAGTAGGTACATACTATGTGCGTCTTTTTTGTAGTTCGGAAAAAGGAGGTTCTATATTCGGCTGCATATATGTATATATATTTATGTCTTCGTCAATTATGGACCAATTTTGAAAATTCTTTCGCTATTGTTAGGAAAATGATCTCGAGATGGACCCATAATTTTTTTTCTCGATGGAGTAGTTGTGAGCGTTGAATCAACGAACCGTTTTTTTAAACAGTTTTTCTATATTAAACGAATTAACAGTTTTCTTATTACAGCAAAACTAGTTGATTCTATCAACTGGTTAATTCAATTAACGATATAAACAGTTAAACGCTAGCTGGTTTTTCAACATAACTTCATTCAGTTGGCGAGTAGGTTTCACAATGTTAAACGTTTAACGAATCAAACCAGTTAAACGTCAACTGGTTCTTAAACCACATAAACGTCAACTGCTTCCGACACCTGATTTTTCAACTAGCTAGTTGAAAAATCAGGTGTCATATAAAAGGTGGTATAAAAGTTCAGCTGAACTTTTATAGAAAACAGTTTCGTTTCGCTAACGCAAATCAGTCAACGACCCACTACTACGCCGAATTATTAGATACTTAACCCAGAAAACATAAGAACGAAACGGATAGCCTTAGCCCCCATACAAACGTTCTTTAAATGAGAGCGAAAATAATTTTGACCTCCGAATCGAGTCATTTTCAAGCGATGTTTTATGCATGATAGACACCTTTATTCGAAAATCTGTCGCGTTGCAAACATCCTAAATATATTCAACATTATAAATAATCTAAAATATTTCTAAAATCATTCATCACAGCCACATGACAGCTTCGTATTTGATGGTTAGAAGCGCTTTCTCACTAATAGCGCGCCCCATTTTATTAGGACGTGAAACAACAATAAATCCGCATGGGCCAACCCGTTTCCGTTTGGGAGAGGTTCGTAGACTTCTTAAAAACTGTGTATGAGTTAAGGGGGCTCCGTGTAAAAAATCCCAATTCTCTGCGTTAAGAGATTCGAAGTCGGTTTTTAGTTTTTCAAAACAAACAAATTATATTATTATTACACACAAACAAAAAATATCTCACCCTGAACGCATATACCGTCTCCATTCCGTCGCGGGTAAAGAGAACATCGAGGTCTTTAAGTTAGGTATCACAAAAGGTGCTAGGGGAAATAAGCTTATCATCATCAGCCCATACACGTCCACTGCTGGACATAGGCCTCCTCCGTACGACATTACAAATAGCGGTCCTGAGCCGCCTCCATCCATCGACTCCCTGCGACCGCTACGATGTCGTCGGTCCATCGAGTGGATGGTCTCCCGTGTAGGGGGGGATTTGCCATAATCACCACGCTTGGCAGGCGGATTGGTGATCGCAGTGTTGGTGTTTAAAAATACTCAGAAGGAAGCTGCTGCCCTTCCTCTGGTAGGTTCCCTTAGTCGGCTCTTACGACATCCACGGGTTGAGTTGGAGGGGTCGATATTCGTACGCCGCGGCCCCACGGCGATAAACTTATACCTATCTTAAATTATTTCCCTATGAATGGAGTTCGAGCTTTTACATCTCTCTCTTTTAGTTTCCTAGGAGATTCCTGCCTTGTTTCTTAGGCTACCTTGTCGGTAGAGAGCGGGAGCAGCAGGTAAATCCGATCTAGATATTGATACATAAAGGTCTCGTTAATCCAAGTGTAGACCAATTAATAACAACCACATTCGTAGGATGTTGAGATAATCACAATGGACCCGCAGAATCTCCTTATCAAATCTCTCAGATTGAATCAAATATGGAAACCCTTTGGGAACGGATTAAAATATAAGTAAATTGACCACTATATGAACGAAGTTCAAAGCTATTGACAGATGTGGCGCGGCGGGCGAAGGACCGTCTGCAACGCAGGAGGTTGCGGATTCAATTCCCGCCTTAGGACAAATATTTGTACGAGCTGCAAATATTTGTTCCGGGTGTTCTAGGTATTTAATTTTCTATGTATAACAAAAAATTATATGTGTTGTATTATGTATGTATATAAATCATCTAGTACCCATAACACAAGCTTTGCTTATTTAGCTAGATGATGCTGTGAGGACTCTCCAACCTTATTTATTTATTTTATTTTATTTATTTACTTATGCATACAAACTTCCGCATATATAATATTAGTATGATTGTGTATGTGTGATACTCTCTTGTTGAAAAGGAGAAATTCCTGGGAGTGTATTTAACCTGAAAACCTACATATATTAGGGACTGCTCACACAAAAACACAACTCTTGTCGTCCCAAGAGAGTGCTAATGAATTCCATTGTCACTGCACAAACAACTGCTCATAATATATTCTATTTCAACGTGAGCACAATAAAGCTAGGTTTTACTAAAGGCAGGTAAAGGTTTTAGTCAGGATTTTCGTATTTAGAAAGGATCTGTGTTGTCTATCAAAACAATGTGCTAAACTTGTTCAGTTGAGTTATTCCGCGTTCGTCCCACTGGCTTCGGCCCAATCTAGTCAGAATGCGGACAATCGAATTCATTGGTGATTTTATTCCTCATTCGTCCCATTTTTAAAAGGCAGGTTTCAGTACTTTCAACCACACTCTTCTCATGTATGAATCAGCCACACTTATGTATTAGATTGAATATTTGGTAAGGTGATCTTACATTAGATTACTAACGAGAGGACGCGGGACGGTCCGAGAGGTGCATTGAGTTATGGGCTGTCAACCAAACCACAAAATTGTAGGTGCCAACTCGGCATCTTTTTCGATAAATCGCCAGTCGAAATTGGGAGGCCACATAAGTACTGGAAAGTTTCTCGTGTCACTCCTACGGGTCGCACCGCCGCGGCTGGGCAGTGCTGTGGCGCTACCCCGACCCAATCAGAGCCGCCACCTATTTTGTCGTATTATTACGATATACAAAGGAATTTTCAAAACTCCCTTGGCCCGTTTGTTATACCTTTCTTAAGCTTATTTTTAATGCCTCTGTAATAGTTTTATATTGTATAGCTTAGAAGGAGATGGGAAAATCAAGTTTGGTGGCCAAAAACATACATACAAACATACAAAACTCTTTATTGTACACCACAAAGACAAATAAAACACATATACATTAACATAAACAAGTACAATGGGCGGCCTTATCGCTTAGAAGCGATTTCTTCCAGGCAACCTTAGCCTTAGCCTTAGCCTAACCACCAAAAAAGTACAACTTCGCATCTCTTCCCAAACTATACAAAATAAAACTATCAAAGAGGCATTAAAAAAAATTATGATAGGTATCACAAACTGGCCAAGGGATATTTGAAGATTCCTTTGTTTAACGTAATAATACGCTAAAATAGGTGACGGCGCTAGTTTGGGTCTGGGAACCAAACTAGCGCCAAAAGGGACAAAACTATCGGTTCCTAGTAAACCCGCTTACATTCCGTTTACTTCATAAGTAGTTACTAATGTTTTGCTAAATCTGACGTGGCACAACGAAACTATGGGTGCAGATAGGCCCCCAAAGCGACCTGGTGAGGGTTGCAGGAAACGCCTGAATGCAGGAAGCGCAGTATCGGTAACCTTTAGGGGAGGCCTATGTCCAGCAGTGGACGCCTTTCAGTTGATGATGATATCCTACTAGCCGAATTTTGACCACGTCGGCAAGTCTAACCATGTGCGCAGAATATATAGTATTTAGAGTTCACAAGAGTTTGTTTAACTTACACAAACTGTCTATTCCTTCCCCCTCATTCATAATCCAAAGAGACGGCCGACCGACACGACTTGAATGTGGTCAGGCGCAGGACCAACGGCTTAATGTGCTTTCCGAGGCACAGGGGTGTAACACCGCCAACTTCCTGACTCCGGGCTGCTACTGTGAATTTTTCTGGCTAGTAAAGCGCTGTAACAACTATTTGCCCGACCCGGGATTTGACCCCAGGACCTCATTATATATACGGTTGAACAAGCTGACCGCTAGACCAACGAGGGAGTGCAGTTCGGCTGATATGATAATTAGATCAGTCGAATTAGGATTTGACGCGGTTTTTTACTGGAAACATTATAACAATTTTTCGTGTAAAATTGAAAATAAACGAGTTATTCAATAAACAAAAATAGACCCTTAAATTCAAGATGCGGATGGCGAAACGGATCTACCCCGAGAACCCCGGTGCCCCAAGAATCAAAATTTAGACCGCACAACATAGGACCAAAAATTTCTTAAAAAATTGTGTCAGCCCCTTTTTTAAGCTAATTTTACTGCGCTAGATGATGACCAGCGAACGAAAGGGCCAGGTACAAACTCACTTATAAAGTCCCTAAAAAGTTACAGTTTAAACATTTACAAGTAAGATCGTTGCAAGGATCGTGTATCACGATGGTGAACATTGAGCCTTAGATGGACAGAATATAATTATAAATTCAATAATCAGCCTTATTGATGAGGATATTACTGCCTATCCAATCAATATTGCTCAGCAAAGCGCTAATCTAAATTTAACTGGCCATTAGCAGGTGTTTAATTAATCTGCTATAGCTTAGTATTATAGATTTTAATTGGAACGAACAAACAAGTTTCTTGACCTCTGAAAATTTCTAGATAGCAAATATTTTGATGGACCTCTTGCTTTTCTCGTCGCTTGGTCAAAAACTTTCGAAATCGTACTCCTTTCTTAATATTGGCATTATTTTTTTTCGCTTCAAACCTTATGTGTTACCTTTTATTAGGTACTGGTTGCATAAATAAATAATGTTGGACAATGCACACAGCATCATCTAGCCCCAAGCTAAGCAGAGCTTGTGTTATGGGTAGGTACTAGATAACTGATATACTTATTACAATATATTACATAGATAGATATTTTATTATACATAGAAATACCCAGAGCACCCGGAACAAATATTTGTAGAACGTACAAGCATTTGTCCCAAGGCGGCGGCAATGGAACCCGTAACCTCCTGCGTCGCAGGCGGATCTTTGCCCGCCGCACCATCATATCGGTCGTCAAAAACTTATAGTACAAGTATCTCATTTTTTTTTCTTTAATAACTCAACAAAAACCTATACCTTTTGTTACCTAACTCGACTCTGTTTTCGCTACAATAAGAGCTCAAAATTACACCACAATACTGTAGGTAAATATTTACAAACTTAACCTAACTGCGGTACATTTTCCGCACGATATATTTTAATCTTTCATGAGAGAAGACCTTGTTAAAAGCTTGTCTTTTGTAATTTTGCTAAAAGGGGTCCGAGCAGGCATCTATATGTTAATTGTGATTTTGTACACCTCGCCTATGGAAATTTGACCGTCTGTGGAATTATCCATGAAGGGACAGCGAGACGACTTGTTTAACAAGTTTTTTCGATTTTCTAAAGACTTTGACTTTGGGATGCTGACTTCTGAGTTATGAAATTAACATAGTCGGCAACACTTCAGCAGAGAGAGAGGGTACATGGTTATTATTGTACGGAGAATACATGTACAATAATAACCATACTACTCGTAGTTAACCACCTTGACACTAAAGTCAACTTACTTATTTACCACGTTCCTTTTGCCTATAAGCGTTTTTCAGTATGACAGGGTATTTATGTAGGTACCTATATAAAAACAATTACGGGTGGAATATTGCAACTAAATTTTAGGCAATTTATGCATAATTTATATTTATTTTTTATGTTATGTAATGAATTAGGTCAGAGATCTGAGTCCGGTTGACAAAAGTATCAACCGATTTAGCTGAAATTTTGCATACTTATGTAAGTTTGATGCCATAGGAACTCTTAAACGAAACGAATTAACCGTCGAGTTTGGGTTCTTTGAATTTGTCTTCCTAAGCACTTTGGTCCTAGATGAAAAAACAGCTTGTATATAAAAGATTTTTTAAATAACAAAAATATTATTTTTCATAAACTGCATCATATCATCCCCCCCTACATGGGAGACCATCCACTCTACGATGGACCGACGACATTAAAGCGGTCGCAGGGAGTCGATGGATGGAGGCGGCACTATTTGTGGCCTCGTATGGGGGAGGCGTATGTCCAGCAGTGGACGTGTATGGGCTGGTATGATGATGATGATGATTGCATCTTAGTCCTGTATATTTCTATGAAACAAAATTCTATCTGCTATAATCTTACACCGTAACGAGTTACGCTCAACTAGCCAAGCTTATAGCGCTTGTAGCGCGCATGGCTGGTTGAGCTTGTATGACATAAAACTATTTAGAACAACCAGTGTCAGTTGTTTGGTCTGATGGGAATAATCACCCATTAAAATCATTTTTTGTTGTTCAATTCACCCAAACTAAGCATAGCTTGTGTTATGAATACTAAATAACTGAGCCCTGAATATGGTTGATGATCGAGACGCGATCGTGACGCCTTCTTTTTCTTTGGGATTTGGTACAGCCAGCGCCTCCGTCGTCGTGCGGAACGGGAACTACGCAAATCCCATACAAAAATGAGACGTCATGATCACATCTCGATATTTTTGTCAACCGGACTCAGGTCTCTGACCTAATTCATTACATAACATAAAAAATAAATATAAATAATAAAAATAATTTATTCAGAATATTCTTACATGCAGTTCATAGGTATGTATATACGATAGAAACGATGACACTACAGAAGCTTAACAAACTGTGTGGTAGTGTCAACGCCCAACTCCTAGATTTCTAAACATAGACAGATATTTTTTTCTTATACACTAGCAACTCGCACTGGTACTAGAGCATATATCTCAAAAGGATTAGGCAGCGTTTTCGATGTAAGCTCGAATGCGGCTTGACTTTTTCGATACTTCCAACAGTTCCAACAATTATCGTTATATTTCAACCAATTTACATAAAACCTCAACAAATTATATACATAAACCTTCCACATGAATCACTCTATCGATTAGTGAAAACTGCATGATGATCCGTTAGTAATATTTGAGGTTATCGCGAACAAACAGACAGATATACGTGACGACATAGGACTTCGTTTTATAATATAGTGATAGAAAACACCCAGAACACCCGGAACAGGTAAGTATCTGCAGATCGTATTCGAGGCGGGAATCGAACTGTTACGGGGTGGGTCAGGGTAGTCTTTTAAAAAAAAATATTTTGAACTGGAACTAGAATTTATTAGACTTGGTACAATTTTAGGAGAAACAGCGACGTTGTCGCGACGAAGACCAAACCCAAAATAAAAGCATTCCCACATCAGCGTGCAAGCAAGTACTACAGTGCTTGCGATGCACCTTTGTTACCTATTTTACATTTATTGCGAAATAATATCGTAACAGAACCCATAACGTCCTGACTTCTTTCACTGACTATGCCACATAGGTCAGTGTAAATGAACTCAATACTCGTTATTTACCGAAACTACTGGAAAAGCTAGTTTCCAACACCACCGTGATATTTAATTGTCGGCGTTGCCATTTCTCACCGACCAACTACCTCGGACCTCGGTTTAGCGGACTTTAATGAGACTGAATGCTTACTTTATTAATACTAATGACTCTGGCCTTTAGCAAAGAATACATTACTACAACGTACAGAAAGAACAGTTCGTACTGAAACTCGGTTCGTAGGAAACTCGGTTTCCGAACTCGTAAAAAACACGTTTGTCCGGAACACAATAAAAGACTACTAAAGACCGATCTCTCACTCCCACAGCCATTAATATTTAATTCATGGGCCTTACTGAACTTAAAACGACTCTGGGCTCCAGAGCCGTTTTAAGTTCAGTTTCAAAAAAATCCTCTATAACGAACTATTTTTGAATGGAGGAGGGTAGCTACCAATACCAAATTTGGGAATTGAGACCTGGCGTATTCACATATCTACGTGTTCTTGGTAATGGGCAGAACCTGCAGTTCACGCAGTGTCAGTGATTTACCAAGAACCCTGAATATTTTCTAGGTACCATAACACCACGTTTGTTTGAAGTGTCCAGACCCTCTTTGGGATTTCCACAGCCCGTAGGATACGTATTACCTACCCAATTTACCCATTGACTTTCAGAATCCAAAAGTTTTGATACTCGATCCTTATTAAAACTTTTTCAGAGGTAAATTAGGAAATTAATGCAAACTTTCATTGGGTGAAGTCTTGCGAGAGACTTTTACGAGAATTCGAATACGATTCTAAGAAGTTTTATAAATTTAATTTAAGCTTATTTTGTAAACATATAATGACAGTAGCCTTCTTCCATTGAACGCTACTGTCTCGGCTTTTTATGTCGGCTCATAGTCAAAATTATACTGTTATTGATAAAACAGTTTTTGTTCAGGAGGTGGCAAAAGGCCTGATTCCACCATTTCGCTTCCACTCCAGGACAAGCAGACGGATGGCACAATACCATCCTTATCTGGTGGATATACCATCAATCGTACTAACCGGTTTTTCTCCACCTTCATCATTCGCACCGCTAAGGAATGGAATTCGCTGCCTGTTTCAGTTTTTCCGGTGAATTACAATCTGGGTCTCTTCAAGACAAGAGTGAATAGTAGTCTTCTAGAACTTCGTGATACAACGTGGGCTACATTATCACTTTCCATCAGGTGAGTATATGGTCAAAAGAAGTTCTATATAAGTACTGTAAAAAAATATTTGGTGGATAAATCTTTCGAATTATGATTTTTCTTGTTATTGCTCAAAGTTAAAAGAAATTAAGAAAGCAGTGTATGTTATCTACCAAATTATACCTAAAGTTTCCAAAGGTTATTTTTTAGTTTTTGTGTGTTTTCACGTAAGAGATCTTTCTCGCTCACTTTAGAAGTTATGCTTGTTTCGCTAAGAAAAATACTGATTGCAGAATATTTGATTTGGCTAAGTAAGCACTTGGGATTAATTAGGGAATCCTACCCTCCATAACTGGATGAGAATTACTAATGATTTGATAGGTCGTTACCGCTACTCTAGGGATGTGTATCTTTTGTCTCTTCATCATCACCATCATCAGACGGTTAATATCGTCCACAGCTGGGCTTAGCTTTATTGGTAGTATATTTCTAGTGCACAGAACTACCGGGACAATGTTATGTCTCAGTCGTTTTGACACACAGAACTACTAGGCGTAGCCGGGTCTGTCGCCATGCTTTCATTCACGGTCTTTTGTTTGGGCAAGACCAGCTGCTTCCTGCAACTTCGCCTACGTTTTATCGGGATTAAAAATAGCCTTTATGTTTTTCCATGTCCCAAACTATACCCATACCAAATTTCAGCCTAATCGGTTCAGTAGTTTTTGCGTGAAAGAGTAACAAACATCCACACATCCATCTATACAAACTTTGACATTTATAATATTAGTAGGATTAAGCCATAGTTCTGTAGATAGACTGTCTGAACACTTTCAATGCTCGCGCATTAGAACCATGCGGTTTGAATACGCGCAGAGTCCGCGTACTCTTATAGAAATCTACCGTACTCGAGCACTTACTACGAAATCTTTTATTGGTAATATTGTACGTATATAACTGAACTGTTTGATATTTTCATTTCATTTCATTTGCATTTATTTATTTTACGATACAAGTGGACTTACCGTTCAAAATACCGTAAAATATGGGAAGCACGAGACCTTTATCGGAGGGCCAGTATGGCCAGCTGCTGCAGTGGATGTCTTAGGGTACTGACCGGTGTTACAGGGTAGATAGATAGATAGATAGATAGATAACTCTTTATTGTACCACACAAACACAAAATACAATACAACAAGGAAATGCTAACAAACAAAGAAGTACAAAGGGCGGCCTTATCGCTTTAAGCGATCTCTTCCAGGGCGTAAGGTTCCATTCGCAGCGAGCATAATACGTTCATTACGCCGCCGTAGGTATACTAAAATCGGTCTCGTTGCTCGTTGCGAGCACCTTCTTCACTCTGACTGCAAGAACACTCGCTGTGTAGCACGTTACATTAAGCCCCGTAACGACGGTCAGTACCGACCTTATAATTTTTTTTTATATCACAAAAGTGGCAGTCAGTCGTGCGGTCCACCTGATGGGAAGCGGTTACCGCAGCCTATAGACACCTGCAACGTCAGGGACGTAAACGCGCTCTGCCGACCCCGTAAATAATTTAGAATGCCCTGTTTGAAAGACCTTATACTAAAGTTCATTGGGAAAACCTCAGCAAGGAGATAATTCTACAACCTGTCTTTGCGATAGGAAGTTCCTCTTGTACCTTACAGTCCTATAATTATAATATAGTTTGCTGACGATGAATTTAACCGTAGGGCACATTCGTTGAAATTAGTCGACGCTCATCAAATCATCCTTTAAAACATCTTAAGGCATTATAAAACCCATGAAAAAACAGAAATTCTAAAAATAGTGATATGTCAGGTAGGTACAACCCGGATTAAACCCAACTGCGGATTATAATTCCCAACTGAGTATACAGAAATACCGAGTCCTGCGAAATTCATTCTCAATCTCCGAGCATATTCAATAAGTTTTGAAAAGGTAGGAGGGCACATAATTACCAACACAACTACGAGGTAGGTAACACACACATCAATCAAGTATTCAGTCGTGGGACTAAATAGACACGTCATCCTTTACGGCATATTCTACACAATCAATTCCTCTTCCCAAAACTCTTCAAACCCTAACTTGAATGTAATAAGGTTGAGTATCGAAAGCTTTGGTGAAAAGTAGAGGTTCGAAAGTAGAAAGGAGTTTGAAAATATTTCCTCGGCATAGTAATAGGAAATGGGCTTGATAAATAATCCTTGAAAGGAAAATGCGTGTAAAGTTACTTAGTTGTTTACCTTTGAGTCAATGGAGAGTCATTGAGGCTTCATGCGTAGTCACGTTTTTTGGTGTTTTGGTATCAAATAACGAGGTTTTATAAAGACAACATCATTTTATAGACTACTCTACGTAGATTAAAAGCTACAAAGGTGGATTTTGATTTGTTAATAAAAAAACTCTAGACAGTGCGTACCAAGGAATTTATATACTAACGTTAGGTGCGTACTATTTGCACGGAGAGATTGATATACCTAATGCTTTCAATTTTGACAATTTTGACACACGTCCTCAATCTGTAGTTTTTACCCGACTACCGAAGGGCGAGGGTTATGATTTTAATGAAAGGTCACATGCCAAATTGTGTCATTTTGATACAATTTTTATGGAGAAGCGATAATAGATAGATTTAAGGCCCTGAGCTATTGTTAATAGCCGCTTCGCTGACAGTGAGCAGAGCGTTAGGAACATAATTTCGACCTATAGAAGGCTACAAGTTGATTGGTGAAAACGACTAAGTCAGATATCTGTTACGTAGTAACATTACCTAATCTGTGGCTCAGTGGTCAATGGTGTAAATTTGGATGTCGCCGAAACGCGTATACTCATTTGATAGGACTAAAAAAATTGCCGTCCCTTTCATAACGATATAAATAAAAAGGATATCACAGCAGTTTGAGTCATGTCAAACCAGGTTAGTTCTAGCAACATCTGATGTGACACCAAAATTTATTTACAATGCTTCAATGAGAACAATGCTTGGCTGCGAACTAGCATTTTTCTATTTTCTTAGGAAAAAGAAACTTATCTACAGAACCCAAATAACTTTATTTATTTATATCATCTGATACTTATTATAATCTGCCATAGAAAATAGTTTGAATTGTTTCAGTGAGAAAAATGCTGCGAACTAGCATTTTTACTATGTTCTTAGGAAAAAGAAACTTATGTACTGAACTCTGAAAACCAAACAAATTTCTTTATTTACATCATCTGATACTTATTGAATGAATCAATGAACACTTTATTGTACCTACCAAAAATTACGCAAAAACTCTTTTATCTAAAATACAAATAAAGACAGTACCAAAGGCGGCCTTAACGCTGAGAGCGATTTCTCCCATGCAACCTTGCACTTATTATAAGCTGCCATGGACAAACTTATAGATAGATGATATCCAAGCCCCTAGTTTTTTCCCTTTTGCTCCTAGAGAGCCAGTATTAACCAATCTATTTCAATATTCCCAGAAAATACGTTATATTCTGCCAGTAAAATAGAAAATTCAAAGAAAAATTGTGATTTCAACGAGTGCCAGCATTCAATATCGATAGATCAGCGTTCCGACGATGCATCAAACGGAATATTCTAGAAAAGGAAGCCTACTTGAGGCGGTATGCTTTGGATATGTGGATGTTCGCTGAATGTTAGCAAGTTTTCACTAGATATTTTGTTAGCTACCATGACACGTAATTGGTAGATTTCCAGCAAGAAAATTTACTGAAGTTTACTCTTAATCCTTTCTAGTAATTGATTACGTAGAGGTCAATTAAATTATTTATGATATTCGATAAAAAGCGCGGGCCAGACACACCATCAAAATGTTCGAACGACAATATAGCTTAGAGAGTGTAGTTACTTGGGGCAGACTAGCTTTTAATAGAGAAGCATGGAAGGACCGGGTCCTGGAGGAGGCTTACACCGATTACGAATACTTTCGTTTGACCACAATCTCATCTGATGGAGCGTGACAATGTCGCCGACAGTGTAACACGCAGGTCTAGAAGACATCTATTCACTCTTGTCTTGAAGAAACCCAGATGATAATTGCTGTGGTATAGCTTGCTACTACTAATTTTCTTCTTACTAACTATTAGGTAATTATTTACAAATTATAACCCAACTGATAATTAATAACCTAAGTTATACGAGTAATTACTATTTTATCAACTACGTATAAAAGTATAAAAAATTATATACCAAAGTAGCCGGCCTGCCGCCGCGCCGATGAATTGATAAAACACAGTCCTACAATATGCTAAAATAACTTTACTTTTATAGTACTTTTATAGTCGATGGACCTTCTTTTGACCACAATCTCACTTGATGATAAGCGACGATGTGGCCGACATTGTATTACGTAGGTCTAGAAGACACCTATTCTCTTGTCTTGTCGCTCAAACTAGCTGGGCTGTGTCGGCGGGTTCGATGTGTAGTGTCCATAAGAACTACCAATATAAATTATATGTATATCTACTGTTGACACGTCGAAACAATCAATTCAATCTGCCCACAATTTTGTTCTATTTATCTGGCATTGTATCGTTTTATGTGAAACCCTTCGGCTTAGCCCACATGACTGGAATAATAACGCTGGCCCATGATTTGATGAAGTTCAACTGGTTGTTTGTGTCTTACTAATAAAATAACTTACGAACTTATTTTGGTTGTTATTTCGTTGCAGTTTGTTTGTGGATTTCTACAGTTAGTCTAGAGCAACATATTTGCAAAATTTCAGCTCTATCAGTTCGATAGTTTTGTTGAAGGGTAGGTAAATATGTCTAAACATCTACACTCTTTATTAGTTATTGTTGTGTCAATAAGAGTGAAATTATGACATATAACATTTTTACTTTACTTCAACAGCTAATAAATTTTCTGTTAATCATTTTATTGCAAACATCTCCAGAATAAAGTTAGTACACAGATATTTTCAACTCTAACTCTTATTCAGTTACAAGTTATAAATTTATCAGTAAAACTGCAGACTCAAAGAAACTCGCACTACATTGTTATATCTATAGACTCTAGAGTAGCGGCTGTATCACGAATAAGCTAGCATTTTCTTTTTCAATTAAAGCCTCTATAGGTACTATTCATGGTTAACAAACTTAATAATTTTATTGTTTTAAAAAAGTAAAATCGGATTTCAAATTTCTTAGTATTACACGTTTTTCGGGACAAAAATTATCCTAGTTATTTACATACAACACTTAATATAATAACGGGATATTTACCATGATTTAAGTTTTGAGTTCTCCAGAAGTAATCTCAACAGAGCGACATTAAATACCAAGAATGGTACTTACAAGAGGCCATTGAGATTACCAAACACAGGAACTTCAACCGAGAAGAAGGTTTCTAACTATGCGGAACCTGGAGCCCTGTAGTGAGAATGTATTAACCGAGCCACGTTCAGATACCGTCAGTATTGTGTGATCGAGTTGCGTTCTATAATGATACCGGTGGAAGTGTTAACATTCGTAGCAAAGTACAAAGAAAGAGGGTAGATCGATATATCTGCCAATAAAAACTAACTCGCAGTAACTTCAGTTGTTCCGTGATCATGGCGCATGTAACTGTGCCGAAATATTGGAGAACTCAAAACTCAAATCATGGTATATATCCCGTTATTAAATTTAGTGAAATAATTATCCCACGGGAATAAAAATGCGCGAAACAATCAGACCATAATTGACGGAGAAATTGACAAATATATCTAATAAAAAAACATGCAACCGAACATATATGTTTTTATCTTTTGTTATTCGTCGGTTAAAAATATAAGCAAACCAAAATTTGCGAAAGACTCCTAGGTACTATTTTTTTTTATTACATGTTATGTACCTCTGAATATTTTTAGTTTAGGAAATTTGTGATATATTAATTTAGCTTTAAATAAGCCAAAGTTTTGGAGATTCCTGACTAAAAACAACATTTACCTTTTCTTTGATAGATATTCATTAAACAAAATATTTTTTTCTAGTTAAGAGTGACATACGTCTTCAATCTACATTAAGTACCTATGGGAAGTCGTAGTTTAATCTACGTACGGGTTTTTAGTCCGATTATTTCCAACTATTTGTAAAAAACCGTAGATTACAATCAAATAATATAGACTCGGCTGACTCGCTAATAACACTCTTTTACAGACCTCTCTGGCTTACTAAGTATTATTATTATATGTTTTCGATTATTTAAAGGCAAATAAAAAAATTGAAACTAAATGAAAACGAGTATGTACAATAGAAACTATAGAGCTGAAGCTTACTGTTGCAAACATTATACAGGTAGTTCAAGTCATCCATATCATATTCGATTTGGAAGCGTCTGCATTGCCCCGCTTCCGTAGGCACATATTGCTATGGGTACAGCCGGCCACTATCACGTCGCCGCTCCATTTCACTCGTGTGGCTCCTGATACAGCCTCCGCCGGCATTCGGATGTATTTTATATTTTTACGGCGCTACCGGATTTACTATCGCTTTGCTTACTTGGTTGCTATGGCTGGCTTCGAGCGCTCTTTCATGCATTGCGGTCATTGTTGCCTCACTGGCCCCGAAGAGACTGGACGAAGAGAAGATCACGAAACAGACTGATAATGGGTGCATTTTGCGCGAGTGGACCGCACCGCACGGTCAATGCCCTCCATAATGTATACAACTCATCTGTTTGGAGGGACTGTAGTATAACGTAATACAGTTTTTTTTTTTGCAAAATAAGCGTTTGTATAATTTTGGGTATGTATAATATTGACCTTGACCTCGTTTGTTAATTTTATACTGTGGCACCAACAGAATATTCCCCGCGTTATTGTGCACTAATTTGAAAAAACTAACACCTATATATATTAACCTCTCCGCCGCGGTGACTCACCAATTGCATACCATAGCGAGACCGCGCGGGACATAAAACACCAGTTATTCAGTTTTACCTTTACATTGTTTGCAACAGTCTGCAGTTAGCTCAACTGTTCAATTGTAAATAATATTTTGATTTGTTTCTTTTTTCACTTATTTGTTATTTTCTTTGTTATTAAATTTATTTATTATTCAGCATCATTATAAAAAAAGGGTGCAGAGATAAGAATAGAAAGAGGAGTAAAACAGGGTGATCCCTTATCCCCAAAATTGTTTTCAGCTGTTCTTCAAGAAATCTTTCGACATCTGAACTGGGACAACTTCGGGCTTAACATAAATGGAGAAAAATTAACTCATTTGAGATTTGCAGACGACATCATAATATTCGCCTCAACTAAAGAAGAACTCCAACAAATGATAAGTGAACTTGACAACGAAAGCCGGAAAGTAGGACTCACCATGAACACAGAAAAAACTAAAATGATGACGAATGACACAGCGATGCCAATAAACATAAACAACAGCAATATCGAGTACGTAAATGAGTATACTTACCTGGGCCAACTAATATCACCAAATGATTTAATGTCAAAAGAACTTGAAGTGAGGACAGCCAATGCGTGGAAACGTTACTGGTCTTGCGGGGAAATAATGAAAAACAAGGAAATGAACATGTATTTCAAAAGGAAGCTATACAATACCTGTATCGTCCCAGTCTTAACATACGGGTGCCAGACCTGGGCCTTAACAAAAGCTCATACCAAGAAACTGGAAGTTTGTCAATCGTCTATGGAGCGAAGTATGCTGTGCAAAAAGAAGTTAGATAAAGTTAGAAACCAAACACTTCGGAGACGAACTAAAATAGAAGACGGCACACTTAAAGTGAAACAACTGAAATGGAGGTGGACGGGACATACATCAAGAGGAAAAGACAAATGGAGTAAAACGCTGATGGACTGGTTTCCAAAATATAGCAAAAGATGTAGAGGGAGACAGTTCAAAAGGTGGGAGGATGAACTTAAAGACATAGCAGGAAATACATGGATAAGGTTGGCAAGAGATAGAGAAAAGTGGAAGGGACTAGAGGAGGCCTTTGCCAAAAAAAGGCAAACAGAAGAAGTATCGGTGTCGTATTAACAGTATTATAAATAAAATGTAAATATTTTTTCTGAATATAGGCTTGAAATGAATTGTTATTAAATTTATTTATTATTCAGCATCATACCACTGTTCTACATCCAGAAACAGACAAAAACACAAACTTTCGTTTGATGGTACGATAATTATTCAGTTCGTATTCACTGAATACTTCATAACACTGCGCTACGGTGACCGAATCGGCATTTCATGCATACCTTATCCAAATCAAATGAAAAATTCTTCTGCTTCAAGCCTACAAAGTAAATATTTCAAAAATGGCATTTCTACATTTTTGACTATCGTTAAAACTGCATAGGCCAACTTTTATGTAGGTAGGCAAGTAACAAGTACCTACCAAAAATAATTTGGTTACAAAAAAATGGTTTCACGTAACTCTTTGTCCATTTGTAGCTCAACTGCGACCACAATCCGCCTACCAAGCGTGGTGAATATGGCAAATCCCCCCATGTTTGGGGGAGGCATGTCCAGACGCATGAGTACTGATAGGCACTTACCTAACTAACCTACCTTACCTGCTTGCCTTCTACACTTTCAGAAAGTTTACTAAACAAGACAACATAATAAATAAATAATGCTGGACAACCCACACAGCATCATCTAACCCCAAGCTAAGCAGAGCTTGTGTTATGGACTAGATGACTCATACACATAATATAATACGTTACATAGATATATATTTTTTATTATACATAGGAAATACCCAGAACACATTCTTTTTTTCACAATAACACCTTATTTCTTATTTGATAATAATAACTATGTTAATAGTAGGTAAACAATTTGACTTGTCTAAGTGTTTATTTTGTAAGCCATGAGACAAATATTTGTACCAACAGTTGTCCCAAGGCGGAAATCGAACCCGCAATCACGTGCGTCGTAGGTGGACCTTCGCTCACCGCGCCACATGGGTCTTCTAACCATAAACTCAGTATAAACCATGTCGAAACTAACTTTTACCGATACAAGTATAACGCTACCCGTCTTGTCCAGCACATCGAAAACTTTACTAACTAATATTTTATCCGTCTAAATCAAGTTACGTTTCCGTACATGTACCTAGTTTACGTATTCTTGATTACGTGATACTGAACGGGCTCCGCTATTCATGCTGTAAAACTTGTTAACTGATACACGTCAAAATGTGGCTATGAAATTTTCATATAGGGCCGCTGGATCCCAATGTTGGATTACCTCCCTTCGCGCATCCCGGTCCAGGGCGTCAAATGGTCAGATATCTCATCAGCTACAAAAACTATTAAAATTATTTGAGGTGACCAAAAATTTTTTTAAACACGGTACTTACATACTTTTTCATAGTAGACCACAACTTAGAATTATGTAGTTAAGATTTTGTACAATTGTTGTTGTCTGGAAAATATTACTGTAATCTATAAGACCACCTGCAACATACACAGACAGATATGTATTATAGGTGGTCTGAAAGCGGATCTATGGTTTTTTCTGTTACGTATTTTTTACGTTACTTATTTGTTACGTATATAAGAAAAACTTTGTATCCAACAACTTAAAATTACAGATTGGCATAAAATGTCCCACTTTATGTTAGAAAAATTCAGGTTTAGACCTTACACACAGGCTTTTTGTCCCATAAATCTGTTCCGATAAGATAGAAATAACCTGCCCCCTCCAACTCGACCCCTCCAACTCAACCCGTGGATGTGGTAAGAGCTAAGGGAACCTACCAGAGGAAGGGCAGCAGCTTCCTTCTGAGTATTTTTCAACACCAACACTGTGATCACCAACCCGCCTGCCAAGCGTAGTGATTATGGCAATACCCCTCATGGGAGACGATCCACTCGATGGACCGACGACATCGTAACGGTCGCAGGGAGTCGTTGGATGGAGGCGGCTCAAGATTGCTAATTGTGGCGTCGTATGGAGGAGGCCTTTGTCCAGCAGTGGACGTGTATGGGCTGATACGATGATATTAACAATGCGTGCGCAACACCAAGTGTAAAATTATTTTATATTTTTTATTTATATACTCTTGTTTAATGGCCACAAGTTAAAGTAAAGACTAGTTTAGAGCACGAGAATCTCACGTCTGCAAGATTAAATGGGATTTGTGCCAATAAACTGCACTTTTCACATTATTACGTTCATTTTATAGCGAGAGCGCAGCGCTGAACTTGCTACAAGTATTTCTTGTTTATTCCTGAGGTTCTACTTGCTAAGCCAGCTAGTTTATTTGCTTTACAAAGCACCGTTCACCGTACGCACTGGTAGTTTTACCACACGGTAATACAGAAAATCGTCATTCAGCGGAGGTATAGTAGGAATCAGCGAATGCACATAAGAAAAGTGGTATTATTTGCCATAGAAAGCACCGTTCACCGTACGCACTGATGGTAGTCTTACCACGGCAATCCAGAGAGTCGTCATCCAGTGGAGGTATAACAGGAATCAGCGAATACATATAAGAAAAGTGGTATTATTTGCCTTACAAAACGCCGTTTATCGTAAGCACTGGTAGTTTTAACATACGGTAATCCAAAGAGTTACGTTCAGTGAAGGTATAAGGAATCAGCGAATGCATATAAGAAATGTGGTATAGGCGTAGTGCTTAGGAGTTCTTAGTATAGTAATTAATTCAGTAATTTATTATTATTTATAACTGATTTGGACGTGAAATGTCTAATGCTGTATTTGAAATATTTTATTTTATTTTTAAAGTACCTAAGTCATTCATTTAACTATAAGTACCTACTATCCACCTTTATAAGTACAAAGTTGTAACAAATAAAGGAAGAGCACTGCCAAAACGCAAGTTTTTCAGACCTTTTGTACTTTTTTGTCTTTATTTAAGTACTTTATTAACCATGAAAATGACAATCAAATAATAGAAACAAATTAGAACTATTACAATATTTTTATTTGAAACAATTGAGAAGAATCTACATGTAGCTCAACTGGTCCATATCAATACCAGTCGAAACAGACACTAGCTGTACGGCAATGCTAATACGCTGCGCCAGATACTCACCAGCTCTCGGGTCACGCGTCGCTTCGACCAGGCGCTCAGATAATTTATGGAAAACCCAGAGAGATCGGTACCCCTCGGACCTAGGGTCTCGAGTCCAAAGGGAGCAAATGCGGCAATAGGGACACAATAATTGTAATGCAACAATAACAATTGCAATGTACATAATTTCAAATATTTTTCTTTTTAATTTGTTTTTAATTAGATTGTAAATTTTCTTTGTTAATAAAGAAAACCTGTATGTTGTATCTAGTGTTATGTTTGTTATTTATACGATTCTAAGTGGCAGAATCGCCAAAACCGAACAAGGGCCCAGAGTGCCAACAATGCGTTTAGCCATGCCATAAACTACCCTAATCTGCCTCAGTTTGCATAAGTGGCTATAAGTGTTATCCGTCTGCATTATTTACAAACTAGCTGCTGCTCGCGCCTTCGCCCGCGTTTTATCGGGATAAAAAATTGTTATTCCAGGTCCCAAACTAAACCTATACGAAATTTCAGTTTTTTTGTTTCGATTTATAGATGTTTATTTTCTCATAAAACAAAAATGTTCATTTATAATGAGATACAAAATGTCCTTAAAATAATGCTTATGCTAGTATTACGCAGTACCTTGGGCCGGTAGGCGGTATAGTAAGAATTAAATTACAATACAACGCTAAGCTTAAGCTAATCCACCACTCCTAACATATTTTATTTGTGTACAATTTGAATTTTTTTTATAGTATACCATCGTTTGACCACAATCTCACCTGATGGAAAGTGATGATGTGGCCGACGTTGGATCACGAAGGTCTTGAAGAGACCCAGATTGTAAGTTCAGTAGTGTTTACGTGAAAGATGTTCCTCTTTTACGTAACTACCATACAAACTTTGACATTTATATTATTAGGATTGGCAGAATTGGCAACCTTTTTCAGGTCAAGTTAAAGAAAACTTCGAAAAATGAGTAAAAGACATTAGCAACCGCAATGGGCGATTTGGGATTGGTAGAAGTTACTTCACAGCAAAAGTTCTATTTTGGTTTCTCAACTTTTAAATTATTTCCTGAAATATTTATGACTTCAGGGAGATACCTACGTTGTGGGTTTGTTGATTTATTGAAAAGAGAGGAAATAATAAATAGAACAATACTAATACTAGCTTTTGCCTGCGGCTTTACTCACGTGGTACGTGATCAGAACGTACTCGTATGTATACTCAAGCCATTCTTATCATAATAATGTTGGAAACTGATGAAGTTGCGGGTTCGATTCCCGCCTTGGGACAAATGTTTGTGCGAACTGCTAATATTTGTTCCGGGTGTTCTGGGTATTTACTATGAACGATAAAAAATATCTATATATGTATGTAATTTTATCAAGTAGGTATATCAGTCATCTAGTACCCATAACACAAGCTCTGCTTAGCTTGGAGCAAGATGATGCTGTGTGGATTGTCCAACATTATTTATTTATTAGCATGTATTTATAAAAAAAAAAAACAATAATATTTGTAAGCTACTTACATTTAGAAAAATTATTTTCAGCATAATGTATTCTGCTCAAATCGACAATTAGTGCAAATTCTTTCAAAAATCATGTCATTCAATCAACATCATCATCAACAAAAAAGTCATTTTTGAATTAAGTATCTACCCTATGAGTGCCGTGCTTACAAACATTGTTTCTTGATTTTGGCCGGGATACAGGTATTATCAGCTGAAAACAGTCTAGATAACCTGTAATTCGCAGTGGCCGTGTTTTCCCGTATACGCTTCGGTATACCTGCACAGGCATATCTGCACAGGTAGATCTCTCCGGTGGACCGTAGTGTGTGGTCGGTATTAGTAAACTGTAGGTAGATATGTTAATTTAAAAAAAAAACACCGCATTCTGATATAAAGTAACTTGAAATCCTAAAACTCTCCACTTCTTTGCTCAAGAAATAATCTCATTTCATCACTTGGTTAACCCCATCTTTTAATGAAACTCTTGCCTCAGTTTTTCTTATAAATATCTGTATAGCCGAGATGGAGTAATAAAACATTAACTTAGGTACTTAACGGGAGATACACTGAAATTGGTTTTTCGCAATTTCTTTTCTATAATAGAGATTGAAATAATCCTGAGTAGGGTAGTTTATTGTTAAGAGTTTTGGGAGTTTAATGTTTATTTTTGGAAGACTAAGGTCAGAGATGGAGGGAGATGGGCGAGGCACGTGGCACCGATCTGATAGGAGACAGAGCGCATCCTACATCGGTAACCGCGCGAAGCCGATGCCGCCGGCGCGCGTGCTGGCACCCGCCCCGCTAGCGCTGGAGAGATGACCTAGAAGACACATGAAGTCACATGGAGATGACACACCGTAGACAGGACTCTGTGGATATGGATGGATGAAGCCTTCACCCGAAGATGGGTATCTTCGGGTGAAGGCTTCATCCATCCATGCCAATGGACAATAATAAGGCATGACATAGTGAAATTTATTTAAATAGATTGTTAAAATATTAGTCAATAATGAATGAAAAAGGACATAGGTACAATTCGAACAATTCAAACAATTCGATTGTACAATTCGATATATAATTTAATATACTATTTAATTTCTATCACAATATAATCGTCATCATCATCATCAGCCCATACACGTCCACTGCTGGACATAGGCCTCCCCCGTACGACGCCACAAATAGCGGTCCTGAGCCGCCTCCATCCATCGACTCCCTGCGACCGCTACGATGTCGTCGGTCCATCGTGTGGATGGTCTCCCATGTAGGGGGGGATTTGCCATAATCATAATCGCTTGGCAGGCGGATTGGTGATCGCAGTGTTGGTGTTTAAAAATACTCAGAAGAAAGCTGCTGCCCTTCCTCTGGTAGGTTCCCTTAGTCGGCTCTTACGACATCCACGGGTTGAGTTGGAGGGGTCGATATTCGTACGCCGCGACCCCACGGCTTACGATATAATGCGTAGTAAATATGAATATCAATAAAATTAAGATAAGATACTAAATGGTAAGTTAAGTTAGATCTATCAAGAACCGAAAGGTTATCTAAGATTGGTTTGAAAATAAATGGCTTACTTACTTACTTTAAGGTCAGAGATTCTCGGCCAAGGTCGATATTATGAGGAAATTATGATTATCAGAATATAAACTACTCTTCCTCAAAAGTTCTTTAAGCCAACACAAGTACCTACTACAAATTTGTTTGTAAACTGTGTCTTCAACTCAAGAGCAAGAGCAATTGCTTTGTGATCACATGTTGGATATCCTGGTTAAATAAATAAGTTATAGGTCCTCGTCTTTGACCTGTTTAGTGAGAGACTGGTGCCTGAGATAGGTTTTAGAAAACCCGTGGTATCTATAATGTGCGTTAGTTGCGTGATATGCCGTTCGTCCCATCAGCTTCATCCCACCCATAGCCCCACCAGTGGTACGTGTACGATATTCTGGCGGCCCGACCGCCCATTACACAATATAGCCTTAACTAGAGGCAGAATGGACAAGCATATTAGGTATTTTTCGCCAAATGTAAAATTATATAATTATAGAGGTTTATCATCATCATCATCAGCCCATACACGTCCGTACTGCTGGACATAGGCCTCCCCCGTACGACGCCACAAATAGCGGTCCTGAGCCGCGTCCATCCATCGACTCCCTGCGACCGCTACGATGTCGTCGGTCCATCGAGTGGATGGTCTCCCATGTAGGGGGGGTTTTGCCATAATCATCACGCTTGGCAGGCGGATTGGTGATCGCAGTGTTGGTGTTTAAAAATACTCAGAGATGAGAGGTTTATATTATTATGGAATTATATGAAGGTATTCATCATCAGTCCGTATACGTCCACTGCTGAATATAGGCCTCCCTCATTCGTGGCGTCGTCGTTTGGGCGAGGCCAGTGGACGTAAAGGTAAATGTTTAATCAATTATTTAATATTCAATTGGAAATAATAGTACTAATATACTTCACTAACCTGTAGCAGTTGATAAAACAACAGTCAATAAGCAACTGAGAATGAAATGCTTCAGTTTAGTGCCATATTTAGTCATTTCTCACGAACTAAAATGAAATCATTTCATACATTCCCCTTTGCTTTATTTTACAGGTACTCGTACTATAGGGGTACCACTATATGGTAATTTAATGTGAACGGGATTCAAATCAAAAAATTACCTTTATTTTTTGGCATAGAGGATGCCAAAAAATACTGTGATCTTATGAAACAAGAGTCACATCCAAACTTTCACTCATAATCGAATATGAAGTTGAAGTAACTTGTTACCAAGTTTTTTCCCGACAATGACGACGCTTGTTCTCGAATGTTCTTATTCAGTTCCGAACTTTGTTCATATGCGAAATGTTGATAGTCTGGCTGTGTTTGTCGAAGTGACTCAAATAAGTGTGAACAGGATGTAGGTTACTAATGTAGGTTACGAAACAAGAAACAAAATACACAGTATATCATTTTACATAAAGAGTTGAACAAAGGTTCCAGTACTTACCTACACAATGTTACTAGATTATTTATTTGACTATCGCCCCTATACAAGCGAATACCTATGAGTTTTTTTTATTTTTTGTGTCTATTTGTCAAGTCTTAGCATGTACACCATTTTATAAACTTATAGTTTTTCATGTTGTGTGTGTATATAAGTGAAATAATTTGTATTACATGTTTTAGCTCTTTTTCGTAGCACTACTACGGTGTAGCACATTGTGGCCTTTCTACGGCGTAGTACATTTGTAGCTCTACGTAGCATAGAGACGGAGTCTAATCAAAGTTTTCCAATGCAATTTAAAAAAGTTTAATTTAGTATTTTGTCGAAGACAAAACAGCATTGTTTTCTATTGTAGTGGGTCTAAAGGTTGTCGTAATCAGAGGCATACTGCTTACTGCAAAAACGTGCATTCAATTATGGGCTTAAACTCGTAACATATAGATGCATTTCATTTATGGTAGATGAGAGACAACTCGCATCACTACTCGTTTGAATTGAAACTTGTGGTAAGCTGTTAAAATTTACCTAAGGATAACAAGTTTAAGCTCATATTTTAATGCACATTTTTGTGCTGCGGGTAGCGGTGTTGAATTAATGTGCGCAGAGCTTTATTTGGAATTTACGGCACAGAACTACGACAATATTTTGTAAATCTTTAAGTAGATGTAGTCACACAATAACTATGTAGTGAATGAAACTTATCATGAAGTTGGTATTATTTTGGTAGATGTTGTGGAAAAGGACATACGAAGCTACGACTGGAAATCTAGCGGGAAACTGCACAAGACAGACCAAAATGGCCACTTCTATTAGAATTTGGAAGTCAATGCCCAAGACATAATTCGAGTCGCTGAGCCATAGAAATGAGTAAACGCTTGAGTATGTACCTAGGTAGGTACCTAAGCATAAATTGCTCTTTATTATTGCATTGCATAATGCTTCAGTTTGCTACATCACTATGTATAAATTGACTAGTAATTATTAATATAAGAGCACTCGCAGACAGCGTTTCCTCTACAATTTTATCATAATAATAAATAATAAAATAAAAGTTTTTTCTTTAACTTAATCTATACAAACCTCTATATTTTTCTTTATGCCCTGCCTTTCTTTAATTTACAATTCTTTCCATCCAAAGGTTGCCTGGAAGAGATCGCTTCTAAGCGATAAGGCCACCCATTTTGCTTGTTCTATGTAACATATCTCTGTAATATTGTTTTCCTGGTGTACAATAAAGATTTTTTTGATTTTTGTTACGATTTAATTCTACTGTGAAGCTGCAGTGAAATATTGGTTGGCACACGACCTTTGTGGAGCAGTGGACAACGGCCACGGAGATGAGAAAGTTGCGGGTAGGAGACAAATGTTTACAGGTACAATAATATTAGTCTGTTACTATATATATTAACAGATTGGGTTAAAACCCAATCACCGAAACCACCACTGGAAATGCATTAAGAAAGGGTCCTGCTAGATTTGTAATAAAAAAAACTTAGGTAAGTTTTTTATCGTCCATCAAGGGGGCGCAGTAATATCTTTCAATGTTCTTATTTTCATAAACAAAGCAGTAAGAAGAAGCTAGGCAGCGCTCAATTTCTATACTATTATTTCAAGAATAAGTTTTATATCAATAACCAGGTAGAGATCTGAATAGCCCGTATCTATTCGTCTACAGGGCTTACGTGCCACTCACTAACCTTTGTTGCTCCCCTTTTGTTTTTCGTGATATAGCGCGGGCACAAGCAAATTTTCTTTAAAAAATAATAATGAAGATCCCAATACCCCGTATCTATCTATTGATACATCTACAGGGCTCACGGGCCACTGCTCCTTAATTGATCGTCTTTTATTTCAAAGCTGCCTGTCTTAGCCTTATAATTTCATCAAGCCCAACGTTTTTTATCAATAATCAGATGAAGACCCCAATTAACCCATATCTATGTATGTATATAGTACAGGGCTGACGGGCGACTACCTTTCATTGCTCGTGTGACGGCAGGAACGTCCAGATACTTATTGGATGTTTGCTTGCGATAAATAAAACTTTTATTGATTTCAATTGCGTGTAATGCGTTTTTACAAAAGTGCGAATAATCGACATTGAGTTGGAGAGATAGATAATACATTTTTGACAGGACAGAAGTCAAGTGTGAGTATGATTAGAATTGATGACTTTGAAGTTGACGTTGACAGTTGTGGTCCGCAACATGCCCCCGGCCTTGGAACCTCTCCGAGTTCCAAAGGTTTATGCGTCCTCCAGCAAAGGGCAGATTTTTGCGACAGCTCGCCTGATGATGCCTGATGCAGTCCTTATGTCGGCAACGCGGGTTATGCCGTCCTTGCCAGGCACGATGTTAACGACGCGCCCAAGATGCCACTTCAAGGGAGGGAGATTATCATCTTTTATTACCACCATCGTATTTGGCTTCAAGGCATCGTGGTCTTCTTTCCACTTGGTCCGCGTTTGGAGTTCGGAGACATACTCCTTCGCCCATCGCCTCCAGAAGTGATGCCGTAACTGTTCAACCCTCTTGTAACGATTCGTCAATCCGGCCCTGGCTTCGTCGCTGCCGTCGTTGTCCCGCAGGTCGTGATAAACGGGCGCGCTCAGCGGCCGGCCGACCAGGAAATGGCCCGGACTGAGAGGGAGCAGGTCGTTGGGATTGGATGAGAGAGGAGAGAGGGGTCGGGAGTTGAGAATGGCTTCCACCTGTGCTAACACCGTGGTAAATTCTTCAAAGGTAAGATGCGAATTACCTACAGTGCGCATTAAGTGATGCTTGCTTGACTTTACTCCTGCCTCCCATAAACCACCAAAATGAGGACTGTACGCTGGTATGAAGTGAAATTTAATTGACTGACTTGCTGCGTACTCAGATATATCTGAGGAGCAATTTGTAAGGTATTTTGAGAACTCGTTCATGGCCCCTACGAAGTTCCTACCATTGTCGGAGAAGATCTCGATTGGTTTTCCCCTACGTGAGATGAACCGTTTAAGAGCTAGTATGTATGCCTCAGATGAGAGATCACTGACGAGCTCAAGATGAATAGCGCGCGTCACAAAACAGATAAATAAAGCAACATATACCTTGACAGTTCTAGCGCCCCTACCTTTACGATTCAACATGAGCATTGGTCCAAAATAGTCACACCCACAACGTAAGAATGGATAGGTAGGATGATCTAGCCTTTGCGAAGGCAAATTTCCCATTAAGGGGGTAAGCGTTTTGCCCTTGAACCGTTTGCACGTGATGCATTCGTGCACGGTCTTGCGAGCAAGATTTCTTCCTCCAATAGGCCACCACTGCTGTCGGACGTCGTAGAGCAGTGCCTGCGGTGCTGCGTGGAATAGACGTTGGTGCTCGTGCCGAAGTAGCAGGACCGTGAAGTGGTGACGTGCGCAGAGAAGTATCGGATGCTTAGCATCATAACTGAAGTTAGGAGAATTTTCAATTCTACCACCTATGCGAATAATTTTGTCATTATTAATAAATAGATTCAGTTTGGATAAACTGCGGTTCGATTTTAACGATTTATTTTTTGAAATTAAATTATATTCATCAGAGAAGGATTCTGCCTGAGCTAACTTAGCTAAACCTAGCTCTGATTCTCTCAACTCATCCGCAGTGAGCTCGCCTTGCCGACGATTCGTTTGATTCTTGCGCGTATTGTGTATAAATCGTTGTACATAAGCGAATGCGCGTCTCATGCGCCTAAATTGAGAGAACCGTGTGAAAATGAATATTTTGTTATCAATATTGTGTGTTTGAAATGTGTGAACACTGCTCGATTTAACTTCAGGAAGGTCACATGAGGTTAAAACCTTTGCCTCTGAAATTAACTCGGTGCAGTTACCTTTGAACTCCTGAAGGAATGATGGTCCGGTCCACCACAGTTCATCAGTTGCAAGGTCATGTAAAGGTACTCCGCGTGATACCATGTCGGCTGGATTTTCCGTCCCCTTTACATGTCGCCACGGACACTCCTTTGTTAATTCGTGAATTTCGGCTACTCTATTTTGCACAAAAGTCTTTAAAAGATTGGGTGCCATGCGTAACCACCCTAAAACTATTGTTGAGTCGGTCCAAAACATCACGTTATCAAACCTAAGGCGCGTCGACTCGCAGATTTTAGCGTATAATCGCGCGCCGACTAGCCCTGAACATAATTCAAGTTTAGGTATACTTATAGGCTTCAGTGGAGCGGTTTTGCCTTTGGCTACAAATAGCCTAACTGTCACACTTTCCATTTTGGTAACCGTACGGATGTATGCGCAAGCTCCGTAAGCAGTCTGTGATGCATCGCAAAATATATGCAGCTCGGTTAGCATGGGTTCAATTCCTATGACATGTCGCGGCACAACAATGCGTTCGAGTGTCGGTAAGCTATTGACAAACCGGTTCCAGGCATTGGAAACATCGCTTGGTAGCTCACTGTCCCAATCTACTTTAATAAGCCATAGCTTCTGTAACAACACCTTTGCTATAGTTATACAGGGGCTTAGTAAGCCGAAAGGATCGAATATCTGCGAAACGTGCGAAAGAATTGACCGCTTTGTTATACGTGTGTCTGTTTTGAATTGCGTTTTGTAGGAGAGCGTATCGGTTGCGTAATCCCAATGAATGCCTAATGTTTTACACTGGCTATTTTCGTCTAAGTTTAATTGTTTATCTCCGGATGACATTTCTGTCGACAACAAATCACAATCGAAGTTGAATATCCATTTTCTCAATGGAAAACAACCTGATTTTAACACATCGAAAGTATTTTGACAAATTAGTGATAATTGCGTTTTATCATCAGAGCCCGTGATCATGTCGTCAACAAAAAAATCCTCCGCAATGACTCGGCTCACGTCCGGATCTGAACATTGGACTCCTAGCTCCTTTAGGGATCGCACAGCAAGGTACGGAGCCGCTGCGGTTCCGTACACGACAGTATTTAACTTGAAAATACCTAGCGGTTCTGACGGTTCGTCCCGCCAAACGATCAATTGTAGGTTTCTTTGTTCTTCGGACACGAGTACTTGCCTATACATTTTCTCGATGTCGGCGCATGCTATGTACCTATAGAGCCGCATCCGAAGTAAAATGCCTAAAAGATCACCCTGTATAGCGGGGCCCACACGTTGTAAATCGTTTAGTGATTTACCCGAACTTGACGAAGCACTGGCGTCGAACACAACACGCAACTTAGTCGTGGTGCTGTGCTCACGAAAGACACCATGATGCGGCATAAAATAATTTGGGGTTCCGTACGTATCAATACGCGCCATGTGACCTAAGCTTTCATATTCGTGAATGAAATCGCTATACATTTTTTTATATTCCGGCACGCGGTGTAGCCGTTTTTCTAAGGCATAGAACCTATTTTGGGCTTTGGAAAACGTCTCGCCCAATTCGTCTGGTGAGGATTTGAATGGAATGTTGACAATGAACCTTCCATCACCATTGCGTGTTGTTGTGGTGATAAAATGATCATCGCATGCCTTCTCCTCCTCGGTGCGTATATCCGACGACTTGGGTAGTTCCTCAAGCTCCCAGAACTTTCGCAATTGGTTGTCAATCGCTTGTGTGAAATTACACTGGATATGGCCAGTACTGCGCGCATTCATGTGTACGGGACCCGAAATTATCCAGCCTAAATGAGTATTTTGTATAAACGGTCCATTAGGTAAGCGCATTTTACCGTCAATCAATAAATCCCAAAATTTGTCAGCACCGATTAGAATGTCGATGGTCTGAGATTCGTTGAAACCTGGATCCGCTAGTTGTATGTGTGCAGGCATCCTAAACTGCGCGTGTTGTTTAGGTACTGTCGGCATGGTAGAAGTAATGTTTGTTAATACAAAACATTGTATTCGCATGGAAAAGGAGTTGTTTCGTGATTTGACTTCAACCTCACATATTTGAGTTGAATGTGTTATAGAATTGCCAACTCCACGTATTTCTCGAGTGGACTGTATTTTGTCGCATTTTAATAAATCGCATAAAGATTGTGTGATAATACACCGTTCACTACCTGAGTCCAAGAGACAACGCACCAAGTGACCAACATTATTCTTATCTCTAACCTCAACTAACGCAGTTGATAATAATACAGGTTGCATGCATGGATATTGGGCACAAAGTGTCTCGGTGTGTGTATGTGCAGAATTGGCGAGGGGTACCTGCGGGGCGAGGGATGCTTGCATGGCTACAGCTGGTTTGCTGTCCTCACTACCTGACTGACCAGACTGCCCGCTGCTCTGCGATGCGCTATCTGTGTGAATTAGTGAATTATGTTTCATATCACACTTACGGCATGAACCGAACCTGCACTTTGAAACGCTATGACCTGGGCGCAAACAATTCTCACAAATCTTACTTTCCTTGACACATTTCAAGCGAGCTTCTAAATTATAATCTAAAAAGATTTGGCAGGCATATAGTGGATGATTGTTTTTGCACAGCAAACAAGATCTTTTGTTGCCAAGCTGAGTTTTGTCCGTGGATACATTACAATGTGTTTTACCAGTGTGTGTGACTGTACCTTTGTTTGTGTTGTGAGAAGTTTGCAAGGATTCAGCCATGTCTGCGCGGTCCTTTAGGAAGGACAACATTGTTTTAATGTTTATTTCATGATTGGATTGCAGTGCATTTGATTTAAACTGTTCCCAAGCACGCTCTGTTGTCCTATCAAGTTTTGATACAATGATATAGATTATAAGCGTGTCCCAACTGTCAACAGGTTCACCTAGAAGCTTTAGGGCTCTGAGATTTCTTAGAATGGTGTCTATTAGACTGCGAAGTAAGTCTGGTGACTCTTTTGTTAGTGCTTGAATACTAAACAGTGCCCTTACATGATTTTGAATTAGCAATCGACTGTTATTGAATCTATTTAGAAGAAGTTCCCATGCCACTTGATAATTGTCTGCAGAAAATTCCAAGGAGTCAATCACTAGTGCCGCAGTACCTTTTAGTGAAGATTTTAAATAGTGGTATTTTTGAATATCGCTTATTCTGCTTGTATTGTGCACTAGTGACATGAAAATGTCCCTAAATTCCAACCAGTGCTCACTTGAACCGTCAAAGGTAGGTACGGTGATAGTAGGAAGTTTGACTGCATCGCTATGACATGCCTTAGCCTCAGTAGGTCCCTCATAATTGCTTAATAGACACTCTATTTTGGCCAATGTGCTATAATAACTGTTTTCAAACAATTCTCTTTGTTCTAATTGACATTCAATGTCCTCTTCTATTATGATTTCTTCAAGATTGGATTGAATGCTACTGAATTCAGCAAGAAGGCTACTTGCTCCCTGCATTCTTAGTTTGAGATAAGCCCTAGTTTGAGCTGAAAGACCTTTTTCGCTACTCAGAGAGATGACATAATTTGTGAGTTTGGTAAGTCGACCCTTGACAACTGATCTTTTTTTTACTATATCACGCACAGTTTTATTTAGGTTTTCATCACTTGATAATGTGATTATTGGTAAGGGGGATTTAGACCTAGCCCTATCTTCGTGAGCGCTCATTTTGGTGGTTCAGTGGAAGGTGGAGTACTTACGGTTTTTAGTGAAAATAACCTAGAATGCTTGCTTCGGCACGGTCTCACTAGCAACTGTAGGTAACTCGCTGCGTCACAACTACTGATGATCTGGAAATAGGTATACCACAATGTTAGCACACGTGTTTGAAATAGGTAGGGAAGGAGGAATGGACGGCCGTACCACAATGCGTTTTCGGATGACGGATAGTACTCGACGTGGATTTGAGTTAGCCGCGTCCGTCCTTTTCTTGGGGCTTGTAGGTATTCGTGGGACTCGGATGCGTCTCGGATGGCTCCTTGCTGTTCCCGGCAAATATTGTTCTGTGGTTCCCAGCAGCGTCCACGTGGTCGTTGGAATTTGGTTGGAATGATATCAATGTTTTTACTGCGTCCGGCTTCGATGGATCAATGTGACGGCAGGAACGTCCAGATACTTATTGGATATTTGCTTGCGATAAATAAAACTTTTATTGATTTCAATTGCGTGTAATGCGTTTTTACAAAAGTGCGAATAATCGACATTGAGTTGGAGAGATAGATAATACATTTTTGACAGGACAGAAGTCAAGTGTGAGTATGATTAGAATTGATGACTTTGAAGTTGACGTTGACAGTTGTGGTCCGCAACAGCTCGTCTTTTGCTTTTCGTGTTATAAAGGGGTGCGGGTAGAAGTAAATTTTCTGTTAAATTCAAAAAGACTTTTTTTATCGATAACGGGGTGAAGATCCCAATAGCGCGTATCTATTGTTCCATTTACAGGGCTCACGGGCTACTGCCTTCCATTGCTCGTCTTTTGTCTTTCGTGTTATAAAGCAAGGGTAGAAGCAAATTCGCTTTAAAAAATTCAAAAAGATTTACATTTTTATCGATAACGAGGCGAAGATCCCAATAGCCCGTATCTATTGGTCCATCTACAGGGCTCACGGGCCACTGCCCTTGATTGCTCGTCTTTTCATGTCCAACGAGGGTGCTTAGGGGATTAATGATGGCATGTAACTTGTATTGTGGTGGAATACTCGCAATCAGCTGGCTGGTTTTCCTTGTTCTGTTACATGCTTGTTTGCTTTGTTCTTAGACTGTGAGATTAGTTTTTAATGTGGGTTTACTATTTGAAACGAGAAATAATTATTTAATTTTATTGAATAATGTTAATGTTATTTAATAATGTTTCTCATTTCCATGATCACGGGCCATATAGTGACCCGGTCCTTTGGGAGGCATGCGTGGAGCCGAAACCAACAGCACAGAGGCCCTTTATTAGAATTAATCTAAAGGCGAGAGCTACATAAACATAGCGCATCCTTGGTTGCACAAAACGATACACCCGAAGATGATATCGGCTAGGTGTAGAGACTATTGCAAAGGAAAATGAAAGTAATAAAAAAACCATGTTATTGCGATGAATGGATGGACTGGCTATGGGGGAGACTAAGGACGCCTGCCATAAACATACTCTCAATACAAACGGCAGACGGAGGCTTGCCGAAGGCTGGATGGGTTCCTCAAAACGACGGCGTAAATGACGGAAGAGAACAACATCGGTGCAAACAACTAAGGGGTGTCGAGAGGTGCGGCCCCGATTTCACCATCACAAAGACACGTGAGCGGGTTTTCTCGTTATTACGCCATTAGACACTTCCACCCACGTGTCTACATCCTAAGATGCATCTCATTATCAAATAATTATTATTACTTGTTTGTAGCAATATCTAAATACCATATTAATAGCGTTAATTCCCAGAATACAATTCTTTGAAATGTTCCCAGAGTTTGAAGGGCCAGTATTGCGCAGATGTCCGCAAAAAAAAAAAAAAAACACAAATTGAAGTTCAATTTGTCGAATATGATTTTACTTAAAATACGGAATCTCAACAAAACAACGTCATACTCTCAAAAAATGATCGGGAAAATTTTATAGAGATTAACGAGGGAGAATAATATTAGAGGGAGGCATATGTCGTATGGAGGATTATCGTATGGCTTAGGTATCCCATCACTACATATTTTAACACACAGCCCCCGCCGCGTCTGTCTGTCTGTTCGCGATAAACTCAAAAACCAACAAACGGTAGAATAATTCATGAGGCAGGTATAAGTATATAATTTGTCAAAGTTTTTTGTAAATTGGTTGACATAATGATGATAATTGTTGGAAGTTTCGGGAAAAGTAAAGCCGCCTGGGAGCTTTCATCGCAAACGCTGCCTAATCCCTTTGAAATAATAATATGCACTACTACCTATGCGAAACCGGGGCGGGCTGATAAGATATAAAAATAAATAATTAAAGAATACTGATACGAATATCACCTAGAGAATAGTTCGTACATATGTGTAAGCTAATGTTTATCGATTGTCTATTGCAGTGCTGCTATTTCGTTTCTGAACAATTTCAATAAATTCTCCCTTCAGCGAACTCAAAACACAAATAGAGAACTAATCAATGCGCTGAAATTGTTTTACAGCAGCTGAATGAAACTTGAACTGCGGTAGGTAGTGAAGCTGGGGTTGTAGGGTTGCCACGATATAAAAAAAAAAAATCTGGCTTGCCACTTCCTGCACCTTCACATGTGATTTTACGAGATCAAATAACTTGTATTATGATACAATCTAAGATATGTTTAGTGTTTTTTTCGTGTAACAGTCCGACATAGCTAAATTAGTATTCATAATAATTATACTGGCTTCCACCTAAACATTCACGCGCTTTCTGTGATAAAAAGTAACCATGTCCTTCCACAAGATAAAATCTAGTTCCGAATCTTGCCGAATTTCATCACAACACGTTTAGCCGTTGTGAGTTAAGATAATAGAGAGACATACAAAGTAACTTTCGCATTTTTATTATATTTTTAATAAAGTACAAAAATTTTACCTACCAATACGTCTACCAATAGTCTGGTTTTTATGTCGTGTTTGTGTTACATTGCTCGATTTACATTTGCGGTCCCGAATCAACTTGTCTTGCAGTTAGTGGGATACCCACCCACTGAGTTTACATTTACTTGACAAATTAACTTGACTATGTTTGCTAATTTGTGGGTAAAATTGAACAACAGGAGGTACCTAAAAACATCTGACTGGAAGGTTATGTGTTCAATAAGTCACATCTAGGGCGTAATTTTTTTAAATATATTTTAGTGTGTAATTAAAAGTATAAAAAACAAATAACCTTTACTTACATAATATAATGTTTCACGTTGCATTATATTAATAATAATAATATAAATGCAACGCGAAACGGAGTTTTGGGAGACCACTCTAGTAATCGATGGGCCGACGACATTGTAGCGGTCGCAGATGACGCAATGGTCGCGAGTCAATGGATGGTGGTGGCTCAGGACCGCTATATATGGCGCCGTATGGGGAGGCCTATATCCAACAGTGGACGTGTATTGGCTGATATGATGATGATGATGTTGAAATAATAAAATATTTTCTGATATAGAAATGGGCAACCCTAATTTGGAAGTCGTTTTTCTTTGTTCCACTTCGTCGATTAAAGGATTACACATCATCCCTTTTCAAGATATCGGAAGCAGAATTTAATGTTTTTAGAACGCTAATTATATTTTTGTTCAGAGTATCGGTAACTCGTGTAATTTGACGCTAATTGGAAGAGAATTTCTACAAGCATAAAGGGTCTTTCGTAGATATTTTAAGAGAGTTCTACTCAGACCATATCAAACACTTTCATTTGTTATTTGCAACTATAGGCAGACACAATTCGGCCACTTGCAACAGTTTTTTTTTTGTAAGTAGTCAATTAGAACAATTTATCAATTTAGGATAACAATAAATTTAGAGTACAATTTTTTTTTTATTATCTTGATCTAGTGCTGTTAATTAATACTGGCAAGGAGACATAAAAACCTAAGTCCTACAACGAACAACAACATTTTCAGTTAAAGGAAAATATTTTAACTAAGCCTCAGAAAAATATATTTTTCAAAGAAACTTCTGATACCTTTCCAACTGTGCAAAACAGTGGTATAAAAATAAATAGCCAGACATCTAAAAACACATTTAGTTGCACGCTTCCTAAAATTGCTACGTAGCGTCCGAAACAAAACTGTTATAGCATCGTTCAATTACACTGTGGCAACGAACGCTTGTTGACATTGGTTTACTGGTGTTTTTAGCTGTGACTTTTTAAAGTTAGCGCTGTTAGTGTATTTATCTGTGGTTAGTGTAGAATTAATTGTTTGTCTGATTTAAAAAGCACAGTCTCGTTTCAAGCGGTTCTTAGGAATTTCAGCTCTAAAAATTACTAGGCAAATATCATTAAGGCTCTGGTGTGGTTTGGAATCAGTGGATTTCATACTCCCTAACTGCGAGTGACCCATTAGACAAATAGGCGGGTACAGGCAGTTTAAGAAAGTAGCTGACGCGACTTTAAAGCCGTAGTAGAGCAGGACATAGTAGAAGATAACACCTATGCTGGGACTTTATAGAGGTTCAGTACTGTCTTTATTTTATTAGTGTTTTTATTTATGTTATTTTTATGACAATAAAGTGTTTATTCATTAATTCTTCCCACAGGTGTCGTTAGACGTGACTAAGGGATATCCACCGAGCAGTAGCGCTTCCTGTAGAACAGATCCACTAGCTAACTGCGATCTCCAACGGGCATGACGAGCATGCGGATTATGGTATAACCCCCTAATGATAACAATAAGGCGATCAACACGGGATCAGGCCTGTATCCAGCAAATTACTGATTAGGGTGTAAATGTGTGTGACTTTCAAATATTCGCGATTTTAAGTCGCGTCTGCTGTATTAACGCTTCGAAAAGCAGTTAGGCAAGCGCTTGCAGTGACACGCATACGAATGCAGTTAACTACGACCGATAATCAACGGCGGCTTTTAATTACGACCTGTCAGCGCAGATAGCCTCGGGATTTATGTCTGCAGGTCGACAGGAGTGTTTACGGTGTTAAGATTTGTTAAATGGACAGCTGCTAGCCTCCACAACTGCTTGCGTAGAATTTTGGGCAGGAAAAGCAAAAAGGTATCTCCCAGATCTTTGTGGATGGCGACGAGCAATTTTGATACCTCCGTCTATACTAATACGTCTTTACTGCTGGACCCAGTCCTTTCCCTTATAAGCCCTTTGTTGTTTTTTTGATACCTGTGTACTACTTTAGTAAGATATTGCATGCAAATAGCACATTACAGGTCAAATAAATATAGTTTTACTTATAAAAGTTACTATTAGCGTGTAGTGACCAACTATTTGGCAAAGAAAGGCTTGGCACTGGTCCCTCCAAAAAATCTTAAGGTGGACACGGTCCACCCTACTATTAAGAAATATCTAGCCACAGCTAGCCGACTCTCATTGTTTTCAACCTCTTTTTCATTTACCTAACACAATAATACTACCTATACAAATTCAATTAAACAGGTTGTTAATAAGTTCGTTAGCACTGCATCGTATGAATTCCGTCAGCATAACAAGTCTGTTATAAACTCCGTTACGTGGCACAACAAGTCCACGATGTTTGCCAAGTCCGAGCAAACAGAACTGTTGGTCAGTTATTACAAACGCCTCATTCAATGCAAACTGGAAACTCTAGCCAGTCGCTGGGAATTCTATAGCAACTGAATCACTGTAGTGCGACACGATTAGAAGGCTCCTATTTACTTCTATGGCTCGAACACAAGATTTCGTTGCGCCGCTCAACTGATCCACAGTAACTTTTGACCATAATAACACTTTTTTATACTTACGTGATCTGAACACATTATTATTAAATATTCACGAGTATTTATCGCGTTTATTTACCTATTTTTCCCGACGTTTCAACAGGTTTACACTCTGTCGTGGTCACGGATTCACTGGAGTACTGGAGCTACCGCCTCTGCGAAGCGGGGGCAGTATTTTTTGCAACTACCCTCACTTGGTCTTCAGAAATTATTGGAATGTCCACCTGCACACTCGGGCGACACACAAAATTCAGTATCCGCAACACACTGAGAAACCGGTTCAAAGCGAAAATTTACTGAGAATGTTTCCAATTTTGTCCGTTACTCCTATCACATAAGGTAGGAACGCCGGCTGTCTTTTCACATTAATGTGTTTCTGTTTGCGCCTTCAGTAAGGATTACACCTGATACGAGCCATTATAGCTATTCCGTTTCAAAACCCTTCGAACATGCTCTAGCTCATCTTGCAGATTTTCAGGGTCACAAGTCACATGAGCTCTGTTCACTAGTGAGGAGACTACAGACTCCAGGTGTCTCGGATGGTGGTGTGACGCAGCATTCAGATATCTGTCCTTGTGTGTACGTTTTCCATACTCAGTGTATGCTAAGGTCCCGTCGCATGTTACCATCACTTTGAGGTCGAGAAAAGCTAACATTCAGTTCACCACCATTTCATGTGAAAAAAAAAATAGGTAAAGGCGATAAATACCTGTGAATATTTATTAATAACACTTTTGACAACCGATGTGGCGCGGCTGGCAAAGGTCCGCCTGCGACGCAGGAGGTTGTGGATTCCATTTCCGCCCTGAGACAAATGTTTGTAAGATCTGCAAGTATTTGTCTCGCGTGTTCTGGGTATTTTCTATGTACAATAAAAATAAAATATCTATCCATCTATGTTATATTTTGTATTAAGTATATCAGTCTACTAGATGTACTTATAACAAAAGTTCTGCTTAGCTTGGGACTAGATGAGGCTGTGTGGATCGTCCAACATAATTTTTTTATTTTTTTTTATTTATCTTCTCCAGAAATATCGGTAGGCAGGTGTCTGTCAGATTCAAAAGCCTTTCGTGATACACCGGAGGTCACATCGTCACTTTTCATCAGGTGTAATTGTGGTCTAATTAAGGTCTATTAACGATAAAAGTTATAATCTATGTTAACGTTTGTAAATGACGTATGTTACTTACTCTTTTTTATTGCCGAAAGCTTATTAGGATTAAGCGCAAACAATACCAACCAAAACTTGAAGACGGATCAAGCTTAAATTTGAAATAGATGTAGGTAGTTCTTGAGCAATAAAGATGACGGCAGATAGAGAAGAGTGGAAGAAAAATACATCTTGTGCCGTCCCCACTTAGTGTGGGATAAGGGCAGGAAGAAGAAGAAGTTCATGATCAACGGCCTACTATTTTTATTTTAAGAAACAAAAACGATACGGATATTTTGATACGGAACTACGCTCCTAAATAATAAGGTGTCTAGAGCCTCTCAGTTAGCTCTATTAATTGCAGAAAGCATACCTGTTTATCAACGCAAATCATTCTCCTTCTACCTTCACCTAAATATTCGGTATGAGCCTCTCAGATTCTTAGCTCTATAAAATGCAGTGAGCATGCCTGTAGCTCTGGTAGCGCCCAGTTTGTTATCAACGCAAATAAAATTCTCCTTCTACCGGAGTATTTGGTTTGAGCCTCTCAATTTCTTTGCTCTATAAAATTCAGAGAGCATACATGAACACGTAGCTCCAGTCGAGCCCAGTTCGTTATCTTCGCCAATAGTTTTTCCTTCTACCTGAGTGTGGTTGGAGCTTCTCAGTAACATAGCTCTATAAAATGCAGAGAGCTTGCATGTACTCATGGCTCCAGTCGAGCCCAGTTCGTTATCAACGCAAATAATTCTTCTTATACCTGAGTCTTTAGTTGGAGCCTCTCGGTTTCTTAGCTCTATAAAATGCAGAAAGGATGCCCGTAGAGCCCAGTTCGTTATCAACGCAAATAAATTCTCCTACTTTCTAACTATTTAGTTTGAGCCGCTATGTTTTTTAGCTCTGTAAAATTTAGAGAGCATGCCTGTAGCTTCAGTCGAGCCCAGTTTCTTAACAACGCAAGTGTTTGCTCAGTTCCTACCTTATTTTTCACTTCGTATGGTTGGAGCCTCTTAGTCTACTAGATCTATAAAATGCAGGGAGCACGCTTGTAACTCGTCCGGTGGAGCCCAGTTCGTTATCAACGCAAGTTGTCTCTCACTTCCTACCTGATTCGTACTTGATTCTGCATTGAAAACAGTTGAACAAAAAGCTCTACAATATTGTAACAATAGGTAGAGATTACATGTTATAGGAAAAATCATGAAATTCACTTGTGGAGACTGACCAATTGCTATGATATTGATATGAGGTATTGATATGGACCAATTGAGCTACTTGTAGATTGTATGCAATAGTCTGCAGTTAGCTCAATCGTTCAATTGTAAATAGGTACTAGTTTAATTTGTTTATATTATTTGATTCCTTGTCAATAAGGTATATTAAAAAAAATACAGTTGAGTAAGTGTGGAATCAAATCCATTTTAATTAATTACGTTTCTTATAAATAAATGTAAACGAGAAAAAGGAAAGAGGATTTTGTTATGAAATTAATGTCAACAACCACCATTAAAACATTCCTCATCAGCACTAAACTTAATACGGGGATAAATCATAGATTCAGGCGTTACTTTGCGGATTTCTATTTCAAAATATTGGCATGAAAAAATATTTAGTAACCATTCCGCGTATAACAAACACTATCACGTTTATACGCGGAATTACGAAATATTTTTTCATTCTAATATTTTTTATACCGGGATATTTACCATGAATTGAGTTAAATATTGGAGGGCTCAAAACTCAGATCATGGTAGATATCCCATTTTTAACTTTAGTGTTGTAAATAACCATGATAGTTTCAAAAGTATTATTCCTCATTTGCTCATATGATGTATGTACATACATATGTACCTCTTCCAAACGACGGGGATTTTTGCCATAATCACCATGTTTTACAGGCAGATTAGTGGACGCAGTGGAGATGTTAAAATACGTCGAAGGAAGCTGCTGCCCTTCTGTCAAGTTCCATTAGTCTTACGAAATCCATGAGCTAAGATATAGGAGTCAATTTTTACGCTAGTTGTTTTCATAATTCGTCATACCATTCCTTTATTTTAAGGTCCATTACCTTTTACTCGTTTGATGATATGCTTGTCACAGGCTGTCAAATCGAACCAAACCGACCAGTTTACGCCGAGACACCGAACGAGTGCGAGAGGACCCGGACTCACCCTGATGATGTCCCTCGTTAAAGTTGTTGTATGCCGCACTCTAGCGCCACCACCTATTTTTACTGATGAATTTTCAAAATTCAATGATTTTATTAAAATTCCTCGGATTAACGGTATTATAATAATTTGGCGTGTTTTAAAAACGATAAACCGACTTCAAATTCCCTTACTTTTACACTTATTTTAAGTTTTACGGGATAAATACTTATTCCCTCGGGATAAAAATTTGTAATGAGAGTGAGAATTTATGGGACCCCTTCGGGATCGTTTTCTATACAGTAGTGCAAAAAAATTCGAAATCGGTCCATAGTTGGCGGAGATATCGCGTAACATACATACAAAAAAAGACATACAAACGAATGGATAACCTCCTTCTTTAAAGTCGGTAAAAAAAAGAAAAGGCAGCGGTGCTAGTTTGAAGCATACAACCGCCTTAAGGGATGAGATGTTGGTGTTCTTTCAACACAAATCTGGTTTGTAGTTAACCCGCTTTACATTCATAATGAAAACCAAAATCATTTGCGAAGGCTTGACCAACACGGGGATACACCATTACTCTATTTACTCTCATTATGGGCTATCATTAGGTAACCAGTCGTTAACAAAACTAACCACAGCGGAACTAATAGGAAACTCTACTAATGAGCTCACTAATCAGAACTGAAATACCATTCGCGTAGGTAAAGTTTCCCTAAACAAATTGTCTTCAAAAACTTCAAGCCCGATCCTTTTTGTTCGGAACCTGCGGTGGGTGGAACTAATGAGTCCTGCATGGTGTTTATCTATCTGAACTTTCTAGAACAAAGGGTAACATCATTAGAATACTCTACCATAGCACTTTTTGCCTAGTTTATCTACAGAACTTTCTAGAACAAAGGGTTACAATCATCAGAATACTTAACTATAGCACTATTTTACCTACACAATTAGGTAATTGTTTGTTTGTTCTCACCGGGTCTGATTTTAAAATATAATAGCTATTTTTGTATATATTTATATTTACTATTTATAAAACACATAACACTACTTACTCTAATCGTAAACCTCACAGGTTCTTGTGATCTTAAGTTTTTTGGCAGAATACCAGAGCCTCTACTGACTGGAAAGTAAGGCATTTATGCTGGGCCGAGACCTTTATACTGCTAGTCTCTTTTTAAAAAATATTATGTGCCATTGTTTGTCTCTTACTATAAGTTACGATGTTATTCAAAATCTATTTTAATAACATTTTTGTATTGCAGCAGCAAATAAATGGGTGTCGACGTCTATATCTACACATACCTACCTACTTTATTTCTGAGTATCATATGCTACTTGTTAGTTATACAGGTAACACCTAACCGATGCTGTGAGCAGACTAAACTAGAATAAAAAAATCTGAAATAATGTTACTGATAAATGATCAGTTTAATAACTGACCTGAGCCCAGAGTCCATTTGACGATAGTAACGAGACGTGATCGTGACGTCTCATATTTGTATGTGATTTGCGTAGTTCCCTGTCCGCACGATAGAGGCGCTGTACCAAAACCTATGGAAATATTAGACGTTCCACGTGATCGTGACGCCGACTGTAGTCAAAGACTCAGGGCTTCGATAGACAAGATTGGAAGGAAGAAAGCGATGCCTTTGCCTGCTTGTGATATGATTTGATGATCATATTTCCCAATATAAGCCGACCCCAAATAATTTCAGTCTTTTAACAATAAGATCTTTAGTTATATATACTTCTTTGGTTTTCAAAGGTATTTATGGTCACACTGTAGATAGATAGATACATAACTCTTTATTGTACCACACAAAATACAAAACAGAAATAAATTTTGACTATCAATGAAGTATAAAAGGCGGCCTTATCGCTTTGAGCGATCTCTTCCAGGCATCTAGATAACAACAAATGTTGACACATGGAAAAAACTTCTAGTGCTTTATTGAAGACGCTTCGTATTTAAATATTAATTTTAGATAGATTACAGTGTTACTCACTGTGAAAGTTTAAAGCTCTACATATACTACAAACTTAAAACAAAACCATATTTTAACCTAACGCGTGCTTTCAATCTGAAGTTACTCCTATAAACTTTGATTAAAATTTAATCAACTATGTAAGTGCCTGTTCACGTTGTGTTTTTGCTGACTAGCAACCCCGACCAGACTTGTAGCATAATATAGGTACAGTTAGCGTCAAATTGATATGAGCGTCTAGAGTAGTCAAAATGATCTAAAAACATTAAAACAATTCGATATGCGCAGTTTGAATCATTCATCATGTTGTAGTAAGCACCCAAAGTGTTCAAAATATCTTACTACTCATTGTTTCATATTTATATGATCAGTCAGTGTGTTCAAAATTATCTTAGCAATCAACGCTCTCAAAGGTAGTATGCAAACTCTTTTGAGTGAAAATGTTTGAAGTACCTTTAAACATTTTCACTCAAAACAGTTTGCATATCTGTGCATTTTATGCACAGATAACTTTGAGAGCTTTGTTAGCTTAGATAATTTTGAACAACCTGACTGCTCATATAAATATGAAACAATGAGTAGTAAGATATTATGACCACCTTGGGTGCTTGCAACAATATGAGGATTCGAACTGCGTATATTTTTGCTGTTATGTTCTTCAGATCATTTTGACTACCTTAGACGCTCATATTAATTTGACGATGACTGTACCTTGTACCTTTATCAAGGAAAATTAAATCGAAATAATAGAAACAAAATTGAACAAGTATTTACAATTGAAACAATTGAGCTACTTACAGACTTTTTGTACCTTGTATAGTAGAGGTAAAGTAAAGCAAAAGTAAAAAAAAAGTATTTATTCTGTGTCACTAAAGTACAAGCAAAGTTAGTACAAACAAATATAAGTCACAAGTGTGACAACAAAAAAGGTTGTCGCTCAGCATAATGCACAATAACGATAACACTACTGTGCGCTGGTTTTATGGTTATACAGAAGAATGTAATTTTTCAATATACTGATTTGATTCTAATAAAAACTCATTCGTCAATTTAAATTTTAAACATAATTTATAATTTTACTATAAAAATTTTAATAATGTGACATAATAATACTAGACAATCCACACATCTAACCCCAAATGAAGCAGTTTTCTTTTTAACAGATTTATCTAGGTTAGTTGGTACGGTTAGGCAGTTGTCTATCTAGAATCTCTTCGAAAGTTATTATCCATAAAAAACTGGGACCTAAAATACAATAAATGGAGTGTTAAAGGGTACAAAATATTTTGTACAGTTTTTGTTTTCTTTTAACACATTTTAACCGCCTAGGTTTGCTTCAAAAGTTCGTATCTAGCCATAAAAACTAGGACCCATTAAATGGAGTGTTAAAGGGTTAACAGAATATTTTGTAGAGTTTTCCTGTATCATTATTATCCTATCGCCATGTTCCTTCAATAATTTTTCGCATAAAGGAGGTCGGTATTGCGGTCCGGAGAAAGCTAATGATCTGTGAAGCATCGACTAATCGACCACTGGCCTCTGTGGGACCGCAAAATAGAACAAAGGTATTATAGTCATACCTTCTACCTACTCAAAGATATGCTATGTTAGATATATGAAGAATGATATATCATAAGATATGATATGATAAGATATGTCCTAAGTTTTTTGCTTACTGGATTTACTAACCTACTTATTCAAGGTTACACAGGAGTAAACATTGAATTTTCAACATTTTAGGCTTGAAGGTTCACAATTTTAAAGTACAGTCACCGTCAGGCCAGAGTAGCCATAAATTACTTTTAAGACGAAACTGCTCAACGAATCTCAATGAAATTTGGCAGGGAGATACATAATATATCGGAGAAGATTTCAGTTTTCAATAACTTTATTTCTTTTGGTTTACAAAATAGCCACACAGACAAGTCAAATTTTGTACTATAAACAGCTATACTTATAGTAATTATTTTCAAAAAGAAAGGTGTTTTTGATTTTCTCTTCACTTAAATTTTTGGTTCACTAGTGAAAGAAATGAAATATAAACCACTTAATTATGTATTTATATATCACTTATGTATGTGTCTAATATATGTTTATTTTACCTATCTAAATTTAAGTATAATGCGATTGAGATATGTACATGTCAATATTTCTATAAAGCTAAGCAGAACACTGAATTGCTTACATTCTATTGTCAGTACGGAACGGAGCGACATCTGGCCAAGCATCATCACTGATGTAATAATCATCTACAGGCTACTTTACTTCCATTCCAGAAATGTGCATGTGAAATTGTGAAACTGCTGGTAGAAACTACTTAGTAAGCTATAAATTAAACTCCATCACACGCCAAATGCGACACAATATCCGCACTAAACGAGAGCACAATAATATCATCCCTAGTTAATAGCTATAATAACATAAAACTTCGATCAACGAGCTATAAAACCAGTCCAGCATGAAGTTCCATAAAACTCGTGCAAACTCAATCTTCCCGCGTAGCTGCCTATAGATCCTGATTAAAAATTAATTAACAGAGTTAAAGGCCACATTTGCTTCCTAATTTCAGTGTAGACGAGCGACTCACAACTCACAAGTCAAAATTGACTAGGTTTTGATTAAAGTACTTAGGTAGTACTAACAGTAACCGACATCTGATAATAGTACTACATACTTGTTAACTTATAATCATTTATGTAATTTGTAAGCCTTTTTCAGAAATATAAAACTTAAATATCAATTTTTATTGTGTCAACCACATCATGATGAAAATGCCATAAATTTAGTCTATTTTTAATGCATCCACAAAAAAAATGCTGCAAAAAAACCATATAAACGTTCAACTCCTGATTTTTAAGATAATGCAATGAAAAATCCCAAATAAAAGATTCGGGATGGATTGAATTTAAGTATTTCAGACAAATTAAAAAACAATGCGTTTAACTACTTTTCAGTCATTGCATTAAAAATGTACAGCTACTTGTGCAAAAATGTATGGCATTACCATCATGATGTGGCACAATAAAAACCAGCATGTTGATTTCCGTTGCTCGTTTGCAAGAACCCTTTAAGTTTCGAACCATTGGAGTATTAACAACTTTATAGCCCTTAAAGCCTTAATTTGACTGCATTTAAATTTAAAAGGAATTGTCAGAATATTTTGGAATTTGTGATTAAATTTCGCAACATGAAATTGGATTTCAAGATTGAAAATTTGGAATGGTTAACGGTGTTGTTTTGGTTTTCGTATCTTGAATTTAATTAAAAGGATTACCAAGAAGTCAACTTTAGTAAACTTTACAATCTTGTTGAATATTGGTTTCAATGCAGATATTACAAAATCACAAAAAGTCAACTTACCTACATAACTAATTTGTAAGCATTTAAAATGTTGCCGTCCTTTTCTTGACGATTAAAATAAAAAGGATGGCATACTTTTTAGTGGATGAGGCCTTTGCCTTGCCGTACGAGGAATTAGGCTAGCGAAATTTTTTTTTTGTTCTCTTGTATTATTTCTGCTTAGTTTCTGTGACATCTGAAAGAACATCATTGCCTGGTTATCTAAGATAGCCATTAGCAATTCAGATCCAAATGACTCTAGTTTTACCATCCCTAAGGTGGTAGAGGACCCATCCTGGTTCGCAATTACAAGTCCGCACTAAAACCTTATTTTACTAACACAATTCTTACCTTTATACGACCTTAGCTGAGCACATGCAAGAGCCGTTCCAACAGTCTTGTAAGTGTCATTTGGTAAGACTCATTTAAGCTGAATTAACTAATTTGGGCAAAAATTGTTTCACCTTTGCTCTGTACCGTTAGAAAGGGATAATTAGGCCTTTTACCTGGCCAATTATTAAAGGGGCTTTTCTAAAGTAAGAGCCTCGGGATAGTAAATTCAAACTGTTAAATTTATATTTTTATAAATTAATTATTTTGATTAGAGAATAGTCTGAAGGACGTTTTATTAACATTCCTCGAAGTAATCCTTTATTTATAAAATTGCCTAAGACGCTTTCTATACAAGTAGCTATTTCAGTAATAATGGCGGTTCAGGATCGCTATTTGTCGACGTTTGGGGAGGCCTATGTCCAGCAGTGGACGTGTATGGGCTGATATGATGATGATGATAAAGTAGCTATTGAGTAGGTAACTATTTTTCTTAAAAAAACAAGGTGCTCTACGATTGTTCGTAGAACACCTTGTTTTCTTTGTAGAAAAGCCAATATTTGGCGGAAAAATTATGCCCATTTATCTTCATCTCAAATTAGGCGTCAGCTTCAGATTTTATTTTTTCAACGATGAAATATTGCGCTGTGATTAATTAAAGAAATCAATAGCATCTTGACTTGACTTCTTTAAAACAAAACAGCTCAAGTGCTTTCTGAAATATGCTTAGAAACTGGGGTTTGATAAAAGTTTGTCAGAAAATGTCATGTTTCTAGTTTCTCATCCCTTTTACCCCATAACTACCTGTAATTGGGGGGTCACATTTGGTGATGCCTTAAGTGTTTTTTTTTGTGTTCTTTAAGTGTATCCTCTGTTGGTAGTTCTAAATAAATAAATAAAGAACGATTTCAGGACTATAATAATATAAACCCAGTTGTTATTTTAATGAGCGTATAATTTCATATGACTATATATAATAGGCCTTGTGCATAAGCTGAAAGACTTCAAGCGAGCTATGAAGAAAGCAGTGCTCAGAGTTTCTTTAGAAGAACCAAAGTAACTGACAGAGCTCTCAGAATTTGCAGGCTGAAGTGGCGATGGGCAGGCCATATAGCTCGTAGGACCGATAACCATTGGAGAGTAAAGTAGGTTTTTGAGTGGCGACCGCGATGCAATGCGAAACGGAGTGTGGGAAGACCATTATGGACCGACGAAATTGTAGCGGGTGTTGGGAGTCGATGGATGGAGGCGGCTTAGGACCGCTATTCGTGGCGTCATTTGCCGGAGGTGTATGTTCAGCAGCGGACGTATACGGACTGATGTTAAGAAATGAAAACAAAATGAGTTTATTTGAACACATAACACGACACATAAAATACATACATACCGAAAACAATAAAACAATGTAAGCGGGTTAACTACGAACCTAGTTTGTGTTGGAAGAACACCAACGTTTCATCCCTTAACGATCCCTCGTTAAGGGACGACTTCTTCAGGGTGAGAAGTCCCTCGTTAAGGTATGAAACGTTGGTGTTCTTCCAATACAAACTAGGTTCGTAGTTAACCCGCTTACACTCATAATAAATTTATCAAACTACGAAAGTTTTTGTAGTAAAATAAAACAATGTGTTACATTATGGGTCCAAAAAGGGCCCTGTCTCAGCATTATGCCGCTACAAACCGGAGCTCGCACCGGCGCATGATGATGATGAGACTTTCATACTCCTGGCAAAGGTCTCTTTTATGACTTGCCAGTACTTTCGGTCCGTTGCTATCTCTTGCCAGTTCCTATAGTACCGGTCCAGGACATAGTTGTTAAAATATAAAAATGTCGAACAGATTTTATTTGAGTGGTGCAGGACCGGTCATTGTGGAGTGGCATATGTCCAGCAGAGGACTTCCACCGGCTGAGATGATGAAATGCGTTAAAATTTATCTTTTAATTACTGACCTCATAATCCGAATAGCTCCAAAGGCACGAGTTTAGGGTAAGTGAGGGCTGGGGTAAGTCTGCAATTGTTATAAATCTACAATAAGTTTCACACAATAGACGCGGTGAACTGAGAGGCGATGATAGGGTCGTGGCAGTGTTGGAACTAGAATTAATTCCTTATTATAATGAGATGTTTAAAACTTCATTTTTAAGCTGGTGAATCTGCAGCCTACAATAATACCATATATTCACTATTTTCAATTTTAAATGGTCCCTTCTAGCTGAAGATTGTAGCGTATGCTCTATAAACTGTATTGTGAGAATAAGCACAAACTGCCTTCTCCTTACCTTCCTTCTTATTGACAAACTATCATATAATAATTCATTTGTGTTATTGTAGGCAGTTTGTAATATGATTATTTTGGTTAGAAGCTTTATGACGACATTTCGATATGACTAGGTTGTCAAAAAAACTAGATTGCTGAAAGACTAAAGGTGAATAGAACAACATCGCGGTCGGATGGTATTGATATTTGACGATAGGACTAGATAGCGTTGACGTCTAAATAGTCATTTGTCATTTGAAGTATAGTTACAATCTCATCGGTCTACTTAGACCTGCTGGTGTAGCCTCGAACCGCCCATTATTGCCGCCCATAATTGGGCAGCTACTTCCAAAAATGACTAGCCTCGTTTCGCCCATTCTCGAACACTTTCACGATACATTGCTGCTTTTGTAAAATTAAAACGTCGGAATGTAATTTCAAATTTATATTACAAATTCTAATCAGCAAATAGCTATTTATTTTTCTGACAATATCGCCCTATGTCTTTCAATCGTGAATATTCTCAAACAACTTCATAGAGTACTATTAGACAAACAGTGCATACTAAAGGAATATCAAATTCAACTAAAAAAAACTGTGCAGAAACTGACAAATTGATACTTATTGTCAGATGTGAACTGTCACATGTAACAGAAACTTACAGATGTGACATAAACAGTCGCAAATGCAAGATACTCACGGGGAACAGTTGTTCCAGTCAAAGTTTTTATTGTTATATAGCATAAGTAGTGTGTTCAGTAGTTCTATAGATTAATACATAATCCCTAGATTTTATTTTTCCCTAGGTTTTATGGTTCAAATATTCACGTTTTGTGAAATCTAACTCAAATCTCGGTTATCCAATCTACACTATCCCGCTTTAATACGGCAAACTGGCAACACAGGTTATAAAGTTGGCAACACACTTGACACATTTTCAAAACTAATCTAAAATCCAGTGCCAAACACAGTTGCAAACGGTTTAGTTGGTAGCACAGCCCTATCCAGTGCAGCAACTATAATTTTAATTACGTTTAAACGCATTGTGTTTGGTCTTGTACAGAAATGCGGGAATGAACGCGTTAAAAATTTTTTTAAATAAAAAAATTATATTGTTCCTTTTTGGTATCACTTTGAATGAATGAGCATATTTGGTAATTCTTTCTAAGCTGTATTCAGTTAGTCCGTTTATGATAAATAATAAGGGAAAGAAAATTTTGAAATTTATACTTTAATTTCTGAGAAACAGCAAAAATCGACAATAAGCTTTCTCTTCTGTGGTTTTTGTGAATTTAAGTATCAAGTAACTGACAAACATACCAACACCGATTTATTATGCCTGCGAAGCCCCGGCTTCGCACGGGTGCAATGCTCATACTAAATTATACATATAAACCTTTCTATTGAATCGCTCTATCTATAAAAAACCGCATCAAAATCCATTGCGTAATTTTAAAGATCTCAGCATACATAGGGACTCAACTCAGCTATTCATCAACGACACAATAAGTCACAGAAAAATAATTAAAAAATGACATTAAAACTCGTGTACTGCGCAAAGTTTTTGAATTCCAACTCTAGCTAATTAAAATAAGCTCCAATTTCGAAAAAAATAGTAAGCGATGACCGTAATCAGAGATAAAATTGAGAACTTTTCGTACAGAAGGGACAAAGGTAGAGCAAGTTTTTAATCTGCCTAACAACATTCTTTAAACAAAACGAAATTCTTCTATGAATTATAGTAAAAATCACCCAACTTCGTTTTGAATAAGTGACTAAACCCGTTTAGAAAACTTCAGATTTTTCGCAGATTAAACTGAACCGGCGAAAGTCCGCCTGTGACACAGACAGAGGCTGAGCGTCTGATTCCCGCCACGGGACAAAAATTTGTACGATCTTCACATATACATATGTGGGTATTTTCTATATATATAAAAAAATATCTATCTTTGTGTGTATATAGTGTATTAATTACATTATCAGGTATCTAGCTTTGCTTACTTTAGGCTAAGATAAAGCTGTGTGAATTGTTCAGCATTTTTTTTATGCAGAAAGCTACACCGCATGTCGCTTAACACGTTATTAAATCAGTTTAGAAAATCTTCAGCTTTAATGTGCTTCGTAGAATAAACTTAAGGCTACGAACCTCTCCCAAACAGAAACGGATCGGCCCATGCGGATTTATTGTTGTTTCACGTCGAATGAAATGGGGCGCGTATGTAGCGGAAAGTACGTTTGTATGAGGGCTAAGGCTATCCGTTCCGTTCTTAAAAACATACTGAATCAAGTTTTGCACACTATGCACAGCCTTAATCTGGTGTGTAGCGAAAATAATGCGAAATTTGTTTCAAGTGACCCTTGCGTACTGTATAAGCGGATAAAAGCCTTGTAGTTCATGGTGATAAGGTCTATTTTACGGTGAGGATTATACAGGTGGTCCAATTAGGTAGTATTGTTGGATCGGTAGATGTTAATTGTCATCCAACTTGAAGTCTGCTTACGCTTACTACAATAGTGCTTACGCTGACTACAATTCTGCAGGTATGCTGTTGTTAGCTCCGAGTTTCAGATGATAGTTTTGAAATTTAATAGTACGCGTTACTTGTGAAGGATGAGGAAAGCTATGAATTTTGTTGTCCCGCGCAAAAGGTACAGTAATTTTATTTGGGAACCTTCTAGTACCGACCTAATGGTTTGTGCTAGCAGGTTCGTTCACTCGGTACCTAGGCTGTGCACAGTGTGCACATGACTAGTATTCGTTGAGAATAGCTGCCGTGACCGATAGGTCGTACTCCTGCCTAATTCAGATATTACCTCTACTCATAAGCTCGAAAACAAACTTTTACGTCTTTGTACCTAATATTAGTCAATAGTCAATTGACAATAATTTATCTAATGTGAAAGATTAAAAAAATCTCTATTTTGATCCATAGCAAAATCAAACACAGTCGTCATCCTCGGGACACTTCCCATTGTTATTGATATGGATCAGCTGAGCTACCTCAAGATTGTTTGGAACAGTCTGCAGTTACGAGCTAACTGTTTCAATTGTAAATACGAGTTCTAATTTATTCCACAATAGAAAACAGCAAAAGTAAAATAACCGCAGGGGCACGCCCTCGTCTCACGGCACTGGAGGTGGACACGGGGGTGTCATGGGATATGAAGGTGGATACAATGTTAGCTTTTAAAAACTGCCAAAACATATATATAGACATATATAGCGGAACACAACATAAAAGAGGCAAATCCCTCCACCATAAGGCTCTTCCAACAATGTTATACTGAGATTATTTGTGTAGTAAATATGTCCATGAGTGTAGATTTAAATATTGCCTATTTCTTGATATTGGAATAAAGCTCATCAATTATTTTTTTAGTAGGCTAATAAAGATTTGGTTACTCTTTGTGAGCGAAGAGTTTAAGATGACTGTGACTAGATAACATTAGGAAACTTGAATGGACGATCTCCGAAGTTGGATCCCTAATGGAGCAGTCGATCGGAACTGTTGTTTTAGATGTCTTCGATAACGGAACGGCTAATGGGTATTTAGAAACAATTGGATGGGACGGATTTATTGTGGAACCTCTTTGCTTTATTTAGTACTAGCGACCCGACCTGGCTCCGCACGGGTGCAATGCTGATACTATATTATACATATAAACATTACTCTTGAGTCATTCTATCTATTAAAAAAACTGCATCAAAATCCGTTGCGTAGTTTTAAAGATCAAAGCATACATAGGGACAGACAGTGGGAAGCGACTTTTTTATACTAGGCAGTGAAGCAGTTATTTTTTTATTATTTGTTCACAGGTATCCCTCCTTACAAGAGCAAGAACTTCAAAGAAGATAATTCATTTCGGAGTAGAATTCTGTTCTCCCAGTAGAGTATAATCTAGGAGTCTTAAAATCCCGAGTGAATAAGTTCCTTCTGAGAAAGCATGCTCCATCTTAGGCCACATCTTCACTTTCCCGAGTGAGATGGTGGTCAAACGCTTTACCATACATCAATAAAGAATAGGAGCAAAAAAAATATAGAGTTGACAGTATTTTACAGAAATCTAAGGAGATATTGATAGATGCCCTATAAACAACTAGTCATCTTTAAGATCACCTGTGCAACATTTATGAAAAGATATGAGTTTATTTGTCTAAAGTAATTTGTATGAAAAAAAGTAAGTATTATGTTTGAAAAAAGTATCACAGGATTCTAAGCAAATTCCTATTCATTGTAATCGACATAGAAAATAAGTCGCGTTTTCTGTTAACAATCATAAGTTCTTTGTTAAGTCGTGGTAGAATAGTAATAATTATAACAGTCCTTTATCAGTTTGGAAGGATTACCTTATTTCGGTTACCTATACTACAGATAAGGTAAATTATACAATAATAATATTATGCTCATTGAAAAGGATAATTGAAGTCCGCATTCGCACAAGTTGCGAACCTACACCGACAACCGCTGGGGAAAACGTGTTCATGATCAGAGACCGCTACTCGGCAAACGTAGTGTATGACGCTCTTCGGCCTGGTGGGATGATGGCCTGTGACAGACTGCAAGCACATGCTGGATGGAAAGCTGAAGACGGGGCGCGACGCTCATTAGGGGAAGCCTATGTCCAGCAGTGGACTAACATGTGATGATGATAATAAAGTCCGCACTTCTGTCTCGAGCCGGTGGCGGCGCTGCAGTGCTCAAGCTATATTACATCGTTTCCAAAACCTAAAATAATCCAATACCATTTTCAAGCACACGCGTAACTTTACCAAAAACAATAGGATATCTTTTAACTCGACAGACATCGCAATCACAAAAAACAATCGTCTGATGCCTTACTATCCAGCTTCAAGCTGTCTAGACTAAAGTACCGAGGACGTAGCATTATCCGAACTTAAACAGAAATTCCTTAAAGAGATATGGCAATGAAAGAGAGACTAAGATTTATTATACAAACAAAAAAGGATAGGAATGATTTGGTTCTTACATTTCGGGTTTAAAGTAAGAAAACAGTAGAACTGGTGACTTCTTTTATTAATAACTTACTTGGTATTGTTTGTGACTAAAAGTAGGCTTTTAATTAATTTTGATTAGTTATATTAGGACGCTTCCCACTGGTATTGATATGGACCAGGTGAGCTACCCATAGATTGTTTGCAGCAGTTGCAGTTCGCTCAATTGTTGCCTGGAAGAGATCCTGGAAGAGATCGCTTAAAGCGATAAGGCCGCCCTTTGTACTTCTTTGTTTGTTAGCATTTCCTTGTTGTATTGTATTTTGTGTTTGTGTGGAACAATAAAGAGTCATCTATCTATCTTAGCTCAATTGTTTCAATTGTAAATACTAGTTCTGATTTATTTCTATTATTTGATTGTAATTTTCTTTTTAGATACTAATGATTTTTTTTCTTCAGTTTAGTTGTTTTACGTTTTTTGTTATTTTAGTCTATAGGTTATTTAATACTGTGGGTGCGGTTGATAATAAAAGAGTTTGTATACTGAACTGAGTCTATTCATTAATAATTAACACAAATACATTAAATGACAATTACGATATTCTATTATTCAATATTGGAATACGTGTACATTGATCAGAGGCTTTAGAAGTGACTGGCGTGACAGCGGCTTGCTAATGAAAATGCTTAATTGCAGAAACGCAAATGCGCCGCGTACTATATGCTAATCTGTGTCACTACACGTTTTTAATGTACAACACAGTATGTTCTTCCCAAAAATTTCGCTTGGGTAATGTCATTATAATTCCTCTGAATAAAGTAGGTAGAGCTATTATATTATTTTACATTCGCAATATAATACTGTTTCAATCATTTCATGAAAGATTTATATGAATAAAGAGAAGAAAAAAGAAAAATATTGATTGCAAAATATAAACATAAAAGAGAAAATGAATTAATGTCGTTGGCTCGTCGCCGTGGACATAATGAAAAGCCCGCAAAAGAAGTGCAATTAGTTATTTCAATAAGCTTTAGAGAAAAGGTTGAATAAAATTACCCTTTAGAGCTCGAAAGGTAAAATAAATAGAGGTATTGCAAAACGTTTAGAATTTTACTTTGCATTTTTAAACTATTTAGCAAATATAAAAAATTTAAAAATTAATAATATATTTAGTACCAACAAATACAAAGTTTTACTTCATCATACCAGCCCATATTCGTCCGCTGCTGGACATAGGCCTCCCCCATACGACGCCACAAATAGCGGTCCTGAGCCGCCTCCATCCATCGACTCCCTGCGACCGTTACGATGTCGTCGGTCCATCGAGTGGATGGTCTCCCATGTGGGGGGGGGGGGGGGGGGGGTTGCCAAAACCATCATCGCTTGGCAGGCGGATTGGTGATCGCAGTGTTTGTGTTGAAAAATATTCAGAAGGAAGCTGTTGCCCTTCCTCTGGTAGGTTCCCTTAGTCGGCTCATACGACATCCACGCGTTGAGTTGGAGGGGTCGATATTCGTTAACGGGGCCCTACGGCCAAAGTTTTACTTAAACTATTATATTAAATCTAAACTAAAAAATAAACGAATATTAACCTAAAATATATTTGTAGGTACATTTTGTAAGGTAAGAAGATAGAGTTATTAAAATCGTTTTTTAAACGAATCTTTTTATTCTTTGGGCAAGACGTAAAAGAAGTAAACAGTACTAATTAAGAACGTTGTAAGCATCTAGTTACTGGTCTAAAAGTTATTTGTGAACATATAGAAAACTCAAACTCGTAACGAATCAAAAGGACAACGTCTGGCAAACTTTATTTCGTTACACAGTCAGAAATATTAAACAGTTTTGCGCTTCTAGACCTCAATAGAAATAAGTACAAACCTAAGGTACAATACGTAAGAAATAAAATAAAAGCAACTGAAAATTCTAAACAAAGTTGGCACTGGCGAAATTCAGGCTTTGCGGAAATTCTCTGTAACTACACGTACTTTACCAAATACACTCATCTGTGTAGGAGAAAGAGTCCTAATCCTGGTTTCATCGACATTTTATCGTTGTTTTTACTAAACTTTAAAAACTACACCGAAAAATTATCTTTATGTAACATCACTATACAGTGCCTTAAAAGGTATGCATGCACAGTACTCTACCGACATCATTTTTTCTTCTGAGGGCAAAAATAACTTTTTTATATTTTATTTACTGTATGTCATGTTCGCGTAAAATAATATTCATTTATTTTCTTTCATGGGAAAAATGTGGTTTGTCGTGACGCGTCAGATGCGTTTTCATACGAGTATATAATAGTATGGTTAGAAATACATAATTACCGTGTCTGTTGCTGTCACCATACTTAATATACCAGGAACCCTCCTTTTGACGTATTAAGACACAACACACCACACCCAATTTTGTGGTTCTAACTGATGATAGAATACTTTTTAAGTTAGTAGGTGAACAGATAAGTAAATAAATTTTATAGTATGATTAAATTAATATCAAATAATTGTTAGGTAACAAACCCTTCGCTTCATACTCGTACATTCCTCATCAAAATTCCAAAGAGGGCTGTTATTAAAAGTAACATAATTAGGGATTTAGACTCTAATTAATATTTCTCTCGAATAAACATTTTGAGGCTAACCAAACCGTTTAAGTCTTTTTTGCGTAGTAATGTGCTGTTATTAAAAAGTTTTAAGAATTAGCATACTGAGACTGAGGCCTGAGATAATGACTTGAATTGATTTTGACTTGGCAAGCTCCTATTGCTGTTCTTATAGAAGATGGGCGGTGCATATTGCTCGAATGAAGCCGGACCGATGGACGCGAAGACTGCTGGAGTGAAGACCACGACAGTACTCATGAAAACGGGGAATACCACGAAAAAGATGTCACCATCTGACAACACGCAGGCCATGATTGGAGTTCGAGGGCTCAAGACTGTCTAGAATGGAGGCGATTGGAGGAGGCCTACATCCAGAAATGTATTCACAACAGTTCGCGATGATGATGATGATTGCTGTTCTTATTCATTTCGGGAAACGGCAAAACGGGCATAGCAATATTTTGTTTTTAGGTCTCACAAGTTAGTTTAATTTGTCTAGGTAGCAAAAGAATCGACATTAAAGGTTAGAATGTAGTTATCAGAATAGGATCCTGAAATGTTTTTCTTTTTTTGCGCAGTCTTGTGTAGCAGAGAGCACAAAAGGATTTTAGAAATGATGAATGAATGGGTTAGAAAGATTAGAAAATGTCTTAACCACTGCTCTGTAAAAACAGTTTTTTTAACTTATGGCGGTAAATAAAACGTTTTGTTTGTATTTCGTCCGTGTACTTCTGATACCTCCTAACTAACAAAATAAAATCTTAGTAAGTACCTACATAAAAACTATATACTAAATAACCTAGAAACAATTTTTAAAACATTATTAGGGTATCAACAGTCTTCCCCGACATTATAATTTAAAAAATGGCAACAGATTCAGTCTTAAACACGATAACGCTAACGCTAAGTTAGCAAATTCTTAATTAGCTATTTACCCTACACATAGCCCACATAAAACTAGTATGTGTTAATTATTTAAAATCTTAAAAACTAATTATAAAAAGCTTTTTTCACTGAAATTAGAATTTTATTCTAATATTAGAAAATTATTCTAAAAAAGTTATGAGTTAGTCTCAAATATGGAAACAATTAGCTAACTTCTAATTAGTTATTATTTTACAACCTAGGAACTTTAAAGATAAATTTTTTGTGCTTCACACACATATTAGCATTTAGTAACTCCAGAATTTCTTTAGTTTTCATTAGTTAATGATCATGACGATTTACCCCAGTAAAAATAGAATGAATGACAATCTAACGAAATTACGGATTTGAGTTCTTGAAGGTGTTTGAACTTTTGGAGTGTAATAGGTAATTTACTGTTATGTAATGGGCTGTTCTCTCTTACCACTCCTATTTTGTTGACTCTTTGGGGGAGGGTTTCCCAATAGGAATCAAAGTCCAGTTTATCGCCATGTCCCAGGATCGGAAAAGTTCTTAAAAAATATATGATTTACCATTATAGCTTCATATTCGCGAGGATTTTTGCGCGCTTCATTAGTAACAGACAGAAAGTCACTCGGGAGGTGGACTAATCTGTTTTTGAGCTTTCTTTCTATAGCGCTATGTACACAGTCTCCTTCCATCTGTGTGTCCTACGTCGAGGTATTTTTGAACTATCGACATATCATGTCCTATGGAAAAGTTCAGTAAAGCGTTTGCAAGTATGTTGTAAGTATGAGGTTGATCTTCATTTAGTTCAGATTCAGAGCTTAAAGCATCATAGTTGGTGGTTCATATTCGCTATCGTCTTCAGGCGAAAAGTCTTCACAAATAGTAGTAGAAGTAGAATAATCTTGTGTAACTGATGCCACTGATGTAGGTCTTGATATTGGTGGTTCACAGTAGAATGTCCGTAGAACAGCGGCTACCTGATCTTCTAGCTCAATGAGATCACGGTTTTCACCATTGTTTACAGGCAATAGATCTTCTTGTTCAATCATATCATGGTTTTCACCATTGCTTGCAAGCATGACGTAGGGTTCAACGGCTGATTTATCCTGAATGGCTATACCAATTTGTTCTGAGGCTGATAACGCATGGCTCGATACTGTTGATGTTGGTGCGTCATCTTCTGCTTCATGGTTGACAACAACAATGCGGTTTACTAAGATGTGCGCCCTATTTCGGGACGCCATTATTATAATCCTACCAAGCAAGTAAAAAAAACTATGTAGATGAAGGTATTTATATAGGTACAATAAAAGAAAAATCTATGATTATTTACCAAAATAGTATTCCAAAAAACCAAAAGAAATATCTCCTATCTGTTCCGAATGAGAACCAAATTGTACCATGTTTACATAAAAAATATTGGTAGTGAATCCTCCTATCTGATAAAATAACCTGTAAGTAACTAATACGTCTACATTTATACGACATAAAACTGTCAAAATACTCGAAAAATTCTATTAAATAACTTTAATAAGGAATTTCGTAAAAATAAGCAGTTTAAACATACCTTATTTACTCGAAACATCAAAATATCGACGAGCCGCGTGCGCGAACAAGCAAAACTCCACACAAAGTGTTACTTAGGAGAAATTTCCGGCGAAATAATGACGATAAGTTTTAGAAGATATTTCAGACGGATTGCCACTGAACTAGGGTTTTTTTTAAAATTGGGATGTTAATGCTTTAGACGGGTTCCTACCTAAGTCAACAGATGGCATCAAAAACAAGTTTTGTCAAATTTTTAGATAGGAGGTATCAGAAGTACACGGACGATTTTGAGAAAATAATAATTAACATTCTAGGTTATTTAAAATAATAAGTTAATAAAAGAGGCCGAAATAAATAGAAAATTACAATCAAATAATACATAGAAACAAATTAGAACTAGTATTTACAATTGAAATAATTGAGCTATCTGCAGACTGTTGCAAACAATCCACAGGTAGCTCAACTGGACCATATCAATACCATTCGGAAGCGTCTCCAGCGTGTATGGCAATGCTAATGCGCTGCGCCAGATACACACCAGCTCTCGGGTCACGCGTCGCTTCGACCAGGCGCTCAAATAATTTATTTGAAGAAAAAACGTTTATCGTTAATACATTTATATAAATATAAATTGATTTGGGAGCCTCCATTTAAGCAAACATTTGCTTGTGTTAAGGGACTCCGCTATTGCCAGTGACATAGGTACATATAGAAAATTATTACTAGGGTTGTATATTTTCATTGAGATCCTATTCTGAAAGTGAATTTACTTAGTACCTGCAATATTCTTGTGTTTTATGTTATCCAGTTACCACGTGTGGGAACCCGCTGGTAAAAGCTAGGCTGAATTTACGAGCGATGAAAACATAGCGAGGCTCTTTCAATATAAATTTTATTTCGAAAAATCCTGCTATTTCTCGCGTTAGGTATCACACTAATTATATTTTAATAAATACATATATTTAATAATTTTGATACATGGATAGATAGATAGTTGTATGGAGGACCAAAACTAATAGATCGGGGTGAAAAGTTGCATACATTTATTATTGTAGTGGGGCTACTTTTTTTCCATAAATCACATGGGTATGAACATATGTAACATGGACATAAATAACATAGCATGGACACAAATAACATAGCATGGACACAAATAACATAACATGGATATAAATAACATAGCATGGACACAAATAACATAACATGGACACAAATAACATAACATGGACACAAATAACATAACATGGACATAAATAACATTTATACCAAATAAAATCAAATAATTAATTTCGGTTGTTTACCATAGATTGTTAGTACACCTACCTATATATATATACAATGTTAGTAATATATATATACTATGTAACCATAAGAACAGATTTAAAATTATTCATGTCACATCCAAATTATTATTGTAAAATTAAATTCACATAATATATGTATATAGCATGGTAATAAATAACATAGCATGGATATAAATTACAACGACTTTGTATTCCATAAAATACATGGGCTATTTTTTATTCCATATATCAGTTCCTAAAGTACCTATAAAGGTTTCCAAAACGATACAAGCGAAGCCATGGGCAGAAACTACTACTAAAAAAATACTATTAGTAATGAAGAAGAAATGAGAATTATCATTCATATCTTTGAAATGTTGACTCAAAAAACTTCAGGAAATGCTTCCAATAAATCGCTAGCAAGAAGAATGAAGCCCTAAAGACGTGAATAAGTTCCATCAGTACCGACTATCGAAGTTTGAGCTGCAGAATAAAAGTTTCAGTTCAGACAGCGCTCTATAGACTTCCCCAGCGATCATTATTCAATACTTACAACAGAGAATTATAGTTTTCTGAAAGATTTAGGTTTTGATGTTGAGTCGCCTGTAAAGATGCCAGTACTTTACGTCGCTACAGAATCTACTTATACAGGGTGTCCCACGGCTATGGGTCAAAGAGGGCAAGTAGTAGAAATGTTGAAGATAGGAAGACTTACAGAAAAGAAACATTCCTTTATTTTCTAAAATAAGTAAAACTTCAATCATAGAATTTTTTTAAATTACTTGCTTTATCCCAGTGAGTCGTTGGATGAAGGCGGCTCAGGACCACTATTCTTGGCGTTTGGGGGAGGCCTATGTTCAGCAGTGCACGTATACCTACGGGCTAATGATGTATGAATGATGATAACTTGCTTTATCCGGTAATCGAACCCACTAAAATCCAAAAAGAAAATGGTGTACTTGTACACTGTAACCCTGTATTTTTAATGGCACTGACTGATAGGTAGAGTCAATGATAAAATTCAAATCTGTCGAATAAACATATATGTAAAATTAGAGGAAAATCAAAAAGAGTAGACGGCTTTGAAAAAACCCAGCCAAGAACAATTGAGTGGTGACCATGTGAAGGCACAGTGTGGGTAGGCCCCCCACGCGGTGGACTGACTGATGAAGGTTGCGGGAAAACGCTAGATCGATGCGGCCATGATCGGTCGTTGTGGTGATCTTTAGGGGAGGCCTATGTACACCAGTGGACGTTTGGCTAATATGATAATGATGATGATGAATAGTAAAATCTCTCGTTATCTACATAGGTAATGCAGTAAGTTGAAGGCAGAATATTAGACATCCCGTATGGGTGATCCAGCCATCCCACACACCCATCACCAATTTTCCATCTATTTCTTGTTCTATAGACATTTGGTTCAAGCCAGGTAGCTGTAGTATCTTGGAAAAGGCGAAAACAAAAAAAATATCGACTTTTTGGTCAAACAGGTACCCCAGTATGCGTCCCTTAGAAGTTCCTAATAGTCATAATATATATTTCAATAGGATAAACAACGCCATAATAAAGCAAAACCATTATTTCAGTACATAGTACATAATAGAATGTATGAATGAACGAAAATCAAATAAAAATATATGACACTCGTTCAAAATATTCTATACATATTTTCAAAAGAAAGGTTATGCCTAATCCAGCCCCTCTTACTCTAGGAACCGGAAGCTCCAGAACTTTGCTTGGTCAGCGATCTGACGAAGATCAATTAAAACATTCCTGACGACTCCTTTTAATTGGAGAACTGGAAACCGATCTTTAGAAATCTACAGGTGTCCCCCAAATAACCCCAAAACAGGTGAAATTAGATTAAAAATTATCGATGAATATGTTTGCCAGAACCTTTTCTCTGTTACCAAGTTTTGTAATCTTGTCGCCACCTACCAGACTACTTTGGTGTGTGAATGTAAAACAAAAATAAACAAAACACATAAAATGACATAAACAAAACAACGTAGACGTACACAAACTGTTGCTCCAAATTGGTATTCTTCAGTTATTATACAACTAATTTCTGCCCGTGATTTCGCTTTTCCGAAGTAAAGATTAAGACAGATACTAAATTTTATCACATTATTCAGTTAAACAATATTTAGGCAAAGGTAATATTTAGTTATAAATTAATTTTAGGTCCAGAGGTTAGTTTTAATATTGTATAACATAGCAGATAATTTTTTTCTCATTTATCTCATTAATCTCATAAGCGAACCATGTGTTTTTATGAGAATAAAGTTCTTTAAACCTAAGTTAAGCCTACCTTCCAGGTCTTCCGGGGAAGGACATGACTCACTCCAAAATTATGTTAAGGTCCGTATAGGCGTGAATAGATCCCTCGGTCCACTAAAATCCATTGCAAAGATCCGATTAAAGATTTTTTTGGACCTTTGTACACTTTATTGATAACATACAGAGACACAGATTTGCTTCCGCCTTTATAATATTTTCATAGATTGGGTACCTACCTAAATACAATGACCTCTGTGGTGCTGCGGATGAAAGTCCACATGCGACGCAGGAGAGCGGGTTCGATTCCTGCCTCGAGACAAATGTTTGTACGATCTGCAGTTATTCGAGGTGTTTTGGGTGTTTTCTATGAATTACAAAAATATATATATATATCTATGAAGTATACTTAAGCGGCAAAACTGTTATAATTCTGTGACACAAGCTCTGTTTAGGGGCTAGATTATGTTGTGTGAATTGTCAAGCATTATTTATATAATAGTAGCTGTTCCCCGCGGTTTCACCCACCCTACCAGGGCAAAAAGTAGCCTATGTTACTCTCCATCCTTTCAACTGACTCTATGCCAACAATCAAGTCGATTGGTTACTTAGAGCGTGAAGGAAGGACAGGAAAAAAACAAACAAACACACTTTCTAGTTACTGAAATAGTGTCGTTATTCCTAAGAGGATAAGCCTCAACATACTAAGGTCACACTGCAATGTGAGTATATACGAATAATTATCACTATCCTTATCTAAGGGCCCAACTATATCTAAGTATATCCTATCGAAAGATGACACTCCTGTATCAGTTATTATAATCGGCTATTTGATTGGTGTAAAGTGTTTTTGATGTAAACACTTGGCACAGCGACCTACAAATTCATTACATTACTTGTCGACCGGTTACCTCTGTAATAACCTCGAGAACTATTTGGCCTATAACTACGGTAACCCCTGGGCTGTTGGTTACCTGAACCTCGATTTTGACCTCCACGGTTTTGTCCTTGCAGTTGCGTCTGCATACTTCCGTATCCTCCTCGCTGTGTAATAATTACCTCGGTAGTTATTATATCTACCCCTATTACCTGAATATCTGTGGTTATAAGCTCGTCCACGCTGTCCAAAGTACAAGGATTATTCAATACTCTGTTGGCTACACGAAGGCTCCTCATCCTTCGCTGTTCGAATTGTGTCCTTTAGGGTGGAGTAATTCCTAGCTAATCAAATCGTGCTCAGCTGTTTATCCCGCAAACCATTAGTGAACATTTTATCGCTATCTTCTCATTGATACGACGTAGTATTTTGTACGCTTCCTGGTCATTTGACTGCGAAATTGTCAAATCTACAAACAACTTCTCTAATTTGGCTCCATACTTTTCCATGGTCATGTTTTTCTGTCGAATTTGCATTATTTCGTTATGAATAGCGGTACTTGACTTTTGAGTCAGTAAATGAAAACGCATATCATTGACTAATTCCTCGCATGTTTTATAAGATTTAGACAACCTCAACTTAGCACTTTCATTCAACCTTGTTCTCAACACAAAATTTATGAGCATTGACTTACCTTCTGGTTTCAACGCAGAATCGTACAACTCAATAGCATCGATGAGACTTTTGGTGACGTTCTTAATTACCTGTCATCATCGGCAACAGCGAAGTCGCCGTTCTAAATTCAAAAGACTCCATATTGGTGTTTTGGTTACTATCCTCACTACCTTGTGAATAATTTTTGGCAGAAAATTCCTCGATATCTTTATATAGTTTTTCAAACGAATCGCAATATGACTGAATATCCTCTAATACACTTCCTACTATTTATTTTTTATCTATCTGTTCTGTTAAAATAACAATACATGTATCAAACTGCTTTCTTAACTCTACTGCTTCATTTAATTTCTTATTCAAAATCTTTTCTGTTCTGTTACTGTAATTTAATTTTAGTAAATTATCTTTTAAATTTTTAAGCCTATAAATGGTCTTAATTTCGCATGCCATTTATCATCACTGTATTACTTTAATTTTTATAATAAAAATATAACTTTCCATCCAAAGGTTGCCTGGAAGAGATCGCTTCTAAGCGATAAGGCCGCCCATTGTACATGTTTTATGTAATGTCTATTTTTAATGTTTTCTTCGTGGTGTACAATAAAGAATTTTGTAATTGTAATAAGGTACATTACCATATCTCATAGGTTTACTCTATGAGATGTGTCCTCAAAACATCACTAAACTATTCACCATAATGTTCACCGAACGAAACCATAGTTCACTTAATTACGATACTCTTCCTAGTAACTGTTCTCTTCTCTATAATGTTCCTTCAAAATATCTCCGTTCATTGCTTCACTCCGACTTCAGTATAAATAGTCCACGTACGTAAAAAAAAATAGAAACACATATTCGGATTGATTCACTTTTAGGTACACTTTTGTGTTATTTTGATGAATTTATAATATCCTTTAAACACTTTATTTAATTTACTTCACGTAACACCATACTGATCGATCGGCGATCAGCTACTTGTCTCGACAGCTGCAGGCTCCGCAGGGCTCCTCTAAGGCTCTCGGCGCCGAGCGACGAAAAGACCGCCTCAAATTCTGTGTAGTAAATTCGCTTCTTATCCAATCGTGGTGACATTTCTTGTAGATCAGGTACAGTCCATAAATACCAGCCATCGCCAAAATCGTGCACATAATGTACATCACCATGCTTATGTTGGATAGATGGTAATCCGTGCTGTTTGATCCACCGGAGGCATTTTGAGTGATAAAAACCTCATCCTTTTCGATTTTAGAGAGACACATTTTTATAACTTCCAATTATTAAGTCACTTAGTTATTACATCTTCGTAACGCGATCTCTCCTCCGCTCGATACCTTATATGGCAGGGTCGCCATGTAGGGTTCGATGTTAGGAGGCTTGAGTGAAACGACTGTGTGAGACTATGGTAGGTTTATTACTGAACAATCCATACGTACAGATGTGCATACCTATCCTATTTGGGCATACAGTACACATTTATTATTGATTTATTATTATACTACTGTTCCTGCCTATTTACTTCGATGTTCATTTGAATTGCTATAATATTTCAGGAAGTCAACAAATATTCAACTTAGTTGGAATCTCGGAACAAATTATGAATTCCAAGCTTGTTTGTATTGTAAAGCAAATAATATCTGTTGCTTCTCGTTGTTTGTTTGACAGTAGTGGGAACAAAGGGTCCACCAGAAAACCGTGTTATAGCTAATACATAGGTACATCGTAGGTACATAAGTATTTATATACCTGCATATGTTTTTGGTAATTTAATAACTAAATAGTATCGTACAATATCTTGTCAACGATCAAAATCTATGAGATAAATTTTCGATTTTTATTATATTCTAACAAAACAAACGGAAACATGAAGAAGTAATAAAAAAAAACATCCACTTAGTTATATAGCATAATAATTATAAGAGATGGGATAAGTAGGTACTTACACAGATGTGCAATATTGTACAAACTTTTTTTTATTAAACTTATGCGATTTCTATCAAAATTAATGATTTTATTTATCAGTTATTGTCTTACCCAAGGTACGTGATAAATACAAGAGCTTATTAACATAAAAAATAATATTTTCAGTTGAAAATCAAAGACAGCTCCGCTCAGTTCAATTCTGCAAATACATACATAATCATAATCAAAAAAGCTTGCCTGTCAATATTGCAACAATTCTGAGGGATTAGCTGATGTTCTGTTAATCCACCCAGAAGGGCGCCTAGCACGAACTACTCGTTTACACTGCACTGGCTATTAATTTGATACAAATCTACATTTACATTCATTAGCAGCAGGCGGTAGAAGGAAATTGGACATTGGTCTCGATTGCACATCATACTATGGATTGCACATTATAATATAGAAATTTTTTTTTTGCACGTGCATCGGCTGCTATAGAATTAAAAAAAAAAAACAAGAACCTGAAATGAGTTGTGCTTGGGGGTTGTGGTAGATGGTACTGGTTGGTCCCCAAACAGCCCTTTGATATTGGTATTTGGTATGGTTGGTGGTCAAGCAAATTTACTGATATGGTTAGTACGGACTATATTCACAAGACATACGTTATTTATGGTTAAATAGCTGCCCGCACCTTTGCCCGCGTTTTATCGGGATACAAAATACCCTATAATGTTATTCCAGGTCCAAAACTAAACTCATACCAAATTTCAGCCTAATCGGTTCTGTAGTTTTTGCGTGAAAGAGTAACAAATATCCATCCATACATCCATCCTTACAAACTTTGACATTTATAATATTAGTAAGAAGTAGGATAGGATTAAACTACTGCCGCCAACTTATGGTGAAAATGGTTTGGTGGTAGGAAATGGTTGAAATGGTAATAATATTGGTTTAAACACGCGATGATGTAGGTCGATCGCGGATTGAGTAAAATTTGGTAACGCGAGCAAATACGCAGTCAATTGCAAGCGCAGGTAAAATGCATATATTCTGCGTGGTCGATTTACCAGAACAGAGCCAAAACATAAGAATAAGAAAGGTAAAAATATGATACGTTGTCGTAAAATTTTTAAAGCCTGAATTCATCATAAGTATTGTTTTACATGTAGATGTAAACAATACTTACGATTAGGATTTGGGTGTTGACCCAACCATCATCGTATAGCAGTCCGTAACACAGGCTCGACCTAGTACGGCTGCTAAAGTTCATGTCATTGTAATAAGTTGTGTACCTACTACTAACTATAAATTCAATTTAAAATTAACTAATTAACCTTCAAATGATTACGTACTGATTGTCTGTTTATGCTTGTAATTAGCTCATAAGTTTGTAATTATTTTAAATGTGCCTTTTGTCGTAAATAAATCTTTAAATCATCATCAGCTCGTATCTACTCAGATACGGGCTGATGATGATGGTGGTTATTGTTAAAAATATATCAAAGTTTAAGACAATTATAAAAGTTACAGGTAAAACAAGTTCCTAGAACCCACCGCATACAGCAGCAACATACTAAAAATCTTATCTGAACGTTCCAACTCGTTCAAGTATTTATGAACACAAGTGAAACACAGAAGCGATCTATTGTAAGCCTTCCGTTGTCAGGCCAAGTTCAAATTGAACCAGCCAAGTTGAGGTAAATTGAAAGAATTGGTAAGTGATTTTGTAAGTACCGTTCCTTGTACTTGGCTATGTCTGGGAACTTTGTGTCTTGTGGGAAATTCACGAAATCTATGTATTTTAAGAGAAGAAAGTTCAACGTGAAGTTTATTGAAGAACCCAAGCATACGATTTATAGGTATACTAGCTGCTGCCTGGGTCTTCGCCCGCGTTTTATTATGATAAAAAATAACTTATTGTTATTCTAGTCCCAAACTATATCCATACCAAATTTCAGCCCAATTAGTTCAACAGTTTTTGCGTGAAAGAGGAACAAACATCCAAACATCCGTCCATTCTCACATGACATTTATAATAATATTTCCTATATTAATAATTTGTAATAACAATAATTTGTAGGATTACTTTCTATTGATATTGTAACTCTAAGAAAACAATAAATAACTGCTGCCAGCGTCTTGAGGATTCCAACTGATAAATAAATGAAGCTACCCCTACATTCTTTGCAACAGTCTGCAGTTCGCTCAACTGTTTTTGTTAAACACTAGTTCCTAATTTTCTTCCTTTCTTTGATTGTAAATGCGGTGTTAGTTCCTGTTTACTAACGATAGGTAGATATAATAATATGGAGTGTTTTAAAAAACGATAAACCGACTTAAAATTCCCTTACTTTTACACTTATTTTAAGTTTTGCGGGATAAATACTAATCCCCTCCCCTGGGGATAAAAATCGCGTAACATACATACAAAAAAAAACATACAGATGAATTGAGAACCTCCTTCTTCTGCAGTCGGTAAAAAATTTAAAGCAAATACATTTTTATTTATTTATTTATCAAGAAATCTAAAACGAACATTCAATGCAAGTATTTATCAACCACCATCCCCTTGTGAAACCTCCAGGGGTAAAACGATATATCTCGCAACTAAAATAAATGTTACCCTGCTGTAGACATGTGAGAGATCAAGAGACAAAGCATTAACTAAATTAAGTTAAATGGAGCCGTTTTGTGAGATTTACAGTTATTTATCTTGGCAGGTTACTTGGAGAAACGGTACCTGTTAGTTGGATGTTAAATTGAGACTAAAGATGTCTAGGTTTTATTTGACATTTAACGTACTTTTTTAAATTTCTCATTGATTAATCTCTCTTTTGGAATTTGTTAAGGGGTAGAGAATTAATAAATGAATAAATGTACACTTTATTGTACCTAATTGAAATTAACATAAATAATAAAATAAGTATAGAGGTACAATGTTGCTAAGAACGATTTCTGCCAGGCAACCTTGAATGAACTAGAGAATGCTATCTAGCATTATGTTCGCCCACGTACAACTTTTGTGCAATGAAGTATATTATATGTAATTATTTTTGATGGAAAACGGTAAAAAGAGCAGATTGTGGAGTTTTAGGTCTTTAAACCTAAACAAAATCATCTACACAAAATCGAAAAAAGGTCTACGTACATTAATCAAATACCGCTAGCATACAGCATAAAAATGTGCATTCAAATTTAATATGGGCTTGATTTTATAGGACTAATAATAAGTTATGTGAGGTTTAATCCTATTTTTTGTCGTCGGTTATCCGTGTCTGTATACACTGAAGGTCCTTCCTGAAAACCAGCGTTGCTCAACATTTTTGGAGTAACATTAAGTTGAGGTGGGGGCCTATTGGTTCACTGGGTAGGCACGTGTTATTTTAAGGAAGAGTTTAAATTATTTCTGAAAACCTTTGTATACATAAGCGTTTGCCTTTGTGAGTCAATAAATACATTTTCTTTCTTCCTTTCTTTCTAAATTCTCTATCATTATATAAATAAATTAATGCTGGACAATCCACACAGCATCATCTAGCCCCAAGCTAAGCAGAGCTTGTGTTATGGGTACTAGATGGCTGATTTACATACTTAATTTATTACGTTGATAGAAGCTTTGTAAAATGCTTTGTAGCAATTCAACAATAATCTATGCACCAATTTGTAAAACCCAAGAGAACAGTAAGGCATATCCGTAAATACATCCAGATCTCAAGAGAGCAGCCCCCAGCCAGTTAAGGGAACCGCAGTCGAACGTAAAATATTGCAGAACCTTCACGTAAATTCTTCATGTTGGACACGTGGTCTAATAGGATTTTCGGTTTAGAGATTTTTATCTTACAAATAATTTCTTTTAAAATGAGATACACAACATCATCATCAGCTTATATACGTCCACTGTTCAATATAGGCATCCCCAAACGATGACACCACGAATAGTGGTCCTGAGCCGCCTCCATCGAACGACTCCCTGCGACCGCGACGATGTCGTCGGTCTTCCCACACTTCGTCTCGCATTGCATCGCAGTCGCCACTCGAGATCCTTTACTTCCCAACGATTATCGGTTCTACGAGCTTTATGTTATGCCTTCAGGTCTGATCGGTTTTAGGGATTTTGGGGATCAGAATTAGTTGCACAAGCAACACAGACACAACCAACTTAGGATTTATGTAAATAGGTAGACAAATCAGTCTTCTTCTGGATATCCCTCAGCCTCCTCAATGAGCCTGCAACATCTTTCATATGATGATTTAAATGATTTTTTTACATTTTAAAACAGTTTTTTAAATTGTATAGGTCTCATACTATGAACAACTAAAAACAATTATCCCCTCAATTTTACTGAAGTTTACAAAACAATCCATCTGAAATGTATGTAGCGTTTCTAAATATTGATCTTTATTTTACAGGAAAAATATTGAGAACTCTTTAAGAAGAACAATTTTTGAAAACAATTCTCAAAAACTATTTTCAGAAGGGGCTATGGGCATTGAGTGGGGTATCAAATAAAAGGTATTAACTTTTACATATCAAACTTTTTTTGCAAATTGTCTAGGCTTCATACTTTTTGAAATTTGTGTACTTTGAAAAAGAGTAGAAAAGTTTACCAGTAAGTACCCCCTAATCTCCGAAGCATGCAGAGATCCATCTGAAATGCTAAACCTACTGTTTTAGATAGTCATTTTAAAGCGGTGTTTCTAACTGGTAACTATAATATTATTTGTATATTTCAAAAAGTTGGAAACCCTCATAACTCAAGTCAAACTCGCACTTGACGGATCTTGTTATTTAATAACTTGAAGTTAAAATCTCCTCGAGCACACAGCCAAAAAAGAAAACCCCTCCAATCTCAAATCAAAACAATAGCAGACAATATTCTAAGAACCGTGTAAGCCGCAATGTTTTCCACTGTATCTTAAAAGCTCAAGCTCAATTCTTTAGTGTAACTCCCTCAACCATTTGCATAATCACTATACCTTTAAAAACCCCTGCTTTAAAGTAAACTTCACACATTTTATCGCGCCACTAAGACTCATGCATTCAGCATCAAAAGGCGAACTAAATTACGCTCTGGCTCTATTGCGAAACGGAAAATTATTCCGCTACGTTCTTCTTATGTTAAAAATGATGATTTTAAGCTGGTTTAATGCTTTGTAGAGTTTTAAGGGTGTACATATTGTAATAATACGTATGTTATTTTATGTTGATTAATATGACGTAAAATCTTTACAAGCTCCTCGTGGCTGAGTGAAAGGTGCTGCGTAAGGTCTTTGACCCGACCAGAAACTAGGAGCTAGAGGACATGTATGCCAAACCAAACGTCATAGGCATCTCCAAGAGCGTTCTTCTCCACTGGCTAGGACACGTCTAGAGAATGGAAGAGGATCGGGCTGAGGCATATGAGGGGAAACCATCGGGGCGTAGACCAGTCGGATCGACGAGTTCAAAACGATCTTCGCGAACTTGACGCCTATAGCTGGCGAGAGACGGCTCAGAACCGAGAGGCCTGGAGAAGCCATGTATCAGCCAGTGTGTACTTGATTTATGCGCATGCTGCGGCCGCCTATAAATTAGAGAGCACTAGACCTACGAACCTTTTCATTGTTATTTAATTAATGTTTGTGTTATCTCACTAGTTATTTCAGTTATAATTTTGTTAATTTTGTATTTTTTGAGTAGAGTAAATTTTAGTTTATTAGGCCATGTACATATGTATATACATGGCTAAATTTATTATATAATAAATAGAAGAATGTAGATAACTTTAGTATCCATTATGTTTTATTTTATGTGACTTAGACTTTACTTGTACGTACTGTTTGCTGGTAGTATGGTCGCTGTTTATCTCATGAAAATATTTTTTATCACAGTATGCAAAGACTGACCTAGTTGGCGTCAATTTAAACTGGGTTATTTTTTTTATGCCAACGCTCATTGTGAACGTTGAAACTGCTAGTCTGCAATCAACAAGGATTGGGATTCGATATTAAGTGAAAATAAACTGTGGCGCCCTTGCAGTTCACATAACCGTAAACTTTGTAGTGACGAGAGTAGAATTTTCTTTAACAATGGAATACTTTTGTAAAGTAATTAAAATGTAAGGGAATTAAACAAATAATTTTATTGTTTTGAAAAAACTAAAACTGACTTATTCCTTCTTAATTTTACACTGTTTTTAGGTTTTGTGGGATAAACACTCATCATCATCATATCAGTCCATACACGTCCACTGCTGGATATAGGCCTCCCACATACGACGCCAAAAATAGCGGTCCTGAGCCGCCATCCATCGACTCCCTACGACGGCTACGATGTCGTCGGTCTATCGAGTGTATGGTCTCCCAAGTAGGGGGATAAACACTAATCCCTCAGAATTAAACATGCGACCACCTCGTGTTTTTTTTCTATCAAATAGCGAAAGTATTTTCGAAATCGGTCTATACTTGATGGAGACGAACTTACACAAGCCGAAGCGATAACCTCCTAATTTTTTCAAAGTCGAAGTTTTTTAAGTTCATAGATAATCCAACATTTTTGCGTCTTGTGTTGAATATCCCACGAGTGAATCATGTACGGAGTAAATTACTTGTGCAACGCTCGTCGATGAAAGAAAAATTGATAGCTGAGAGTTTTGAATAGATATTCAGAAAACCAAATGGTTCTGCAACTAACGAGGACGAAATGGTTTCTGAAGAACATATGAAATAGTATGAAGTGCTGTGTTGTTTTGTTCTACTGGTGAATGAAATGTAATTACGTAATTATTTAAAAACACTGGGATACATTTTGAAATAAGCGAACAGCATTAAAAATATCGTCATTTTGTTTAAAATAAAACTTTTTAAGATTCAGAATATTTTTTACCATCAGGACTATTCCTCATAAAAATCTTAGGAACCCTGACTAAAAGATTATTAAGATACTTTATTGACAAAGAAAATAACAATCAAATAATATAAACAAATTAAACTAGTATTTACAATTGAAACAATTGAGCTAACTGCAGACTGTTGCAAACAATCTACAGGTAGCTCAACTGGTCCATATCAATACCAGTCGGAAGCGTCCCCAAGACGCTGGCTGCATTGCCTCGCTGTATGGCAATGCTGCGCTGCGCCAGATACTCACCAGCTCTCGAGTCACGCGTCGCTTCGACCAGGAGCTCAGATACTTTCCTAAAATAAAGATTATATTTGTCATCTATTGTAGCTGCGGATATAATAACTTAATAACAAAAAAGCTCAGCAATTACTTTACAGGACACAGTACAAAATAAAAACCAGATGCAAATCACAACCGAACAACAGCCGTATAACGATGCTCATAACAACTGGAATGGTTCTTCATGTCATGTAATTATTGTCATGCGTTGGTTTTTCATGTCATGTTATATTACTTTTATGCCTTCATTTACGAGAAAATATCATTTAAAACAAAGAAGCATATTTTCCCTACCATTATTTTCAAGGTTAATAAGTAGATACTATTTTTTTTATTCTTCGGTATTTCCGAGTACTTTTGAAGTTAAAAAAGCAGTTACACGTGTTTTTTTTTTGTATTGGTAATGGTAATAAGCGTTTGACCACCATCACACTTAAGAAAGTGAAAAATGTGGCCTAAGATGGAGCACGCTTTCCTAAAAGGAACTTATTCACTCGGGATTCGAAAACTCCAAGATTGTACTCTACCGGAAAAACAGACGCAGAAAGTTCGTTCCACTATTTACCGACACTTATAATGAAAGTAGAGCGGAAACGTGGTTGTGAGCAAATAAGGACAGGTTAAAAAACTGTTAGCCTTAGATGTCCTGTCAAAATCACTTTTGAGAATAAATTTGCCCGATCGATGCCTCAAACGACAAAACATATCAATATAAATAACTAACATTCTATAATTCCCCTACACTGATCCTGAGAAGAGAGTCGATACTGAGAAGTTTCAGTGATTACACTGCACTCAATCTTAGTTCAAGTATTCTACCGAAGTTCCCACCTCTGTTTGATGTGAGATCCAGTCTCATCCAGTTACCAAGTTATGCGCTTGTTAGCTTGTAGGTTGGCCACTTGAATAGCTAGCGACGACTTTGTTAGTTTTGATTGGGTTCGCTTGTGGTAGACAAACGAAGTTCTATATTTAACTATGGATAGTATTCAGTATTCATTATTATATTGCGTATTCAGGTGATTTTCGGCGATAGTTTCGTTTTGTTCTTTTGAGTTGTATTAGTATGAACTAAAAAAAATTATTCGTTTAGTGTATTTAGGGTCAGCACCTGCGTCGTTTTGAGAAAACCGTAAACCGGCAATATGAGTTTTTTAATCCTTAATACAAAATGACATAACAGTGAGTAAGTTTACGCCTAGATTAAAATAGTTTCAAAGCTATAAAGAGTTCCTATTCAAGAAAATTTCAACTAAACTTCGTTTGTAGTGTTCTTCAAGCAGGCTCTCTATCAATACTGCCTCAAAGGTATTGTGTAAGAACGGAAGTAAAGGACGTCTTTGGTTGGACTGCGCTTTGACTCATCGCAAAGGAAAAGTAAGGTCGCTTTTTCAGTGTACATACCGGAGGAGTGAAAGCCGGTTTTTGACCGTTTTTAAAGACACTTTAGACAGCCCGCCGCCGCACGCGATATTTTCTTTATTTTCTTCCAAAACCATAAGTATTTATTTTATTCTACTTTATAATGTGTTACTACTAAGTTATCTTTTAGTTGGACCAGTTGGGCTATCTGTAGCTTGTTTGCAACAGTCTACAGTTAGCTCAATTGTTTCAATTGTAAATACTAGTTTATTTGTTTATATTATTTGATTGTTATTTTCTTTTTCAATAAAGTTATTTTAGTAGTTATCTTTTAGTTAAATTTATTTAATGGTATTAATAGCTATAATTAACTAAAACTGCCCTCGCTCGTATATCCGCACCCTTCAACAAAAATACGTATACAACCTAATTTTGAATTGGATAGATAAATAAATAGACACAGAATTTTATTTGGGTAAAAAATAACAATAACGTATTTGGTTAAAAGTGCCTTGGAGCATATAAGGTTTACCTATTTTTTTATTTTTATTTTCTTAATGTGGCTTTTGTGTCACAGCGGCCATGGTAGGCCTATTGTGATCGCCACTTCGAGTGTTCACCCTTGGAAGCTGCGGCGTTTATAGTTCGCCACTTACCCTTGCAGCTGCGAGGAACTGTAGGATTCTCTTCGGGGAGGTGTCTCGTAGCTCGTCTGGGCTGAGCAGGTGCTTGCCCAGATGAGTGCTACGTTTTTGCATCAGTGCTCCACACTCTCCTAGCAGATGGAGGGGCGTTTCATCTGCCTCCTCACAGAGTCTGCAGGATTTTGTGTCGCATAGCCCCAAATTGAACATGTGCTTGTTAAGGCGACAGTGTCCGGTTAGGGCTCTTGTCATGATGCGAAGGTTGTCTCTGCTTAGCGCTAGGATTTGGTTGGTGCACCGTTTATCGAAGGCTTTGATCAGAACTTTTGAATGTCTCATGCCGTTGGAATTTATCCAGAGCTTGGTAGATTCCTCGTAGCAGGAGTTCAAAAAGATTCTTTGAGCCAGGCTTTTTGGTACGCCACAAAACGGCTCGGGGCCAAACTGAGTCCCCTTGGCCCCGGAACGCGCCAGTTCATCGGCACACTCATTGCCGTTGATTCCCGCGTGTCCCGGTACCCATTTTAGGACAACTCTGTTGTTCAGGCCCAGAGCGTTCAGGCGTGATAAACAGTCCTCGACTAACCTGGACGTGATGACCTTCGAATCCAGTGCTAGGAGGGCAGCCTGGCTGTCAGAGTTGATGAAAATGTTTTGGTTGGCGTATCGCTTTTGCAGATTTATATCGGCGCACTCAAGAATGGCAAATACTTCTGCTTGGAAGACGGAGGCGTAGTTACCCAGGTTAGTGCTACTGCTGAACCTAGGTCGCTCTCCATACACTCCAAAGCCTACGTCCTAACCAATTTTGGAGCCGTCTGTGTACCAGGATAGGCTCCCGTCCTTGCAGAGTAGTTGGTTGTTTGACCAGTCTTCTCTGGAAGGCAGTTCCACTGTGTAGTGTTTTTCAAACACATGTCGTGGCAGCATGACATCAGTGGTCATGCTTAGGATGGGTGATTCCAGAGTAGAGTCTTTCAGAGATCTCAGTTTCTGGGAGAGCCAGTTCCTTCGGCCCAGGGTGCTGGCCCTATACATGCTGGTCTTTGCCTCTTTTTGTATGTACATGTGAAGTGGAGGTAGTCCCGGCAATGCGTTTAGTGCCAGCCCCGGGGATGTGGACATGCCTCCCGTGGCCATAAGGCAAGCAGTCCTTTGCAGGCTGCTTAGTTTGGTGATTGCAAGGTTTACCTAGATAAAGAGTTTATCGTGTACAAAAGTTTCAATTTGTGTATTTCTAGATTTTTTTTTAAATAAGTAATGTAGGTGCAATGTGCAATGACCAATAGTTAATCAATAATTCCGTGACGTCATGAAACAGCTCTGTCATAAGACCAGAGTTTGTTGTACGTTGACAACCAACTCATGCACGGACTGTTAGGTGATTCAAGCAAACTGTATTAGGTCGCCAGTTGGGTCCCTTGATGTTTTAGTCCACTCGACGGCACAAGGTTCATGTAGGTTTTTCTCAACGTCGTGCTTCCAGCAGCAGTACCTCGGAACGACCGATAAGTCTTCGGGCGAACCATGTACGCTCTGCTTGCTGCCAAATCTATTCTGACTACATGATTGACATCGTCATGGTCGATAGTATATGTCTGAGTTACAAATAAACGCGTCTATGTCTATTTTTCAGCCTATCATCACCCACTGCAGCGCAAAAGCCTGTCTCAGTTTTTCCAAAAACTAAGAGCATAATAAAATCAAAATTTCCAGGTTTTATATCTTGTGCAGGCTTTAGCTTTACTTGTCTGCATAATAGAAACGTTATATATATGTCATAATAGAAAGTTTTCCGGCCAGATGGCCGGAAAACTTTAAGCTCCGAGTGAAGCTTGGGGATGAAACCGAAAGTAGTGCTAAGTCCTTTAATAACTAACAACGAAGTTTGGATAGGAAAATGTAATATCCAAACAGTATGCAATTTTGAAATGGGGAACTTATGTAAATGCTCTAACATTTGTTGTTACAATTTTATTCATGTAAGGATTAGCTGTCCTGTAGACTGTTGTTTTCAACATTTATTCAATGATCGGCTAATTGTTGCCGCAGAACAGAGGCGCATCACTTCTACACAGCCCAAAAATGTGTATTCAAATGTGGGCTTTATTTTTTTTATAGACCACAGGTTTCTGCGGTCTCCACACTAGGAAAAGTCTGAATCGCGTAAACCTGTAATGTCATATGAATCCAACTAATGCCGATAGTTTTTAGTAACCAGCGGGAGGTAAATCATTTTTTTTTTAATTTTGTAGGAATAGCTTGCTTGCCGTGCTAGCTACTTTATTGAAACGCTGTCGAAAATTCTCACCTACTACCGATCTTCCGAAGTCCGCACAAAAACAATAAAAAATCAGCATAGTATCAAATTGCAGGACCCGCATGGTGCACAAACGTAAAAGCGAAAATGATAACCCTTTTGCTACAGCGTAGCACTCACCATAGCATTAGCAGCGGCAAAGCATTCTGTAGCACTAGCTACAGCGGCGTAGCATTCTGTAGCACTAGCTACGGCGACGTAACATTCTGTAGCACTAGCTACGGGGGCGTAGCATTCTGTAGCACTAGCTACGGCGTAACATTCTGTAGAACTGTTTACGGCATAGCAATAATGTGCGAGTACCCTTTTGTGCAACTGCATGGCGGGGCTTACCTTTTACGTAACTTGTTTTGTTTTTATTGCGTCTTGAGTTTCCTAGCTGATGATAAACCAGGTCAGAGGAAGCTTTTCCCCTACCCCTCATTAATATTCTTACAAATTTCGGTGGATGGTTTTGAATTTTTCAATATGTTTTCAACAGCTTAATAAGAACAGAACCACTTCAGAGTTCATACTAAATTAATACGGCTCTTAATATTACCCACCCTCAGGGAAATTATTAAAAAACGTCTAAAGAAATCATATTATTTTATTATTTATTACGGTATCTCACGAAAAAGTAAGGGAAATTGGATTCAAGAAGCACTCCGAAAGTTCTAATGAAAGAGAAAATCTTTGGTTTTTTCTTAACATTTTCTCAAGTGGAGATATCGAGTAAATAATACCTTATCAATACATAGCTATGCCTGTACTTATTTATATCTCAAGATACTGTGTGCTTTTCTCCATAAAGATAATTGAAATTGTTCCTTTAACCACATAGGTCGTAAAAACACCACAATAAAGTTGCTAAGACTTTTATTGCCACCATATTACGAATGAAAAATTCAGAAAACGGGATTGCTTTTAGTACGGAAATGTTCTTAGCTTGGAGGAAGTAAGGAATAGACTCGAGATTTAAATCAATATTTGTTTTTATCATTTTTTTATACCCTACTAGCTGCTGCCTGTGGCGTCGCACGTGCTTTTCATGTACCCTATGTGTGTCACCGGGATACCATCTAACTCGCTGCCAAATTTCATTAAGATTTGTTCAGCCGTTTACGCGTGAAAAGGTAACATACAGACGGACAGATGTAACTTTCAAATATAAATTTTAAAGTTAATCATCATCATCATCAGCCCATACACGTCCACTGCTGGACATAGGCTTCCCCCGTACGACGGCACAAATAGCGGTCCTGAGCCGCCTCCATCCATCGACTCCCTGCGACCGCCACGATGTCGTCGGTCCATCGAGTGGATGGTCTCCCATGTAGGGGGAGATTTTCCATAATCACCGATTGGTGATCGCAGTGTTGGTGTTTAAAAATACTCAGAAGGAAGCTGCTGCCCTTCCTCTGGTAGGTTCCCTTAGTCGGCTCTTACGACATCCACGGGTTGAGTTGGAGGGGTCGATATTCTATTCCGCGGCCCCACGGCCAAAAAGTTAATATTAATAATATAATATACTCGTAGTAGTATATACTCGAAGGCATTATCGTTATTATCGTATTGGTCATTTATTTTTCAAAATTATTTATTTTGTATGCATTAAATCACCCACTATTCCTATACATAATTTTTAATTCAGGATCTGAGAAAAAAGTTTCCCTACTCGATATGATCAATAATTAATACCTTTATCTTGTTGACTATTTTTCATTTATTTGCCTTTTGATAACCCAGCCATTTTGGACTACCAAAATGGCTGGGTTATCCGGATTTAGGGATTTTTAACTGTCCGTACCTCAATAACTACAAAATAGTGCTCGGCTGTCTGCGCACCGTCTTGCTTCTTGCTTGCGTCTTGCAAGTGCTCGGCTCACCTCGCCTTAAGTCTAGTTTATATGCATAACCTCTCTAATTTATACGCATTTTCAGTGTCCATACTAATAATATCTTGGTTGAGGAAGGGCTGAGACAATTGAGATATTGCATGTGCTCCCCGTTTCAGATAATGTAGCCAGATGAGATACCGGCTGACGTGACTGCAATGCATAATCTGAGGTCATATTAGTTATCATGAACTTCATAGGGAATAAAAGAGGGTAGGTATGTATATGGAGTATAAGAGGGTAGGTATGTATGTAGGGTAGGTATGAGGGTAGGTCGACGACCGATGTTGCGCGGTGGGCGAAGGTCCGCTGTTCTGGTCGTTTTTCTATGTATAATAAAAATGTCTATCTATGAACATATATATTGTATAATGTATATCAGTTATCTAGTACCCATAACACAAGCTCTGCTTAGCTTGGGGCTAGATAATGCTGTGTGAATTGTCCAACATTATTTATTTATTTATGTGATTTTTATAGAAGTTATATACGATGTCCCCCTGTTAGACTGTAAACATATCCGATGGACTCTAGCCGAGTAAATGTAATTCGGCGTAATCGAACTAAATGTGATGGTTCAATTTCGTTCACTGCCTAAACATATAAACCTCGATTATGAACTTAATGGGTCGTGTGGTGCCAGCTTTGAATTAACACTTGCTCTTTGCAATTCTTCTCGCGGGTGTCGTAAGAGGCAACTAAGGTATCGTTAAGTACCTTAGCGTAGTTGAATTATTAAATTTATCATTGTTTTGAATAATTAATTTTCCTTTGTTTGAGTAAAGTCTTTAAGGTTATAAAAATTTTGTTCTTTTTTAATAAATTGGCTTCCTATAGTTAAAAATATTGTAAGTGAAAATTAATGTTTGAAAATATTTGGTTGATGCATGCATTTTATAAGGCAGATAATTTATTATCTTGGTACAGTCAGCCTCAAATTGATATGATCGTCTAGAGTAGCCAAAATGATCTGAAAAACATAAGAGCAATTTGTATCAAATTGCTTTTATGTTATTAATTATCACTTACAATATTTGTGATATACATATATCAAATTGTTTTTATGTTTTTCAGATCATTTTGACTACTCTAGAGCTCATATCAATTTGACGCTGACTGTGCCAAGATAATAAATTATTTGGCTTAATTTTTGATTCGCTTGACGCTTTTTGATCTTCGCAATGACGACCTCCTTGAACTTGAAAAATGAAAAAAATTATGTCACAAAATGAGTTCAAAAACTGAAAGTAATTTGTGACATATGTATATCAAATTGCTTTTATGTTTTTTAGATCATTTTGTCTACTCTAGACGCTCATACCAATTTGACGCTGACTGTACATTATGAAAACCAACTTCAACATTTAAAATTAAATTTTTACCCTGGAGAGTCTCAAGCTTAATAGACTTGACAAACAAAAGGCAATGTGCAGTTTATGCTCGCTGAAAGAAACTTAATTAACTTCTTTTCTGTGTTTTCATCTTTATCTGATGAAGACAATCATTTGCAAGTTTTATTGTTTGCAGTTTTTATTGTGTTTCTAATAAAGGACTGAAGGAGACTTAAGGGATCGAGAACAAGCTCAACAAATCCCGTTTTTCAGTGAAGATATAACAAAATGAAATCCAAGAATTTCCTGCTATTAGTTAGAGCTATTCCAATTTATAACATAGTTTGTACCGCTGTGTTATTTATTTTAAATTTTACGGCATAAAGCTCATCACTTACGTACCTATAATATAGGTATAGTATTATGGATCATAGCAAGGCATAGCGCGATATATTTTCTATAAAAATTTTACAGTGACCGCAAACGCAGCTATAATTTTTATTTTTATGACGTCACCAAGCTATATTATAATAGCTTACATTGCTTACTTTATAGCACGGTATAACGTCTGTGATGGGCTTTTGAAGTCGCCACTGACGACAGCAGCCAACCGCGCAGCCGCACCTTCGCAATGACGTCCTCCTTGCACTTGAAAAATGCAAAAAATAATGTGCTAATAGGCACAAAATGAGTTCAAGGACTGAAACAACAACAATTTACTTAACTATTAAAATCATTGAAAACATGTACTCTTTTTATTTTGATTTCCTATTTTGTAGGTAGGTAGCTAGCTAGTTGGTACTAATATTTCGCTAGTAACTCAAAGGATCCCATCATCAACCTTACCTAAAGGATGCATCAGCTTCAACACGAAAGAATTTGTAAGAATATGAGTATCAGTTCAGTTATCAGTACCACACAAGGAACGACAGTGGTGAGGAAGACCTTCATTTTGACCCGACGACCGTGCAAAGGAGTATTATACTTCTATTAGCAATTAATTACTTGATCCACGCCCTTCATCTAGAGCATTAGGTGTTATTTTTTAATGGATTATACATCGATTTTCAGCATTTTAGCTTTAAAATTATGCTAGGCTAGAAACCTATCGTATCATTTGAGCTTAATCTAAGATAGAAGCGGTCACGCAACGAAGAAAAATAGTTTTAGCGTTAAGGTATTAGAAAAAACGTGTGTAAAATTATCAAAAATGGGGCCCGTTTGTCAGTTTCAGGGCACTTCGTGGTATGGTAATGCACGATCGGTGACCCGTAAGTGAACGTTCCGGGTTTCAAGTCAAAGTTATCGGCAGATCCGACGTTCGGGGAGGACCTTTTTTCGTCCCGTTCCTCGTTACTTCGGATTTCAAAGTAAATATTCTGTTGTCCATTGATTTGACGTGCATCTTAACTGAGAACTGGGTAGAAACTGACAAAATAGCAGGGAATTTTAATAACCGTGCGTGTAAGATTCAGTAAGTTGATCATAATCGGCCCGAACAAAATATCGCGGAGCGATATTTTGCAATGCGTGGTAAGCCTAAAATACAAACAGATCTGAAATAAATAACATGTACGATATCTTTTATATGTCTAGTCATTCACTTTTTTTATATTTAGTATAAAGCCTTTCCTGCTACAAAAGCGAGGTCAAATAAATGAAAACACAAAGGTAAGCAATTCTGATAATGCCCTCACTTGAAATATTGAAAAAGCCCTCGAAATTGGCGATGTAAACGTAGTAATAAAGAAAGCACACCGGAGCGTTAATAAAAAAGCGATAATAGCACAATATTATTTGGATAAGATATTCAAAGGCAAATTATCTCAAATTGTTTCAGCGACGAAGCAAGGGCCCTGACTTTGGAGATGATATCTCAACGATTTTTGTATATATAACACACTAGCTACTGCCTTCGGCTTTGCACGTGCTTTTCAGGTACTATTTCCATCCCCGGTCCCCTTTCAAATTTATAATGTAGGACTATTGTACTAGTGAGTGAATTCTCTATGACTAACGGGAACTTCATTCTGGGAAAGGAAGTAAGATGTTTTTTTATTTTGAAAATTCACAAAAAGGACGTTTTCAACCTTTTGCGATATAACTTTATGGATTCTACCTACTTTGTCGATGAAGGTATTTGTTATAAAACATAGTAGCAAGATACTCACCAGTTGAACTCTTATGGCGCAAGTCATCTATAAACTTAATAATAAATAAATAATAAATAATGCTAGAAAATTCACACATCATTATCTAGCCCCAAGCTAAGCAGAGCTTGTGTTATGGGTACTAGATAACTGATATACTTAATATAATACAATACATAGATAGATATTTTTTATTATACATAGAAAACATCCAGAACCCCCGAACAAATATTTGCAGATCGTACAAACATTTGTCCCGAGGCGGGAATCGAACCCGCAACCTCCTGCGTCGCAGGCGGACCTTCGCCCGCCGCGCCACAGAGGTCGTCACTACATGTCGTCACTACATGTTACCTGTAGTATACCTATGTTGAAGCATAAGCAGTGAATAAAATTATAATAACGTAATACATAAATATCTATGTTATTCACTGCGCATAAACCCTGAAGTTGGTATTAGAATAGGGGCCCAGAATTAAATTCGATGGAATTGCAAAAACCGTCGAAAGCGCGGATCGTTCAGCGGTCGCCGAGGTGGAAAATAATTGTGTTGGAGATGGAAACTCGCACTTTTAATTCACAGCGGTAGATTCTTGATACTTTGAGTAGAAGTTCCTGTAAAAAATAAGTTTGTTTTTCTACAACAAAAGTAGTACGCCGCCTTGTGCCGATTTCGGCGTAAGAATCGAATTTTTCAGCTCAGCCCGTGAATATTGTAAAAGCCGAAAGAAACGAACTTCATGACCGGATCCCACCATCTCTCTTCCAATCCAAGGACAAACAGACGGACAGCACAATACCATCCGTATCTGGTGGATATGGATATACCATCCACTTGTACCAAGTGGTTTTCCTCCACCTTCATCATTCCCACCGCTAAGGAATGGAACTCGCTATCTAATTATGTTTTTCCGGCCACTTACAATCTGGGTCTCTTCAAGACAAGAGTGAATAGTTGTGTTCTAAACTTTTGTGATACATCGTCGGCTACATCGTCACTTTCGATCAGGTGAAATTGTGCTCAAACAAAGTCGAATATCGAGTAATAAACAAAACAACTACACAGTAAGGCCAACAGGTTCCTTCTTGTGCATTATCAACATCTACACTGCGATTACCAATATGCCAGTTATGCGTTTAAAACTGGCAAAGCCAATTTAACATTGTTTGCGGGAAGTAGTTCAGCAATAAACTTAAGAGCCATAGACTTAAGATTTTTTTTTCTACGAATGTATAAGCGCTGATGAGGCAAGTAATACTTAATTAAAAATTAAAACTAAAATTAATTTCGCACTAAACCATAACAATCACCCTTAATAATACAAATTATTCTAATTATCTGATACTTCTCCTTGTACCATAACGTCAACGATCCAAATGAGTATTTTTATTCATACTAGATTTATGTTTTTTGAATAAAGTTAAACGCGTTATGGTGATTCACTACGATTTAACAATTCACTAGTGTTATTACCAACCAACCTCACTTCACTTCTTTAAATCTGTTTTTATACACTCCGGTGCTATACAATAAATAAAAATAATTTTGAATGTCATTGCTTTATTGTAATTTTTTAACACAAGCATTCAATTACAGAAAACAATAACAAAAATATTCTAAACAATTCAAACAAGAATATTTTGGGCAGTTTCTCACATGACGACGACGGCGCGGCGGGCGAAGGTCCACCTGCGACGCAGGCGGTTGCGAGTTCGATTGCCGCCTTACGAGAAATATTTGTACGCCCCTGACACGGAGAGGTTTTGAAAATTTGATACCGTAGGGTGGTGGTCTTTGTTTAATAGATAAATAAAATAAAGAAAACGGAACATTTATACACAACGTAATATAATAAAAAATCTACAAGTCCTTAGTATTGTGTGAAATCTACCAATAAAATCCTAGATACATGTTAAGCGATGCTTTTTTGACACCAATCTGCTAGTTGTTTTAATCTGCATTTCACCTTTCTAGGGCTTTGGTAACGTTGAAACCAAATTATACCAGGGTTTGTTAAAAACTAAAGCCCGTGATTGGGATCTATGTTTCTACATAAGCGTAGGCAGAACCGAAGTCCTTTTTCTGCTGCCGGGCAGCATTGTATAGATTCCTCTTCACCTCAGGGTATGCGTCTAGCAAGTCTTCCCAGTCACATAGACGCAGGAATACCAAATCCACCACCTGTTTAACAATATCAAAATCATGGTTTAAGAAAACAAGGTATGCTCTTCCGAGAAACGACGGTCACGTTGGTGACACAAGGCTACGTCATCGACGCCAAAGGCGAATGAGAAGAGGAATCTGGTATTCTGGTGTTACCAGTGTAGCGTAAAATTGTAACTCCCCAAACTCCTTGTGTTAACTGTATAAATCTGATAAAACTATGTGGCTTTGTATTTACCCATTATTTATCATATTGACTTGTATTGAACTAACGCTGTTTTGACTAATCTAACAAACATAATTGACGATTGTCATTCATTTTTGAATTGACCCTTACCCACATTTGTTTCCCAACTTCTACATTTTGTTGAAATAAAGAGGCAACTGGACAGTGACGTCACCTTGTGTCACTCCCGGAAGACCAGACCTTGTTTTCTTGGATCATAAATCATGATGATCAAGATAAATTAATCACATTGTAAATGCAAAAGTTTGGATGAAATATCAAATATCAAAGTGCTTTATTTCCTTTAGATCTTACAGGACTATAGGACACGTCACAAAATTAAAATTACATAAGTAAAACATGGAAATAAAGGGATCACTATGAATTTTGTTCACTTCAATCTTTTGAAAATAAAGTAAAGAAGCAAACAAGAAACCTTTACCTTGTTAGGTTGTTAGTTTTCGAGCTAGAGCAAAATTCATGCCATTCTTTTTTATTCTCTAGCTAGATAATCTGATCTGATATTTTGTAATAAGCCTTTTTACAATGATGAATGTTTGTTATCTCTCCACACGAAAAAACTTAGCTGATCAAACTGGGATTTAGCAAAATTAGCGTGCGTGGATGTGCCTAGACTTGGAGTAGGTAGTAATAGTAACGTAGGTATAACCCGGAAAATCGTTAGAAAAGGAGGATGGGCATTTTGGTAATGTTTTGGTACTACGTCCAATCAAAATGAGTCATAAGTCGTTGGATAGATTTTCAGGTCGACAAAAAAAATTTGCTAATGCAAACCTATCAGAGTATGGTCAGAGTAGTCCGTTTTGAAATATGTACATATTATACTCTACATATGTAAATTTTTTATCTCAAATAGAAACGACGCAGAAACGACGACAGATATGGCGCAGCGGGCAGAGGTCCGCCTACGTCGCAGGAGGTTGCGGGTTTGATTTCCGCCTCGGGACAAATGTTTGTACGATTTGCAGTTATGTGTATCTATGAATAATAAAAAAATATCTTGTAAGGTTTCCACCCTACACATACCTGTTTATGTATGTATTGTATTATGTATATCAGTTATCTAGTACCCATAACAAAACTTCTGCATAGCTTTGGCCTAGATGATGCTGTGTGAATTGTCCTTAATTATTTATTTTACATTCTAATTCACTAAACAGATCAGTAAGCAGAATCTTTCAAATCTAAAATGGCAACAAAATATTAAAGAGAGTCTTCAAGTGAATTCTTTCCTTTTTTTGCGGCCTTCGCACCATGCGCGTTGCCTGCGCGCTGACTAGTACCACCTACGCGCTATTCATCAATGAGAATTCACATAAGACTCGCTTTTACCTTCTGCTAGAGACAAAGTACATTCATTATGAATATAAGCGGGTTAACTACGAACCTAGTTTGTGTTGGAAGAACACCAACGTTTCATTCCATAACGAGGGACTTCTTCAGGGTAAGTAACCCGCTTACATTCAGCTTCCTCAAACTACAAAAGTTTTTATAGTAAAAAAGGACATTGATAGAAAAGAAGTAAAGTTTTCCTTTATAGAGAATTTCTCGAAGTTTCAATAAGAACTTCCTATCGCGAACACTCAGGTTGTGGAATGATCCGCTGAGGTTTTCTGCATGGACTAGTACAAGGTCTTTCAAACAGTGTATTCTAAAGAATTTACAGAGTTGGAATATCGCGTCTAACGTATCCAACTAACCTTCCCATCAGATGAATCATCATGTTTGTCTGACACCTTGTGGTATGCAAAACAATTACGAAAACCGCAACTAGGGAGCTGTATTAGTTTTCTAGTAATGAGGAATTTAGTTTGTAGTAGAAAAATGGGTGCGCGTTGAAGTCTTCTGTATGCTACGACGGTTGTTCGTAGCATCGTAGCGCAAGCTACGAAGATCTACATTAAAACGTGTATCGTTCTATGGAAAGTAGGGGGGAAGTGAGATACGTATATACAAAAAAAAACTCAATCAATAAATAGTTAATATTTGAAAAACTGAGTTTCTCTATAGGAAAGGATTCATAACGAATACATCCGACAGAAAATCATAGTTATCGACATAGCTCAAAGAATTAGCAAGCTGCAGTGGCAGTGGGGCTTGTCATATTTCGCGAAGAACCGATAACCGCTGGGGTAACCGTGGTCTTGAGTGGAGACCACGGCACCTGGCAAACGTAAGGTAGGATGCCCTCCAGTCTGAGACTAGGTGAGATGTCGTCCTGCGAAAGATTGCAGGCAGATCCTGGATGCGGTAAGCTGAAGACAGGGCACTATGGCACTCATTAGTCCTCCGCCTATATTCAGCGGTGGACTAATATAGTCTGATGATGATGATAATGATGAATTGTAAAAACAATTCTATACTTAAATGTAAAACAATATACAGATTTATTTAGGTACGTTTGTGATACTCTAACAGAAAGCGTAACTCATGGAAAATAAATAATAATTTTCTAAGAATTATTTTTCGAAACATACAACTAATCTTTCCTTCGAGTTTTCCAACGATATACCAAACATTTTGATTGGTGCCAGTACCAGGTTCCATAAATTTGTGCCCTTCATCCGCGGGCTAAAGCTAGATTCAAATAAACAGACAAAATAACCACTTCTTACTGCAAGGTCTTTCATTTTTAATTGCATTTCATTTCAAAATATCATTTTCTTATAGGCAACTTACCGTTCTGGAGATGTAAGAATACTGGAATGCCACGTTTGGGAAGAGCCCAGAAATCAATCCGAAGTATCCGTTTGTTGATAACAAAGACATCATTTGGCTTTCTCCGCTAAAAATAAATATGAACTGAATACGAATAATAGGAACATAACTTACGCAATTTTAAAGTTGCCATATTCAATAGGAGAAAACAGAAGAATAAATCGGTATTTAATCTGATATCAATATGAATTTTCAGTAACTACTTAGCATAAAAATATAAAAACTGACCTTTTTTCAACATGCCACTTTTCAACTTCTCCTTCGTGTACGAAATACAGGCAAGCAAATATATCACCAGCTTTCACAATGCATTTTCCTGTAACAACAAGGAAAAAGTTTATAAAAGTATGGCCCGCATTATTCTTTTTTTTTTTGGTACACGCTCCACTCAATGCTGCATAAAACTACAAGCGTTCTAGGTTTTTTATTTTTAGTCATATCACACATAGTAGAACCGTATGACAGTGCGTGATTTCATACCCTTTTGACCCACGGTACCTCCGACCATACCCCCGTTGTACCGTAGGTAATTATTTTTCCCTACGATACCACCGTAGTGCTGAGACACGGGTTGCGATTACAATTTGGTGTAGCCTCGAATCGCGTTCCCGTACTGAGAGGACGGTTACGGGTTAAAGTCTAGTCAAGGTCTTAAATTTTTGAGAAGTTATTCAAATTCTTAGAACATTCAAGTTGTTATTAGAAATAGGCGTAGTAAACGCCTTACTTCAAAATAATATGGCGTGTTTTAAACAACGATAAACCGACTTCAAATTCCCTTACTTTTACACTTATTTTAAGTTTTGCGGGATAAATACTAATCCCCTGGGGAATATGGGACCCCTTCGGAATCATTTTCTATAAAATAGTAAAAAAAAAATCAAAATCCGTCCATAATTGACGGAGATATTGCGTAACATACCTACATACAAAATAAAAACAACAAAATACAGACGAATTGAGAATCCCCTGCTTTTGAAGTCGGTTAATAATACTTGACTTTTTTTTCTATAGAAAAGTACGTTAAAAATTTGCATCCGCCAAAAACATTAAATCCAAGGGAAATGTTGTCAGTACCGGGGAACACAACGATTCTCTTGAGCCTTGCAGCGAGTTGCCTCCGGAAGTAAGGAGGAAGCTCCTTGAAGAGTGTAGGAGTCTCCAAGTGATGCATGTAGAGTGCACTCATCAGGTCTTCCCGGAGACACATTGGTGCCTGCGCAGCTAGCTCGGGTAGCCAATTTCCTGAATTTTACGATACGTTAAAATAGACACCATCATCATTATCATCTGAAGCTTTACATTATCCCGTACTCATCAATTTATCCAACATACGCAGTTCGCAACACTCTGTACATATTTGAACTAGATCTGAAGTTTTATAATCGATTTCGTTTTCGTCGTCGATCGTTTTTTTAAATCGATTAATATACCGATTCTCTTGTATTGAAAAGACTCGGCTTATTTCGATGCGTCTCTAAAATTATAACGCGAGGTCGCGGGTATGGAATTGTGCGCGTTCGTCTTTCGCCGCGTCTTATAGTGTCCGGGGAATCGTCGTTGCGGGGTATCGCACCGGCCGCGGACGCAGCAGCGGTGTGAAGTTGCTAAGCTTTGCGGCGTGAACACCGATAGATATCTAACTAATCCTCCTAATATTAGCAGAAAGATTGTGACATGTGAAATTTATTTTTATGTCTAAGATCTCCGAACCCATGCAACAGATTAAGATAAAATTTTGCGTACATTTAGAACGTAGCCTTTCTTAGATAATATGCTACTTATAATCGAAACTTAAGAGTGCGAAGCCACGGATAGAAGATAGTCTTTATTTATATATAAATCTCGTGTCTCATACAGTGTTTGTAACCAAATTCCTCCAAAACGGCTTGACAGATTTTTATGTTTTTTTTTGTGAATATTCAGTAGGTCTGAGAATAGGTTATAAATTATTTTTATACCCCTAAGTGATAAGGGTAGCCCACCCTATTTTATTAAAAAATAAATATTACTCACAATTTTCACCTTTCTAAAACCAGACCCCATTTTTAATAGCGACATTAGTTAGTACAGCAGTAATCTTCAACCTCAGTGGTCGATGGCAAAACACCGTTTGCCGGGTCAGCTAGTAGAGTTATAAATACTTACCTCTCTGTCTGTGCCACAAATGTAAAGTATACTCAGTCATAGAATTGACAAGCACAGGCGATATGATGCTATTTTCCAAGAAAGCCTTCAAAGTCCGCACGTTGAAATCATATTGGTACAATTCACGAAATCTTGTGTAAATAAAACTGATCCCAATACTGAGAACCCAGAGATCAGTGAAGTAGATAAGGATATTGGTCAAAAGTCTGTAGTAAATGTGAGACAAACTGTAGGCAACCGTCTGAAATGATTTGTTACGTTAGATTTTTAATCAATACAATACAAATTTCTTTATTGTACATTACAGAGAGATGTTACATAGGGATAGTACAATGGCAATCAGATCACTACAAAGTATAAAACTAATATAAATGTATAATAAGTTTAATGTAGTCGTTTGTTGTTCCTTAATAAATAAAATAAAACAAAGTCGCATCTTATAGAAGCCTATTGACGTCGTGTTTTTTAATAGATAGTGATAAGAGGAAGGTATAATTTAGTATCAACATTGCACACGTGCGAAGCCGGATTGCTAGTAAATAATAAGACAATACACAAAAAATTAATATGGCTGCCCAATTCACACAGCATTATTTAGCCCCATGCTAAGCAGAGCTTGTATTATGGTTACTAAATTACTTATATACTTAAAAGAATATATTACAAAGATATTTTTTTATTATATATGAAAATACCCAGAACACCTGCAACAAATATTCATCATATCATTTTAAACACTTTATGTTAGCAATAAGAACCATTTGATCTTAATTATAAACTAGTTTCCACGTTGTTGACGACCTCTGTAGCGTGCAGGAACGAACAGGAGGGTGACGCAGGAGGTTGCGGGTTCGATTCTCGCCTCGGCAAAAATGTTTGTATGATCTGGAAATATTTGTTCAGAGTGGTCTGGAAATTTTAAACGTATAATAAAAAAAAATCATGTAATATACATGTATCAGTCATCTAGTACTGTGTGAATTTTCCAGTATTATTATTATTCTGTTTCTCATTTCCATGATCACGGGCCATATAGTGACCCGGTCCTTTGGGAGGCATGTGTGGGGCCGAAGCCAACAGCACAGAGGCCCTTTATGAGAATTAATCTAAAGGCGAGAGCTACACATTATTATTATTATTATTTTGTTTCTATGAAAACGTTCTAAAGTTATTTCTATCCAATGGGAGCTGATACATGGAATAAAAAAACTGCCCTCATCAAAAATTTTGCGTTAGTAATTTAACAAGTGTGATGTCATGTGACAGTGATTTGTTTTGGGGAAGTACCATGTAGAGAATTGAAACTTCCACTATACAAAGAGCACAGTTCCGATTAAAAAGTACATACCCAAAAAGATAAGAAGACTTAAAAGAAATGCGACGGGACGCGGAGAGCGCACATCTATCCCCGCATTAAGGGATAAAACTAAAATTTGGAAGAAAATATTTAACCGACATTGGTATCATCGAAGCAAAGCACAGAAGCACGAAACAATTTTTTGTTTTGAAAGCTTTCATTCATCATTTAATTGATCTCTAGTTCGTTTTGGAATTCAAATTTTAACATCTTTTACTACACATTTGAGATTATGCGTTCTTGAAGTTTGTATTTCAGTTTTTAGTGATAACTTTGCTGTTTACCGCGTGTCGTTTTCTGTTATTGTCATCAGTTTTTGTTATGTTTTCATTCATAAATGTCTTTGTTGACATGAAATATCTTGTATTCTAAATCGGAGTAACGGCATATGAGTAGACAAGAACATAGGTAGAGCGGAAACTTCCACCCCGGACCGGCTAAAGGTCACGACAAAATACTCAGTCTATCTCAGTCAGGCTCGCAGACGTTGCCGACAGCCCGACTGAGATAGACTGAGTGTTCTGTTTAACGTCTAACCGCGACCTTGAACCGGTCCGGCTCAGAAGTTTCCGCTCTACCTATGTTCATGTCTTTTCATATGGTAACGGTTCGTAGCTAACCTTTTCACATTCCTAATGATTTAAAAAATAAAAAACATGATATACCCACACTGTCAAGGCCAGACTGTACATGCAGCATCACAATATGTGTGAAGGCGATAACATAATCGTGCTGCCAATACCTCGGCACAACGAAACCGGGCTGGCTGATGTTGGGAGGTTGGTTTGTTTCTTTTAACACTATCCCGCACCCTGATGACATGAATGATTACTATGGTTACATCTCTGCTGCTGAAAATAGGCCCTTTCCAAAGTTAAATTTTTAAGAGTGTTTACTGTAATCTCTATGCTTGGAAGGCTGGTAATTGCAGTTAGGTGCTGGGTCAGTAAACTTCTAAGTGGGGCACTGGAGGGCAATTCTGACAATATACTTACTAGATAAATATGAAAAGAACTGTCAAAATATCGAGTGATTGCTTGGTAGCAAACAAGCATATTCTCAAAATCTGCAATTCGATATTTATCGAGGGCTTTTCTTTGATGAGTTGATAAGTTGCACGAGGATGCAGTTTTTGTCGGTAGGTACTCTATATTTATCATATGATATTTTATCCCGTGATACTGATAAAATCACGTGATAAAATATACGTGATACGCAGAATTGGCCTCCTGATCCCGGCACCCGGTGTAGGTGGGTTCTTTCTTTCTAGAAATGTTCCGCTGCGGCTGGACGGCACTGCGGTTTCCCGCTCCCGCAACAACAACAAAGTAATATGTTAAATAAAACAGTTCTTCATCATACACGTCCAACGCAGGACATAGGCCTTAAACAGTTCTTAAGAAGGGTTATTTCTCACTGATTTCTTCTAATGATATACGCCAGAATAAGCTATTACAACTTTTTAAACTTTCGCGATTTGTTGACATAATTAAAGATTATTTATCGGGTAACGTAGGGGAAAATATAACAAAAGGTACGCGATAAATACCCGATAAATAATCTTTAATTAAGCTATTACAGTCCTTTGCAACTGAGTAAGTTATTAAGTATATGATTAAGGCGGTTGTATGGCTCGAACTAGCGCCGCCGATGCCTTTTTTTTCTTATAATAATGTTAAGGACCCAAATCAGCGCCGCCACCTATTTTATCGTATTATTACGTTAATCAAGGAAATTTTAAAAAATTCCATGGCTTGTTTATTATACTCATCATACTCATTAAAAATAAGCTTATGATGAGTAAAAAGTCCAACTTCGCATCTCTTCCTAAGCCATACAAAATAAAACTATAACAGTTATAGTTTTCTTTTGTATGCCTTAGGAAGAGATGCGAAGTTGCAATTTTTGGCCATCAAACTCGGTTTTCGCATGCCCTCCTAAGCTATACAAAATTAAACTATTACGCAGGCCTTAAAAAAAAGCTTATGATAGGAATAACAAACTGGCCAAGGGATTTCAGAAAATTCCTTTGTTTAATGTAATAATAGTTGGCGGCGCTAGTTTGGGTCAGGGAACCACCTTAATCAATAGAATTTTCTAATATCCAAAGGTTTATAATATCTACCATATGCTTTCTTTTAATGCCCATAAATTAGTTTTCTTTTATTTTTTTTATGCAGCTAAGCGAAGTTGCTCTTGGTGGCTAGCGAGATCTGTTTTTGCTTCTCTATCTAAATTATACGAAACTAAACTATTTCGAACTAAACGAGTCGATGGATGGAGGCGGCTCAGCACCGCTATTTGTGGCGTCGTACGGGGGAGACCTATGTCCAGCAGTGGACGTGTATGGGCTGATGATGATGATGATGAAACTATTTCAGAGCGATTAAAAAAGCTTAGAATAGGTGTCATAAACTGTACATTGGATATTTGAAAATTCCTTTGATTAACGTAATTAGAAGTAAAAATAGGTAGTGGCGCTAGTGCGGCATACAACCTTAAGGGGGCCGTAGCTACGCCATGCAAAAAAAAAAGTTTACCTCCTGTTCTCTCATTAGGCAAAAGCCATACATCCGGATCAATTGTTTTTTTTATATTTACAACACCTAATTCAAACTGTTTATCTGAAAAAAAAAAGTTTATAATAAACACTGAGCATTTCCGTTTTTTGTACTCACTTATTTCATAAATTCTGGAATTGTTTCAAATAAATATATAGTACTCGTTGCTGCCCGCGCCCTCACCCGCATATTATCGGGATAAAAAATAGCCTATAATGTTATTCCAGGTCCCAAACTATACCCACACAAAATGAACCCAATCATTTCAGTAGTTTTTGCATGAAAGATCCATACTCACAAACTTTGACATTTATAATATTATTAGCTTCGGCCCGCGTACCTTCACCCGCGTTTTATCAGGATAAAAAATAGCCTATATAGTATTCCAAGTCCCAAACTAGGTATACCCATACCAAATTTCAGGTTAATCGGTTCAGTAGTTTTTGCGTGAAAGAGTAACAAATATCCATACATCCATCCTTGCAAACTTTGACATTTATAATATTAGTAGGATATGATAACATTCTATTAAAATTCTAAAATTCTTTGTCGCACACAATAAATATGTACAATAAATATGTAATATGTACATCAACTTATGAGATAAAATATACCTAAGTTTTATTTCAAGGACTTATGAAATTTCTCGGAATAGAACATAGGGTTTTTGTCAGGTATTTAAGAGCTATGAATGAAATAAATAGGGATGGCTATATACTTTTCGTATTTTTCTATCTTTTTGACACAAGTGTGTATGTTCATTCAGTGTTGACAGGTGAATGATTGAAGACTGAATGACTGAATGAAGATTTTATAGGCTCTTATTTCTTTTTAAAAAAAAATGTGCGAATCAGTCGAAATGTAAAATATCGGGAATAACGACAGCTCCGAGCCCGCAGATTACGTACCAGAAATTATTCCAGCTGAATTGTCCAAGAAATGTTTTTGAAAATTATATAGAATATAAACTTTACACAATAATTCAGTCTGTTTTACCGTGCCGTTTTGCCGCAAGTCATGGAAAAAACTATAATATCTGTATTTAAGTTTAAAATATTTTATTCTTCGTCACAGGAACAAGACATATCACATATGTTATTGAAAACACAATATAAAAATTAGTCATTAAATAACCCACCCCTGACCATTCCCGGTGCCCATAATGTTTGCAGCATTACTTACCTCGCTGAATAGCGATGGTAATTAAAGTTTTCAACGTAAACTAAGATTCTTTGCTAACATGGTAGTTTCACAGTTTTTAGATTTTTTTTATTACCCTATGTTAACTCAGTGGAACATAGGCCATACATACTCCACATACAAAATTGGAAAAGCCTGGGGACACATGTTTTTTGTTATGTGCTCTGTATGCTGAGTGTGAACTGCCATACTGTTTACTACAAAGTTTGCGTAAATTTATTTTCTATGGAATTCCTATTTTTCAAACTTCCCGCTTGGAGCGCTGTTCAGGAATTCCATAGAAAATAAAGTTACGCAAGCTTTGTAGTAAACAGTATGACAGTTCACACTCAGCATACTGCTGAGTTACGACAGGATTTTTTTTGCTATAAACTCTTTAACTTACATACAGTTTTTATCATTTTTTTTTCATGACAAAAGAAGTACGTTAAAAGTTAATTTACCCAAGTAACAGACAAAACAACCAAAATAATATAAGTCCATTCCAAAAATACTCATATTTCTTTATAGAAACATATTTACACGTGTGTCTTTAAATTGACCAAAAATAACAAAAGCTATAACAACTTTTTCCTACACAAAATCCACTTTGATAAAAAATCGAAACGGGACATGAATAACTGATTGTCACTCGAGTTGTTTAATAGAAAATAAATACGTGGACGGATGATAAATCATAATATGATGGTAGTTTTGATAAAATATATAAATAGCTATACAAACAGGGTGGCCTTTTGAAATGGGAGTGGATGGCTCCGAAACCATGAGAGGGAAAATTCGTGAAAAGAGTCATGGGTTCAATTTATGAGAAAACAAAAGTTTAGGTAGTTACTTATTTTTTTTAACAGAATTGACCATCCATCCCATCTCAAAGTGCCACCCTGTGTAGATAAGAATCATCCTTTGTTTTACCTCTACAGGCAATGGCAATCCAGCCACAAGCCATTCCATGAATGAGCAGGATAAGCAATAAACCCTTCTGAGTAGCAGGCGCAACTTTGCTCTGAAATATTACAATATTATACATATTATTATAATATAATTTATTTTTCCATGTCATTTCTTATATGTGGAAACTTCTAATAAGCCCTCAGTAGCATATCATGCATGCTATCTTAAGCAAAGACCATACATTCAAATCATAGCTGAAAGTTTTCTTAAAATTCGTAAGATAAACTGTGTGTTGTTGTCATTGATCTGGTCCGGTCGCGTCGCTTGGGGGTCTGAATTGATCCCGTGTTGAACAAGTACTTTAAATATATCTTTATTTTATGGGTTCTAGCTTAGTTTTAATTTGTTTTTTTTTTTAGAATACTAATAAATATATGACTAATTATAAGTTATGTTAGGTATAATCCTCTTTTTGTCGATGTTGTCCGTGTCCACACACACCGAAGGTCCTTCCTGAAAACCAGCGTTGCTCAACTTTTGTGGAGCAAAATTAAGCTGAGGCTATTGGTCCACTGGTAGGCAGTTTAAATTATTTCTAAAAACCTTTGTATTGAAGTGTTTGTCTTTGGGTATCAATAAATTAATTTTCTTTCTTTCTATAAAAATATAATATATTGGGAACAACGAGACGTTTACTTGTACCACATATAAGACAAAATACTTGTAACAGGAAGAGGGGAAATGCTGGTCATTCCAATATTATTAGGAGGTTGTATTTTCAAAGGTACACTACCTCAAAGCCTTGGCAGAAAACTTTATGAAACTCGTGCAGCAGTCTCAGTCTTAAAACACAAAACATGTGAAATGCCCATTCGCCTTCGATATACGTGACCATAGGAAGTAACACGCCTAAAAAGTCCACATACATCTGCCAATGCTTTACCCTTCTCCATCCGATGGGGCGGCTTACACAGGTCCTGCCAACTACAATCATTTCCATCTGAAACAAACAGTCATGTTAGAGAAATACTTCACTACATAATAAATAATATGGCGTCCTTATTTTTACACTTATTTTATGTTTTGCGGGATACATACTAATCCCCTGGAGTTATTTTTTTTTATACAAAAATGAAAGAATTTTCAAATTCGGTCCATAATTGGCGGAGATATCGCGTAACATACAAACAAAAAAAAACATACAGACAAATTTAGAACCTCCTCCTTTTGAAGTCGGATGAAAACAAAGTCCTCCGCCGCGTCTGTTTGTCTGTCTGTTCGCGATAAACTCAAAAACTACTGAACTGATTTTCATACGGCTGTCACCAATCGATAGAGTGGTGCATGAGGTAGGTTTAAATATTAATTTGTCAAGGTTTTGGTGTAAATTGGTTGAAATATAATGTTGGAAGTGTCCGAAAAAGTCAAGCTTTCATAGAAAACGCTGTCCATAGACAACTTTTTTGCTCCATAGACTTGTCTCATCCCTTTGAGATATAACAAAGCAATGCATGTTGGGCTATTCTTCACGAGGGCGATTCAGTTAGAAATAATAAAACTTAATAGGTAATCCTTGGTTCGGGAAGGTCTGGCACCTGGAAACTTAGCTTTGAAGGACCGGGCCAGCGTTCTGTTCCTACCTGTTTGTTATACAGAAACGAATATAAAATTGCAGCATAAAAGGAAAACTCATTTTAATTTCGATTACTCACCGAAAAAAACTCCGTTATAAAATTTATAATGTGTATGGAGTCCAGAATGATAAAGATTGGCAAAAGTTGGCCGTGAAACTGGCCGTGTTTTTCGGAGTTGGGAAACGTTATCCAAAGTGTTGAGATAAATACGGAGAGGACCGGAGCTATAAGCCAAGCGATCGTCAAATATATCGCGTACCATCTATTGTTACGCGCAACAATTGGTTTGAATATAAACTGAAACAAACAGGTACCAATTATTGGAGTTTATAACCGATGGCAAGAAAATGAAATTAAATGAAGTGAAGTGAAGTGAAGTGAAGTGGAGTGGAGTGGAGTGGAGTGGAGTGGAGTGGAGTGGAGTGGAGTGGAGTGGAGTGGAGTGGAGTGGAGTGGAGTGGAGTGGAGTGGAGTGGAGTGGAGTGGAGTGGAGTGGAGTGGAGTGGAGTGGAGTGGAGTGGAGTGGAGTGGAGTGGAGTGGAGTGGAGTGGAGTGGAGTGGAGTGGAGTGGAGTGGAGTGGAGTGGAGTGGAGTGGAGTGGAGTGGAGTGGAGTGGAGTGGAGTGGAGTGGAGTGGAGTGGAGTGGAGTGGAGTGGAGTGGAGTGGAGTGGAGTGGAATGGAATAAAATAAATGTAAAAGGAACCCCAAAAAAGCCAAGACACTAGTATGTTTCCGCCATGATACTTAATACTTAAGTATCATTAAATATAATGACTGTACCATGTCAATATATTTATGAAAACTTATTGTACACTCATAGAAATATCGATCGATTCCCTAAAAATTGCGACATACATAATGTAAATACTAGAAATAAGAACAAACTCGCTTTGCCCAAAACTCGGCTGCACAAGATTAGTGTATCTTTTAAAGGGCAATGTATACGCTTCTACAACAAAACTCCGAGTGAGTTGCAAAAATTATCAATAAATAAATTCAAACAAACTATCAAACATATCCTTTGTAAAAAGGCTTATTACAAAATATCAGATTATCTAGAGGATAAAAAAGCATGGGACGACTTTTGCTCCAACTCGAAAACTAACAACCTAACAAGGTAAAGGTTTCTTGTTCGCTTCTTTACTTTACCTTAAAAAGATTGAAGTGAACAAAAAATCAAAGTGATCACTTTATTTCCCTGTTTTACTTATGTTATTTTAATTTTGTGACGTGTCCAAGGGTCCTGTAAGGTCTAAAGGAAATAAAGCACTTTGATATTTGATATTTGATATTTGATATTTAAGAAAAAAAAAGGTGTAACTTACTGGAAATTTTATAGTTTTATGTCCACCTATAAGATATTGAACAGAGTCGTAAGGGTCTTCCATAACCGGTCTTTTTGTAGCCAAAAAATCATTCTGAGATTGTGGATTGTTCGATATCGTTTCTTTGACCTGTATTTATAACAATGTTTCTATTAATTATGGCAACATAAATACTGCACTGGCCGTGGGGCCGCGGGGTACGAATATCGACCCTCCAACTCAACCCGTGGATGTCGTAAGAGACGACTAAGGGAACCTACCGGAGGAAGAAAAGCAGCTTCCTTTTGAGTATTTTTCAACACCAACACAAATCCACCTGCCAAACGTGGTGGGAGACCATCCACTCGATGGAACGACGACATTGTAGCGGTCGCAGGGAGTCGATGGATGGAGGCGGCACAGGACCGCGTGTGGTGTCGTATGTATGGGCTGATATGATGATGATAATAAATTGGCTTGAATAACAACACTATCAAAGATTTTATTCCTTGGTTCCCTGAAAACTGAATACGCCGGCAAAGCCGCGGGGCGCAGCTAGTACTAAATAATTTTTGGTTCATACCACTTTCACATTTTCAGATGTCAATAAGTCTGTTTCTCCTGTAAAACGTGGAGTTTGGAGGCCTATGCCCAGCAGTGGGCAAAGTCTGGTCGTAGATGATGATGTATCTTGAAGTGAAGTCGCTCTCTCATATTTTGCTCCATCCATCGACTCCCAAGCTAATTATTTTGTAATGGAGACGTTTATATTTTTATAATCACTAAATCTTAATAAATGTAGAGCAATAGATCAGCTTTCTCATGAATATAGCTGTGAACGAATTAATTTAATAATAATCCCCCCCTACATGGGAGACCATCCACTCGATGGACCTATGACATCGTAGCGGTCGCAGGGAGTCGATGGATGGAGGCGGCTCAGGACCGCTATTTGTGGCGTCGTACGGGGAGGCCTATGTCCAGCAGTGGACGTGTATGGGCTGATGATGATGATGACTGCGTCTTAGTTATACTAAATTATTGTCTTACGTAGTTATACTAATATATACATAAGGTTGACGAAAAAAAAATGTTGGACAGTGCACACAAAAACTGTCCAACATTTTTAAAAATTTATTTATTAGTATAACTATGTACATAATACATGTACACATTCTAAAGTTGTGTTGTGTAGATTACCTGGTCGTTTATGAATTCTTGAAACTGTTTTATGTGTATTTGAAGGAGGTCAGAATATTCATCAGCTCTAGCAGAAATTCGAGTGGGTCTTGGATTGGTCCCTTCGAGCTGGCCGAAAATACAGCCCTGTAAATTATTAAGAGCATTTCCGGACACGGTTTTTTTTTAAAAACAAGAATTGAAAGTTAGGTGCAGAAAAAGAAGAAAATATTTATTTGTATCACAAAAAACATAGTAACATTAATTGCTTAGTAACTAATAGATAGATGGATAGATGGTTCTCACTTCTCCACGCCAAAACTACTGGAATATGAATTAAGTTCTAAAATTGCGACATACATAATGTAAATAAACACTAGATATAAGAATAAACTTGCTGTACCCAAAAATAGGTTACACAAGATTATGTATCTTTTAAAGGGCAATGTATACGCTTCTACATCATAACTCCTATCGAGTTGCAAAAATGTTCAATAAATAAATTCAAACAATCATATTCTTTGTAAAAAGGCTTATAACAAAATATCAGAGAATCTAGAAGATAAAAAAGGTTGGGACGGATTTTGCTCCAACTCGAAAAATAGCACCTAACAGGCTAAAGATTTCTTCGTCGCTTCTGTACATTAGGTAGTCTACATACGGAAGCGACCAAAATCAAAATATCACTTTATTTCCATGTCAATGTTTAATTTAAAGAATTTGACCTTTTTTAAATTATATTTATTGTATTTACGGAAATAAAGATTTTTTTACTCTTGATCCGTAATAACATTGGCTTCTTTTTATCCCTAAAAAGCGGCTATGAACCCGTGCGCAGATGTAATTGATGACAAAGAGTTAAAAACCAGCTTTTTTTAAGCAAAAAATTTCACTTAACTGTAGCCCTTTTGTCACGCTGCATTACACATAAAATTAACTACACTTCAAAGTTTTATGGAACAAATAATAATGTAAGTTACATATGTTTAATTTCTTGTCATGTTATTTTATAATGTGTGTTCTATGTGACTTATAAATGATTTACTTGCCTTAGTGAGTGTGGCAATCCGATCTTTGCCAATATAAATAGCGACTTTCCCCCGATGTACAATGAACACATGACTGATGATGTCATATTCCCTGACAATCTCCTGGTCCGGCAGCACAAAGATCTGATAGCTTGCGCTGGCTAGCTGTCGAGAGATCCCCTCGTTGCCCTGAAGTAAGGTATCCAATGCTACCAACGTTCTGCAAATATAAGAACATCATCAACAACGTATCTATCTATTGGTATTTATAATGATATGTTTATATTTATCTTAAATCATCTTTGGTACACCCCCTGCCTTTCTAAATTCACAATTATTTTCATCTAAAGCTTGCCTGGAAGAGATCGCTTCCAAGCGATAAGGCCGCCCGTTGTTCTTGTCCTATTCTCTTTGTAGTGTTGTTTTTCTGGTGTACAATAAAGAATTTTTGTATTATATTGTATAGACTCATTTCAATAGAGTTTGTAACAATACAGATTTTTTTTTATCATAATGATTGCAAAAATTATCCACTCTTAATTTTTAACTTTGACGTATATTTTCTACTAGCAACCCGCCCCGGCTTCACACTGGCAGTAGAGAATACATACATATATCTCAAAGGGATTAGTCCGCGTTTTCGATTAAAGCTGCCAGGCGACTTGACTTTTTCCGAAATTTCCAACAATTATCGTTATATTTTAACCAATTTCCATAAAGCTTGACAAATTATATTTTTCTCCTTCATGAATCATTATATCGATTGGTGAAATCCATATGAAAATCCGTTAAGTAGTTTTTGAGTTTATCTCGAACAGACAGACGCACAGACTCGGCGGAGGACTTTGTTTTATAATATGTAGTGATGATGGTTAGACAACTCACAAGGCAAGGCACAGTTCACATCAGAATGGCAGTGGTCGGCAGCGACGCGGCGACCACTTTCAGTTTCATACTGCACAGCTATTCTAACTGGATCGAAAAGTTACCGTGACTTGAAATCTGGCACAAATCCGCGCGAAATTAAAATAATCCGCGCGATATTCAAATATTTTAGCGGTTTTTAATATTTTCTGCGTTCTACAAGCAATATCAATAGCAGAAAATTAGTTTACCGTAAATCGTAAAACATTTTCTATGAACCCATGTTTAACAAATTTTTATTCGACTCGAGTTTTGGAGAAATTAATAATTTATGAGATGTATTACTAAAAATCAATATCATTACCAAAAGCCCCATTAATCGTATGTACTTCATTGGAACATGGATTCATAGGAAATGGTCAGAGATTTATGAAAAACTTTTTAGGTAGTTTTATTCCTTGTAGAACGCAGAAAATATTAGGTTAAAAACCGCGAAAATATTTGAATTTCTCGCGGATTTGTCTCAGATTTCGAGTCACTGAAACTTTTCGATTGAGTTAGAATAACCGTGCTGGTGTCAAATAATTTGAAGCCGAAATGATGAATATATCGCCGCTTAAAAACCCGCTGTATGACCGCGTGGCGTTCTCTTATTAACCGTTACTAGTCTCATTGTGTATGTAGATAAAGTTTAAATTAAATATATAATTATTTGTTCCCAGTTTAACACTGAAAGTGCTCGCCGCGTCGCCGCCACGCCGGCCGCTGCCATTGCGGTGCGAATTGAGTCTGAACGTATGAATGAATGAACACTTTATTATACTTAAATTAACATTAATACAAAAACATATTTAAATATGAAATAATAAATAGTACAAAAGGCCTTATCGCTGAGAGCGATTTCTTCCAGGTAACCTAGCATATTACCTAGCAACCGCACATTTAGCAATTCTTAAGCAAGCGACTCATTTACGCCAACTACTTTACGACTCCTCGCTGTGACTAACAAGGGGAGGGCACGGTCTGGGAAATTCACTTGTATGTAATAATAGTTCTCCATTACCTTTGGAAATATACAACGTCTAAAATTTTAGACGCAGCTTCTATACTAGTAGGTTTTTAGCTGTACTGAACGCTGTATAGCATACTCGGTAACGTGTCTGCGTAACATGTCGATGCTCAGTGTTCGAGCCTGATAAGCGACTTATTTTTTTTAACTGTTTTTAAAATCAAATCCAATCAAAGAAAATATTGTTAAATAGTAAATTGATTTTTATTTATATTAACTACTGTTTAAATTATAGTGTAGCTAATAATTATAATATTTATAAATAGTAACAACAATTACATCTATTTATAAAAAAAAAAAAAAAAACATGTTTAAAATATTATTTAGGTATTTGCTAAACCAGTTTTACTTAAGCCCTTTCTTCAATATTAGAAAGCAGCTGTTTTTTTTATATTTAACACATAGGTATAATGTATTTCGCCCAGGAATGAGGAACCAATAGGTTAACAGACTTTGGTTATTTTACTATTATAGCAATTTTTTCGGCAGTTTTACCGTTATTATTAGGTACAGTATAACCTCTGGTTATAACCAACGTTTAGTGCAGTTAAAAATCTAGGTACTAGTATTTATGCTGCGTCTTAAGTTCTAGACATTTATTTTTCCAAAGGTACAGGCCATTCGGCGCTATTACTTTAAGGGTTGAACACCCTAATGGAAAACTATTATTACATAGAGCTTCTTTACTTTATTTTACTATAAAAACTTTCGTAGTTTGATAAATTCATTATGTTCGTTCTTTACTTTACCTTAAAAAGTTTGAAGTGAACAAAAAATCAAAGTGCCACTTTATTTCCCTGTTTTACTTATGTAATTTTAGTTTTACGTATCCAAGAGTCCCATAAGATCTAAAGGAAATAAAGCACTTTGATATTTGAAATTAGTATTGTCCCGAAATGAATTTCCCAGACCGTGCCCTCCCCTTGTAAGCTTATAATTTATGACTTCTTATTTCCTCACTTTTCGTAGAAGTAATAGTTGAGATCTTGGCGTAGTACTACTCCAATGCGCTCATTTGTCATTTGATGAATGTTGATACCCTTTGTTCTGCAAAATAAAAAGTATAGAGCTTTATAATATTTCAGATTTTTAATAATCGACTATTTTTCGAAGCTCATGTAGACATGAGCTTCGAAAAACAGTCGATTTTTAACTAACACATTTTTAACTAAAACAATCAAAATGTATTGAACGAAAGCTGTAGATAATTTTATCCGCTTTCGTTATGTAGTTTAACAAAATTTTGTATGACGCATCATTAACGAGATGTAAGTAAAAAATAAAAAACCTTCCTTGTGCACCCCTAGGACCTACCTTATCTCATAACTAGTCCAAATAAAGTTCCGAAGTCAAACTTTCTGCTTTCGATCTCTATCCACAATAATTTGTTATCTAAAATTGCATTTTAGTATTGAGACATGTTTTTGTAACGTTTTTTTAAGTCGTTATTCACAAGTTGTGCACTTGTAACTGTAATAATATGGCGTGTTTTAAAAAACGATAAACCGACTTCAAATTCCCTTACTTTAACAATTATTTAAAGTTTTGTGGGATAAATACTATGCAGAAATTATGCAGAAAAAAAACAAGTCGTACATAAAACCTCATCCTTTTTAAAATCTTTAAAACGATAAAGTTAGTATATGTACATAAAAACCTTCCACGATATCGCGAAATCAATTCTGTCAATCGTATAAGTTACCTCCTCCACCAGTAAGTAAAGTGCGCAGTAGCGTTGGCTATCAAGCCAGGGTCCACCCGCTCAGAGATAAGGAAATTCCTCAGCTGGTTTACACCATGCTGGTAAAGAGTATTTCCTCTGCAGTTCAGCACCAGGAGAGTCAAGGAGTATAATGTTACGAACCTGTCAATAGTTAAGTTATTAACAGCTGGTTTTTCAAACTAAGAGTAGTTGATGAATGGCTTGGTCCAACTGTTTTTGTAAATATGTACAAATATGTAATAATAATTATTATAAGTAAATTAAAGTGCCTGGCTCTTGTCAGAGCAATGATGCAATTTCCTCCATTTTTCTAATTCCAATGCGGTCTCTTTTACTTCTGTCGACATAACAGCGACTTTCACCTTGATCTGATTCATATTATCTTCCCTTTCTCGTTTTTCTCCTACTTTTTCCTCTATGTTGTTGCATATGAAGTTATCAATACTTATATAGGTACTTGTTACGTTGTAAATATCGAGGTACTTGTATGAATTTTATTATTTGGTTTTTCTTTATAAAGTATTACTGTTGTTTTTAGAGTTTTACTAAGCTTCTTAATATGCAGGGTGGATTTTTTGGAAGGGACAGCAAGGGGAGCTACCTCAACCGGGGTGTAGTGACAGGAAAATGGTCTTAGGATAATATCCATAATCATAAGAGAAATTTCGATCCCCATTCGCATATTTTCAAAATTATGTACAGGCTGCACGAAAATTGGCTTTTTACGCATAAATTTTTTATGCCCATCCTGTTACTTATCCTGATCAAAAACTTTTACCGGACCAACTGAAGTTAGAGTACTAAAAAAGTCAGGTCACAAAACAACTTTTCCCATACATTTTATAAAGAGTGATGACTCTCGGTCATCACCATCAGCCCGTATACGTCCACAGCTGAACATAGGCCTCCCCCAAACGACGCCACAAATATCGGTCCTGAGCCGCCTCTATCCAACGACTCCCTGCACCATTGCGCTACAATGTCCAGAGTACTTTATTTTATTACTGAAAAGATTTTATTTTATTACGTTTAAAACCTTTGTCGGCCAATTGCCTCTCTCTATCTTTCTATCTTTGATGAAAAGCCCGGATCGTACCAATAGAAGACTCCGAGTAAAAACAGAAGTGTGCCAATGCCATGGTCCTCGCGATCGATTGTGACTCTATCGAAATCGACTTTCATCATTCCACTGTGAGCTAGTAATAAACTCTCTGCGTACACCTGAAAACAAAATACGAATAATAATTGTTTTCAATTATAAGCGACTAACTGCTGCCCGCGCTTTCGCCCGCGTTTTAGCGGGGTAAAAATTAATCTATTTGTTATTTAAGGTACCAAACTACACATACCACCATACATACCATTTCAGACCAATCAGTTCAGTAGTTTTTGCGTGAAAGAGGAACAAACATCTATACATCCGTTCTCACAAACTTTGACATATACATATAATATAGTAGGATTGATGACCGCAGTTGCGCAGCGGGCAACTGCGACTCGAGCTTGCTGGTTCGATTTTTGCCTCAGGACGTTTGTACGATCTCGAAAATCTATTTTTTCCCCGGGTGTTCTGAGTGTTATCTATAAAATATTTATCTATGTAATGCATTAAGCATATCAGTAACCTATCCAGTACCATAATACAACCTCAGCTTTGGGCTAGTAAATGCTGTGTGAATTGTCCAGCATTTTTATACTACCCAAACCAAGAGGGAGTCACACTTGCGCACTGCGGATTCCATACTACATCATATTACCATTTCATTTCAATTTGCTATTTTATTATTATTATTATCCTGGCTAGGCAAAGGCCTCCCCATTCCCTCCAGACATTACGATCGAACAAACAAATAGATTCCTTTAGAGGCTTCGCACGCGTTTTTGCGGGTTAAACAATTACCAATGTCCTTTCCCGGGAAATCATCAATATCCTTGTCAAATTTCATTAATATCTGTCTAGCCTTTTGGTGTGAAAAGGTAAGTAACAAAGAGATGTAGACACATGTAGAATTACGATTGTATTGATTAATTGATAGGAAGTATGATATAGAAAGAATGTAAGAAAATGAGTTTATTCACATACACATTACAAAAAATAGGTACCTACAGTAAACAATCAGACAATGCGTTACATTATTGGGACAAAAAAGTCCCGGTGTCATGCTGAGACAGGGACTTTTTGTCTCTGTTGCTACAAGTCGAAGCTAGTAGAGGCGCTGATTTTCTGGCACCAAGATTATGTACTAACTACATTTCCATAATTCTATTATGTACAAGAAAAAGGCAAAAGTACGTAGGTACAACAGTTACAAGACAGAAACGAGAAAAAAGAAAAATCTAAGTTTCTTCTAAAGTTTCTTGGCAATTGAATACTTACCACATGCAACTCATATAGTGTTGGATTCTTAGACGTAAATCCACGGTACGCAGGTAACCAGCAAGAATCTTTGCGGTACAAAGTACGCAAGTTGTATGCACCTCTGGTGGCGATTCCTTCCTTGCCGTGGTTAAAACCGTAAGATATGCAGTGATAATGTAGATATTGAGCTGCTCCAAGCATAATCAGAAAGGAGATGCTTTGCCATTTTATAATCTGTAGATACATGTATAATATTAATGCTTTACTAGCTTCTCAATTCTTTAACCCGTGGATTTGTACGGGTTTTTCAAGGGTTATTAAAATGAAAATCCATTGGCGGGAAGATGTAAAAAATATACAGGGTTGAATAATTTGACTTTTGAATGATGATTTGATTTTATTAGTATTGATTTAAAATTTTGAGAAAACTTTTTGTTTTGGTTTTGCTGACCTAATTGAGATATGTTCCTTTTTAATTGAAATAAAATAATGCTTAAGTTATATTTTTTTTTTGTATTTAATTAGAGTTTTACACAGAGGAGAAAGCTGTCTAAGTTTATAAAAAGTAGATGTTATTAATTACATACTCTAAAAGAAGAAAAGATTGTAATTTGTTTGTGTAATAAAGTGATCTTATTGATTGTTATCTAATTTCAATAAATATTAATGCTCTACCGACTTTTTCGTAATGAATGAAAATATCTCGATTTCCCGGGAATTCCCGGGAAATTGAGTTTGAGAATCTCTCGAAGCCCGAGAAATGAAAGACCTCGAGAAATCTCTATCCTCTACACCAGCACAGCCACCCTACCAGGTTCTTTTGTGTCATCGTTCTCGGGGCCTAAAGGAACCTAGTGTTTTTGCAGTAGAAATTATAACTATAGGTTCCGGGCCTTCTAGGTTTCTACGAGCAATGTTCACATTTCTTTCTAAAGTTTCTAAAGTCAGAGGGGCAGAAATGGGCTTTGTTGCCAGCAGGTATTCCATTTTGCTTCTAAAAAAGCACCCAGCGCTTTTTTCATACTATCCTGCGACCTTTCTCCTGGCTTTGTTTTTCTTTTGTAAGTTTTCACATCATTTCAATCAAAACCTAGAATTTTTAGTAAAGGTAAGATGGAGTAATCCTACTCTTACCCATACCCCATCTAGCCCCCTCATGCCAAATTAAATATTAAAAATCACACAAAAATTTCCATGCACGCTCGTGAGACAAACAAGTTCTTAACTGATAGTGTAATCATAAGCAGACTTCGTTAACTTAAAGCTGTATCTCAACTACTGTTAGCAACCTGAATCTCACCTCCGAACTAAACTGTCAAAATCACAAGGAAAGAGCCAAACTTCAGTTTTTTGAAAATAAAAGATGATTCGTACGCGATATCTTTTTTCTCAGTGCACCAACTGATTACCAACATAGTGGTGCACCGCCACGCGGTAAAGCAATCCTGATTGGTCGATCGGTTCTCCGCCGGTAAATCTCGATACCCCCTCTTGCCCGCTACCTCGTCTTGCCCCTCCCTCCCCTAATAAATCTCATAAATTATTAATTTCTCCGAAAGTTGATTCGAATCGAAATTAGTTAAAAAAATGTTTTAGAATTTACGGTAAGCTACTTTTCTGCTATTGATATTGCTTGTAGAACGTAGAAAATATTAAAAACCACTAAAATATTTGAATTACGCGGATTTATTTATTAGATTATAGACGAGCAGCCTGTGGCTGATGTGTCTATATCACAGTGTTGAATAATGTCATTTGTGCCATATTTCGAATCACGGAAACTTTTTGATCGAGATACAATAGCCGTGCATGCCTTTCTAATAAGCACAAACCATTTATCGCCTTTTCGGCACAAATTCAAATCTAAATTAACTAAGAAAATAAAAAGAAGAAAAAATAACTAAGTTATACAAACCCTGATTATAGCAACATTGACGTTCGGTGTGTCTCCCAAATAGTCGAAATAGGCGAACACGATGTACAGATGGGCATACTTGCAGATAGTGTTACACAATAGTTGTTCATCATCTTCAATGTACTCCCTCATCACATATATTAAGAATTCATACCAAGGCAGGGCTCCAATAATATCTAATACGAAGCCCTTAGTTAGGTAGTTAAAGATGCACTTTCTCGGGTCGTGGATCAAAATTCCTTGCTTATTGCGATAGGCTAGCTTGAAAAAAAAAATATAATTACCTACTTGAGGAAACAAGAAAGTCAGGAAGGTACACGCTTTATGGAGTCTACACACATAAGTCGGCGGGCCGTCGATAACTTGGCAAATCACTGTCTGCTGCCTACAATTTTATGGAGTCAACACACCAAAGTCGGCGGGCTGCCGACAAGTTGGCAAAACACAGTCGGCTGCGTACTACAATCATACACTGACATGTCACACCAACCCGGGCTGTGTTGTATCGTAATGTAGTCTACCCACCATAGTCAGCGTTTGGTGTATAGACTCCATTACGTTTGGTGTATAGACTCCATTACGCTACAACGTAAAAACTAAATTAGGTTCTTTGTGGCGCAAAAGGTGAAGATCCTACCAACGACGCAAGTTCGATGCTGGTGTTGAGTAAATATTTATATTTATCTACCTAGCTCGTGACCACTCACTGCTGAGTATAGGCCTTCTGTATTCCATATATGGGTATAAATTCTGCAAATAATGTCCTCCTAGCCGAATTTCGACCACACGGCGGAATCTCAACGGTCCAGCCAGATGCGCAGGACATATAACAGTGCATAAGTGTGTGCGTAAAAACAGGTGCGCTCTCTATTCATAATCCGATGGAATGGTAGACCGACACGACCGGAGAGAGGTCAGGTCAGGTGGAGGGCCGACAGCTTAGCGTGGTTTCCGAGGCACGGGGGTGTAACACCGCCAACTTCCTGACTCCGGGCTGCTATTGTGCATGTTTCTTGCTAGTAAAACCCCAATAACAACTACTGGCCCGATCCGAGATTTGAACCCATGACCTCTTTATCCGCGGTATTATTAATAAGACTAGCTGACCCAACAGACTTTGTCCTGTCATTCAAGTCAAACAACTGACAGTTATTTCAAAGGTGCTTAGTAAAGAGTATTATAACGCTGGAGGTTACATTAAAAAAGTTTATAATAAAGGCACTCTTTTAAGTATTCTTGAATTTTCACAATTTCTGCGCAAATTTCTTTTTTTTTTATGTAATAACTTTCTACGAAATGTCAGAAAACATTGAAAATAGATGAATGAAATCGGTAAAGCCATCCTCAGCGTGACTAGGAAAAATATGGGTTCATTTTTATATGTATATAGGTAAATAGACTAGGAAGGTTCACTATTGCATTGGATGCCCCTGTTAAAATAGTTTTACTTTTTCTTTTTATGAATAAATAAATAATAATAAATCACTAATCCGCCTACCAAACGAGATTATGGTAAAAATTTCTTTATATGTGGATAGCGCAGTGGTCTACATTAAGAATATCATTTAACTTTATATTATTTTAAGTATTTACATATACAGATTTAATATTAGTGTAATGTAGTCGTTTGTTATTCAATATATAAATAAATAAAAAGGATGCACGTTCAACAGTGGAGGTAATGTGCTGAGAAGGGACTGTGAGCAAATGTTCTGATAAATACTTACATATAGTTTGATGCAGATATCCACACAAGCTACGCAATCGCAAAGAGCACCTACCAGAAAAAGCGTGTATCTAATGTTAGCGCCACTACCACCTGAGAAAAAATAAAGAGAAAAATTCATTAATTTATTTATTTTTATTTTTAGAGCTGGTGAGTATCTTGCGCAGGGCATTAGCATTGCCATACGGCGCGGGACAATGCAGCCAGCGTCTTGGGGACGCTTCCCACTGGTATTGATATGGACCAGTTGAGCTATCTGTACATTGTTTGTAACAGTCTGTAGTTCGCTCAATTGTTTCAATTGTAATGTAAATACTAGTTTTTTTTTATATTATTTGATTGTTATTTTCTTTGTCAATAAAAGATATTAATCGTAAAATATATATATTTATATATTTTAACCCGGCGCCAATGACGTGAAAAAAATAACGTAGACAATGACGTTGGGTCATTTTGACCCGAAGTTTTTCAGCATTTTTCTATAAAATTATATATCAGGCTACTTTTACTAAGATGTTATTGCTTACACAATTAAATAAAAAAAAGACATACATAGTATTCATAATTTTTTTTTCCAAAATACATGCAAAATCGACTTTGAAACACACCTTCCGTAATTATTCAAATATTTCTTATGCAGTATTATACAGATCAAATAGCACTAAGTAACATCAATTTAACTTATAATCAGTCTTCAGCTTCCTCATACCTAGCTATGGTGGAACTGCTATCACGCCATTGATGAAGCTGAAACTTACCCGTTTCTTCTTGCCGCACGTGTACATATGTCCCTACGCAAATTGCTCCACACTGATTTTACAGGCGGCAATGGTGGAGGGATACTGTATCTCCAGCTACTAGAACTTTCAAAACCACAGAGCGCCGAAAATACTAAATATGGCCGTTTTAAATCACCTCGGGTTAATATGACCCAGCGTCATTGGCGCCGGTTTAAGAGTGGCAAGCGATAGTCGGCAATTTCTGCAACCGTGTCCCAAGCGTGCACAAGGGGAAGTTGGCAGGCAGGTCATGCAACAGGCCGTGTCCAAAAGTGGCAAACGAATATTTTTGTTGCATTCACATTGGAAACATGTAGATGTTTCAATATGGATCATATTTTTGTTACATTCATTCTGAAAACATGTAGGGTTTTCAGTATGATCTTTGTTACATTATTCTGAAAACATCTGGCCATTCGTAAAATAATAATCACTGTTTTTCTATTGTACTATCTTATGATAATGAATTTAGGTTGTCGGTATTAAATTTGAGATAACAAACGTTGATGCCCCTGGAGACCAGAATCATATTTTCGGCTTTTTGAAAATAACAAACCTTGAAGGCAGGCGGCCACAATCGACACCACAGCGACTATCGTTCTGAATGTCATCCAGTGTATCATAAACCTGGAACAAAACGTGTTCACAAATAATATATATAAATAAAATTGGTTGTTGTCTTTCGTGACGTCATCAAACGGCTCTGTCGGAAGACCAGTGTTGGTTGTGGCATGTTATATGTAAATACAAAATACCAAACAAATAATTTACATTTGAAATCCTACTAATATTATAAATATCAAAGTTTGTAAGGATGGATGTATGGATATTTGTTACTCGTTCACGCAAAAACTACTGAGCCGATTAGGCTGAAATTTGGTATGGATATAGTTTGGGACCTGGAATAACATATAGGCTATTTTATCATATTATATTGTTTCTTTCTCCTTCTCGCTCAATCAGCTGAACGGATTTGAATGAAACTTGGTACTTTGATAGCTTATATCCTAGATTAAAACATAGGGTACTTATGGTCCCGAAAAATTACAGTATTCTCGTTGGATTATTTATATTTTTTTTGTTACTTAATAAAGCAGCTACTCTTCGACAGGTCGCGTCACAGTTTAATAGCGCTGACCTTGCACTGACCTGGATGCGCAAAAGTAACGAACTTTAGATTTTCACACCTGCGCAGAACCCCCCTCCACTTTCGTCGAATGCTATTAAACCGTGACGAAACGTGTAACACCGTAGGGCACTGCTAGTGAAATATTTAAAAAAAATATTTACGGTGCTTCCGGATTCTCCCATACATCTGTAGTCAAGTTCATTCTGACGTGAGCGGGTTGTTCAATTTTTTGAAGCAATTTCGTTCTTGCAAATGTGTCCATTGACACTGACCTCATCTTAAATACATGTTCCCTCAGTCTTTTAGCGTACTGCAAACCATATAATAGATATGAAAACTAAATCATAAAAAAAAATCATAAAATATCTATCTATTTAAAGACATATTTTTTTTCCGCATTCCCTGCAGCTGAGGCTCGGCGTTGCTAGAGATGCGCATGTACAGTCAGCGTCAAATTGATATGAGCGTCTAGAGTAGTCAAAATGATCTGAAAAACATAAAAGCAAATTCATATACGCAGTACGAATCATCATATTGTTGTAAGCATCCAAGGTGGTCAAAATATCTTAGTTATCTTTGCATAAAATATACCTTCAAAAATATTCACTCAAAAGGGTTTGCATACTACATTTGAGAGCCTTGTTTGCTAAGATAAATTTTGAAGATCCTGACTCCTCATATAAATATGAAACAATGAGTAGTAAGATAATTTGACCACATTGGGTGCTTACAACAATAATGATGATTCGAACTGCGTATATCAAATTGCCATAGGGCCGCGGCGTACGAATATCGACCCCTCCAACTCAACCCGTGGATGTCATAAAAGCCGACTAAGAGAACCTACCAGAGGAAGGGCAGCAGCTTCCTTCTGAGTCGAGCTTCCAACACTGCGATCACCAATCCGCCTGCCAAGCGTGGTGATTATGGCAAATCCCCCCCTACATGGGAGACCATCCACTCGATGGACCGACGACATCGTAGCGGTCGCACGGAGTCGATGGATGGAGGCGGCTCAGGAACGCTATTTGTGACGTCGTACGGGGGAGACCTATGTCCAGCAGTGGACGTGTATGGGCTGATGATGTGATATCAAATTGCTTTTATGCTTTTCAGATAATTATGACTACTTTAGACGCTCATTTCAATTTGACGCTGACTGTACGTCGTCCGTAAGCAATAAAACTGTAGTGCATAAGCAAGTATTTGTATTTTTTCTATTATTATATCGTTTCATCACATTATGTTATTATAAGTGAGACCAACATCTTCATATTTTTTCAAATAGTTGTCGAACGCCTCGGCAAATTGTGGTTCAAATTCATCGATACAATTTTTCAAATAGCCCCATTCCTGTGGATATCGCTTGATAATGGTCAGAAAATCTTGCTGCTTCATGTACAGTATCTAAAGTAAAAAAAAATATTAAAGTCAAGCACAGAAAATTATGGTCCATTTATAAAATAAATTATTTGACACCCACAAGTCATTTATTTTCTTCGACGAATCGGGCCAGTGGACAACTATATTTCACCCACCACTTATACAGTATACAATGCTTAGCTTTCCACTTGCCGTCACTGCGTATGGCCAAGCGTTCTGCCCAACTCCATGCGTATTTTAGTCATTTCACTTCAACTTAACCGTATTTTTGCCATTTTTTGCTATTCTTTTTTAATACCTAGTTTTAAAGACAGCATCTAGCAACACAAATAAAGGCTTCTAAGCTCGTGTCATAGAAATAATAACAATTGCGACGCGTTTTCGCTCCATTTCAGTAATCAATTTCTTATACTTTATTCCAAATATTTATATTTTTTAAATATAAATATTTAAGGCGTTTCCCAGACCCAAACTAGCGCCGTCACCAATTTTATCGTATTATTACGTTAAACAAAGGAATTTTCAAATATCCCTTGGCCAATTTGTGATACCTATCATAAGCTTTATTTTTAATGCCTCTGTAATATTTTTTTTTTTTGTATAGTTTAGGAAAAGCTGCGACGTTGCACTTTTGGCCACCAAACTTGGTTTTCGCATCTCCTCCTAAGCTATACAATACACTATAAAATAAAGATGCGCGACTGCGAATTATCTGACTATTCGAATAATCGAAACTACTAATTTCCTTATTCGACTTGAAAATTAGTAATATACTAATCTTCAAAGTCGAATGACAACTAATAATTAGTAATTACTAATGCCTCTACGAATGGGTCATTCATTGCTCCGAGTCGACTTTGTTAGTCGGACGATCATAATCCAACCAATTCACGTCGAATAACGAATGAAATGAAGACCGACTCGGGCAGTCGAACGAATGGAACGACGCGCGACTACTAATCAAATTAGTTACTAATTTGCTCTACTAATTTGGTCAGTCGAATCGTTCGAATGGTTTGTCAAGTCGAATAATTCGAATGAAATCATTCACAGTCGCGCATCTGTACTATAAAAGTATGAAAGAGGCATTAAAAATAAGCTTATGAAAGATATCACAAACAAGGTATTTTTGAAAATTCTTTTATACATAATATATGACATATATCGTAATAATACGTTGAAAAAGTACGTAATAATACGTGAGTGTACAAACCTCACAATCAGTCTTCGCATTGTATGTTAGCATTGCTTTATGACTCATGAATACCGAGCTGGCTGAAAGCAAGCGGCCTGGACCATAGCTAACTTTCAACGATTGGCCTTCGTTGTCATGATACTCAGCTTGTATATAACCCTGTAGATAAAAGTTAGTTTAATAGTTTAGTGTTAATCATAAACTATTGAAGACCCATGTGACACGGTGGGCGGAGGTCCGCCTGCAACGCAGGAAGTTGCGAGTTCGATTCCCACCTTAGGGCAAATATTTGTACGATCTGCAAATATTTGTTTCGGATGTTCTGGGTATTTTCTATGATAAATAAAAATTATCTATATAAGTATTGTATTATGTATATCAGTCATCTAGCACCCATAACACAAGCTCTGCTTAGCTTGGGGCTAGATGAGGCAGTTTGGATTCTCCAACATTATTTATTACAGCAAAGCCGATGCATTATGTGTTCCTGCTGAAATGGAAACTACAATGAAATACTTTTATTTAAAAGTCACCCTGAAGATACATTGACTGGTACTGGACTGGTAAATAAATAATGCAGAACAACTTCTAGCCCCAAAGTAAGCAGAGTTGGTGATAACCAATAATCACCACATCCGGATCAAATAGTTGTACCTAGATCAACATTTTGTCTAGTAGTGAAAATCAGAAAAAGACAGAGGACTAAACTAAGAAAAATTTACCGGCATAATAGCAGAGTACGTTGTTAAACTAACCTGTACAATCCAAGAGACACTTTTACATTCGATATTGAACATATACAGAGTCGCATCCTGCGGCATGATCAAGTACCTCCCCGCGTAAGCTAACTCTCTAATAAGTGACGGATCCGCGCCTTTAAAGGCTGTTGACTCGCCAATAATTTTCTCTGCCACTTCACCTTGCACCTTCCAGTATATATCATAAGGCTCATCGCTCATCATATTAGGACGCATTAAGTCCATGCCCTTATAATACTTCCAGTGGCAAATCAAATATCTGTCTAGTCGCTTCAGCAAATCACCGTGTATTTTGTAATGTATGTAATATTTCTTCAGATTATCCACAAAATATTGGTAATTAACAGTGTCAGTCATTTTCAAATACATTGCGGCAACAAATAGGGTTTTACAGAACATGAATAACAAGAAGAACGTGTAATCTATTACCATGGCTAGGCAGACATCAGTTAAGGTCACAGGCAAGACTTCTGGGTAAACAAGTTCCATCAGGTATGATCTGGCTATACCCAAAAACAGATGGCCTCCGGGCTCACATTCGTCTGCAGGAATCTTATCACAATTGTACCTTCCGAAGAAATAAGACTTAGTGATAGAGGGTTCCATATCGGCTATAGCAAATACAATATGGGCATTAATATACAGATAGCTAAATTCGACCAAAAGTAAACGAACACATATTAAAATTATCGGGTCTTGACTAATATCGAGAGCCGAGTTAGCGCCTGTAAAGAGCATATATATTTTGATAAGTCTGTTGTACTGCACAATATTGTAGTATTTTGATTTCCCTATAATAACAGCGATGTATTCAATCCATAAGGCTGATACTACGTCCAGGATGAAGTAAAGCGTCTTGCAGCGCGTGAACATGACGGAAGCGAAGCTGGTAGCATCACTCTCGTGCCGCGACACAGCTGTCAGCAACGACACGCAAATATCTGCACAGTACACAAAATCGGCCCAAAATTGAAAGAGTTTAAACCAGGCAGGCAAAGTCTTATTAGATGTTATCTTCGGTGGGTATAAGATCAATACAAAGAAAACTGTCACTGTGACAATTCTGTACCACATGGTGTTGAAATCAGAAAGCGGTACAAGAATCCATGGAAACTTTGTATTTACAAATAACGACTTAGTTTGCAACTGATTTTCGGAACAAAGAACAAGTTGTCCGATATATTTAGCGCAGTGATACACAGACTCCTCAGGAGGTATCTCATATGTTCCAACATCTTTCTTACTTGCCGTTCTACTCTTAAATGAATTCGCTGCAATTGAAATTTCCCACCAACGCCTTTTGATCCAAGCTATGCCTTCATCCTCAGTTCTATCCAGGCCCCTTACATTTTGCTTACATGAGCTCAATGTACGGGCGTGTTCTATTCTATCTTTTACTAACTCAAGCATGACGCGGCGATCCTCTGGATATTTATGTAAGGATCGTACATAATCAGCCCTTGTCAAATATAGTACTTCACAAAACGTGAGGCAGCGTATAACCGTCTTTCGTCTCCAAGGGGGCACATGAAAACTGATATCACCGAAAACCGTTCCACTAGCTGCAGATACTAACGCAGTAATTCCATCATCTGCTGAAAGTATCTGGACCACCCCGCTTTTAATATAAAAAACGCGTGAATGAGCGTTTATTCCAGAGTATAACTTTTCTCCGGGCAATTTGTAATCTAAAACTATTAATTCGCACAACATACGCCTCAAGGAATCAGAAGCTTTGCGGAGAAGAGGGCTATGAAAAAATATAGGCCATAGTAAATCTTCTTCAATTTCTATTCTCAAATAGCGAGGCAGTTCATATAAAACATCAGGGATTCGGTTGATGCCAGAGCGTTTGGTCCACATAAGCTTGAAATAATTATCTATTTCTTTGTATGCTTTGGGTGAGGGGTTTCGCCTTTTCGTTTCTGCGACAAATTTTCTGTATATAGGATAGTATCCGCAAATTTTTTTGAGCCTTAATATTGCTTCGGCAAAAACTTTTGGGAAAACCACGAATAATGTAAACAGATGACCGAGTGTTATCAGGATGCTCACAACAATAAACTCGGTCAGTGCAACTGGTTTAATATTATCAACGAGTCTGTTTATTGCAAATGAAAGTACAAATACTGTTGAATATACAAAGGTTGTAATATTTTCGTGAGCATGATTGAGCTGGAAAAAATAAAAATGATTTAAGATAATTTATGTCCATAGCGGTCGCTGCATAATAAATTGACCCCTTTAACTTAACCCATAGGTGTTTCCAACAGTCAACAAAGAAAACCTACCTGAGGAAGGGCAGCAGTAACCTCACTTGTATTTTAACTATACACTGCGATCACCAATCCGCCTGCCAAACGTGGTGATCATGGTGATCATGACTCCACGCGTTCAGGAGTGGATAAACATATGTGCTGACAAGGAAGATTATCTTATTCGTTTGCATTCCCTTCCGAAATGTTTTTATATGTTTTATGTAAAGTACCTTGTGCTCGACGTGAGTCCTCCAATCATAAAACGGATAGCGCTGGGTCGCACAGCCATTACAAAGGCCGTCCTTTGTGATCAGTACCCAAAAACAAGAAGTGCAGTTGATAATCAGCATCAGCAGCAAGGTGTAACCAATCATCAGATTGGCGATGGAGTGTGTGGTCGTCAATGAAAAATACTCTACCACTCTGTAGATACTGTAAGGTGAAATTAAATTGTAGACTTGTTCACAAAAAGTTCGTAGTTTCGACAACACTGAGCAAGTAAACAAACTTCATTTACTCATTCATTCTTTTAGTAGTACTTCTTTCTTTAATTGTCAACATTTTGAAACTTACAATACAATAGGTGACTCCCGCTCCGGAGCTTTCCTGGTGCAAAGGATTGCAATCGCTATTTAGCGAGGTAATGCTGCACGTATTATGGATGCCTTTGCACCGGGAACGGTCAGAGGTGGGTTATTTAATGACAAATTTGTATAATGTATTTTTAATACATACATACGTGCTGTGACGAAATTTTAACTTACAATAATATTTTACCTATTTTTAGGGAAATTGACATGTCTCTTTGAAACATAAAAAATTATGTTATGTTTACATTTAGGTCTACAATCTGGAGAAAAACCTGTATTTTCGTTATTTTTTGATGTAAAAGTGATTGTATACTGCTTTACGTAACATACAACAATAAATGAAATAAATATTCTTAGATGACTTAAGAATCTTAGAGGCGTGCTTTGTAATTGGTTTTTCAATGTATTATACAGGTTGTCTCAAAAGAAAGTGTACATTTGTTTAGCCAATTGTGTGAATGCATCGAATCTGAGGGGCACGGGGGGTATGCCAGCAGGTAGCCTGGCTCTTGGGAATTCAGCTGCTATGGACGGTTTCTCGGGAGCAGACCGCACGCTGTGCGTGTATGAGTTTCACAAAAACGCGGAGTCAGCGACTGTAGCGCGTATAAAATCTGCAGTATTCGAGGTTTACGTCACTTAAATCATGCGCCATAGGTCAAAAAATATGGGTGGCCAAGGCCATAAGAGTGTAAAACAGATCATCATTATACCGCATTTTGCTTAACCACAGAACATAATTCCAGCAGGACTGGGCAACTTCACACACTTCCAATGCGTCTCTAGCAAGAGCACGTGAAATTTTCCCTGCCAAATTGATCTCCAGGAGAGGCGACATAAACTGAACTCCACGCAGTCCGGACTTAACTCTTATGGACTTTTTCCTGTACGGTTATCGCCAATCTAAAGTTTTTAACAATAAATCGACTTCTCTAACGTATTTGAAACAAAATATTCGCTACGAAATCGCAACCATCACAGAGTGTCGCCTGTCGAGCCGTCATTGGAAATTTTAGTGTTCGACTAAATGAATGCTGTGAACGCGAAGGTTTACATTTATACGTTATCATCTTAATTCCCAAAAGCTGTACTTTAATAAATCTTTAAAAATTTTATTATAGACATCTTATTTTTTGTTTTATCGACTCACAAAATATAAACTTTCTTTCGTAATACCCAGTACGTCTTGTTTATGCCCTTTGCCATTAGTTACCAGTGATTATGAAAATTATCATATTGTGATGATGGTTTAGATACGGTTTTACGGCGCACATATAAATTCCTCGGGAATCAAACTTTTAAGGGACCACATATAAATAAACTTATAGACAACTTTAGACAACTCAACGATGAAAGAATCATCGAAATGGCGAAGATATCACCAAATTCGTTCTATCTAGATCTAGTCGTGATTTATCAAAAGTATTAAATTTTTAAGCTTAACGGGATAAATACTAATCCCTCGGGTTTTTTATGGGATACCTCATGATCATCCTACGAATATTATAAATTTTAAAGAAACTCTGTCTATCTGTCTGTCTGTTACCTTTTCACGCCTATACGGCTGAACGGATCTTAATGAAATTTGGCAGGGAGTTAGACGGTATCCCGGGGATGGGCATAGGATTCATGTAAAATGCGTGTGAAGCTGCGGGCTGCTGCTAGTTCTCTATACAATAGCGAGATAATTCTCATAATCGGTCCATTGACGGAGAAAAAGACGAACATACATAAAATAATACATACAGCCGAACATATAGAACCTCCTCCTCTATTGAATTTTCGAAGTCGTTTAAAAAGACCGGTCTTTTCGATCCGAAGAATAAATTCAATTGAAATAAAGAGGAGTGCGAGTTCCAGAACAAAAATAATATTTTTTAGTGTACAAGGGGGTAACAATATCAAATGCCAATAAAACACAGAATTCGTTTATAGACGCACGTACACGTCTCGTCACGTTTTAATAGCGCTCGACGAAAGTGGAGGGGGGTTCTGCGCAGGTGTAAAACGGTATAAAAATCTAAAAATCGACTTCTACGCATCAAGGTTAGCCCAAGGTCATCGCTATTAAATCGTGAGGCGACCTGTACACTCCAAAACGCCGCCGCCGCCCAGCATTCGGCTCCGAAACAGAGCCGAATGCTGGCGCGCATGCCAGGCATTCGTCGCCGTTCGGTTCAGTAGCGCGTCCAATGCCCGCGAGCCACCATATAATCAGAACATTGTTATACATATTATATATAACATTTAGGTTTCGTCAACTCCCGTTGGGCCGAAATTGTTCATGTGGGTTAAATATGGCTTCAATTCTAACTGTGGATGATATACATAATTGTGTATAGAGACGAATACCATAGTTGCATTAAAAAGGCAGCACTATTTTAGCGTAGAAAAACCACCGCCAATCAATTAGAATCGGTTTATCCGTTTGAGAGCTACTATGCTAAAAACAACCTCCGACGCAAAAAGATTGGGGTTATATTAAGTTTAACATGTGTTGATGACACACATATACATGTTAAACTTAATATTATTCTTATCTTTTTGCGTCGGAGGTTGTTTGTAGCATAGTAGTTCCCAAACGGATATTCTGATTAGAATAAATGGTGGTGGTTCATCTACGCTTTCTTGTTCGTCGTCATGCTAATGAACTACAAACAATCTCCGACGCAAAAAGATAGGGGTGATATTAAGAAGGCTACGAACCTCTCCCAAACGGAAACGGATTTTCCATGCGGATTTGTTGTTGTTTCACGTAGAATGATATGGGGTGCGCTATAAGTGAGAAAGTGCGTCTAACCATCTAATACAAAGCTGTCATGTGGCTGTGTGCGTGTGCTTGGTGTTGGCACCATTTTTTGATATTTTTACGTACTTTCCGATAAATTTTGATTAAACGATTGATTTAAAAAATATTTTTCATTATTTATAATGTTGAATATATTTAGGATGTTTGCAGCGCGACAGATTGTCGAATAAAGGTGTCTATCGTGCATAAAAAATCGCTTGAAGGTGACTCGATATGGTGGTCAAAATTAGTTTTTTCTCATTTAAGTATCATTATGTTTTTTTCAAAAACTAAACCGCTGCAAACAAAGCTATTTTTCATCCGATTACGTATGGCAAATTTCAATAAGATCGGGGACATAGTTTCCAGATGAACTGGAAGGTACGTTTGTATGGGGAATAAGGGTATCCGTTCCGTTCTTAAGTTTAACATGTGTATGTCATATACATACACACACTAACTTAATAGCACCACTATCTTTTTGCGTTGCAGGTTGTTTGTAGTTCATTAGCATGAAAGAACATGAATTAGCAGATATCAAATTTAACATGTGTATGTCACGCTACCTACCAAACTTAATAGCACCCCTATCTTTTTACTGATTCATACAAATGTTATTTGTGAATGCTTGCGTAGGGTACTATTTATTGTGTACTTACATAACAAACTCTGTAAAAGCCAAAACATTTGGCCACAATATAATTGGAGGGCACTCCTCGGAGATGACAATTCTGACGAAGGGGATCAGTGAGAATATGTCAACTAGCAGGAGAAACGCGTCTTTAGGCAGGTATTCCCGACGCATTGCTTTATCAGTCACTTGCCTGAAAGTATTTAAGGAATACTAAAGAAAGTAAGTAAAGTAAGATAAAGGGAAAATGGAGGGCCCGTGGTCCCTCTCATACGAAATGGTTGGTCCTCGTTAACTATGTACAAAGTTCACCAACTGCTCCAACAATGGATCCATCAGAGAAAGATGGCATAGTACAAGCACTTGGTTAGTTAGGACTCTGTCGTAAAGTAACCCTTGACCACTTTGTCTAAAAGTAAATGAGAAATCACACTTTGTACTAATCTTAAAAATATGCGAAATTTCGGACGTGTTTGAATGGATGTTTCTTACTTCATCACGTCAAAACTAACTGAACGGGTCGGTCGACAATCTCATAGATGTCGGTCTAATTCTGAAATAAACGACTTGACGATCGATGTAGCGTGGCGGGCGAAGGTCCGCCCGCCACGTAGGAGGTTGCGAGTTCAATTTCCGCATCTGGGCGAAGGTTTGTATATCTATAATTCTATCAAAAATTGTATCAAATCATAGTATAAAACAAACTCACTTCCCGCTGTCTGTCCCTATGAATAACTAATAAATCTTTAAATCTTTAAAACTACGCAACGGATTTTGATGCGCTTTTTTTAATAGATAGAGTGATTCAAGAGGAAGATTTATATGTATAATTTAGTATCAGCATTGCATCCGTGCGAAGCTGGGGCGGGTTAGTTAGTTAGTTAGTTTAATATATATCTAACTAGCTGCTGCCCGTACCACTTTTTTGGTTTTCTAGTGCTTATTATTTCATTACGAATGTAAGCGGGTTATATTGCACCTTGTTTGTATTGGAAGCACATATGGTGGTCATCATCATATAGAACAAATATATTACTAGCTGTTGCACGCGCCTTCACCCGCGTTTTATCGGGATAAAAAGCCTATATGTTATTTCAGGTCCCAAACTATACCCATCCAAATTTCAGCCTTATTGGTTCAGTAGTTTTTGCGTGAAAGAGTAACAAATATCCATACATCCATCCATACAAACTATTATTCAACTATAAAAATATATTATATTTAACTATAAGCCTCACCTGTGCACAACATGCAGAAAAGTGTCGATCGCGTATAACGAATCAGATAAATACAAGTAAAAGTACTTCACAATTGCCAGCAATGGGTAATCATCCATGACGTCCAGACAGTAAACAACTGGGTAGACTGATTGTATCGGTCCCTAGAATTAAAAATATGTTAGTATAAAATTTTGGTTAAGAATTCGTCCTAGTCAATCACACAACCAAACCATTTTGTCTTTCTGCCTGACCGTGGCTCGGCCGTGCGCCGCCGCCGGCCTCGACCGGGGCACGGCGTTGAAATGTCGGTGCGTATTGTTTCCCGGCTCCGGCACGTTCCGGCCTCACAAAAACCAATCAAAAACGACATAACACAGATTTAGTCGTGCAAATAATACACCCAAACAGCCCGGTGTAACATGAATGACTGGCCCGGTCGGCGCACGGTGGACGTGTCCCGGCCGGGGCACGGCCCGGTCGCGACGGTGTAGCGTGAATCATCCTTAACAGTGTTTTATTGTATAACAGATATGTATAACAAATAAAAAACTGAATGTTAATCAGCTGTAAAAAAATCTGTGCAAAGCGAGAGCGGAAGAGGTTTAAAAATGGAGGTATAGGTAAATATCTTATCGAGATTTCCTATAAAAACTGTCGAGACTTCGGTTCTTATTCCGCGCTCCACGAGAATGCAATAAATATGAGAAACACAATTTTTTCCATGTTTATGGTTTTATGACTTTAGTTGTGATTTTAATGATCATTTTAATAAAAATTGTGTTTTTGAATTTAATATAAATTTTAATTGTGCATTGATTTTAGTTTTGTTACTTAATTTCTATTAGTATCAAGACTGGTATGGACACACAATTTATTTTTGTATTATAATTAATGTTGTCTGAAATTAACTTATTAAATGAATGAATAGACTGATTGCTGATGATTTTTCCATAATGACCAGTCTAGCAGGCGAATTGGTCATGGCAGTAGGTATGTATACATAGTAGGAAGCTGCTACCTTTACTCTGGTAGGTTCCGTTCGTCGACTCGTACGACATCAACGGGCTGAGTCGGAATGGTTTCTTCTCTTCAAAATAAATAATAAACAAAAATCTTACCAGAACGCATTTGACGATGACACTGCAGAGTATTACGAGCTTGAATATTGGATGGAAAGGCAGGAAAATTAGGTTACTCCATTCGATATTTGATTCGGAATCGGCATCAAGATCGGTTTCATCTAAGTTGTAACGATCTCCTGGAACTCGAGTCAAAGACATTTCTGATAGCTTAGCTTATAAAGAAGACAATCTAAGAATCCATGCCATGAAGATATGACCATACATCAAAATACGCAGTTGTCTTCGTAGTTATTCCACTTTTTAGCAATGAAAACAAATCTGTTGGTTTTTCTCTGTAAACAAAAACTTAGTGGTTTATTTTGAAACACGGTCCAGGACCAGGAGTCTTCCTTTGAACAAATCAAAAACAAATCAAAGAAACCAAACGTTATTCTCCTTGTAAGAAAATAAAAATGACTGACAATGACTCAGACTGAATGACAAAGAGAATACAATACTACCGATGAACGACATAGAACAATCTGACATAGAATATTGCCAAATATTTGTCAAACTAAGTTGTAAATAGAAATTTCTATTCCATGCGTAGACATAGAGTAAAAACTAGCTACTATCTCAGCAGAGGGATAGTGTCATTCAACAATTTGACAATTAGTGTAGCCAAAAACCGATCTATGTGTGTTTTGACAGCACGTAAATACAGTGCTTTCACTCACACATTCGTATGATTGAATGTTGCAAATGAATCGCATTTTCCCTAAAAAGTTGGATAATTTTCTTATTTAAACTAACAGGTGTGTGATAATTCTGATGTAAATAATGTTATTAAACGAAATTAAAAAAAGAATAAATTATATCAAAAGTGCTCTTGCGGCCGCAAATTTTGTCATAGTATTTATTATAGATACCAATTTTCAATTTGAGTTTATATTTGAATATTCTCAGAATATCGTTGTGATTTTGAAGATTCTTAAACGACGATTTTCCCTTGTAATATCCAGTGTGGATTTATTTCTCTATAAATTTCATAAACTAAGTAAAAAAATCAGTTGAAGTCAAATCAACTATTTGTATACTTTTTGTACGGAACCTTCGTTATGGGCAAAGAATTTGTAGGTACGGTCTCCGGCCTATACAGGGTGTTAGTCAAATTAGTGCACAATACCGCTGGAGCAGGTTACTCACCTGCTGCTACAGATGTACTTTCAGATACCAAATTAGGCCGCAAAGGATTTTTAATTTTTGCCGAATTTTTAATTTGTCTCAAATAACGCCTTATATTACGTACTTAGCAATCCCAAAATAGCACGACCGCTCTTTCATACGTTGCGGTCATTGCCTCACTGGCCCCGCCCCCATGCGAAAGTGACCGAGCTATACGTGATTTTACGCGGCAGAAAGTGGACCGCGCCGCACGGTCTATGCCCTCCATAATGTATGCCAATCATCTGTTTGGAGGGACTGTAGTATAACGTAATACAGAGCTTGCAAAATAAGGGTTTGTATAATTTTGGGTAGGTATAATATTGACCTTGGACCCCGTTTGTTAATTTTATATTATACTGTGGCACCAACAGAATCTCCCCTCAATATTGTGCACAAATTTGACTAACACCCTATGCGTATAAGTACTTATAAAATTCATGGCTATGGGAAAGATTGATTTCGATCGTTCTGTCTATGGACGAGAAATTAACCTTATCCAGAACGTAAGCTGCTAAAATCTGTGACAATAGAATTTATAGGTAGAGCCTAGGGCCGTATAAGTACTTATTAAGTCGATGTAACTGAGATAGCAGCGATTTTTTACTCTACGCGTCAGAAAAAATCTTAGTATCTAACGTACCTTTGTAACGTACCAGCTATTCTCGAACCGAATGGTCTGTTGCGTGACGATGGTAAGAGGCCCGTGGCATGACATTAGTCCCTTGGGAGATGGGAAGGCACATTGTATGGGACGCTACATATGTCGACACACTTGTGCCTTCCCATCTTTCGAGGACATCCGTGAGCGCTGGTTCGGCGGCAGATTTGGCCGCGGATTTCAAGAGGCGCAAATATGCAGGTCTCGACAGAGCCTACGCAATTGCCCCCCTTGCAGTCGAGATCCTATCCGTGTCCGTGGGATACCGAGGCACTCAGGGTTTTCAAAAAAAAGTCTGCTCTGCTCGGTCGGATCGACGCGTGACCCGAGAGCTGGTGAGTATCTGGCGCAGCGCACTAGCATTGCCATATAGCGGGGCAATGCAGCCAGCGTCTTGGGAACGCTACCGACTGGTATTGATATGGATTAGTTGAGCTATCTGTAGATTGTTTGCAACAGTCTGCAGTTAGCTCAATTGTTTCAATTGTAAATACTAGTTTAATTTCTTTATATTATTTGATTGTTATTTTCGTTGTGAATAAAGTTATAATATCCAAAAAACCAGTGATGTCGATGCGGTTTCCTTTCCGTCTTCCTAATAAATGCACGACAGACAAACTTCTCAGTGAACATTACGTTCACATCTAAACGCGCCTGGGGAGGCACTTTATGCTGCTAAGCGTGGTTATCGTGAAATCCTTCCAGTTTCCCCAAATATGGGGAGTTTTCGTCATAATTTGGAATCACCATGCGTAGCGGGCGGATTGGTGATCGCAGTAGAGGTGTTAAAATACAGATGAGGAAGCTGCTGCCCTTCCTCTGGTATCTTCTCTTAGTCGACTCTTATCACATCCACGTGTTGAGTTGGAGAACTCGATTCGTACGTGTGACCGCCACGACAACGTAGTGATTGTGATCGTACCTAACCTTCTTTTTTATATTTTTCGAGGAAATTCCTTTACGAATAAACTGGTCTGAGGAGGAAAATAATTATGTGGGACTCAACGCCCTGAAAAGGACTTAATACTCACTAAAACCTCACTGGTTACCCATCTCGCCATTTTCGCCGAACCACGGGAACATTTAAACCTACCGCGGCCCGACTGGGACATGGCGTGCCCTCTTTCTCCCATAAGTACATGGCCGGCCAGCCCACTGTTCCACACACTCGCTGACCCCATTCATCCATCACGTTTCCTCTACCGATTGGGACACAGACAGGGCAGACTCAGTTGGAGCAGCGGTACCTAGCCTCCTACGTTCCTCGTGAATAATTTATTGTTTTTGATATGCTTGTTCTCGATCCGTATCGTACTTCCACTTCAGTCATTCATTAGAAACACAATAAAACTGCCAATAACAAAACTTGCAAATGATTATCTTCATCAGGAAAAATAAAAACACTGAAAAGAAGTTAATTAAGTTTCTTTCAGCGAGCATAAAATGCACACTGCCTTTTGTTTGTCAAGTCTTTTTGGGAGAAAAATTAATCTCACCAGGATAACAAATCAATTTTATGTTGGTTTTCATTAGGTACGAATATAATAATAATCTGCTATGTAAAATTTATATATGTATATCAACAGAGGATCCAAGTATTTCCACACTTACAATCATAAAAATAATAAGTCACATATGTATGTATGAATATCTGCCCCAGTAGTCTCCTAAAAAAATATCAACAGTTCATTCGAATGAATAATTTTAGATTTATCTATGTTAGAAGCTTCCCTATACGTAGGTAGGTAATATTCTAGTATTAGATGAGATTATACCAGTACCCTATTTTTGATCCTACTCTTTGGCAGCAAGTTTCCAAGCCTGAATGTACGACACCAATTCCAAGCAACATTCCTAATGAGCACTAATGCTCCTCGCTCCTCGCATTTCATTAAGATAATGTTCTCCAGCTTTTGATGGCTGCTAGCTGGTATCTACGTCAAAACGAGTGAGCGTCTGTCTAAATTAATAAAAAGCTTGTCAGCTTTGATTCTTAGTGGCACACGCACACCATACCCCTTGTATTATGAATTTATGAACACTGATCAGAAATTATGACAATTCTGACGACCGATGTGACGCGGCGGGTGAAAGTCCGCCTGCGACTTAGGGTTGCGGGTTCGATTCCAGCCTAGGGAGAAATATTTGTACGATCTGCAAATATATTTTCCAAGTGTTCTGGATATTTGTATTTTATGTATAATTAAACTAGCTGCTGCCCGCGCCTTCGCCCGCGTTTTATCGGGATAAAAAACAGCCTATATGTTATATTATGTTATATTAGATCCCAAACTATACCCATACCAAATTTCAGCCTAATCGGTTCAGTATTTTTTGCGTGAAAGAGTAACAAACATCCATACATACAAACTTTGACATTTACGTATATAATATTAGTAGGAAACATCTATCAGTAATGTATTATATTATGTATATCAGTCATCTATATTACCCATAACACAAGCTCTGCTTGGGTCTAGAGTCTAGACGATGCTGCGTGGATTGTCCGGCATTATTTATTTAATTATGCACATTATCGCCCCGTGTGCATTTTGGCCCAAGCATAGTGCTTGCGCCAAAATGCACAAGGACACATTTGAAGCGGGTGCAGTTTTTACTACATGTGGCGCGATATACATATTTGGCGCGGTAAATGTAGCGTCAACGTTAATGTGGTGCTGAGCTGTTGCTTAATTTTTTTTTTCATTACAGAAACGTTTACTATCTTTATAATTATAAAAATCTCGTGTCACAGTGTTTGTAACAAAACTCTTCCGAAACGGCCTGACCGATTTTTATGATTTTTTTTGTGTATATTTTGGTAGGTCTGAGAAAAGTACTTTAACAATTTTTTAATTTTTAACCCCTACGTGGGTGGCTCACCCTATATTTTTTTATTTGTTAAACCACTTTTTTTTATGCTGTGGCATGGCATTAAAGATTACATATAACCACAGACATGGTACTAGCTGCGCCTACATATAACCCATAATTTTCACCTTTATAACACCTACCCTAATTTTTAATAGCTATATTAGTTAGTACTGTAATAATCTTCAAAAGTCAGTGGCTGATGGTAAAACAACGTTTGCCGGGTCAGCTAGTACATACATACATAAAATTTTCTACCGTAAAAACCTTGTGAGGTTTGTCTCGGTATTTCTAGTGATTTATTTGTAGAGTGTTTCACAAAACTTAAAAAAATAGTCGGAGGCCTTTGTTACTAATTGTACCATAAGTATATGGAGTGGGTGCCTCCGACTACCTAAGTATCAAAAGAAAATGCTATGGACAATAGGTGAACGCTTGTTTAAGAATTTTATGTAGTCGGGTTTTAGTTTTTAACTATATATTTTTTACACCTTTTTGCTAAAAGTTTGAGATTCGTTAACCTCACAAAGTTTGAGAAACGGTTTCGGAAAGTACAAACAAAGACCTTTGCAAAGATACCACACACGAGCATATTTACTAACATTGAGATTTTCGACCCTTTCTTAGACCCCCGCTATCTCGTTAGACCCCCATTTTTATCTGACGTCACATAGCCTACAACCATCGGGCTATTAAGACAAATCATGCGACACCTCATTTGTCGAAATCGGACCAGTAGTTTCAGCGCTACGTGGGAACATAAAAATAGGCTACATACATACATAGGGTGTCAAAATCATAACCCTCGTCGTAGTCGGGTAAAAAGCTTTAAAATAAACCTGCTTTAGAGCAATTGGGAAGTAGATAATGTTAACTCTTTTTTGTGGTAACTAATTAATAACACGGATACTTATTCACAGATTATCAAGAACCCATATTGGTCGACTTTATAACATTTTATCATTTTGTACCAAAATGACTGCCGAGAGACTTATCGGGAGTGACAAAGTTTTAATTAAAAGAAAATTAGATCTGAATGCGAAAAGTTATCTTTCACTTTCACTGTACTAGGTAGATCCTAACATTGTAAAGCTTTTAGACACCTTGGTAAAAATATATCAAACTAGTATTGCTCTTCAGTTCGAAGAAATTTCACTAGCTCGTATATATTATTTACCAGTTTTTGTGCAGTAGGTTCTAATCGAATCACAATCATTCCCACCTTCGCCAAATCTTTTGCAATTTGATCGCCAACGCCTTCGACTTTTCGTATGATTACATCATCAGCCCGTATACGTCTACTGCTGAACATATAAACTCCCCAAACGACGACACGAATAGCATTTGATTACAAGAATTGTATCATTCAAAAATTCTAATAAGTATTGTTTGTTACCGACACAGGTAAAAGCCATTTATATATTTATCTACCATGGTTTTCATGGTATTTTATGATACCATCAAATTGAGATATTGCGTGTTGATAGTTCGGTTTAGTTTTTCACATTAAATACTAATTTTATCCAGTCTTCATATTTTAAGGAAGGAGCCTGTGTGTCCTATTTTTTGTTGGGTAACAATAGTTAGTTAGTTAATAGTGGAATAGCACCGAATTTTTATTACCATACTTCTGAAATCTTTATCATTTACCCCCGACGACTAAGAAGATATTCTATACTATAATATTATAAAGAGGAAAGATTTGATTGTTAGTTTGCATTGAATAGGTTCCGAAACTACTGAACCGATTTTTAAAATTATTTCACTGTTGGGAAGCTACACTATCGGATGACATAGGCTATATTATATTTTCAAAAAATATATTTCTTGAAATTTTTGTTAAATACCGGTGCGAAGCCGGGGCGCGCCGCTAGTTTTAAATAAATTGCATAAATTAATTATTTTTACTTTTTTATATAATACTAACTAAACCCAGCAACTAGCTGAATTTAAAATCGGAACAAAGTAAGTTTAATAACAAAGAAAATAACAATCAAATACATGAACAAAGTTTTGCAGATACATCATAATTCCGACTGAATATGTATAATAATAAATCCGAATATTATGGCTCTTTATTGACAAAGAAAATAACAATCAAATAATATAAACAAATCAAACTTGTACCTATTTACAATTGACCTTACTGCAGACTATTGCAAACAATCTACAAGTAACTCAACTGGTCCATATCAATATCAGTCGGAAGCGTCCCCAAGACGATTATGGGTTCTATTGTACAATGCTAAGGATCGTATTGATATAAAGTAAGTAATATTTTATATTCCCTATATTATGTCGAGGGTAATGGAACGAGCACAAATCTATTTGTCCATTCGATAGGAAAGCGGGAAATAGCCCACTCTCACTCAGGTTATTGGATCTAATCTATTGATCCCTTGTATTTCTGTTTCAATATTGTACGAACCTGCATTATGCACTTTCAGAACCAGAATCTATAACTTTATTTCTTTAGGCTTACAAAATAAGCACTTAGACAAAAGATTTTCGTCTTTGAATATTTGTTTTGTTTGAGGAATTGAATATATGTACCTAGCAGTAGATTTTAATTTTGCAAGAAAATAATTGGGAATGTACAGTGAGCGTCTCAGATAAATATGGGATATTTATTTGAGACGCTCACTGTACATTCGTCTCAATGTTTTGTAGACAAGGGGATACTTAATTTTGAAGCGCACTGAGTATCCCCCTTATCGCTAAGAGCGATCTCTTCCAGGAAACCTTACAAGTATATAAGGTTGCCTGGAAGAGATCTCTCTTAGCGATAAGGCCGCCCATTGTAAATTATCTATATTTATTTTTGTGTTCATTGAACAAGAAAATAACTATCAAATAATTTAACAAATTAAACTTGTCATTACAATTGAAACAATTGAGGTAACTGCAGACTGTTGTAAACAATCTCAGGTAGCTTTTTGTGTTCTGTATTTTTGTATTATTTTGTGTGCAACAAAGAATAGTTGTGTTGTATTGTACTTCCTACCACAGTAGAAGAGCGGCTGATTACGCCAAACGGTATTACTAGTACTACCTACGTAATAACCACCAAAGTCTATACGGAATACGGAAATTCGTAGAACCAAAATAACGACCTAGCTCTAAAAATTAGCAGGCTGAAGGGGCGATGGGCAGGCCATATAGCATGCAGAATTGATAACCGTTGGGGAGTAAACTTCTCGAGTGGTGACCACGATGCAATGCGAAACGGGGGTGTGGGAAGACTTCGCACTCGATGGACCGACGACATTGTAGCGGTCGCAGGGAGTCGATTGATGAAGGCGGCTCAGGACCGCTATTTGTGTCGTCGTATGGCGGACGAATATGGTCAGCAGTGGACGGGCTGATGATGATGACCAAAGTTCTGCAGATATACGACATTGTAGCGGTCGCAGGGAGTCGATTGATGAAGGCGGCTCATTACCGCTATTTGTGTCGTCGTATGGCGGAGGAATATGTTCAGCAGTTTACGGGCTGATGATGATGACCAAAGTTCTGCAGATTATTATGGGTTCTATTTTACATTGCTAAATATCGTATTGATACAATAGGATTAAGTTTTCATGATAAATATCGTAAAAAAAACGAATGAAACTAATATTGTGAATTTGATTAATCACTACATACGCTTCTCGCTGTCTGTTTGTCCCTATGTATGTTTAGATCTTTAAAACTACTCAACGGATTTTGATGCGGTTTTTTTATTAGATAGAGTGATTCACGAAGAAGGTTTATATGTATAATTTAGTATCAGCATTGCACCCGTGCGAAGACTGGACGGGTAGCTAGTTTTGAATAAACTAAAAATACTTCGGATTTCTTAATATTTATACTGTTTTTTAAGTTTTCTGGGACAAATAATAATCTCTCCGGATAAAATTTGTAAATGTGTATCATTTCCATGCTTTTGTATACAAAAGCATAAGAATCATCAAAATCGGTCCACAATTTGAATGAGTAATCTGCGAACATCAGGCTCATGTCTGTAGCGAACCTATGTACATATAGTCGAACATAAACTCGCCCCTTTCTTTTCTAAGTCGGTTAAAAATTACACGCGTTTTTCGTTGACGACAAAATGGATCGTTCTTCATGCTACAATAGCTTTTCGGGCGTAAAGTAAATGAATAGTAGACATAAAGTAAATGATCGTAATTTATAGACTTTTCTCCCCGAAAATATTGCACCATCATCGAAATTTCATTTTACTGTTATGAATGTATCAGATGATTTGTTTCATACTACAATACTGAGTCAATGTTGTTAATGAACTACCTAAGTACCTATTACAGGCGGAGAGTGATAAAAAGTTAGGTTGATTGTAGAAATTACCCAAAAAAATAAAGGGAAATAGCAGATATGAAATTTATACTTGAAAATAGTGAACCATTCATTGCACGTGTTGCAAACAAATTGACTGCGAAGTCCATTTTGATCGAGTTCCACGGTCCCCTAAGACCTTTCTGAAACTTCGATTACCATATTTTCCCAGTAAAAATCTGTGCCCAAAAAAGTCCTTAAACTTCCTAAAGTCTACGGAATTTCCGACCAAAATCTTCCTAGAGCGTTTACGTACTGACTTTATAACTGAAATCGTTTACGTGGCATCGGTAGATCTCAAGGAATCTCGTCTGAATCACATCCAATCAACTGAGAGTGATCGCGCCATTACGCACATATACTGCATACTTTACGGCGTAATACGTTCGCGTAATAACTATATAGATTGGCCGGATGTCGGATCATTGGATCTGCCGCTTTTATCAACTATTTTGTGGATTTATTTGGATGACTGTGCAGAGGATTTGAAATCTGAACATCGTAATTTTTGCAGCGGTAGAGCAAAAGTTTTTAAGTTTCAAGCATTGTCTTCACCCGAAGAATTTATTTACTCAGGGTGGCTTTCGTATCATGGTAGGCCTAATTGTGACCCTAAAGAATGATGACCCTAATGTTTTATTTCTGTAAAAATAAATGGATTCTATTCAATTTTAAGGAAAGTTTCCAGTTTGTTTTGGAACCCGTTACTCTATTAGAGATTCATTATAAGAACAAAAACAGAACCAAACATTTTCCTGCATTTATACTTAAAGAACTAATTCCGCAGAATTTCCTTCGATCCCTTCATAGCTAATAAGGTGAATTACTCGAGAAAGGTCCCGGTACGAATTAAACTAGGGTCACTCTGACCCCACTTATGTGGCTACACTTCATTACTGTTGTGGTTAAAACATCAGCATTACTTTTATGTCTGCGGCATTCAGGTTAAAATGTATTTTATTTCGCTACTTTAATCATGCGGTTTGTATCGCTTATTGGTGTATTATCAATATTCCAATTATTGGATTTCTGCTGATGAAATTTAATCACCGATTTATTTCAGTCCAATTTAACCCTCTTTGGGAAGTCGGCCCTGAAATTCTGTGAGAGTTTTTAGCTCTTAACCATCCTTATTATTCACAGAAAAGTATATTGTTCTCAAAAAATCTACCCTAAAAGTATGGTTTTTGATTGCAACGATCTGCAGTTGACTCAATTGTTTCACAAATTTTATAATAGCCTAGGTTAAGTTATTTCCTAGTTTTCGGTGGTGATAAAGACTAAACAAATATTTTCTTAAACTCTTATTTTTTGTAAACCTAAAACAAATATCTTAATTGCCTTTTTAATATGGACTCTAACACCGGCAGCCTGTTTCATAAAACTTTAGGTCCACGCATAATTCTGAAATATTCTCCCCAGGATTCCGAACTTTCATACGACAAACTATTTATAAAGTTTGACCCTATCCTTACAAATTGGTCTCAACCTTTCGGTTCCGCCGTGGTAGTCTTCTTTCACCGCCCACATTAGAATAAGCTGGGGGACGTAAATAAACGATGTTCGAATTTATACAATAATAAATCAAGCCGACCGTTGTCCGATCCCGACGGTATTCTAACCCATGTTGGATACCGTAGCGTCTAGTTATTTATTTGTCCACCTTTAACGTTTTAATATTTTATGGTTGCTTGCTTTTTGAGGGGGTTAATATTACCCAGTAACGTTTGAGGGGTAAAACATCGATTCATAACCGCTTGGAAACAATCGATAGATATAAAAATAATAGATTCAGGCGTTACTTTTCGGAAATCCATTGCAAAATCTCCCGCGATTGCCGCGAGAATCTCGGAGTCGCTGGCTGGACTCTGTTGGTGTTGCTTGGCAATCTCAATGTCAAGTATTGTGGTGTCCTGAATGTCTCGTGGAGAGACGAAACTAGTTGACAACTTACTTTGATGAATACTATCAGAGTGGATTATACGCGGAATTGTTACTAAATATAATTCTAATAATCCCGGTAAATCATCAAATTCTCATGGCAGATTTACGGCTTTTACGGTTTACGAATTTAACGCAGGTGAAACCGCGGGGAACAGCAAGTGTAGTATAACAGATAGATTAAATATTGATGGGTGCGTGGATGATCTGGCATCCAATACACCTGCCAAGCGTGGTGATTATTAGCAGTAGAAGTGATTATTGTATGTAGGCTGAAAAGGTCGATGATGATAATCAAGGTCCAACAAAAGTCTGATGAACTAGCTGCTGCCCGCGCCTTCGCCCGCGTTTTATCGCGATTAAATATAGCCTAAGTATATATTATTCCAGGATCCAAACTATACGCCCACCAAATTTCAGTCCAATCAGTTCAGTAATTTTTGCGTGAAAGAGGAACATATGTACATCCATAGTCACAAACTTCGACATTTATAATATAGTAGGATTAATGCATAAATTATTTCCTATTTCAATTTATTTTCATTGTCGTATTATTTAATTAGTTCCTACGGTTTGTCTGTTTGCCCATCGGGAAAAATAAATTAAATTAATGAACGAACGATCATTAATAGTGCCGAAGTATTCTCTAGAGAAATAAAGCTCCTGTTTTGAATTAAAATTGCCTTACTTAAAACATGTTTATGCTCGTAGAGTCCTTGGGGACACATAAACTCATAAGCCTTAAATTATACTTACAAAAGTAGTAATCTTTTAAAATATATGAAAGGCATGAAAGCTTAAAAGAATGTAAAACATAAATAAATAATTCTGGACAATCCACACAGCATCATCTAGCCCCAAGCTAAGCAGAGCTTGTGTTATAGGTACTAGATGACTGATATACTTAATACGATATATTACATAGATACATGAATATTATTTATTATTCATAGAAAATACCCGGAGAACCGAAGACGATACGATGATACGACCTTCGTCCGCCGCGCTACATCGGTCGTCAATACATATATGATAAAACATTGCTGAAATTAAAATAACAACCATGTGCTCCAAAGTATCGCAGAAGGCATCGCAGCAGACTTAAACAGACTTTGATGGCGGGACGGCAAAAAGATTTGTAAGCTTATTTCACGGTCCGTCTCCTGGTGATTAGTCTTAAATAAGGCACGAAATGACTAAAGTTCAAGTGGACCTTTGTTGAAGTCCTAACGCTGATTATCCTTGCGGTGCAAAGGGCCAGCCGTGGGTAAGCGGGTGGAAGTTGGTCGGACCAGCTTAATTACGTTCGACGGTAAGTGTTTTCTCGTTAAGGTGACCAAATGCAACCCACTTCCACTGATAGGATTGTAACTTATAATAGGTGACAATGAAGGGCTGTTAAGTAAGGCTGTTTGTAACATGTTAGCCAGCCCTTCATAGTTGCCATACCAAAACCCTTAGACAATCTAACCCGCTGTCAACCAAAAACAAATCAATAACTTGCAAATGTTGAATAAAATGGACAAACAATTTTCGAAGTGACCTCTTCGTTACATCTTTAATTTTGCCTGGCAGAGATCGCTCATAGCGATAAGGCCGCCCATTGTACATAAATCTGTATTTGTCTTTCCCTTGCCTGTTTCTATTTTTATCTGGTGTGCAATAAAGAATATTCGTATCGTATCATCTAGAATATTTGAAAAAAATACCATTGTTGCGCAAATGTTTCCTTTTCCTACACAAGTTTCAGTTCACTATTAAGTATACTTACAGACCTATCGCTACCAAGTCTCTGCTTATAAAAAGTTATTTTTCTGAAGACCTACCAAACATTTGAGCATTTCCAGCAAAGACAACTCTATTTATATACTAGCTCTTCAGCTGGCAAGAAACAGCTCTGAACTAAGATACCGGAAAAGTATTGTGTTAGAGGTTACAACCTACTTTGGGTTGCTAAGCCAACGGAACGCATACAGCCTCAGTGAACTCTTTCAAAAATGGACAACAAATATTTAAAGTGCGTCGACAAGGACGGAGATATACACACATCATGTGTAATTAAATAGTACCAAATACACCGTCATTCACCAAAGTTCCATCCCACAATCGCGGTGACACCGTGTTTACTTCAACCGTTCTACTGGACATTGTAAACAACGATTTCTACACTTTAATGGTTCACCTGTGTTTGTTTTAAAGAACATTCTATTGACACAGGCCACGGATACCAACAATAGAGATCTAGATCCGGCAGTTTGTTTGGTTTATGCGATTTGTCTGGCAGAAATATTGGGGAAGGTTATTTTTCTGAAGTTGTTTATTTTACAAGTGCAGAAACTCTAAATTATTTATAGTATTACAGACAGTCTACTTTTCTGGAAGCACAGCCACATTATTTTTTTGATACATATTAAAACTTAGTATGCTTTATTTCCTTAAGATCATAGAGCACGACCTTCTCTTGGGCAAGTCAGAAATTTTACATTACATAAATTGAAATAAAAGTAGCTATGATAGTACAGCTAGGACCGCTATTTGTGGCGTCGTATGGGGGAGGCCTATGTCCAGCTGTGGACGTGTATGGGCTGGTATGATGATGATGATGATAGTGCAGCACATGTGACTGATTCGATAAGTTCTGTATTAGGTATGCTTTTAGTGTATGTGCGTTCATAGATAGGTATAATATAATATGTATATAAATGATTTGATTTAGTACAAATACCTAAAAGGTCTTTCAATTCTTATGCCGTTAATTCCATACCGAGCAACATTAGCGAGCATAAGAAAAAGCTAAATGAAACGTTGCCTTATATTTGCTGGTCTTTATGCTCCGCAATGCACAAATATATTCTCGAAGCTTACATGAACTGAACATTTTCGTTGCCATAGAAAATGTGCTCTCGTAGGTGGATGTAGGACGATTCACCTCTAGGATATTTCAAATAGAAGTTCAGCGTATAAAGAAACTTGTTCGTCCCTACAAACTAAAATTGTCGCGGTTCCCAAGAAATATTTTATGGTTTTTAACTATTTTATCGCATCAAAAGTGTTGTGTTATTTTCAATTGTGATGCGGGAAATTGGTTGTCTGCTTCTTTTATACAAAGCATTGTAGACTCATCATAATTTATGTTCAAATCCCTACGAACGTAGGTAGTTTAACGCTCCGAGTAATTTTCTTGCGCGCTTGAAATACCCCAGTAAAGGTTCCCGAAGCTAAAATTTCCTTAAAATTATATACCTCGTCGAAGACCGGATTAGAGCCATTATGTTTTCTGAAATATGAGTTTAATCTCAACTAGTTATCTCACCCTTATTATTCATCCGTAAGGTACCTGTTACTACAAGAATTCTCTTTTGATCCTCTTATATTAACTTTTAATAGCCTGTCCATTTTACGAGAATTAATATGCAATTTGCATGCTAATCGTCTATTCAGAGTAGGTAACAGCCCAATTTTCGTCAAGATGAATTTTCTTAAGTCGTAAATGAAGTTTGTTAAGTCAAAATGCTGGATAATGAATAGGTTCAGGTTTAATAGTTTGTGAATAATTAGCTCAATCCCCGTTTATTGAAGGATGAGTGTCTTATAAATATTACTGAAACAAAATATTTTTGGATGTATTGTTCTCGACATTTCAATTTCAACAAAATTATAACGTAAGTACCCTCGGATAACTTTTAAGTTATCCTTCTCAGCTCGAATTTTCAATCTTTAAATAAGATGAAGTACAAAGTTGTAGGTTTTTTTTTGCCAAAGACGCCATAAAATTATCATCCTCGCAAAGTTTTTAACTTAGATTGACTTTTACTGGGACTTCTCATAACTTTTGAATATACTTCTGAAGAAGACTGAGAAAATGTTGTTGTCATCTATTCAGCAAGCAAGTCTCAGAAGCCTGGTATTTCATCCTTGAAATTAACTTGGAAAGTATACAGATTTCTGGGAAGCTTTATTTTAAACACTTACCCTAATTGAAGCGCTGGTAATATTATAAGGAAGTTAATCTCAAATTTGAATCGTAAATACAAACATTTATGCAAAATCAGAAAGGAACAATCCAGGCAAAAATTTTGAACGCGAACAATAAATTTGCCAAATATCCACTTGCTGAGCAATTGTGTGGTAAATTCGTGACATTGTAGTAGATCGTATCCAAAGTTCACAAGCGGCTTGGGAAATCAGTTACTCTGTTATATTCGAATTGGCATTTCACCTACAATCAAGGTGTGTAGGTAGAAGCGTCTTGGCAGATTTTCAAGTTCCAGGTAGAGGTTCCGATTTTCTCGTTTTGGAATCTTTGAAAAAGCATCGTAAATAGCAGTATCGTGCTTTGGGTAAACGCCAAACGACTTCGGGCTCATTATTATACCAATGAAGTACAGGTGCTTAGTCAAAGGAATTGCACCGATATAATCGTACTTATTGCAAGCAATGCGTGCGATTGTTGAATTTAATTGGTGCAAAATACAAGATAATGGAATCCGAAGTATTTCTTGAAAGGTAGAGCCCGTTATTTTACATTTATTGCTTTGAACTTGATATGAAAGCGATAATTAATTTGTTTTGAAAATTGTTGTCATAAATACTGAAAATATTCTACAACCGCTTTTTTTAATGAAATAACAAGTAATCTTTGTTTTATTCCAGACCTAGAACTAATTGAATGAAAATTTTCAGCCTAATCTTCAGTAGTTGTGGCGTAAATAGGTAACAAACATCCATAAATCCATTCAAACATCTTAACTTTCGCATTTATAATATAAGGGTGAAGCAAGGACCAGATTTGCGTACGCGGACAGATTATAAGAATACAAAATGAAGCAAAACAAAGGTAGGTAGTACGTATATATGTACATGCGGATATTATTTGAGGATAAAGTAGATAAAAGGGTTCCTTTATCAGTACAGAATATATAATATTCCATCTACATTTTCAATATTGTGTGAAGGGGAAACTAAACAAGAAGTCTCAGGTGCCAATCGGATTTCGCTTGTTACCGGTGTTCAGTTATGAAATAAATTCTCTCAATAAGTCGAAAGCCGCGCCTTCGATCTATAATTTATTTCATTTTCAACATAGGTCACCTTTTATTTATAAGATTGTTTTTAGGGATCTAGAAATGATAGAGGCCTATGATCTAAATAATCATCAACAATGCGGTTACTCTATTGCAAGTGGTTTCTTAACCGGTAGTCCGCGGACCAATGGTGGTCCTTGAAAACACTCGAAGTGGTCCGCGAAGTGCCCAAAGCGGTCCGGAACACCAGCTTTAACCCCCCCCCGAATGTATTATCCAACACATCGCTCAATGCTATTTTTTTCGGGGTAATTTATTTTTAAACCTACTGTTCATAATTAAGAATCCCTGTTCTACTGTTAAGTCGAAATGCTGAAAAATTAATAGGTTCAGTCTCAGAAGTGCCTAACTTCCTTATTCATTAAGTACGTGATATGAAAAACCGCGATACAATGCGAAACGGAGTGTGGGAAGACCTCCCACTCGATGAACCGACGACATCGTAGCGGTCGCAGGGAGTCGTTGGATGGAGGCGGCTCAGGACCGCTATTCGTGGCATCGTTTGGGGGAGGCCTATGTTCAGCAGTGGACGTGTACGGGTTGATGATGATGAAAAACAAAAAAAAAATATGGCCTTTACGGTCCTGAATCAAAGTCCGAAAGCAATTATTTCAGACTAGTGGCTACCCGCGCCTCCGGCCGCGTTTTATAGGATAAAAAATAACCTATGTTATTCCAAGTCCCAAACTATACCGATACCAAATTTCAGCCCAATGAGCTCAGTAGTTTTTGCGTGAAAGAGGAACTAACATCCATTCGTCTATACTAACAAACTTTGACATTTATAATATTAACATACCTATTAGGTCTCTGTTGAACAATTTGGATAACTTACCTAATTTGTTTTCTTTTTACTGTATGAGGGCACATCAAAATAATCACCAACTCCTGATAAATTGGTTTCAACTTTTTAAAGTTTCCAGACGTTGCTAATTTAATTAAAGTCTTCGTGTGAAAAACAGCGTCGGATCTTGAGATCGGTAAGCCTCACCTTCGTCAATCACTCTCTTGACAAGAGGTATGGTATGCCTTCTTGTTAGTTCTAGTTAGCAGAAGTTACAAGAATAAAAAATGGTATGAATGGAGCGGTTATTCCTTTATGAACATTTTGCTTGAGTTTAAGACCCTTTTTGGCTCTGTTGGACTGAATTCGGTCCAAGAGAGCTTAAAGCTCACTAAAATCAAACGAAATAGAGTGGTTTTACAGAGGAGTACAGATAGCTCAATAGGTCCATATCAATACATGTCGCAAGCGTCACCGAGACGCTGCTGGCTATTGTTTCTATTATTTGATTGTAATTTTCTTTGTTAACAAAGGGTACAAAACTTTTTTATATTGGAATGGAAAATTGCGTAAATTTAATGATATCCCTAAAATTTACGACTCCGGCGGGACTTGAACCCGCGACCCTCCTCTGAATACGAGGATGCGCTAACCAACTGCGCCACGGAGGCAAGTTCCCGACCTGTCGAAAATCTTTGGGACTTACGGACTATAGCGCCGTTAGCTCCACCTACAGGGGAAACATTGAAGTTATCCAAACCTGCTCAAAGTCTAAAGTTACATTTAGATCGTTTGACGAGAGGTATCGCTGTTGCTAATCTCTAAGGATTCAAGTCCCGCCGGAGTCGTAAATTTTTGGGATATCATTAAATTCTTTAAGATTACCCAAAGTGCGGGCATAAGCACTATAAAACCTTGCGTAAATTTGTATCTACGTAACATATCAAAAGATTAAATTGATCTCGTGACAAAATTAAGGTATTTTACGATCGGTAATCACCCTTTTTATCTTTACATCATTAAATCAACTAACATTACACAACATTACATATATGTAATATCTTAATAATATTTACTGAATAGAAAAAACCTTTAGGTAACTAACTAATACCCAAAACGTCGATGTTTGGGATCCCTCGCATCTTTATACAAGATTACCTTAGTAAGAGCGAGGATTCGAGAATTTACTTTATAACAAGATTCATTACTCTGTTTAAATGGATACATAAGAATTTTAATATAAGTTTCTTTTTGTTGGTATATTTCGATATAGAGTAAGAAATAAATACTTTGTTTCTTTGATGTAAATCATGTGTCTGCCTAAACCCAACAAGTTTGCAGGTAGGTAAACATTTTTCTGATTCCTGACACAAAATATGAAATACACCAACAAAATCACACGCGACTTTGTAGAAGCACACAAATTACCTCCAAGATTGAGACAGAGAAGATTGGCGCCATTTCTCAAGATTGAACCAAACTTGCTGCGATTCCTGATTGCGTTGTAAAAGACACGGGATTAACTTGAAAACTTGAAAATCTGCAGATTCGTACATGTTTTACTGCTTCAATTCATGGTACGTGGTTGTAAAATCTTACGCAGGTGTCATTCTCTATGGAATTGGTATGCGGAATGTGATAAAATTATTCAATTTGATGGGTAACTTTATTTTTAATAAGTAGGTACCTATTTAAATTATTACCGTCCCAATGTCAAGCAAAGTAAGGTCTCATTTAGCTCCGTCCACACTACCTAAGTTTTAAAAATTATTTCCAAAGCTTAAGTTCACGAAACAGTAATATTTACGTTCCTACAGGATGCTCTAAGAGAATTAAACTAAGTGGAATGTTCGGGGCCTCTTACAATTATAAAACATACTATAAACATACGTTAAGTTAGTAAAAATGTTATAGTAGGTACTGACAAGCTCATGCCAAAACACATTCATTAAACTACATACTCGTACATATTTATGTTACATAATGTGTACATGTTCTCTTTTGATTGAGTAAGCGAATTTGCCATAAACTGACTTTAGACAAAATAACAGTTCATAAAAGTCTTACAGAAACAGTATTTTTATGAAACACTGAAACTTAGGAGTGAAAGCAATAAGCTGGTTTGCCTGAAGAACTTAAATGCATGTAAGCTTTTTATGCAAGAAAAGACTAAACGTTTTTTTATTAGCAATAGTGTAAGTTAGTTTTTATTAGCAATAGTGTGTCCTTACTGACAATTAAAACACAGTATAGAAATATATTTATTTCATGAGTTGTACATGAAATTTAGATGTAACATTGATAATAATGAATTAAGCAGATTTTCCCTTTCCATATACGTTCGCGAGCTGGGCGATGTGGTGCTGCGCGACGGCGGCGCGGCGCGGTAAGATCGCCACGTCGTCGCCGCTCGCCGCACGTACGCTGAATGCATGAAGGCGACATGTACCGGGTACCATTCTTCCTATAACCCTAGACAACACATTACAAGAAAGTTAGGTGGATACAATGCAATGTTTTAAATTGAGTAGTTACAAACAAAAAACTATTTTTTTCTCGCCCTTGACCAAATCCTGTAAGGTACTTCCTGGCAAGCAATGACTTGTAGCATAAATAAAGGAAAAGATAAGAAAATAAATTAATAGTTTATTTTTAAAAAAAATCGCCCTGGACCAAATGTTACTTCCAGTCGACTTAGAATCATACAACTTAGCAACAAGCAAGGTCTTATAATTATACTGAACCCTCGGTGCGCGAGGCACTTGACGTTTTGTTTATGTATTGGTAAGTTACGGTTATGAAAAAGACTGTTCTATGACGTGAAAGCTTCCGAAAATTTAAACCAAAAGCTACACACGTTTAAAGTTGTTGGAAGATAAATTATCAAACGTATATTAAACAGTTAACGAAACATGCTCCAAAGCACCCCGTTCCAGCAATTCGTTTGGTTAAAATGTGCTGAAAATGGCATATATGACAAACGACTCAAATAAGTCTGAAAAGACTACGTTCAAGGAACACGAACGTGATCTTGTAATTGAATTTTGATTTATCGAAAGACCTGGTTTTAAAACATCTACGTTTTGTAGATCATAATTTTATTTCAAGGCTCCTAAATTCGTACAATGTCTACGCTTCGGACACCATCTACACTACGTGGAAGGTCTACAGTTCGTAGAACACTTCGTACATCATCTACAGTACGTGGAAAGTCTACGCTTCGTAGACTATCTACGGTTCGTAAAACACTTCGTAGAGCTTCTATGCTTCGTAGAATATCTACGGTTCGTAGAAGAGTTTTACAGACGTTGATACTTCTAGACTTGTCTATTTCAGCTACTTTCATAGTATTATGTCGTATGGCATATTGATGTGCGATTGACGCTGCAGATATTAACACCGTATTTGTGCTGCAGAAGAAAGCTGTTCATGCAATCTATAATATGGGCCCTAGAGAGTCCCTACGTGATAATTCAAAGAATAATAAATAAATATAATGACAGTACCATGTCAATAAATTTATAAAAACTTGTTATACACTCATAGAAATATCGATCGGTTCCCTAAAAATTCCAACATACATAGTGTAAATACTAGAAATAAGAATAAACTCGCTCTGCCCAAAACTAGGTTCATCATCATCATCAGCCCGTACACGTCCACTACTGAACATAGGCCTCCCCCAAACTACAAAACTAGGTTACACAAGATTAATGTATCTTTTAAAGGGCGATGTATACGCTTCTACAACAAAACTCCTAGCGAATTGCAAAAACTTTCAATAAATAAATTCAAACAAATTGTCAAATATATCCTTTATAAAAAGGATTATTACAAAATATCAAACTATCTAGAAGATAAAAAAGCTTGGGACGGATTTTGCTCCAACTCGAAAAATAACACCTAGAATGGCTAAAGGTTTCTTCGTCGCTTCTTTACTTTAGTCTACACACCGAAGCGACCGAAATCAAAATATCACTTTATTTCCATGTCAGTATGTAATTTTAACAATTTGACCTTTTCTAAGTGTACATTTATTGTATTTACGGAAATAAAGAATTTTTGACTTATGACTTTGTAGACCATCTACACTTCGTAGACAGGGTTGGAAAAAAAACAGTTTTTTTTAAATTTTATAAAACAAACAGTTCAAATTGTTTTAAACAAGTGTTTGTTTTGTTTTTTTTGTTTTTTTTTTGTCCTTTTTAGTTTAGGGCATTATTTTAAATTAATTCCACCTATAATGTTTCATTTCCAGACTAGATCTTTTGACTTTTCAAATTTTCTATAGTAAAATAAATATTGACAAAAAACGATCAATGGATAAACATTTATTTTATGTTGCGTATCTCTAATCACTACTAAACGATTTACATTCACCCTGAATGTTTCCTAGCAGGACTATACCGGCGGGGAAATACCTATAAACTATAAATTCTATTCTATGAATAGGGGCACCCCCAATATTTATTAATTAGTGATGGGCCGAATGTGGTTTGAACCGAATACGAATTTCGGCCGAACATTCGGTAAAAATCAAAAATGCCGAAGTTCGGTTTTTATTCTGCACTTATATGGTAACAACTAACAAACAACAATAAAATATACCTATAAGTAATTAATATATTGAATTTTCAAAAAGTTTATTTGATTCAAATCATAAGACTTCCTAATTTAATAAGAACTTATTGAATTTGATTTTTTAATTCTAAAACTTAAGATTGAAATGTCGAAAAAGGAAACTGATAATGACAGTTAGTTACTTGATTAATAAATAAATTACCATGATTTTAAATTATGTAAAAGGCTTATTTATTTAATCAGGTATGAGTGAGTATGACAGATTTGATTTTTTTTATGTTTTATTAATCTTAAAATCAAAATTGTGCAACTATTTCACTCTTTTCTTATACCGAATGTTCGGCATTTCAATCGAATTTCGGAAGAATGCCGAAGTTAGGCCCATCCCTAATATTTATATTTAAATGAGGGGAATAAAATAACCACTATTCCATTCGACAGCCATCCATTAGGGACTTTCCTAACGGGACTTTACCGGCGGGGAATTACTTAATATGAATTCTATAAATACGAGTGCCTTTCTTTCTCACATTTCATTTCATTATTAATTCTGCGACTGATAACACCTCATAAAAATGTCAACTCCAGGACGCAAAAAGCATGCAATTTGGGAACAATTCACATCGATCCCCCAAGAAAATACCACACTGAAGACCAATAGGGTGCGTTGCAGAAAATGTAAGAAAGAACTAGTTGGACTTGTGAAAAGAATGGAGGCACACTTCCAGCAATGTAGCACCACCACCGGTTCTAACACTGACGCAAATCTTGACGCGGACAGGGACGTGGAGGAGGAGTTGTTGAGTGATGCTGGTTCTTCCCGATCTTCAGATAATTCTTCTGCTACACCCACATCTTCTGTTACTACTCTTCAATCTAAAAATGCCAGTACCAGCAGCAGCGCGAGCGTGAACATTTCAATGAAAAGATTTATTATTGCTACAAGTCAAGAAGATAAGAAGAAAATTGATTTACAATTATCTCGTTATATGTTTGCTACTAACACGCCTTTTAACCACGTAGAACACCCAGAGTTACTGAAATTAATGGAAATTTTACGCCCAGGATATAAACCTCCAAACCGCAAACAAATTGCTAGCAAGCTACTCGACGAAGTCTACAACTCGATTCAAGAAGCCGTAAAAAATGAATTGAAAAACAAAGTTGTTAATCTGGCAATTGATGGGTGGAGTAATGTCAGGCAGGACTCGATAGTTTGTGTCTGTGTTACCGATGTGTTGACAGACTCATCTCATTTAATTGATATAATAGACACAGGAGCCGAAAGCCATACAGCTGACTACTTGGTTAAAGTTACTACTGCGGCAATAAAACAATGTGAAACTTACAAATGTACGGTGCGAAGTGTAGTGACAGACAACGCAGCAAATATGAGCCGTATGAGACGAGATTTAGCCCAAACAGGAAGAACTAGCTTCTCACGAGGATATACTTACATACGGCTGTTCATCACACATATTAAACCTTCTAGCAAAGGATTTGAATGCAGAAGATATTACTGATAAAGTTAAGTCGATAATGCGGTACTTCAAATACACTCACTTTGCATCTGCCAAATATAAAGAAGCTGGTGGAAAAGCAATTGTTATACCACAACAGGTACGGTGGAACACAATGGCTGACTGCTTAAAAGTGTTATTAGAAAATTGGCATATAATGTCAGATATATGCTTAAATCATTCAACTGCTATAGATCTGTCAATTTCATTGAAAGTAAATGACATGGCGCTGAAGCAACAAGTCCAGGCTCTCTACAAAAAACTGGAAAACATCGCAGTTACACTTGACATCTCCCAAAAGACATCCTGCTGTATTGGCGAAGTGACTGAAGCATGGATAGAGCTTAAAAATATGTTTGAGGGAGAGAATGTACGACTGCGTGAGACCGAGTATTCATTGGATGATTTAAGGAAGTTCAAAGCTCGTTATGAAATGGCAATGTCTCCAGCTCATTTTGCAGCAAACTTACTACATCCTAAGTACAGGGGTGAAAAACTCACGAGTGAAGATATTTCTGAGGCTTTATTATTTATAGAAGCTTATCACAAAGAGGCGATGCCCTATGTTGTTAAATACAGGGCAATGACGGATCCCTTTCATAACTTTCTATTTGAAGATCGTGTAGTAAATCAGGTCGGACCTCTCGAATGGTGGCAGTCATTAAAAAAACAAATTAATGGTCAAACAATGAACTTAGTGGCTCAGCTTCACACTGCTGTAGCTTCAAGTGCTGGAATTGAAAGACTGTTTTCAACATTTGGATTTATTCATTCTGACGTACGAAATAAACTGGGTACAGAGAAAGCTGCAAAACTTGTTACAGTTTTTAAATACCTTAATAAGGAAAAGAAAAAATAATTGTTATCTTGATCTTGTCATATTGTCTTACTCTCCTGACTGACAAACAATTTTGATTTTATAATGTTTATTAAATATAGGTAATTTTGTTTGTTATAATTTTGTTTTTGATTGATTTTAAATTGAAATTTTTAATATTCTATACTATCTAATGCATGTTTCAAAAATACGTGTTATCTTATCCCATTACCCATATAAATCCTGGTACTTGGTAGGTACTTAGATCTTTGTTTGACTGAATAAATAACTTATCAAAAAAATATTACTTTCATTTTATATCATTCATTCGCAATGAAAAGTAGTTTTAAAGCTTGTTTTTTTCTCATCGTTTTATACAATGTTTAAAACTTGTTTTAATCTGTGTTTTTAAACGTGTGATAAAAAACACGGTTTAAAATCAAACTGTTTTAAACATTGTTTTAAACATGTGTTTTAAAACCATTTGTTTTAATCATGCCAACCCTGTTCGTAGACCATCTATAGTTCGCAGAGCTTCTACGCTGCGTAGACCATCTATAGTTCGCAGAGCTTCTATGCTTCGTAGACCATCTACAGTTCGCAGAGCTTCTACGCTTCGTAGATCATCTACACATTGTAGAGCTTCTACGGTTCGTAGACCATCTACACATCGTATAACTTCTACGCTTCGTAGACCATCTAAGCTTCGTAAAGCATCTATGTACGTTTCTTAGGCCATCTGTGTTTCGTAGGCCATCTAAGTTTCGTAGACTATCTACGCTTCGTAAATCATCTACAGTACATAGACTAGGACTACTTTTTCTCAAATATATTGTTACGTTACTTTGAGCAAATTGGTACTCTTATTTTGTATATTACATTAGTTAGAGTACAAACATTGGCCGAAACGAAACAATCAATTGAGAATTAAAATAGTCCTCCAGTTACGATATCTGTTTCGTAGACCGAAGTTTTAAAGCTAAGCAGCGTAGACCATCTAAAAACTTATATTGGCCCGGCGAGCGAAGATCCGCCTGCGACGCAGGAAGTTGCGGGTTCGATTTCCGCCTTGGGACAAATGTTTATGCGATCTGCAAATGTTTGTTTCGGGTGCTCCGGGTATTTCTTATGAATAATAAAAAATATCTATCTATGTTATATATTTTATTATGTACATATTATATCAGTCAGCTAGAACCCATAACACAAGCTCTGCTTAACTTGGGGCTAGATGATGCTGTGCGGATTGTCTAGCATTATTTATTTATTTACTACCTCCAACCCGCAATTTTGTTCATATTCTATTTACTACTTTTTACTAACTTCTAATGTTACTTGTAATGTGCTGTTGCACAAGCTGCATGAAAGCTTACATGAAAGTGATTAAAACTGACATTAACGACCTCTGTGATGCAGTGGGCAAAAATCTAACTGCGACGCAGGAGTATGCGAGTTCGATTTCCGGCTCGGGACAAATGTCTAATCCTTGTAATATTATAAATTTTAAAGAACTCTGTCTATCTGTTATCTTTTCATACCTAAACAACTAAACGATTCCTGCCTTTGGGCAAATGTTTATACGTACGATCTACAAATATTTGTTCCGGGTGTTCTGGGTATTTTCTATGTGTGATAAATATATATTTCTATGTATTATATTATGTATATCAATCTGCTGCTTAGCACGGTGCTAGATAATGCTGTGTAGATTATCCAACATTATTTATTTATTATTATTACAGTTTACATTTCCATGATCACCGGTCATATAGTGCTGTGGGAGGCATGCGTGGGGCCGAAGCCAACAGCACAGAGGCCCTTTATGAGAATTAATCTAAAGGCGAGAGCTACATAGTTATTACAGTAATTATTAAGTCATCTCACTGCTGGAGTGAGTCAGTCTTTTTTTCGTTCTCTTCATTCACTTTCATAATATTTTAAAATATTACCTGACCATACAAGGTAGCTTCAAATCAGGCAGCATGAAGTCAATTTCGTAGTAAACAACTTGCATGGCGGGGCCGCTGTCGTCTCTGACTACCAAATTCTTTGCGCTATGCTCTCCTGGTCTGACACTTACGCATTTTGCTAGAATAAAATTGAATTATGAGTATTAATAAAACTAAATTTACTTTTTTAATAGTTGAGCTAACTCCATACTATTGAAAATAATCTAAAGACCCACCCTAATCTGATCCAAAAGAATATTAATCGAAAACGTCCCCAAGATGCTGACTGCTGCCATAATACATGTTTGGATATTTGTCACATCTTCACGCAAAAGCTATAAAGTTATTCTCTCGCCAAAGCTACTGAACGGATAAAGCTGAAATTTTGCACGAATGTAGATATAGAATAAAACATAGGATACCTTTTCCCGTTAAACGGTTCCCATGGGCTAGAAATAACTTTTAATTGTTTCTTTAGAAACTAATATCAAAATAATCATCATCATATCATAGAAACACTATAATTTTCAAGCGTTGGTAGCCAAAAAACCGATTTTGGTGACCAAAAAGTGCTACTTCGCATCTCTCCCAATCTATACAAAATAAAATATCACAGAGACACATGTGATAGGTATAACAAACGGGCCAATGGATTTGGATTCAAAATTCCTTTTCATCCCATCTATTCGAAAAAGACGACTTTGTTCGCCTTTATGTGCACCCAAAGGTGGTGTTTTCTTTAAGGAACTTTTAGCGGGCAGAAAATAACTTTTATTCCTCTTTATAAATTCCTAATTCAAAACGTGCGCGGAAAAGTGTATTGCCGCGCAGTTATTGAATTCGGAACGTCTTAGTTTTCAGCGCCAGCAAAATCGAACGCAAATATTGCTGGAATAAATACTGGCTGGTAAGACGCGACGGACCATATTGCGCCGCCGCCGCCGCGCCGGCTGAATGAAAAAAAAAGAAATCAAATTAAAAACGCGCGAACTACAGCCCGCATTTTCGTAAATTTTCACGGTTTCGGTTTTGTTTTGCAAAATGAGTTCAAGTGACAGTGAATAAATTTTCATAATTGCGAAAATGTCTCAAATGTAAATATAAGCATTTAGTTGATTTATTATTATGTACTATTTAATTTCATTTAGTTGTTATGTACTTACTATTTTATATTAAATAATAATATTAGAATAAAATATGAGGCATCTTTTATTTTATCATAGAGGGTGATGAAAAGTAGAGTGCAAACTCGGGCGCAAAATATATTTTTGGCTCGGGCGACATACTTTGAATCCCTCGCTACGTTCAGGATTCTACTAAAGACTCCCTCGCTCGCTCGGGATTCTACTGTAGAATCACTCACATCGCTCTGGATTCAAAAAAGCGCCCTCGCCGTAAAAATATTATTTTGCTCCCTTATGATACAATCTACTATTGTTCAACGTAATAATACGATAAAACAGGTGGCCGCCAGTTTGGGAACCACGTTAACCAATTACAATATTGAATCCCTAACTTAGTCTTAATTTTTAGTTGTTAAGACCTTTGTGAGAAACAAATAAACATTCAGTGGGGTTGTGCCCACTTTTGAATAAGCCTGCTGAACAAAGTACTCAAGATACGAGTAAGTATGATAAAAATATTAATTCAACATTTAAATAAATAAGGATAAATAAGTGTTGAAAATAATAAATGTTTACAAAATCAAGACCGGCTTTTGGTTTTAGTCATGTAAAACTGTATTTTAGTATACCTAGTTAAAGAATGCTACCGTTGGATACTAGCTTGCTAGCAACCAGCAGTTGCTGATGTAGAGGTAATTTTGTGTCTTTTGAGCTTACATTTATAAGTATTTTTGGGATATTCCGAACGTCTCACGTGAGACGTTGTTATATTATTTAAATTGTTGTGTGTAGGTCTGTTTGCACAAATAAATTATTTATTCTTATTCTGTTCTTATGTCTAGTTCAACCACGTTTTGAGTGATTTGAAGGTAAACAATGTATGATTAAATAGATTCTAAGACAAACATTAAAGTAAAATTGTGTCCACATCAAGTAAAGTGATCCATTTCCACAGTTAGAAGTGGATGTAAACACGATAATTGGGCACGCCGAATAGTAAATCTGCGGGGTTGTGAGCGTCAACGTGGTAGGATATGGCTCAACTGATATTGGTTAGGAAAGACAAGAGATCAGTTGTCCCAGGGATGGAAGCACATACCTTGATTGCGGGAGCACCAGATCCAATATCGTTAACACTCGCGGCGCGCGCGCGGCACTGTCAGCTAGGGAAACACTTGGGAGTTCCCCCAGGAGCTGCGGGAAGACAAGTTTCGGACAAGGCCGACGTGGTTCGGCCGAGGCTAGATTGCAACTGTTGGTAGCCATCTTGGATGGCATTATGCGGGTGTTGTGCGTCCCGCTTACTCTTCAGCGGTATTCTATGTGCTAGTAAGGGAAGGCGGATAGGAAGTTGATGTCACAAATACGTTTGATTCTACGCAGATGAATAACGATCATATAGTTGAATATGCGCGCAACCATTCCCCCGGGCTAGAAGGGACCCCTTCTAAACAACGAAATAAAGAATACGATGCGGGTATACCGCTAAAAGCCAAGACGCACGCGGTTGTAATTAAAGATGCGGTTGATACTAAAGATGCGGATGACACTAAAGATGCAGTTGCTACCACATATGCGGTTATTAATAAGGACGCGGTGACAACTGAAGATGCGGTCACTACTAAAGATGCAGTTACTACTAGAGACGCGGTTGCTACTAAAGGTGCGGTTACTACTACAGATGCGGTTGGAACTAGAGACGCGGATACTACTAAGGATGTAAATTGTCACTAAGGACGCGGTTGCTACAAACGAATTGTGCGGGTGCTACTAAAGATCTAGTTGTCACTGGGGACGCGGTTGCTACTAACGAATTATGCGGGTGCTACTAAAGATGCGATTGCTATTAAGGATGCGATTCCTATTAAAGGTGCCGGTGCTACTAAAGATCTAGTTGTCACTGGGGACGCGGTTGCTACTAACGAATTATGCGGGTGCTACTAAAGATGCGATTGCTACTATAGAGATGCGGGTTGAAACGAAGGATGCTAAGACGCGATATTATCTACTGATAGAAGTTATTGATTAGGCAGCGGGCAGAGACGAACAACTGGACGCAGATATGACCCAGTGGCCGTCCGAACACGAACTATCCGTGTGACGCCGTTTGAACCAGGAAACACCTCGTCCACGACACCGAGAGGCCAGTGAAGGGGGGGAAAATTTTCGGTTAAAAGGATCACGACGGTTCCTACGGTTATAGGGTCCGTAGTCGTGTTCCACTTGCGACGCGATTGCAAAGTATGGAGATAGTCAGTCCTCCATCGTTTCCAAAAAGATTGGACTAGCTTGTCTAAAAGATTATGTCTAGCTAGCGTATTAGTGTTCTCGTCAATTTCTAAAGCGGGCAAGAATTTGAGAGGGGTAAGAGTTAAGAAGTGTGCAGGAGTCAAAGCGAGCGGTTCTGCAGGATCGCTGGAAAGCGTTCGACAAAGCGGGCGGGTGTTCATCACAGACTCTACTTGAGCGAGGATAGTGCTCATCTCTTCGAATGATAAAATCTGTTCGCCTATGACACGATACAGATGTGATTTTAGGGTTTTAACATTGGCTTCCCAATTTCCGCCGAAATGACTTGCGGCTGGGGCGTTAAGCGACCATTCGATGCGGTTTTCCGCCAAGACGTGACCGAATTCAGTATTATGGTGAGTGGATTTCAAAAACTCCTGAAGTTCTGAGAGAACACGCTTAGCGCCAATGTAGTTGGTTCCATTGTCGGAATAAATTCGTCCTACGGGACCACGGCGCGATAGGAACCGCTTTAAAGCTCCCATGAAGCATGCAGTGGTCAGATCTCCTGCTAATTCTATATGTATTGCGCGGGTTGTCATACAGACGAATAGACATACGTAGGCCTTGGTGGCCCGGATACCACGACCACGGGTGAGTGTTATCCTAAACGGGCCGCAATAGTCAGTTCCTGTGTGCACGAACGCCTTCGCTGTCTCTACAACACGGCAGGAGCGATGATCAGCCATTTCAGGGAATGAAGCTTTAGGACGAAGTCGAAAGCATGGGAGACATTTATGTATTCTATATCGAATGATATTGCGTGCGGAAAGTATCCAGTATCTTTGGCGTAAGAGCGACATGAGCAGGTCTGGGCCTGCATGGCAGTTTACCTTGTGGTAATAATCGACTATCAAATCTAATACGTGAGCCTTGCGGGGTAACAGAATAGGATGCTTTTGAGAAAAGTCTAAGTTAGAATTCGAAAGGCGACCTCCAACTCTAAGAATATCATCCCTTACAAATGGTTTTAGGCAACGAAGCGGACGGTTATATTGTTTACCTGCCTTCAAGTTAGCGAATTCGGCAGCGAAATGGAATCTTTGAAGTTCACGAAGTATGAGCGACTCCGAGAATTCAAGATCCGATGCGGATATGCGCCCACGCGAGGGTATCAAGTTAGAGAATCTACTAATGTAAACTACACAACGAAGTAGTTTTGACCATGACGAAAAGCGGTTTGCTAACGAAATCAATAGCGGTTCTTGAGGCGGTACAGCGACCAATAGCGTTTGTTTCCTTTCTTCAGGAACCTCCGAAACAGTCGTGGGATTAAATGCCACAATGGGCCATTGCGAAATATCTAAGTGGGCCCAAGGAGGGCCATGAAACCACAACGGGTGTTGGATGATTTGCGAAGGCATAAGGCCACGAGACAAACAATCAGCGGGGTTTTCAGTGCCGGGCACATGATACAAATTTTGCGGCGATAATTCATTTTGAATTTTAGTTATTCGGTTGGCAACAAAGGTCTGCCAACGATGCGGAGAAGAATGTACCCAACAGAGTGCGACAGTTGAGTCGGAGAATGCGAAAATATTTCTTATAGCGATGCGGGTTTGACATGACGAAACGATAACCTTTATGAGGCGTGCTAGGACGAGAATGGCGCAAAGCTCGAGGCGAGCTAGCGAGACGACCTTCTGAGGCGAAACCTTTGACTTAGCGCTTATTAAGCTTAAGGTGCAACCCTCGGCGTTTTCAATGTGGAAGTATACGACGCCTCCATATGCCTTTTCACTCGCGTCTGCGAATCCTAAGAGGGTAACTACACTGGTTGAGACGATTCCTACGTGGCGTGGAATCCTTATTTCAGCGAGTAAAGGAAGTTCTTCCCTAAAGCGGAACCATAGTTGAGCAATGTCGTTCGGCGGAGTGTCATCCCAACCACAATCACACAACCATAGCTGTTTGATCAACAATTTAGCGTATAAGACGACGGGTGCGACGAATCCCATTACGTCCCATATTTTAGCGACACAAGACAAAATATTGCGTTTAGTACAAGTACGCATAGGCGGGGTTATTGCTAGACAGAAATGATCATTAGCGGGTGACCAACATAGGCCAAGAACCTTATGTTGATCTGCTTCATCAAACTCTTTGATAGATGAGAGCTGATGTGACAGTGGGATGGAGTCGAGTACTACCTTAGAGTTACTCGTCCACTTGACAAGTTCGAATTGGCCGGACTTCATGAGGCTTATCATTGCCGCCGCTGTGGAAACTCCCTCTTCCTCAGATTCAACGGAATAGACAAAGTCGTCCATGTATAAGCCGGTGTCGATCATGTCTTTAGCGGTGGGGTGTGAGTCACCTTCGTCTATAGCGAGTTGTTTTATTGTGCGGAGCGCCTGAAACGGACTGGAGCGAAGCCCGAAAACAACGCGGTTAAATTCGAAAACCGGATGGATAGGTTCATGCGGGGAAAATCTATACAGAATGCGCTGAAAGCGGCGGTCAGATTCTCTAACTCCAATAGCGAGAAACATTTGTCGAATATCTGATGAAAGTGCGATCGAAAACAAGCGAAAGTTTACTATAATGTTGAAAAGATTCCCTTGAAGGTTCTGTCCACTATATAGAAGATCATTAAGAGAGACTTGTGAACTGGTTTTACAACTGCCATCTAACACGACGCGTAGTTTAGATGTAACCTTGTCTTCTTTAATGACTCCGTGGTGTGGGATGATGTATGATTGAGTTTGCGAAGTATCGGTGTCAATGGGCGCGGGAGAAAGATAGCCCCTTTCTAAATATTCACGAATCACACCATCGTAGGCTTCCTTCAAAGTAGGCGAGGTCTGCATCTTCTTCTCCAAGCAAAGAAAGCGACGTTCAGCAGCTTGCCGTGAATCACCGAGCGAAACTTTATCACCTTTGAAAGGGAGCGATACTACATAGCGACCGTCATCATCGCGAGAGGTTGTACGAGTATAAATCTCCTCACACAAACGATCATCTGGACTAAGTACCGGCGGGACGTCCACCTCCTCCAACTCTCAGAACTTGCGAACGGCAGAGTCCAAGGTGGGTGAGGTACAGCAGTACGAAAGCGATTGGTAGCTACCTACTTGAGCAGGAGCGTTACCAATGACAACATAGCCAAGGACAGTCTCCAAGGCTAGCGGGGAATGAAACGAAGGGCTTCCTTGAACCTTGCGGTTTAGTAGTAGATGCGGGAAAATCGAAGCGCCTATGAGCATTTGAATCGAACCAGGGACGGAGTAGGTATCGTCCGCCAAAGGCAGATTATCAAAATTGTACAAGTCAGAAATTCTGACCGAAACCGCGGGCAAATGTTCTGTTATTTTGTCAACTACCAGCGATTCCATATCGTAATGAACGCGACGATCCAAGCGGGAGAAAAACCTAACATTTACTGAACCCTGAATTGACTTACTAGAACCTCCTATTCCCTTCACGAAAGAAGGTTTATGTTTCAGGTTCAATCCCAAGCGGGTACAACAATCGGAAGTAATAAAATTACTTTGCGAAGCGCTATCTAACAAAGCGCGTACGACAACTTCATTACCATGCGAATCAACCACGATAATGCGAGCAGTAGGTAGCACGACGGTGCGATGGACAAAGCTACTATCAGCTGATAACGCACACAGAGCCACGTTATCACTATGCCAGGAGCGAGCGGGGAGCGCGCACGTCTCATTCGAGGCGGGCGGCTGCGACGAGAGCTGCGGCGGCGGCGGCGCGGGCGCCGTCGTTAGCGGAGGTATACTATTCTGCGGTTTATTACCAAAACACAACAATGTATGATGCTTAGAGTTGCACTTCTTGCATCTTGACTTGGAAGCACAATTTGCCATGCGATGTCTATTGCTGAGACAATTCAAGCACAAACGCTTGGTCTTTACAAATGCGAAACGTTCGTGCTCGTCTAACTTATGAAATGCCTGACATTTGTAAATAATGTCATGCTGGTTATCGCACAGTGAGCACAACGAAGAGCCTGAGTCAGCACTGGCTGTCGTATTGACGTATGTTTGCGTAGATGGACCATGGGGTTTACGCTTAGAAGTTTCTTGTTTTGATTGTGCGGGCGAAGTTCGTTGCAATATTTTGACATGATTTCGCAAGAACATTGTCAAACTATCGAACGATGGTATCTGGGTACCAAGTTGCTCAAACTCGAATGAGCGTGCAGTTTCTACGTCTAATTTCTTAAGTGCGATGTATAAAAACACGAAGTCGGCGAGATTATCTATTCCTAAGTTCTTCAATGCAGCGACCGATGTCGAAAATTTGTCAAGGAATAATTCCAGATTAGAAGCGGAACTCGATGAAATTGATTTCAACTCAAATATTTGGTCTAAATAGGATACGGCCATGAGGCGCTTGTCTTCATACTTGTCTTTGAGCCAATCGAAAATGAGTGAGTAGTTATCAGCCACCAAATTTATGCCCACGCATGCTGACCGGGCGCGGCCGGTCAGTTTACCTAGAAGGTAGTATAATTTCTCTGAATCGGTCAGAGAAGCGTTGTTATGTACCGAATGTCGAAAGCTAGTATAGAATAGAGGCCAATCTTTTAAATCACCATCAAAGCTAGGGATTTCTATGGGCGGTAGTCGAGTTGACCTATGTGGTGTTGCAGCTGCAGTAGAGGGTTTGACATCCCTGTCGACAGCCTGCAGCTTTCTAGCAGCGCGGCGTACACAACCTAACAGGTCCTCGAACGATGATAGTACCTGAAAGTTGATTGCGGTCTCGGGATCGAGTTTCAGTTCTAATTCGCATATTTTATCTACTACCTTTTCGAAGTCGCAGTGTAACATGTCAACACATTCGTAATCACAAAGAAACGACTCCTTGTCGGTGGGAGAACCAGAATCCAGTTTCCTTGCGCGATCGCATATGGCTTGCATACGGGCAAATATTCGGTCTCTCTTAGCGAGGAGTACGTTTAGCTGCGATTCTGTGATAGAATCCACGGTAGGTGCCATGTTGAATGAGTTGAACAACTAAAGCTAGGTACCTACTTGTAAGGTATGTACCTACTTGTATGGTATGTAACGGACACGAAATATGTTTGAATGCGGAGATAGCAAATAAATCTGGAATGCGTAAACAACAGTGTGCAGTGTAGGTAATTTGCCAGCGCAGCTAATGCGTATGGTTAGAATACCAAACAATAAACGAGTTTGGGAATAAAGTATACGTATCTATTCAGCGAGCGGGTTGTGTCTAATAAATGCGAGCGGAATAGGTATTCTGGATAGTGATTATACTTGCTACTTAATGCAATGGACGGTTTTCAACTAAATGAAGTTGATAAATATGCGATGCGATGATTAGCTTAGAGCTTACTGCGTAATACCTACGTACCAGTTGCGTCTCTGCTAATTGAGTTTGTTTATCGACTTACGAATAGGCTTTATTTATTAGGTATAAAATTGCAAGTGAAAGATAAGCGGGTCTACAAAACAGAATGATGCGTAAGCACAGTAAATAGGTTACTTACTACGGCGTACCTAACTTAATGGGTAATGCGAAAGATTACTAACGAAATAAGCGGTTGTAATTCTAAGTGGTAATGCGTACGATAGGTTACCTAGGGCGTACCTATCGTGAACGAATGTGAACGAATGCGGAAAAATACAAAGTTTAGGTTTGGGTTTGCGGGGTTGACTAAATATTATAACTAAATAGGTTCGATGTGATTCCTATTTGAGCTTATAATTTGCGCGATGCGTTGCAAAGTTGACGAATAATTATAGGAATTATTGTCTTCGAAACTTGAATGCAAAGATAACAACAAAATGGCGGTCTATGCCGTGTGGCGTGTGCCGTGCGAACGAACGACGAAAATGGTTTGCGGCGCAGATTCAACTATTTAGCGAGATACACAAAGCAAGTAGGTATATCGCGGCTCGTAAGGACCAGAAAATGGGCACGCCGAATAGTAAATCTGCGGGGTTGTGAGCGTCAACGTGGTAGGATATGGCTCAACTGATATTGGTTAGGAAAGACAAGAGATCAGTTGTCCCAGGGACGGAAGCACATACCTTGATTGCGGGAGCACCAGATCCAATATCGTTAACACTCGCGGCGCGCGCGCGGCACTGTCAGCTAGGGAAACACTTGGGAGTTCCCCCAGGAGCTGCGGGAAGACAAGTTTCGGACAAGGCCGACGTGGTTCGGCCGAGGCTAGATTGCAACTGTTGGTAGCCATCTTGGATGGCATTATGCGGGTGTTGTGCGTCCCGCTTACTCTTCAGCGGTATTCTATGTGCTAGTAAGGGAAGGCGGATAGGAAGTTGATGTCACAAATACGTTTGATTCTACGCAGATGAATAACGATCATATAGTTGAATATGCGCGCAACCAATAATGAAGCACGTGTTTGTAATTCAAAGCTATTACGAGTAGGTTCCTGGAACTGAGTGCCGGTTCCAATTATAATAATTTAAATTCAGACAAAATGTCTTCAGCTTTGACTTCAAAGAGCAGCAGGAAAATGCAATGGGGAATTCAGAGCACTTCCTTTGAAATGTTATGTTCAAGTCTATAATAGTAGTATTTGACAAGAGGGTTATTGTCATCACTACCTATTATAAAACAAAGGCCGCGTCTGTCTGTCTATCTGTTCGCGATAAACTCAGAAACTACTAAACACATTTTCATGCAGGTTTAATCAACAGAGAGTTCATGAGGAAGGTTTATGTATATAATTAGTCAACATTTTGTGTAAATTTGTTGTAATATAACTACAATTGTTGGAAGTGTCGGCAAAAGTCAAGCCGCCTGGGAGCTTTCATCGAAAACGCTGCCTAATGTCTTTGAGATAATATGCTCTACTGTACGAAGCCGGGGCGGGTCTGCTAGTGTCTAATAAATGATGTCCTCCTAGCCGTATTTCGGTCACGGCGGCAAGTGTCAACGAAGAATGCCCTGATGAGTCATGGCATTATTCAAAGAAAGGACATATGATGGTGCTCAAGTGTGCGCGTAAACACAGGTGCACTCTCTTTTACCTCAGTCTCATAATCTGATGGGACGGCAGACTGACATGCCCCGATCATGTCGGTTATGAGCTGCAACAACTAATTGAGCTTTCCGATGCAATGCACGGGGGTGTTACACCGCCAACTTCCTAGCTCTAAGCTGCTACTGTGAATTTTACTTGCTAGAAAAATCCCAATAAGTGAAAATATCTTGGCCCTTTTTTTTATTCGGCGAGGAAATTCGTTTACGTATAAACTGGTTTTGGGGGACCAGAATGATACGGGGCTCAACGCCCAGAGAAGAACTAAGGAATAAACACTAAAACCTTTCCAGTCCCACTCTCGCCATTTTCGCCAAACCTCGTGAACATTTAAACCTACCGCGGCCCGACCTGGCCCTCTCCCTCCCATATATGACCGTAGTCATAGCCCCTACGACATCCACAGATTGAGTTTGAGGGGTCGATTCTTTCGCCACAATCACAACGGTACATTAAGTATCATGTCTGTGCATTAAACTAACTATGTAGTGATTAACGGACCAATGTTAACACAAGGACTTCATTTATTCAAAAACAATTGTTACTTTGTGTCGGAATATTGTACATTGTTTTTACAATTTATGAGACTAAACAAAACCATAAAATTGAATACTAAGTTATTAAACAAAATTATAAAGACAGCTGTTCCCCGCGGTTTCACCCGCGTTAAATTCATAAGCCGTTATCATATCAGCCAATAAACGTCACTGCTGGACAAAGGGCTCCGCCATACGACGCCACAAATAGCGATCCTGAGCCGCCTCCATCCATCGACTCCCTGCGACCTCTACAATGTCGTCGGTCCATCGAGTGGATGGTCTCCCATGTAGGGATTTGCCATAATCACCACGCTTGGCTGGCGGATAAGCCTACAGTACACGCGCCCCTTTTTTTACTTGAGTATACGCGTGGCCTACTATAGTATGCCATTTTAAAATGTAAATATATTGTATATTCCTAATTATCTGATTAAAACAACAAATGTGATGGAAAAGTTATTTATTTTACTCAGTTTTACAACCTTTCATTTTAGATAAATTGTTAAGAATACTGAACAAACAACAATTTTGTAAATTTCTAAGAAAAAGTAACAAAAATGATACTTCTGAGATCAACTTGTTTATTTCTTATCTAAAACTAAAATTGGTTACTAATTTCTTTGTTTTCGTACTATTTAGGACACACTACTGCTTTGTGATCGGAATAATTCCATTTATTGCAAGTCTTGTACCACTTTTTGTAGACCGATTTCGGTCTCTCGAGTAGATTGCGCATCGGCCACTTCGTCCTATCTTGGAAGTTAAAGCGTGTTGTGACTCTTGGGATTCTTGAACTGTGCTGCCTAAAAGCGCTACTATACTGAATTTAGGTAGTCGGGAAAGTGTTTCAATGGATGCTCGGCGAATTGAAGGACAATTCGTACAAAAAGTTACGCCTGACAATTTTTCCGTCAAAAGCTTTCATTTGGTTGATTACCAGAGCGTTGATTCCAACAATGCTCATCAAATCAAAGAATATTGTTAGCAGCTATATTCGTCTGTTCTGAACCTGATGACACATCAAGTTCAGGTCTGATTCGCTCAATCTTTCCTCTTCATTTTCACGGAGTTCTTTCTCGCGTACTAGGGCCTGCAAGTCTGGCTCTGGCTGAATTTCATAATTTTCATTCTCAAACACTTCTTCATCTTCAGTATCTAGCACTTCCAGCCACTTTTCCACTTGTAAATCAACAATGTCGTAAATCTGTAGAAAAATATTAAAAAATATCAAAAAAAAACAATTTTACAATTTGTGACCAATAAATAATTAATAATAATTTCATATACATACTATAAATATATTATTATTAACAAGAGAACATGGTAATAGCTTTAGAAATCGATAATACCTCAAAAGTTACATACCTGAATTTGGTACACCAATAAATTCGCGGACTACTTTAGTAGGTCCGCGAGTTTGTCGCCAAAATGCTTGTGCGTGGGTAGGCGCTGGGGCCGCGAGTTGTATCGAGATTGTGACAAATATACCAGATGAGGATTACCTGAAATCACTGGTTTCTAGTGCGCTTAGTTAAAAAGTTATAGCAAAAAGAGTGGTCTACTATAGTAGGCCGCGCGTGTACTTTAGTGTTAAATCTCTCATGGGAATTTGATGTTTTACTAGGACAAACAGTAGCCTATGTTACTCTCTATGACAAAAATCAAATCGATTTGTTGCTTAGTTAGGGCGTGAAGGATGGACAAACAAACACACTTTTGCATTTATAATATTAGTTAGGATTAAAAGATCTTACCAACAACTTCGTAGATGATAAGAGTCCCTATATCTTGAAGAGTTTTGTGCCATTTCAGTACTTTCTCCACTGGTCCTGAAAAGACTCGAGGTCCACTTTTGTGCAGCGCCTGCTCGGAACAATTTAACATTACTTGATGTCTGATAATGATTACACTTCATTTGTTATTTGATAATTCAATTCATGGCCAGCGTCTCGGGGCACTTCCGACTAGTGTTGATATGGATCAGTTGAGCTACCTCTAGATTGTTTGTAACAGTCTCCAGTTAGCTCAATTGTTTCAATTATAAATACAAGTTTAAATTTGTTTCTATTATTTGATTGTAATGGCCGTCGCCAGATAAGCCGGGGTAAAATGCCCCCAAAGCAATCGGGCAATTTTTTTTTTCTGAAATACCTTATTCTGTGGACAACATCTCAGCCCAGTTTCAACTCTGAAATATCACGCGTTTTCGAGTAAAAAAAAAGTATTTTTTTTTTCAAATCCACTTCTCTCCGAATCTACTTGACAATATAAAAAAAAAGTGTTTATGGATTTTAAGATATCACTAACTAGTATTCCTAGAAAAATTCGCTCGATAATCGGGTAAGTTGGTCATAGGTAAAAATGTGATTATATTTAAAAAAAAATATATATATATATGCCAAAAACGTATGGTACACCTTAGTTTTTTTTCACGTATTACTCTAATATTGATTTACAACATATATTTTTTTAAGATTTTTCAAAATATTAGACGATGGTTAAAAAAATTTTTTTTTAATATGAAATTTTTTTTTTGGGCATTTTACCCCGGCTTGTCTGGCGACGGCCAAATTTCTTTGGTAATAAAGATATTCAAGATAATTCGTTTATAATTTGGATTTTCTATCCATTTATTTTGTAACCATAAAGAAACAAAAGTAATAAATTTTGATTATTGTGAATGATTCGCTCCGCTGCGATGAAAATCTTCAAATAATAATATAAATTTCGGACATAACGTGAACATATATAATAAAACGTATAGTAGATTTGAATAAAGTCTCCTTGTTACCATAGGCACCGTCCAGTCGACCAAAATGATCAATTGCATACAGACAATCTAACCCCTTGTCGAAGATTGCATACAATAGCAAGCCCGCGCGGGCCTTACCTGACAGACCAGTAAAGTATACATCCATCATCAATCATCCAACAAATGTATGAAATCAGTCTCATGGTCATATTTACAGAAAATATAGAACCCCACAAAATACTGTATGCACAAATGCCTTGAAAATCCAAGGCCAATTCACTAAGCCAGGGCTTCCCATTTTGGTAGGCTCTGGTAAACCAATAAACCCATCGAAAGTTCACAACAGCTGTTCAGAGCTCTTATTCTATACCAGAAACAAAAAAGAGAGGGTATCTTTAAACATTTTACGAGCTCAAGTTTAAGATTAATCTTGAGAAATATCTTACATAAGCGTAATATTGAAGCTCTGTTAGTTGGTAGAGTTTATATATAGAGTGTTATTTAAATTAGTGTGTAATACTGTGGGGGTGCTGTGGGTACCACAGAATAATATAAAATTAACAAACGGGGTCTAAGGTTATTATTATACCTACCCAAAAACTTAATTTGTAAGTTCTTTATACTATCCCTCTAAACAGATGATAGCTACAATATGGAGGGCAATAACCGTGCGGCAGTGAACTCTATCTGTCTCGTGATCACGTATAGTTCCGTCACTTTCGCGTGGTGGGCTGTCGTCGGGTGAGGCGACAATGATCTAATCGCATCAAAGAGGTGGTCGCGATATTTTGGGATGGCTTAGTACGATAATAAGGCATTATTTGTAATAATATTATAAAATCTACAAAAAAAAATCGTTTGCGGCTTACTTTGTTTAATGTAATGAATCTTAATCTATAGCAGCAGGTGAGTACCCTCTACCTCTTAGTAATGCGTACTAATTGAAATAACACCCTGTATTTTATTAGCAATGTATTGAAGACGTAAATCACAAATCGACAGGTATCTACTTTAAATTGTGTTGAAATCAACAAGAAAGTTAATTTTAGGAAAAGGTTTTAGAAAAAGAGAAGGTACCTACTCTGCAGAATTATTAATATTTTATGCATATTTATAAAAAAATGAGTAGGTATAATGATTTTTTATAATAATGAAATTAATTCTGCCTGATGATCAAAATTATTTTATAGCAGCAAGTAAAGCTGTAGGATAGAGCAGGTAAGGATCATAAAATGAGTTTGAGTCATTCAGACTTTAAAAGGACCTTAAGCAGCTTTATTACGTCATCATCCTAGTAATTTAACTGTTGTTTTCATCGTAAACTTGCATTATGTACGTTTAAAACGTTTATTAATGATTCTCGAAATTATTTGTTTGTTTTATAGGTTTATCTGGACATAAAAAGGGGAATTCTAATTTTATTGATTAACTTTATATCCATCGCTAAAGATTGATTAACATGAGAAGTAAATATCTGTACTCATCCTTGAATAGGTAACAAAATATATGAGGTACGCAAGTAGGTACGCGTAATAAGATCTCAATTTTATAAGAAACACGGCTAAATCTTCCTAGGAATTAATTTAATAACCTACAACTTCGCTTTTTAACTTTAATGGCCCAAGGCGCACATGGCCGACTGCACCCGCTCCAGACGGAGGCTGGGCAGTGAATGCTTTAAAATAATCAGAGGAAAATTAATAACACACCTTATTCCTTAAGCCGTGAAATAAACTTAGTTACTAATAAACTGCTTTTTTTCATGGTGTAAGGTGTAAGTAAGAACTTAACTAAAACAAACTTAAACTTAACTTTAAACACAAAGGTGTTATAATGTCCGAATTTTTAAACAAAGAGTGGTGACAAGAGATTCATTAATAAACGTAATACCTAGAGCTACTTAGCTCAATCTTCATAACTTCTACCAGATTTACAAAAAGCAGGACCTTTTCAACATTTTCTAGAACAAAGAGCGAAGGCAAAACGAGATAGGACGGATATTGTACCGGCACTAAGTCTTTTATTTGCTTAGACTACTAGCCATTTCACACTGTAGAATTTTATGCTTTTACAGCTACTGGAATGAAAGATTCCGCTTCTTTGCTGAAATAAATCGGATTTCGGTTTTGATGAAAGTTTGTCAATGTAGGTAGCAGATAGCAGAAAATATAAAACCATTTGATTTCGTCTTTGAAGCGTTTTAAGGTTGAGTTTTCTACATTCTATAAGAAATAAAACTAGCTAAAAAGATGTTTACCGCAAATCCGAAGCAATTATTCATGAAATGGTCTCTCTCTCTTTCTCTGCCAAACCACACAATCGTACAAGTATCTATCTACTTTACAGAATTTCTGCATCTCATAGAAAAAAATACAATTAAAACCGGTTCAAATTAGGATTTCCGTGCAAAGTAATATGTAAATAAACTCAGCATTCAAGAAACACGAAGCACTCGATCAACGGTGTAATTTCATACGACCGAAAGTAAATCAGAATGAAATCGGTTGTACAATAATTACTTTTATAATTAATTGGGTTATTTTCATAGGCTGTTGGTGTTTAATTATTTTGAAAGACTAGTTAATGCCTGTGACTTGTTGTGATTTTATTGGTATTTTCTGAAGCTGAGTGGACCAACCAAGCTATATCCATAGTAAATTCTCTCAATTATAGAAAAGCTGCATAATATTTTCGGACCTTACGGTCCACTGAAGTACCTAGATAGGTATTTGAGACCCAAGTCAACCTATCCAATGGAATCTAAAGTAATAATATAAGTAATCTATTTAGGTACCCTGGGAAAAAATATAGATATTCTCTGAAGAATAACTATATTTTTTTGAGAAATTTTCATTAGCATTTGTAATTTTTAAAAAAATTACACTTAGCAAGAAAACCTCGTGTTACTGCCAAAAAATCCACTCTGTATATTTACTTGTTTTGTGAGCTAGAGTGCTTGCTTTAGTGAAAGTTAAATTACTTTATATTTTGTGCTCCGAAAAAAGGTGACATTGAGAAAATATGAAAACTATTCTAACTTTATGAAGATAACCTGAATTATGAATAATACAGACGTTATCTTAATAAGAAAAGGGATTAAAGTTAGGTCGGTTTTATGATGATTGGATTCACTCAATAAGATTAAATGGAGTTATATAGGAATTTTAAAGAAATATCATTTAAGAAATCTCGAAACACCGAGGAAATCGATAGACGAGTAGCACTATCATGGAATAAATTTTGGAGCAACAAAGAACTTCTCAAATCTAAACTTCCATTAAAGCCAAGAAGAAAATACTAGATTCATGCATACTACCGTGTCTATCTTATGGCTGCCAAACTTGGATTTATAATAACTACACAAAAAATTAAATACAGGCATGCCAAAGAGTCATGGAAAGAAGTATACTAAATATAAAGAGAAAAGACAGAAAAAGAAATACAGATATAAGACAAACCACAAATGTCATCGATGCTCTGAAACACTGCAAGAAATTGAAATGGTAATGGGCTGGCCATATCGCGCGTATGGAAAATAACAAATTGTTCAAAAAAATAACAACATGGACAGAAGAACCAAAGAACCAAAGGCAGACCAAAAGAGAGATAGATGGACGAAATCAATAAATCGGCTGGGATAGACTGGCTAAAGAAAGCTCAAAACAGGAAAACATGGAGTAAAATGGAGGAGGCCTTCACTCGATGAGAGGTCCTTAATAATACATATTATTAATTTCAATTAAATAACCTAAATTCATTATTATATAAATTAAGTTAATTCTCATTACTATTCATAATAATTTTTTTGTAAAAATTTTTTTGTTAAGGAAATAAAAGTGCTTTTTTATTATTATTTCCATGATCACGGGCCATATAGTGACCCGGTCCTTTGGGAGGCATGCGTGGAGCCGAAGCCAACAGCACAGAGGCCCTTTATGAGAATTAATCTAAAGGCAAAGCTACACATAGCGGGCATCATCCTTGGTTGCACAATATGATACACCCGAAGATGATATCCGCCAGGTGTAGAGACTATTGCAAAGGAAAATGAAAATAACAAAAAAGCCATGTTATTGTGGTGAATGGATGGACTGGGTAATTGGGCTATGGGGGAAACTATGGACGCCTGCCATAAACATACTCTCAATACTGTTACAAGCGGCAGACGGTGGCTTGCCGAATGCTGGATGGGTTCCTCAAAATGTTCTATGGAGAGTTTTGTACAAAAAAAATACGTTATTGATTATTTATACCGAGTTTTGATGAATTGAAATCGAAAAAACTAATAATCCTCGTAAATTATGACGAATTTTCTGCTGATCGTATTAGTTCATCATCATCATCCGCCCGAATATGTCCACTGCTGAACATAGGCTTCCCTAATACTACGTCCTGAGCAGCCTCCATCTATCGATTCTCTGTGAAGACCGCCACAATGACGTCGGTCAATCGAGTAGGAGGTCTTTCGATACTCCGTTTCGCATTGCATCGCGGTCGCGACTCGGGAACCTTTACTCCCCAACGGTTCGTATTACTTATTGGAGCTAAATAGCTTTAATTTATAATACAAAATGTGAAATTCAGTTAATTACCTTGAGTTTGTCAGCTCGAGTCATCATCTGCATTTGAACATCGTTTCTGACGAGATCTAACTCAGTTGGTTTCTTTGAAGATGCTACAAAATAAACACATACTTAATTATTATTTTCCGTTGAACTGTGGACGAGACAAGATGAGAAAGAAAGTACTTCATTTCCTTCAGACCTTACAGGACTCTTGGACACATCACAAAATTCAAACTACATAAGTAAATTTGGGAAATAATGTGATCACTTTGATTTTTTGTTCACTTCAATGTTTTTAAGGTAAAGTAAAGAAGCGAACAATAAACCTTTACCTTGTTAGGTTAACATGTACTTTTAGACTCGAGTAAAACTCGTCCCAAGCTTTTTCCTCTAGATAATTAAATTAAATTAAATTAAATTCATTTATTAATTCAGACAACATATAAGGTCCATTTTTTGTTAGTGAGCTGTCTTAAAATATATGTTAAAATACACGGAAAGCACAATAGGTACATAAAATTTAAAGGAAGGTTTATGACCTTTACTAGAGTCCCGATCAAGCTGTCTGAAGCGAGACTTTCTACTTGATCAGGACCCGGATAAAGGCCCTCATTACTGGTAGGTCGTAGCGATCTGGAATGACCTGCAGGATGCTGTTGGAACTGCCCCGCACTCTGCTGAGCAATGAGGCAGTTTTTTTACGGATGATGGCGTGAAAACCATCGACCCGTGCCTCCGCAAACATACTGGATGCACTGCAGAAGCGCGGCAGTCCCATCATCATCCTAAAACCATTATTATATTGGACGCGCAGAGCATTAAGCGATTTTTGAGTATAGCTAAACCACAGGCTGCTCGTATAAAAAGATTGGCAGTAGGCTTTGAAGAGAGTTATTTTCACTTGCCTACTGCAACGAGCAAACCTGCGTGCCAGCATATTACATCTGACCGCCAACGCTCATAATGCGAGAGTCACCATGTACACGCTTGAGCTCTGAGCACATTAATCCAACACCGATACCGCACAACACAATAATGTGCATTCAAATATGGGCTTAAACTCGTTATCTTTAGATACTTTTTACAGTTATAGAATGGCTTCCCACAAGCTTTATACGATTAGTCATTGAGCTGTCATCTTATGCCGTCAATATAAAATGCATCTAAATGTTACGAGTTAAAGCCCATAATATTAGAATGCAAATTTTTGTGCTGTGTGCCAGTGCTGCGGGCCTGATGCGACATCCTTCGTGCTCGGCCTTTCTTAGGGCTTAGTCTTAGAGTATCACGCAAAGAGTGCACTGACGCCATAAAGTACTTGTATATCGTACTAGATTGTAGAACAAGTTACTCCCAACGTCTCACAAGAGGCGTGCTCATTCTCAACGTCTCACAAAAAATCTTCCCAACAACGTCTCAAACTACGTTTGTGTAAAAAACTTGCTACGTAGCTTTTTAGGGTCAGTTTGATATTTTCTAACAATAAATAGGGACATATGCGAAAAGTTTTTTAAGAAATAAACACTCACCGAACTTGTTCTGGAAGCTCTGTTGACTTTGATTTTGAATATTTTTAGTTTCCACGTTTGTCTGTAATTTAGGCATTTCTTCTACTTTAGATGGTTCTGTACACAGATAAAAATATCCATAAATCTTAGTGCAACAAAATTCCTCTCCCACTTACGTATTATGGAATATCTATCTACATATGTAGTGTATTATATTATGTATGTATATCAGTTATCTAGTACCCATAACACAAGCTCTTAGCTTGGGGCTAGATAGTGCTGTGTGAATTTTCCAGCATTATTATTATTATGGTACGGCGTAGCTGTTAAGGCATTATGGAAAATAAATAATTTAATTGAAAAGAAAACACCAGATTTGTTCTGGTGTATTATTTATGTACGTACTAGCTACTGCCCGCGCCTTCGGCCGCGTTTTATCGGGATAAAAGTTGCCTATTCCAGGTCCCAAACTATACCCAGACCAAATTTCAACCCAATCAGTTCAGTAGTTTTTGCGTGAAAAAGGAACAAACATCCATACTTACAAACTTTGACATTTATAATATTAGTAGGATATGTGGGACAAATCTTGCAACTGAATTTTTGAACAGTTATCCTCAACCGATTTTCCTGAAATTTGGCATTCTTATGTTAGTTAGGTGACACTGCAATATTATGGTACCATCTAGCTGGTCTGATGATGGGGACAAAAGTGGATCATAAGAACGATTTGCGGAAAATTTGCCGAGAACATTTCGTCAAAACACAATTCGCCGAAAATACAATTTGCTGAGATATAGTCACAAAGATTTTCAAGTATAGCGGGAAATACCCAGTTTTGTCCTACATCTGAAAAATTGTGTTTTTCGGCGAATTGTTCTAGACAAATTGTTCTCTGCGAATTTTCCGCAGACGACCGGTACGATGTCGTCGGTCCAGCAAGTGGATGGTCTCCCATCTCCCAAGAGATTGCATACTAATACTAAAATATAATTACGCGTGCGAAGACGTGGGCGGAAACTAGTAATAAAATATTATAAAAGCAAAAATAATTCTGTCTGTCTGTTACATTTTAACCTAAACTGCTGAACGAATCTGAATGAAATTTGATACAGAGGTAAAACGTTATCCCGGGACAGACATAGTCGACTTGAAATGCGCGCGCGCAGCCACTTTAATATAGTTAGTAATTAATTTGTAATTAGTAGTAGGATATACTTAGTGCAGAAGTTAGCTTAATAATTAAATTACCCAATCCTCCCAAGGTCATCACTTCCGGTTTCTTAATGACATTTTGGATAGCATTTTTTGGTTTATTCCTTTCAACACCTTCAAAACTCCTGTTTTGATAGTCGTTCCCGAAAGAATTCATTATAGGTAGATTATATTGCATCTGCTGATCTGAAAGATATTTATAACTATGATGGAAAGGTATCAAGCTTTTGGATGGAATATAAAAATCGTCGGGAACGAAACAAATATTTAAAGATCGTACAAACATTTGTCACAAGGCGGTAATATAACCCGTAACCTCCTGCGTCGCAGGCAGACTTTCCCCCACAGCGCCTGTACCTGATTATACCTACTAAAAATTAAGCCGTTACCAAAAGGCAGAGCACCCAAAAAACTTGTTTCAGGGCAGGGTATTTTCATATTTCAACATCTTACTTAAGTAACTACATAATATGGTTTTCCCGAAACTTTTTCCTGACTTAGTTACCTTCTAAATATTTCTATTTCTAATGAAGACGATTCTAACGAAGACCGATGTGACACGGTGGTGGGCGAAACTCCGCCTGCAAGGTTGCGGGTTCGATTCCCGTCTTGGGAACCCGATTCCCGTATGGAAATGTTTGTATGATCTGCTAATATTTGTCTTGGGTATTCTGGTTACCTACTTTGTATATACTCGTATAATGAAAAAATATCGATCTACATATGTAATGTTATATAAGTCACAAGCTCTGCCTTGCTTGGTTATGGTGATGTGGGGATTGTCCAGCATTATTTATTTATTTATTCTACTGAATAGGGACATTGACAGGATCATTTCTAACTCATTCTGACCAAGAATTTCAAATGCAGATTTTTATAAAAAGGCCACTAAAACTTCACATTATTGTAGTGTTCAGTGTAAAATAAAACCGGTTTTACGAAAACGCAGGCTTTTGGTATTTTTTTTAAATGCAGATAATATGGATGTTGCTAGTTGAATTGGACTCTACAAAACTCACTCGAATTGAGGTTCACAAAGGACCAGGAGGTAGTTAGATTTTTAAAAGAAAACAAGGGATTGCGAAACTAACTAACTAACTGCGAGCAGGCAGAGTCAGAGACTTTTTTGTACACAGACATGATCATCGTTTCTTGGCGAGAATGTATTGCATTTTAAAATGGATTCATTATTTAAAAAACATAATCTAAGTTACCTGCTAGAATAAACTGCGGACTAGCGTCTCCGTATCCCGAGAGGTATCTTGGGTCAATGCCAGACATGTGACTTTGTGGGATCATCTGTAAACAAACAAAACATCAATATTTATCTGTTGTGTGTTGCTACGCCGTAGCAAAAATTTTACGGCGCGGCGTGGCTTGTGACTGATATTATACATTACATAGACTTAATTTGCTACACCGTAGGATTTGCAGCAATAAGTATAAGCCGTAGCAAAAATCCTACTTTGCTACGCCGTAGTTTTTGTATGGCGTAGGTTTATGCTACGCTATAGGGTATAACTACTCATTGGTACGCTGCCATAGCACGTTTTAAATTTAAACTTAAACACTTTATTATTCAAGTTATTTTAACACAAACTATTAAAATAACATGTGTACTAACATTTCACAAGTGTACAAGCGATGATAGAGATGTATTCGTAAAGCTCCTAACCCATATTTTATATCTGCCAACCAAGTATGGTGAGTACTTAACAGAAACAAAAAAGGTGTGCATAAACTAATCTTACTTAAAAAAGTGACGCCGCATCCGTTGTGGCGCGGCGGGCATAGGTCCGCCTGCGACGCAAGAGGTAGCGGGTTCGATTACCGCCGTGGAACAAAAGCTTATACGATCTGTTAATATTTTTTCCGGGTGTTCTGGGTATTTTCGATGTATTATATAATAAAAAATATATATCCATGTATTATGTAAATGACTCATCTAGTACCCATAACACAAGCTTTGCTTAGCTCAGGGCTAAGATTGGATTGTCCAACATTATTTATTATTTATTAGGTTAACTAGCTGCTGCCCGCGCCTTCACCCACGTTTTATCTGAATGAAAAATACCAAACTATACCTATCCCAAACTATAGGTACCCATACCAAATTTCCGCCTAATCGGTTGAGTAGTTTTTGCGTGAAAGAGTAACAAATATCCATACATCCATACAAACTTTGACATTTATAATATTAGTAGAATAGGATAAGATAGTAGGTTAAGATAGTTAAGATATTATATACTCCGATTTAAAATCCAAGATATTTTATGGCAACATAGTAAACTTAACAAAAACTCAACAATAACAGAACGACAAGGTACCTAACAGCAAAGGTAACTAGAAACTAAAACACAAAATTTCAATAACGCATACTTAATCTCACATGTTTTAATTTGGTTTCAATAACGAACGTGACTTCAATTAATTAAAATAAGAGTGAAAGCTTTCAAAACCAAAAATTGATTCGAGCTTCTGAGCTTTGCTTTGATGATACTAATCATCATCAGCCCGTACACGTCCACTGCTGAACATAGGCCTCCCCCAAACGACGCCACGAATAGCGGTCCTGAGCCGCCTCCATCCAACGACTCCCTGCGACCTCTACGATGTCGTCGGTCCATTGAGTTCCCACACTCCGTTTCACACTCTTCCCACACTCCGTTTCGCATTGCATCGCGGTCGCCACTCCAGAACCATTACTCCCCAACGGTTATATCAACGATGATACCAATGTCGTTAAATATTTTCCACGAATATTCCTTCATTTTTTAACTCCTTTATATACAAAAAATTTCAAGTTTTTAAATCGGAATATAGGTATCAAATATCTATCCAAGTAATCTTAGAAGTTGATGTTACCTCATAAAAAATGTTACCCACCAACCAGTGAACCTACTAGCTATTAACCCAATTCGATCCGGATCCGCAATATTTCACCACTTCCACCATCTGACATCTAAAATGTTTATCCTTTACAAAATTCGTACAAGGCTTTCCGACCCCGAGCCAAATTGCCTTGATAGCCCATCAGCTCAGATCGACCTTATTTTCTAGAAATAAGGTCTATGTACTTTATTGTTTGAAAGTTCTTTAATTGATAATGGTTGGTGAAGACAGATACGTCAACACATTGGCTAATAGGTAGAACGTACACGACATGTGCAGGAGAAAGCATACGTACTTACGTTTTCGAGGTGGAAAGAAGGCGAGAACTAGACTATAATGCGTTACTAACTAAAAGTAAGACTGCCCTCCAACTCCAACATACGGTAAAATTATGTGAACGGAACCCTGACGTGCGCTACCTGTGACCGCACGTTCACGGCAAAAATCGGATACGTTAGTCACATAAGGGCACTCAAAACTCAAATTGCTTGATTCCTTTAGACCTTACAGGACTCTTGGACTCGTCACTGCTAGGCTAATCATCAAAGTCCCTTAACTATTATATTGAGTACAAATTCTAAGCCACTGTAGCCGAAAACGGCTAAGTGGATATATATAATGTATGTAGGTATACCTATTATTATTGATATTAGTATTGATATATATCAATAGGTAGGTAATTTGCTTACAAATTACCAGCTATATGTATGTGCTTATGCTTATTATTATTGGGCGTTAGAACAAACGGAAGGCAGACTGACGTTATATATCTATTAAGATGATGTAGATAATAACATAGATAGGTACTTAGACCTGAACACAAATTGTACCTAATTTAGGTACCTACTTAAGGCGCGTAGTAATGCGACACTAGCGCCACTCTTTAGTTTTTCTTGTATTATCGTTATGGAAAAGAATTATCAAAAATTCTCACCGCCAATTGATAATAGCCAGTATAAACTATTTTTTGATACTTCTGTAATAGTTTTGTTTTATTTCGATCAAACAGAAAATGGTTTATTGCCTTTGGTGGCCACCAAACGCTTAAGCTTAAGGAAACTAAGTAATAAGTAAAGACGTTGGTTACACAGAGTAGAAATAATGAGTTTTAGCCCATTTGAATGTATTTTTGTGTTGTGTGGTAACGTGTTGGGTGTATGTGCTCACACCTTTAACCTTGTCGAGGTCTTACCGTAGAATACGTCTGAGTTTGTCCCATTTGAGGCGAGTTCATTTGCATCGGAGCCTGCATTTGTGGTGAATTCATAGTTTGCGGACGAATCTGGTTCATTTGAGGACTCATTGCCTGTGGTATGTTCATAACTGGTTGTTGGTGGAAAGGAAGGTAGCTTCCGTAGTAGATACTTTCAGGTGGCCTGAAATAAATAAATGTTACTGTACCAGCTTTAAAATAAATGATGTAAAGGGTATGGTCTATAGGTATGTATAATATCTGAACTCCAAACATAGTTTGATGAAATTATGAAATAAATAAATAAGTAGGTAGGTACCTACCTAATTGTGATTTGTTCTTGTCGATAGTGATTTTAATAAGGCCGGTAGACGAAGTAGGTACCTAACAAATAATAAATCTGTGCCTGTAGGTACTTCTTAAAATGCTTTTGCGAAATTCGTCTTGTTTATTCTACTGTTTGAACAAGTGCATAAGTAAGACGCCAGGAAGATTCACTCACACAGTAATCTCTATTATGATTTTGCTAGCTATATGCCTACTTAGGTTTCCTACATAATATCAAAACGCATTTGACTAAGTGTACCTAGAGTAAAGAAAAATAAACTTACATAGTATTGTTGTTTCTTGCATTCGCAGAAAATGGCATCATTTGATTTCCCTGTGGAAAGCCTGAAAATAAGATAAGGTTCTTTGCAAGTTAGAAATTTTCAAATTGCTTGATTAACGGTACAAGAATACTTGCCTGCGCCAACTCTTGGCTCCTTTACTATAAATCGGTCCATTTTCAGATCAGAACGGCCAAGAACATTTGCGGCGGTTAACCGAATAAAAATTTAATTTTCCCGCGTAATAACCTATTTCTTTTTAATTTTTCTTCTTTGTATTTGGCTCTGCATCTGGTTTTTACAATTCTACCAATGACAGTTTCAAATTGCGAATTTTCTTGTTGACTGACATTGACTTACAAAGTTAGTTGAAAGTGAATTAGACATATTTGTCATTCTATTTTGATATAATTGATGCCAACTAAAACAATTTCATGCTAAATTTAGCATTTTTTATTATCATTATTTTTCAATTTGAATGATTTTTAGGGTTCCTTACCCAAAGGGTGAAAACGGTACCCTATTTTTAGGGTTCCTTACCCAAAGGGTGAAAACGGTACCCTATTTCTAAACTTCTGCTGTCTGTCCGTCCGTCCTTCAGCAGGCACCGTAAAATTAAATAGCAAAATTTCACAGAATGTGTTTTGTACCGATCATAGAAGTTAAGCAACGTCGGGCGCATTCAGTACTTAGATGGGTGACCGCATCGTTAGCTTTTGTTTTATTCGATAAAAAAAAAAAACGTTTTTATGGTTCCCTCCGTGTGAGACTCAACTCACCATGATCAATTTTATTATCCATTCTTTACATTAGCTATAAACCATACACATATCCTTTTTTCTTGTGTCTAGTGTTTGTTCATGTGTTTGTATAAGTGTTCTCCTCTCGTCCTCTGTATATAGTGTTTTGCCTTGCCTACTCAATCTAATTGTTTGTACCTGTAATTGGGGGGTCACATTTGGTGATGCCTTAAGTGTTCTTTTTGTGTTCTTTAAGTGTATCCTTTGTTGGTAGTTCTAAATAAATAAATATGTAAATAAATTTACGACACTGTACATTACTGCATTGAAATTCAAAAATAATAATAAACATGCATAATCACGAACTAAGTAGTCGTTTAGGGGAGGCCTATGTTCAGCAGTGGATGATAATCACAAATTACAAAAAACGAGGTCAATATAATTTATGTTATCCCTGGTGTTGAATCCGGCGTAAATCGGCTTTTATAGCTGGTAGCCCACCTTATTAAATTCAGTCAGGACCAGTGTTGCCAGATGGTTACATTTTTTACACTTTTCGTAACTTTTGACCCTCTCGCGTAACACGTAAGAATTTATATAATTATGGCATAACTTTTGAGAACAACGAGATTTGTAGTACTAGATTTTTATTGCAAATAGTTTACGAACTTACGAACGAACAGTTTGGATAGATTGAACGTACGTACCTAAAACTTCTAGCGTTTGTGGACTACGAGAAAGCCTTTGATTCAATCGAAACCTGGGCAGTCCTGCAGTGTCTCCAGCGGTGCCAAATCGACTACCGGTATATCCAAGTGTTGAAATGTTTGTACAGCAAGGCCACTATGTCAATTTGTCTCCGACGATATAGTCAGTATGGCAGAATCACTGGAAGACCTTAGCAGGATGCTCAGAGACCTCAACACCGTTTCCCGCCAAGTGGGTCTTAAAATGAACATGGGTAAGACAAATATCATATCTAATACCCATGTCGCACACTTACCGGTCTATGTGGGGAACGATGTTATCGAAGTTGTTGATCATTATGTCTACCTAGGCCAAATGGTCCAACTATGTAGGTAAATCCAACTTCGATATCTTTATCGAAGTTAGATTTACCTAGTCACCCGACGAATCCAACTCGGATGGGCAGCGTTCGGGAAACTTCGCAATATCTTCTCGTCACAGATACCGCAGAGCCTCAAGACGAAAGTCTTTAAACAATGTGTGCTACCAGTGATGACTTACAGATCCGAGACGTGGTCGCTCACTATAGGCCTTGTGCATAGGCTCAAAGTCACCCAGCGAGCTATGGAGAACTATGCTCGGAGTTTCTCTACGCGATAGGGTCCGGAATACGGAAATTCGTAGAAGAACCAAAGTTACCGACATAGCTCTCAGAATCAGCAGGCTGAAATGGCGATGGGCAGGCCATATAGCTCTTAGAACCGATAACCGCTGGGGAGTAAAGGTTCTCGAGTGGCGACAGCGATGCAATGCGAAACGGAGCGTGGGAAGACCATCCACTCGACAGACCGACGACATCGTAGCGGTCGCAGGGAGTCGTTGGATGGAGGCGGCTCAGGACTGCTATTCGTGGCGTCGTTTGGGGGAGGCCTATGTTCAGCAGTGGACGTGTACGGGCTGATGATGATGATGATGACCTAAAACTGGCGCGTCTAAAAAGTATTTTAGTTTTCTGATGGTTGATAATGTATTACTTTCCTCTAGTTTCTTCCTTGTAGAATGCAAAATGTAAATCGAATACGATCGTTTACCAAGCTTAAACTTATATATTAACCTATAACGCACGTCTGGTGATGCCTTAGTGCTCATTGTTTTATATGTGTAGTGTACCCTCTTTTGGTAATAAAATAAATAAACATGCCTATGACAGCTTTTTTATCTCAGAACTCCAACATTTTGAAATTCAATTCGGTAAAAGATCCGTTATTTCCATTATAATACCCTATAAATACCCTATATTTTAAATAAAGCATGTTACTTGAAAACGATTTTTTATTATTTGCAGAATTTTGAATTTTATTACAAATAATAATGCTTTATAATACACTATATATATATATATACTTAACCATCTCAAAATATCGCGACCACCTCTTTGATGCGTTTCGGCCAGTGCCGCCTCACCCGACAACGACGGCCCGCCATGCCCCGCGAAAGTGTTAGTGACACACAAATTTAAATAATATCCTCTATACGTATAACTCGGGAACGAAATGTAACTTACGACTCAAGTCAAGGGCCCTGGCAACACTAGTCAGCACAGAATACAATAACCACTGGTACAGTACAGTACTGAATGAATACAGAGAAACAAGAAAACTGGGGAAAGTTAGAAAACAAAACACAATTGATATTGAGCAAACCTAAAAATGGAACTCCCTGATACATATTACACCAAATCTGAATATGTGGAAACAGTACGTTATAAATTTCAATTGAAAAACTGTTATTCGTTGAAGTTGTGGTTGTGTATGAAAATAATCAAAATTTTTTAGGCTTCAGGCAATAAAGTGAGCCGGCAGACAGTATTATGTGGATCACAAAACATTGTTTTACACGGCAAAGTAATAGTCCAAAGTGATGCAATGATCAGAGGGGATCTGGCTAATGTCAAAACAGGAAGATTTTGCATCATCAGTAAAGGCTCAGTGATACGGCCTCCTTTCAAAAAGTTTAGCAAAGGGTATGTAAAAAACTAGACACATTATATTTTCTCCCATTCTTTTCCCATAGTTTCATTTTTAATAGCCTTGCGAGCGATATCGCAAATCGCCAGTGTGTTAAGGCTTTTAGGATTGATCTCCTTTAGCATTGTCCTCTTTTATGGGGTCTACCTACACACCAAAGCCGGGGGCGCAGCCCGGCGGGTTGGTGCGACATTTGTGTGTATGAATATTGCAGGCAGTTAACAAGTCTGATCGATTTGTTGGCGGGCCGGTGACTATGGTGTGTAGACTTAATGCTTCAAACTTCTGCATAGAAGCATCCTAGCCAGGCTCTCTAAAAATGACATACATTTTTAGAGAGCCTGGCTAGGATGCTCACATCATCTGTATAAAATGTAAAACCAATTTTATTATTGTTTCAGAGTTGCCTTCTTCCCGCTTCAAATGGGTGATCATGTATTTGTTGGTGAAAACACAGTTGTAAATGCAGCAGTTGTAGGCTCGTATGTTTACATTGGAAAGAATGTTGTCATTGTATGTATCAATGTGCTTTAATATGCACTTATTACAGCATATTATATATTCTCCTGGAATCCAGAAAACAATTCCCATCCCTTACCTGTTGACCCATGCTCTCAATTAAAGATTTTATTTTACACCACAAACTTATCCCCATTAAAAAGTCAATCCTACTAATATTCTAAAATGTCAAAGTTTGTGAGTATGGATGTTTGTTCCTGTAAACTATGGAACTGATTGGTCTGAAATTTGGTATGGGTATAATTTAAGACCAGGAATAAACATAATATAGGTTTTTTTATCCTGATAAAGCAAAGGCTCAGGCAGCAGCTAGTAAATATATAAGTCTTCTTTGAAATAACTCAAAGTTAGGCCTGAAAGGGTTAAAACCCATTCTTCTATCCTGTAACATGTTCTTCTAAGCTGTAAGTTAAGTCTTGGAGTTCTGCAATGAGAGGATAAATAATTATAACTTAATCTACTCACAGCTTCACTTACAGGATAAAAGTTGCATAAACAATGATATTTCAAGAACTTTATAGCTTTATTTTATTTTTTTAAGTGACTTATAGATAAAAACTAGCAATGTGTTATTCCAGGCTACCTACACATCTTTGCAAACTTTCAGCTTAAATAAACCATTCAGTAGTGAAGAGTAGCAAACATTTATCTAAATTTCACAATCACAACAGTGATATTGCAATTTCAGGGCCGAAGATGTGTCCTCAAAGACTGCTGTATGATAGAAGACAACTCGGTCCTCCCAGCTGAAACTGTTGTACCATCATTTGCAAGGTACTCTGGCAGCCCGGCACGTCTCATCACAACCCTCCCTGAAGCGACACCTGATCTCATGACAGAGTTCACTAAGAGTTACTACCAGCATTTCTTACCCACTTCTAATTAAGTGTACTAATAGAGCTTTTTCTAATAAATCATTCCTTTACTATGTTTTCTTTGGTTGATTCTATAAAAGTATTATAACCGTGTTTGTAAAGAAATTCAGTGGTTATAAGTATAAATAGTACCTATTTTTCCCAAAGTTTCAACAGGCTTACACACTGTAGTGGTCACAGGATGACTCTCATTCCATCCACAAGCTCTGCTTAACTTGGGGCTAGATGATGCTGTATGGGTGGATTGTCCAGCATTATTTATTATACTAAAAGGATCACTGATTTAGCATAGCGTTCTGTGATCACGATAGTGTGAAAACCTATTGAAACGTCGGGAAAAATTGGTAAATAAACGCGATACAGTTTAACTCTTAAATTGTACTTACAATAATTGTGTACCAATCGCGTAAGTTTAAAAATATGATTCGGTGATCCTTTTAGTATAATATCATCATCATATCCGCCCATACACGTCCACTGCTGGACATAGGCCTCCCCCATACGACGCCACAAATAGCGGTCCTGAGCCGCCTCCATCCATCGACTCCCTGCGACCGCTACGATTACGTCGGTCCATCGAGTGGATGGTCTCCCAACACTCCGTTTCGCGTTGCATCGTGGCCGCCACTCGAGAACCTTTTCTCCCCAGCGGTTATCAGTTCTGCGAGCTATATGACTATGTAGAAAAATATAATAATGCTGGAAAATACACACAGCATATCACTACCTACTTTAATAACATGGAACTAGATAACTGATATTTAATACAATACATATGTACATAGATAGATATACATTTTTAATATATGCATAGAAATACTTAGAACACCCGGAACAAATATTTGCAGAACGTACAAAAAATTGACCGAAGGCGGGAATAGAACCCGCATCCTCCTGCGTCGCAGGCGGGCGATTGCCTCCATTCTACCTAACAAATAAAACTAGCGGATAGTAGTTTGCCGCAAATCGTAATTGGTTATTGTTGTTTACTTAAGAAAAAACTAAATTTGTTTCACTGGTATTTTTGGAGTAGGTAAATATTTGGAGAAATAGACTTACACATTTTGGGCTAAAAGTCGACTTTCCCGAGCATTTGGGAAATATTGAGTTTTAGCAATAGGTACCTACTAAAAAGAGAACAAGAATTTGGTTCTATCATCTATACCTACTTATAATAAAACTGTAACAGGTCCAATTCTGTACATTGAAGATATTTTTTTTTGGGCACTATGACATACTGATGCCAAAAATGATATTTTTTTCCATCATGTCTGTCTGTCTGTCTGTATCTTGGCCGCGCATAGCTCCGAAACTACTGAATGTATTGAAATGAAACTTGCCAGGATTTGAGTTCATACTACGAGGAAGGACACAGGATACTTTTTATTCTGGATTTCAATAGGGTTCCCTTGGGAGAGGGGATGAAAGTAAAATTTGTTGGCTGCGCATAGCGCCGAAACTACTAAATGTATTCAAATGAAACTTGGCAGGATTTGAGTTCATACTATGTGGAAGGACATAAGATACTTTTTATCCCGAATTTCAATAGGGTTCCCTTGGGAGAGGGGATGAAAGTAAAATTTCGAAACTACTGAAGGTATTCAAATAAAACTTAGCATGATTTAAGTTCATATTACGAGAAAGCGCATAGGATACTGTTCATCTCGGATTTTAATAGGATTCACTTGGGAGAGGGGATGAAAATAAATTTTTTTGGCTGCGCGTAGCGCCGAAACCACTGAATGTATTCAAATGAAATTTGGCAGGATTTGAGTTCATACTATGATGAAGGACATGGATACTTTTTATCCCGGATTTCAATAGGGTCCCCTTGGGAGAGGGGATGAAAGTAAAATTTCTTGGCTGCGCATAGCGCCGAAACTACAGAAGGTATTCAAATGAAATTTAGCATGCTTTAAGTTCATATTACAAGAAAGGGCATAAAATACTTTTTATGTACTTTTTATGGACCTCAGTAGCCCCCACAGTGGGGGGCACCAGCAGTGGGGCCCCGGAAGTGGGCGCCGCCGGCAGATGGCCCCCCGAAGTGGGCCCCGCAGTGGTACTCCCTCATTAGCCCCCCACAGTGGGGGTGCCAGCAGTGGGCCCCCCACATTTCCTCGCAGAAGGACCCCCAGTAGCCCCCCGCAGTGAGACCCACTCAGTAGGCCCCCTCAGTGGAGGGCACCGGCAGTTTGCCCCTGCAGTGGGCCCCCTACATTGCCCCGCAGTGGGACCCCCAGTAGCCCCCCGTAGTGGTCACCCCGCAGTAGGGTAAAATTTCTTGGCTGCGCAAAGTGCTGAAACTACTGAATGTATTCAAATGAAACTTGGCATGATTTAAGTTCATACTACGAGGAAGGTCATGTAATACTTTTTGTCCTGGAATTCGTTAAGGTTCCCTTGGGGAGTGGGGATGGAAGTGACATTTCTCGGCCTAAAATAGCGCAAAAACTACTGAATGGATTCGAATGATACTTAGCATACTACGAGGAAGGACATAAAATACGAGTCCTTACCCCAAAGTCAACAAAATTATTACAAAATTGTTATTAGTGCGGATAAACGACCTACTGGACAGCATCCGGTTGGTACAAAGCTCTCGCTACCAATGATGTTACCGTCGTCCTGGTAGATCAGCACTGTGACAGGCGGGACATTGTGCTGCGTATCCGGGATGAGCGCTTACAATCCATTGGTGAAACGCACCAGGCATTTGATGCTCTTCAGTCTCTACTCGCTTATATACCTACTGTCGTGGCGAAGACGGATACAACTTTGATCTTTAACATGTGAATCCGAAAACTAACGACACTGGACACTAAAAAAGTTTCTGCAATGCAATTCTACGCCTAGATACATTTTACCAATAAGAAAAGGTCGCGTTGCTGGTATACATCAGAACAGAACTAATGAGAGAAGACTGCGCGCTGAGAATTATGTAGATCTGCGAGACGCCATGAATCAAGATAGAAATTGAGAAGATTTAGGACTGGTGATTCTTCCTTCCAGTTTTAGAACTGGACAATAGATGTGTAGTGCCCTATTCTCCAGTAGGTACTATCAAAATCTTTTGCAGCGCATACCTAGGTAAATATGAAGCTGTGTGACGTCCAGTCAATAAAAATCTAGGTTTATGTAAATCTACTAATACTATAACTACACTAATAAAAATAAGTAAGATTTGTGTGATTGTATGTATCTCTGAATCTACTGAGCCAATTTTGAAAATTCTTTTACCTATTGAATTTGTTTAAACACGCATCGTTTAAACCACGTTATTTGCGAGTTTTATAGACTACTAATAATGTTTACCGTCCAACGAAGTGGGCACGGGTCAGCTAGTGGGTTCATAAAAATGCTTTGTGTTGAGGCATATACATACCTACCTACCTACTTTTCCGTTATTTTTATTTATTGTAGAAAGTAAAAAAAAGGCAGTTTACCGTAAATCGTAAAACATTTTATATGAACCCATGTTTTAACTAATTTCGATTCGATTCGACTTTTGAAGAAATTAATAATTTATGAGATGTATTACTAAAAATCACAATCATTACCAAAAGCCCCATTAATCGTACTTCATTGGAACATAGATTCAAAGAAAATTATCAGCGATTTATGAAAAACTACTTTTTAGGGAGTTTTATTCCTTGTAGAACGCAGAATATATTAAAATCCTCTAAAATATTTGAATTTCGCGCGCATTATTTGAATTTCGCGCGGATTTGTGTCAGATTCGGAAACTTTTCCATCGAGTTAGAATAGCCGTGCTAGGCCCGTACTCGTAAAAACGAAATCGAAGTTACTGATTATTTTTCGTGTAAACGCTAATCTTATGCAAGCGACATTGGTTTTGCACGAAAACGAAAAAGAAACTTCGATTTTCCTTTTCTAGCATGATAGCGCCCTTAGAGCATTTAATGCTTTAAGAGCCTGGGCACCGCTCGCTCAGCCCTCTTTATGGCACTGCTTACAATTAAAGTACCTAGCTCAACTGATTTTGTCAAATCATGTTCAAAGGAAATAACTGGGATTGGCGTGTGGATTAAAATGCCTTGATTGATCTTTGCCTCCGTTGGTTATTTTAAATTATCTTTATTTATTTTTGGGTTTCTGGTTCCCAGGGTTCTGGGTATAAACAAACGTTTTTTTTTGTAAAGTTTGACACGAAACACTGACGCTGCGGTACGAATGGAGCGTAAATTTTACGGGTTTTGTTTGAGTAATGTAAAGCTAACTTTATTTTCTACAATATAAGAGGTGTTTCGTCTAGTAGTCTTCGTCTTGGTTTCTCCTTATTTCGTTCTTGATACGGATGAAAGAATACGTTATTTGGAACGTAAATTGCTGTCGTAGCGTAGCGCAGAATTTTGTTTGATGTGTCTTGTCCGTTTTAGTTTTTATTTTGTTTCGATTATTTTGTTAAGTTTTGTATGAAATAAGTGGAACAAATGTTGTAAATAAAGAGTCCAGTGTTTTAATGATGGAGTATCATTATTCCGAAAATGATATGGCAAACGATCCAACCATGTCGGGTGGGTATTATTTTTTCCGACATTCTATCGATTCCCCGGTTACTTGTTGCATAAAATAGCCTTATGTGCAGCGAAATTGCATTGATTTAATGCACCATCCTTTTTCACTATTTATCTTACTATTTATTTGCTATTTTCTGCGAAACGAATGTCCGTAAATGGACCATTTTCCCTCAGGCTGTTCCATGCATTGTTTGACGATTATTTGAATAAATTGCTTTAGAAGATAAAGCAGTACCTTCTTAATGCTGTATAAGTTCCTACCTATATATTTTAATCTTTATAGAAAAAAACAATTAAGAATGGAAATTCCTTCATATAAAATAATGGTGCATGAATAATATTAATACAACATGAATACAACCTTATTTTTTATTTTATCCAATACAACCACTGGCTTTTACATCCACAAAAGATGGTTTATGTAGTGTTCATTTGCTGGTACATATTTTATGTACAAAGGGTATCTGAATATATTTAGATGTTACCTTAATATTTACTTATCTATATTATTATCCTGCCATAAAGTCATAGGTCATTATTAGGGCTACTTATGGAGACATCCTTAATGAATAAAGCACCTCTGCATTCTAACTGACCCCATTTTGATGATCACATGGGTAGAACATTTATTAGGTATTTAGATCAATGGTTTTATCATAACAGTCAGTAACATTATGCACCATATATTTGATTGCTTACAGGTTATGCAGAAGAGTTTTCACCACAGTACCTTATACCTACAAAAGAAGCAGACTATGAACTCCGAAGCAGCATGCTGGTGGATGGAGGCGATCGATTTGGAGTATCTTCAGCGGTGTTCGACAAATATGAAGAACTCATATGGATGGGGAACCAAGGGGTAGGTCATACAACTCTATGTACTTCTTTTTCAGTTTTATTTTAGTGTAGAAGATGAAACAAAAAACAGTTTTCTTTTTTGAGTCTGTTACTTAAGTGTGTTACTATGAATTACTTATTTCTAAGAAAACATCCAAATTATTAATGGAAGATATTGTAGTCCATGGAGTTTACTACTTTAGCATTTATATATAACATTTTGCCTGAGAAGAGTTATAGGATGTCTTAGCATAATTAATAAATAAATAATGTTGGACAATCCACACAGCATCATCTAGCCTTAAGCTAAGCAGTGCTAGATGACTGATATACAGTGTGTCCCTGGATAAAGTGCAACCCCGAAAGGGGGTGAAACTAGATCAAAAATTATCAACAAAAAAATAGTAAAAAAAAAAAATTAAAAGAATTAAAATTTTTATTACTCACTAATGACTCTATTTAATAAAAAAAATGATTTCTTCCAAAGTAATGGGTCTATTTTGTTAAAATAAAAACCATAATCATGTCAGATATGTGATGATGACGATAAAATAACGAATAACTCACAAACAAGTGGCTATCGTGACTTAATGTTTATTTTTGTATTAAAATTAAATATTTTTTGCTGTTTTTTCCAATAATCTCCATAAATCTAAGCCTATAATACTAGATATTTTTATGACTTTTTATTATTGTCTATCATAATAGATTTTAAATAAAAAAAAAACCTACGTTCTAACATAAAAAACGCGCTGGCTAGGAGCTTTTAAAGTTGACCACTGATTACTTCACCACACAGGTAGAGACCCTTTTTTAACTTCTGCTGTTGTAGATTATGGTCGCTGGGCCTGTTCTATGAAAGGTGAAGGGTGGGGATCGAAACAGGACTCACAACAAGGCACGCCAGTTGCTCCGATATTCTCGCCGCTGCTACCGCCTACCGTACCTTACTGCGCTTTCAAGGTTTTGTTACGTTGTTTTGTCGATAATTTTTGATCTAGTTTCACCCCCTTTCGGGGTTGCACTTTATCCAGGGACAGGCTGTATATAATATCATACATACATAGATAGATATTTTTTACTTTATATAGAAAATACCCAGAGCAAGTCCTGCTCCATTACTTCAAGGAGCTGTGCTGGTTAGGGCCTGGTTAGGCAGGGAGACAGAATACACTCATTTGTGAGATGTCAGTGCAGATCCCAGTTAGCAGCAGCTTAGTCTGGGTGGACTAAGAATTTGGAGATACAGATTGTACAAATATTGTAAACTACCTCTACCTGTTCCTCTCCTATAACTATAAGGTTTGCTGGAAGAAAATGCTTTTTCAGGGTTAAGCTCGCCTGTGTACATAATATTAGATAAGTTGATGCAATGTATTGCAGTGTACAATAAAGAATTACAAGAACAATTGTACCAAGGTGAGTATCCAACCTGCAATCTCCTACGTGGGGCTTCCAGACGAAATTTTGCCTGCTTTGCCACAACTGGTTGTCCTCATTAAAAATCAGTACTAATGTAATAACAATGAAAAAGTGTACCTGACAGCCTAATTTTAAAATTACTTTTGAGTGATAATTTAATATTACTTTATTTTCCAACAGGGTCATGTAACCTCCTACTATGGACCAACAATGCAAAAGTACACATCATTCCAAGTTCATGAAACAGATGAAATACGGGATATTGTGACACATGAACAGTCCCTCTTCATACTGACCAAATCACAGCTTCGACAGCAAATAAGAAGAGGATTGCCAAAGCATACATACAAGTCAGTAACAATGCTAGTACGATATTTTACGATTCTCATACATAATTTTACCACAATTTGTGTTTTGTATGCTATGCTAATTGAAATGAGAACCTATCTGAGGTAGGGCAGCAGCTTCTTTCTGTGTATTTTAGGGTTTCATACCCAAGGGGTGAAAATGGGACCCTATTACTAAGCCTCCGCTGAATGGCCATCTGTCCATCTGCCCTTCAGTTGGCATGGCATGGCAGGGCAAGGCATGGCATCTCATGAACCTTAAACAGAAACAGTTAAAATTTTCTCTGAATGTGTGTTTCTATTGCGGATTTATCAACAAATAATAAATAAATATTAAATTAAAGGGGCTGTCACGGCTGTCAAGGCTGTATCTCTTAAACTGTAATAGGTAGACGGTTGAAATTTTGTGAAGGTGTGTACAACTATTGACAACCAAGACTAAAAATAACAAATTTAATAATTAAGGGGTCCAACGTCCATACCAAGGTTGATACTGAATAACAAAGAAGTCAAGTCAGCATTTAACAGATCGTTTACTTTTCAATAAAATTTGCAAATTGATCCGAGATTTTTATTTTTAATCCATACTTACAAAATACTTTACTTGCTTCAAATGTACAGTACATCCATACTATAAGGTTATTGTGATTAAAAGATAACCCCATGATTGAGTTCATTACCAAAACTGGCTTTTAATCAACTACCTTCAATTAGGTTACTTTTTATAAATCAACCCTCAACTTTCAAATACATAACAGTGATAATAATTTTTTGTAACTACTCCTAGGGCTCAGTTACACGAAGTGTGTTTTGAATTATTTTATTTATTATATTTGATTGGCTATCCTGATATACCTATTGATATACTCCTTGGCTGATGAGTTAGTTCAGTGTGTACAGGCTTATTCATAGTTCTCTATTATTTCACTTCAGATCCGCAAACATGGTAGAAATGCAGTGCCTGTACCAAGAGAGCCCAACAAAACTATTGATGGGAGGACACCAGGACAAACTGCTGGAGTTGGACATTACCAAGATGACCGAAACAGTCATTGTAAGAAAATACACTTCTCTCAGGCACTATTCTTAAATTTTGCTAAATGTCTGGTTGTTAATCCTACTTAATATTATAAATGTCAAAGTTTGTATCGATGGATGTATGGATATTTGTTACTCATTCACACAAAAACTCTGAACCGATTAGGCTGAAGTTTGGGATCTGGAATAACATATAGGCTATTTTTTATCCCGATAAAACGTGGGCGAAGGCGCGGGCAGCAGCTAGTCCTACTAAAATTATACATAAATGTCAAAGTTTGTATGGATGCATATATGGATATTTGTTACTTTTTCACGCAAAAACTACTGAACTGATTGGACTGAAATTTGATATGGGTATAGTTTGGGACCTGGAATAACATATAGGCTATTTTTTATCCCGATAAAACGCGTTCGAAGGCACGAGCAGCAGCTAGCGCCATATATTATGATTCTTACTTTCTATGTTATGATCATAAGCTGATAAGATGTATCTTAAATAGAGTTGGCCTGGTCATTTCTGCCATCTGCCTGGAGACCTGAGTACTTTCCATGTTCAGCCCATGCTAGGCTAGGCCACTGGTGGTCGGGTTGGCCAAAATATTCATAAAACCTTATTAATACCAACTAATAAAAATACAACTGCTAGATATAGGGCTCCTGGAGATAATATTAATAAAGCCTCTTAATACCAACAACTAATAATAATAAAGCTTTTTAATAAAAACAAATAAAAATACAAGTGCTACATACTGCTACCCTAATAAGCGCCATAGGGAGACCATCCACTCGAGGGACCGACGACATCGTAGGGAGTCGATATATGGAGGCGGCTCAGGACCGCTATTTGTGGAGTCGTATGGGGGAGGCCTATGTCCAGCTGTGACTTGTATGGGCTAATATGATGAATAAGCGCCATAGCGCCCTGTCTGTACATATCTTGACGCATCCAACATACGCCCTAACATCGGCTACGACACTGTATTGTTTAATAATGGCGGCGCACAATGAAAGGTATATATTTGAATTGAGAATAATTATACAAATAAAAAATGTCGTATACTAGTCCTAAAATTCCTAAAGCGTCAGGTTTTTGAGATATTCACAGATGAAAACCTATTGCTGTAATGTTTTTTTTTCACATTATGTTTGTATTATGGACATTTTTATTTGTTTAAGTTTAGAGGACACTTCCATACATATTATGTATAAGTATCATTCTGCGCCGCGATTTTGAAAATAAAAGTGTTTGCCGATGTCAGGGCCCAAATCTTCAAACTCATTTTTACTTTTTGTATATGTAGCCAATAGATGAAAAAGGCTGTGCAGTCCTACGCAGTAGCGGCGGTTCTCTCGTCGCTTGTGGGAGCGCCTGCGGCACGGTATCACTGAGAGATGTGCGGACTCCGAACACAGCCGAGCATACCTTCAAGGCGCATTCTGCTTGCTTGTCAGATCTCGATATGCAAGGAGATTTATTGATTACTTGTGGATTCGCACACTCGTGAGTAATGCTTGAATTTTTTAAAATAATAAATAAAATAAAAATGCTTTATTTCTTTGTTTAGTCTTTAGTTTAGCAGTGCTGTTAGCGCGTTCACTGTCAGGCTTCGGTGATGTTATACTCTGACACAGGCGTGTCGCACGTCGCTGCTATACGAGAATCACATGGCAACGTGGTTCTCGAAAGCAGCGACGTGCGTACCATGCTTTGTAAACGCTTCGGACACATTCGAAACCAAGGTTCATAACCGGTTTCTTAATAATAATAATTCTACTTTAGATTATATAAAAATTCAGAACACAACAAGGATTCTGTTTTATTTTAGGGTTTTGGTTCAAAACGGGACTAATGAGCTCGCTTTGTCAGAACACAACATAACAAGTATTTTTTAGGGTTTTAGATCAAAACGTGACTGTGATGAACTCAACTTGTCCATCCGTCGTCTGTTCAACTCAGATGAATAATTTAGCTATCACTTCCTAATAACAGGCAGCCATCGCCATATATTAATGTTCAGTTAAGGAGCTAAGATGTGAATCTGTGATCACCATTAGTTTCCTTTTCATGAATTCTAATTACATGCAGAACTGTACAGGTCTGTCTTTTAAATACACCTATTTATTAAACATTGGTCATGGATTTTAATTAAAATACTTTCCAGAAACGAAGAAGCAGTCGCAGAGTCCTACGTAATCGTCTGGGACGTCCGTTATTTACGCAACAAGGGGAAAGAAGACAACGTTCGTGTTGTGCCCACGGTGTCTCCGCCGCTACTGCTGCACTTTCTGCCCGCGTTCTCGGGGCGGGCGGTCGCTTGCGCGGGCGACGGCCATGTTGCATTGCTGCATTTGAACTCGACTAGTGAAAAACAGGCTGTGTTCCAGGTAAATAAGGCGCAGTTTCGGGCGGTAGAACTTATAACAATAAGAAGTGACAAGTTATGGCTGGTGCAAAAGATCAAAGCATAAAGATGGGCATTATGACATAAAGATGGGGATTATGACATGTGGTTCACCCGTGAAAAGGCCTAATTGAACCTGCTTTGAAGAATATAAGCCTACTGAGAGATAAGATCCCTATTCATATCAGACAGGACCCTGGTGTCGTCTGCAATCTCTAATCTACCTTCCAATTATTTTAACAGTCTTGGCTATGAATGTGCTGTGCGATGTCCTGGCCCTTTAAACTCTAATTGGTTAATAATGATCGTTATTTTTTGCGACAAAAATTCTAAGAATTTTCCCCGTTTGACACTATAATAAAATTACTTAACTCATAAATAATCGTTTGTAAAACACCCCTAAAACAGATTTTCCTTTCAGGTTGACACCCATAGCACAGCGTGCACTGTAATAGATGTAGCGGCAACCAGTCAAGCGTTGGTGTTCGGCGATCAGTCGGGACATCTCAACCTGTTCTCGCCGCAGCATAACAATGAGCCACACTTTAATCAGTTCTCAAGGTAGATCGACATATTGTTACACATTTATAAACATAATCCTATTTAAGTTGTGGTTAGCCAAATAAGAAACGAGGAGACCCGCAGATAATCAATGGTAACCGATACAGCTCTCAGAGTCGCGAAACACGTGGCAGTAGCTTACAGAGCTGATGGTCGTTGCCTCTTGAGTCACTCACATAGCGAAAAAAATTACCTTTGTTTAATCAGTTGTCAGATAGATTGACATTCAGTATGAATGAATGTCTATATGATATGAATGTTAACCCGCTTACATTTATTCATGTTAACTACGAACCTAGTTTGTGTTGGAAGAACACCAACGTCAATAATGAATTCGTCTACGAACGTTTTTAATAGATTAATATGTTTTCATATTATACCATCACTTAAGCAAGTTTTTTAGAAATCTTGCGATACATATGTCATTAATTCCGCGACCAAGATTGCTGATATGCCGTGAACGAAAGCGCACGTAAAAAAAAATCGTGCGCGATTTCTCAATATAACTTTTATAAACGTGAATATACCGATGTTGCCACGGTTTCCCGAAACTGTGCAAACGCTGCCTAGAAATTAGCAAACTTAGTACTTTTTAAGCTCTTTTTAGTTATGTTTTACTTATCGCACTTTTTAATATTTTATTTACCTATAGGATCACTTTAAAATGTATGACATTGACTAATGTATTTGTATTTATATCATAGGGAGACTGAATTCGCAACCCAAACGGACCTACCAACCGTTAGCTTCAACAACACATCGTTCCGTTACTCGTCGTTACCTTCGCCGTCGTTAACAACGGGTTCGCGATGGTCCAACGAGATGCCGGCCAATTTCTACAGGAGAGTTTATAGGTAAGTTGTATATAGACGTCATACCGTTCGTTAGGTTAACACATCCTTCCCTTACTACGATAAAGGCGCTGTCTATATCAGGCTCCTTTGAACAACAGGGTTTATATAAATATCACTCACTACCAAAGTACAAGTTATTTTAAGAATAGCTTATATTGGTAATGAGAACCCTGAATAAGTGTCATGTACTTTTTATGCAATAAACAATTTTTTTTTTTAAATTTTATCTTGCTGTTCCTCGGTTTTACCCGCGTTAAATTCGAACTTCACAATTCTAAGGGGATGAAAATGTCTTTTTTCCCATAAATATCCGGGAATTTAATGTTTTACCAGGTAAAATAGCCTATGTTATCTCCATCCTTTCAACTAACTCTATGCCAAAAATCGATTGGTTGCTTAGTTAGGCGTGACGGAAGGACAAACAAACAAACACACTTTCGCATTTATTATGTTAGGATAATGTAACGTCATGTGATGTGTGACGTCGTGACCCTTGTTTACCTACCGTTATCTTCAAGAATACATACATCATTCCGTTACGTTATGTTATGACGGATGGTTGTAATAAATATTGGGATCTCAATCACAATGTGTTATCATTGCAATGCAATGTGTCTTCTTAGATCTAGATTAACTCGTAGTCGGCTTAACCGCAAACTACAAAACTACAAAATGCTTGTATGTATAATGTTAGAAATGTAATGTAAATATAGGTTCGTTGTTGGTTGTATAATTTAATTTTTAGGCAGGATAGATCTCAAGGAAAATCTCAGGCTGTTTTCATTAAGTTTATAAATATTTGTTACATATAATGGTTTTTAGTAGTATCAGCACTAAGTATTGTAATTTAGAAATACGGGGGTGACATGTCATGTTCGGCAAAACCGTCATGAACAAAATAAATGATTTAAAAAAAAAAACATAGCTCAATCAAAACTATTTTTTGTTTCAGAAAACCCAAACCAATAGATCCTGAGGTGTTGAAGACTATGAAAATGCAAGGCCCCATTGGCTATGCTCCTAACCCCAAGACGTGTAGAAGGAATGAGGTACTTTGAACTACTTTTCCTCTACAACGTAGAGTTCAGCTTTCACAGGTATAAGTATTTCTTTTAGACTATATCGCCTGATGGGAAGCTATGCTTGCCTAGAATGATGCTTATTCTCTTTTCTCTTGAAGGAAACCAAATTATTAGAATCAAGAAAAACAGACGGCGGTAGTGAATTCCTCACCTTTGCCCATTAGCATTATAAAGGAATTCGTGTAACTTTTGGTTCGATAAAATTTATCCGTCAGGCCCGATGATGCATCGAAAACTGTTAGAACAGCTGTCCTCCAATATTGCAGCCAAAGGTCCGGAAAGGACTTTATGTAGCCATGTAGTCGTTTTTCTTTGTGTACGACAACATGATTAGTGGACTTGGTGCATTCGTGGTGTGAGTGGTAGCTATGTCGTTGCCATTCGTAATAAAAAAACGCCCTTGGTTGCGCGCATATACAACTATATGATCGTTATTCGTCTGCGTAGAATCAAACGTATCTGTGACGTCAATATCCTATCCGCCTTCCCTTACTAGCACATATAATACCGCTGAAGAGTACGTGGGACACAAAACACCCGCATAATGCCATCCAACATGGCTACCGACAGTTGTAATCTAGCCTCGGCCGAACCACGGCGGCCTCGTTCGAAAATTATCTTCCCGCAACTCCTGGGGGAACTCCCGAGTGTTTCCCTAGCTGGCACGCCGCGAGTGTTAACAACATTGGATCTGGTGCTCCTGCAATCAAGGTATGTGCTTCCATCCCTGAGACGACTGATCTCGTCTTTCCTAACCCCTTTTTGTAAGGGGAGAAATTTTTGCACTGCCACGTATGTACTATGCTGATGAGAACTGAATAAAGACTACTGTCTTATTCTGGTTAAAGACATGGACAACCAGACGCTCGGAACTGCGTCATCCATACACGGTGGATATCCTATTGGCCCGCAGTCAGCGCTTCAAATCAACATTCTTCGTACGCATCGCCAAAGTATGGAACGCCCTACCGGCGTCTGTGTTTCCCGATACTGTAATCTAGACAAGGCTAGAGTGAACAGGACTCTTCTATGCAAGCGTGCTACATCCTCAGCCGTATCATCACTTACCATCAGGAGAAATAGCGGCCAAACGCAAGCATATAAAATGTAAAAAAAAGACATTTATTTCTCATTAAGGGCCTACAATACCTCACCATTGTGTGAAAAGGATAGGCTTGGGATTTCGCGTTCATATGAGCGGGACAGAGTAGAACGTCATAACCGCAAAAATAATGTTTTTATTTTTTTACGGTAAAAATAATCGTAATTTTGAAAATCTAAAACACACACCGTCTGCTTTATACTCTGATTGTTTACTGTACAAAGTATCAAGGCTTATTTTAACGTATCTATTGAATAGCGACGGTTTAAAGTACAGTTTAGAGTGAACTTTGGATTTTTTTTTCTATCGAGAAAATTTCAAGTAATCGTGTTTTCGAAACACTAGTGGTCAGCATCAATCCTGAACTATAACATATTAAAATCTCAAAGTAAATGCTTCAGAATTGTGGAAGATATGATCGTTGAAAATAACTGATTTCAGATAGTATCAACTCTTAAGAATAATTATATTCACTTACATGAGAACCAAATCTTACATTCTAAAATATTATCTAAAGGCATAAGTTATTACTGAAATATAAAAATTACAAAAAAATTGTGGGTAGTCCTAAGTATGACGACAGAAAAGAAAGAAAGAATGCAATACTAAACGTAACAAAACAATGTTGCTAGCGACCGCTGGACTATGACTTATTGACTAAGGTTACCACCATGGTATAAGAAAACAGGTATGCTCTTCCGAGAATCGATGGTCACGTGGGTGTCGCCAGGCTAAGTCATCGACGCCATCGGCGAATGAGAAGACGACCCTGTTTCCTGGTGATACCAGTAGCGTACAATCGTAACTCCCCGAGCTCCAGTATGAATCTGATAAAACTATGTGGTATTTACCAATTATTTATCTCATTGAATCGTGTTTAACTAACGCTGTTTTGACTGATCTAACAAATAAATTTCAATTGACACATTTGTTTCCCAACTTCTACATTTTGTTGAAATGAAGTGGCAACTGGACAGTGACGTCACCTGGCGACACTCTCGGAAGAGCATACCTTATTTTCTTAAACCACTAAATAAGACTCATTTGCCACTAGCACATCATTCAAATAGCATTTTCTCCACAGATGCCGTATATTGAGGATCGATTAGAGGACTTGCAAGCTACGAGACAAGACAGGAATGCTACTCAGCCGATACCACAGCGCTATGTAAAGGTATGGCCAACTGGTGTTTGCCCGCGACTTCGCTTACGTGGTACATGGATGCAATATAGCCTGTAATAGTGATATAGAATAAGAATATTTAACTGTGAAAACTTATAAAACATCGGTAATCGTAATCTTATAAGTAACCTACTACCTAATTATATAGTATTTTGTGAATATAAAATAATCAACAACATAACCTAATTACCTAAATATACCGTCGCCTAAGCAGATAAAAACTACGTGCTAGCTCAAAACTGTCGTACGGCAAAGTAATGATTCTCCTCCCATTAAAATACAGGTTATATTTGCGTGAACTGCAGGCGCCATTGCAATTAAGTTAGTAACAAATATTTAATGTAAATCAGATGTGTCGCCAAAACTAAACTAAAATAATTAGACAGCACTATGGTGCCGTCCCTTTCATAACGATCGGCGGATTAGGCAGCGTTTTCGATGAAAGCTCCCAGGCGGCTTGAGTTTTTCCGACACCTCCAACAATTATCGTATATTTCAACCAATTTACACAAAATCTTGACAAATATATACCATATATTGGTCATACCATAAACCTTCCGCGTGAATCTCTCGAGTGGTGAAAACCGCATGAAAATCCGATAAGTAGCTTTTGAGTTTATCGCGAACAGACAGACAGATGCGGTGGAGGACTTTGTTTTATAATTATGTAGTGAGCCTTTATTTTACTTTACCAGTGGCTCTTAAATTTTAAAACTCAATTGCGTCAAAGTCACCATCAAACCAGTAACCAATCCGAATATAGTCACAAAAACACGTGCGTCTATCTCCCAAATATTGTAAACGGAAAACCTCGGCGGCGATTCCTCAATAAGCTTCAACATACTTCTAGCTTTCTCCCTCAGTGGCCCGTCGTTGTGTATAGACATCACACTGATGCAAGATCTCTTTGTGTCTTTCACTTCTGCATGGAATATCCCGAAACGAAACGCTGTGATGCCCGCAATTGCTATGTCTATCAAAGCGTAGAGTATGAAGACTTGGAGGCCTAAAATTTCGTGGTTCTGAAAAGATTATGCATAAAAACTTGACATTGAACTACATGCAAAAAAGCAAGTTTTACTACAGTGTACAGGAGTATTTATATAAACAAACAAACCTTTGGATATGGAGAGAAGTCGTGACAAGAATATGGATAGATCAATTGTAATGTTAAGGTTTTTGTTATTATAGTGCGTAAGCCTCACACTGGGGATAATTTCTAAGAAATTTTAATAAGTTTAGTAGGTAGCGGGTTCAAGTCCCGTCGAAGTCGAAAAAATTTTTGGGATAATATTAAAATTTCTTAGAAATTGTAATGTTGTATAACATAAAGAGTTTAGTTTTGTACAAGCGTACAAATCTGTGTTCTCTCTCTGGATATACGGTAAATGTACACTGATATTTACAACTGGTTATTGTAAATATCAGTGTTTTCTCAAGTGGTACTTACATTCTTTACGGAATAAAACGCTATTTCGAACGTCAACAGATTAAGAACAACCAGTTTCACAGTGAACAGGAAATACTGAAATATAATAGAAAATTAGCATCCCGTACTGAGGGAAGGTTGCGGGTTCAAGTCTCGTGGAAGTCGAAAAATTTTGGGATCTTATTAAAAAAATAAAAAAAATTGAATCAGAGAGCAAGTGCATACGCCTCGAATACACATAAAAATGCTCCTATTGGAAAACCTGGAACTTGACCATGGTGTTCACTATTTATCGTTAATGGTGAATAAACTCACCTGAAACTTATATAACTCTTGAAATTCATTGAACAAATCGAATATCTCCCTTAAATAGATATGGACATTACTCGTAGCGTAATTGTCTTCGTGGATTGGAAAATTAAGCCAGCATTTTCTAACGTCTAGAATAATTGGCAGTCTAACATTTTCTTCCTGTTTCAAGAAGATCTGGATCTGGTGGTTTACATGCATTATCCGGAAGAGGAAATAACAAACTAGACTTGAACAAGCTAGAAGCTCCAACACTACGCTGAATGCACAGAATGATGTGCCAATAAAGGCGATAGCTCTAGTTTGCTGGCTACCGCACGCAAGAGCAATTATTATCAGTGAAAAATCGTTGAGTTTCTTCAAATTTCCATTAACATATTTATCATCTCTCAATTTCATTACTCTATCGAGCCTTTGCATTCTAACCGTGAACTCAGCGTTACGTTTACCGTTCAAGAAGCGCACGTGAATAATGTTGCACGTAGATACTACGTAGATGATTACAAGGATTGACACGGCAAGTTTTCTGACTGATTCATTTTCAATATCGCGGATGCCGAGTATTGAAATTAAATACGTCGATCCAGTTAAGAATATAAGGAACAAAATCGTATAACACTTTTGTAGCAGCGTTGGTGGAGTGGCGAATCTGTTTTTGATAAAAGATCTATTACATCCCATGAGGTATTGCAAGCGGTAGATGTTCCGAAATCCTCTGACGAAATTGTCTTCTAAGATGTCTTTTGATAGATCTTCTATTTCCATTTCGATCAAAATCTACGAGAAAAATCTACTGCAATACAGAAAAAACTAAGAAGCTACATACGTCTACAATACACTAGTTTCAATTGAAATGTGCGCGTCACTTATAATTTCCTAAACCATTAGTAGTAATTACATTATTAAAAACTCTTAAATCCTACTAATATTATAAATGTAAAAGTTTGTATGGATATTTGATACTCTTGCACGCAAAAACTACTGAAACAATTAAGCTAAAATTTGGTATTGGTATAGTTTGGGACCTGGAATAACATATAGGCTATTTTGTATCCCAATAAAACGTGGGCGAAGGCGCGGGCAGCAGCTAGTCAATAATAATATGACTTAAGTAGTTACTTGATTAAATGGTTATGGGCGTCAAACATAATATACGATAGCGCTGCTATGCCATTAGTTAATAGGCACTCGTAAAACTGTTGGTAGGGTAACAATGTAGAAGGTATAACATTTGCGCTTAACATTTCCGCGAAAAACACATAGGTGTCGCATTAAATTAGAGCGCAGTAGCGACATGCCTGCTTTGCTGAGAAATCTCTTTTTTAGGGTTCCGTTCCTCAAAAGGAAAAAAGGAACCCTTACAGGATCACTTTAGTTGTCCGTCTGTCTACCCTCTTTTCTCAGGAACACGTGAGCCTATCGAGTTGAAATTAACATCAAATACCATGTCCATGACCTCTTGGAGCCGTTATATAAATCAACCTTCCAAGTTAACGCAATCAAAAGTTACAGCCGTTTATGCCCGATTTATTTTTAATTTCCAAGAAAATCACATGAACACAAACCTTATAGAGTTCTTCCCGTTGACCTAGAATCATGAAATTTGGCAAGAAGCAAGGTCTTATAATTACGGAACCCTCTGTGCGCGAGTCCAACTCGCACTTGACGTTTTGATTTTTCTGTCACTGTTCTATCACTATACTATATAAGTAAATATACTTTGAAACAAATACTTACCTACTACGACCTGTTTAACTTTTTTACAGAAACTAACTCCGTTTCATTTTTTCAGTTGGATATACGCTTCAATAGATGCGGCCCGAACGACGCAATCCTAGGCACAATAAACCTAACGGGAATGCCGGGAATCGAAGCTACACTACCCAATTCCTACTGCAACTCTATGCTACAGGTACGTTCACAGCACTACGCCACGGAGTTCGGGCGAGCGTGAAGGAAAAGGATTTAAAACTGACAGGGTAACGTACAACAGTAAAAAGAAAATTTATCCTTATTTGGTAATAGTGAAACAAGCTCAAAGAAAAATTTTAAAGGTTATTTCTTTGTTCTTTGTTTCGTACTTTCCCTATTCGCTGGTTTGCACTGCACATTTTATTGTCTAAAATAATTAAATTATAAACCTAATATAAACTTAAATTAGTAGTATGTAGAACGATCTGGAAATGCTTCAACTTTTGAATAGCTGTAGCATGTACAGATCTTTCTTTGCAGACCAGCGGCTAAAAGTTGCTTCATGCCAAAAGCGAACTTATAGTAGTTATATATATATTATGCATGCGAACAGTTCCATTATAGTGAATTCCATGTTGAAGTTAGATCCTATTCCTCCACGCGTGCCCTGTTGTCGCTACCGGTGGGTGGCGCCGCCCTACCATTGTAGCGTCAACTATGAAAGCGGCAAAACTGTTTCCAGGTCCTATATTACATCGCACCCCTAAAAGCTACACTATTGGCACATACGTGCGCGAAAGAGTTCTGTCTGAGCTGTGAACTGGGTACGTAGTTTTGCTGTGGTTAAGAGTTTGTAACAAAAATCTTAACGAGATCCTACCGGTAAACTATGGGGCAATTTGCCCATAACTCTTGTTTAGTGGGCAAAGTTGATAATAACGAGACGCGGAAATATAATAGGCATGACGACTGATTTTGAGAAACTACACCGTGATATTATTAGACATCTATGAATGCAAAATAAATCATATTTCTACAAAAAAATAAAAGGGAAAAATACAGCTTTTAAAAATGCATTTTCAATTTCGCTCAAAAACGCTACAATAGTCGTGGCGGCTGTCTATGACGTCATAGATGCACGAACATCTGATGATACAGAATGATCATAATATTTTCATAATAATTTTGGTGATTTTTAGTTAATGTCGTCAATAGTCGTCATCCCTATTGTAATGTTAATGTTAAACACAGGTTAAGTTAGTCAGAGAGTCTCTTGTTCCAGTTAGCTCTTCTTAATATAGAAATTTATTAAAATTCGACTTTTTGCGTGCTAAATAATATAATCATACTAGAAGATTATACCGGGGTATTCAACGCGAACCTTGTGTTTTTGTTCCCTAAAGCTTCAACGATACTAAAATCCTTGTAAATTTACTTTGAGATGGTGAGATTATTGTTACAAGCTATTTGAAAAGAAACATGCTGTGTGAGGTGATATGCTGTCAAACTGATGCTTCATGCTTTGGCTGCTTTGGCCAAAGAAAAGTAAATTTTACCGCCGCTTTGGCGAATATGTGATGTAGTTTTTGTTGGATTATTATTTAATTTGAATGGCTGGTATTCCAGAACAAAACAGTAAACTAAATCAAATGCTTGAGTTTGCGAATAAAAGGCACTAATGCTACCAATTTAATAAAAAAGTTTTGTTCTGAACTAATAAGCCATACGTTTTATTAAGTTCTACCAAGAAAACAGACCCTGAACTGAACCCACCAGCTTTGCAGAGGAGGATCGTCTCGTAATAAAATGAGGCTACTAAATAGATAAAAAAAAAAGAACCTCTCTCCATGTCATCCAATCATTTAACTACAGTGGTGGTGAGAAGCAGACCACAAAGTCTTAAATACCTTAATAAGATGGCATCTTAATGGCGTTGACCATGACAGGCCTAGTAGGGGCTTAAGCAGACTGATGATGATGTGCCAAAGAATGTAGTATTGTTGTAGACCCTCTTTGTCTACAATACGGCATTTTTTGGGATATCAGCCCATAAAGGTCCACTGCTGGATATAGGCCTCCGCCATACGATGCCACAAATAGCGCTCCTGAGCTGCCTCCATCCATCGACTCCCTGCGACCGTTACGATGTCGTCGGTCCGAGTGGATGGTCTCCCATGTAGGAGGGGTTTTTGCCATAAACACCACGCTTTGAAGGCAGATTGGTGATCGCAGTGTTGGTGTTTAAAAATACTCAGAAGGAAGCTGCTGCCCTTCCTCTGGTAGGTTCCCTTAGTCGGCTCTTACGACATCCACGGGTTGAGTTGGAGGGGTCGATATTCGTACGCCGAATATTCTTTGACATATAGGCTTAATAGGTATATTATATTTTGAGAGATAATAAATCTCAATGGTTACTATGAGATATACATATGTCCATTTGTGGAATAAAGTTTCAAAGGGTCCTCTATGGTCTTAAGGGTAGGCTGATAATGGTGGTCTACAGTACGGAATTTACTATGAATGATAACCGATGTGGCGCGGCGGGCGAACATCCGCCTTACGACAAATGTTTTTACGATCTGTAAATATTTGTTCCGGGTATTCTCTATCTATGTATAATAAAATATATATATATATATGTAATGTATTGTATTATCCATATACATCTAGTAGCCATGACACAAGCTCTGCTTAGCTCGGGGCTAGATGATGGTGTGTGGATTGTACAACATTATTTATTTATTTATTAATGTAAGCGGGTTAACCACAAACCTTGTTTATGTTTGAAGAAAACCAACGTTTCATTCCTTAATGAAGGACTACGATAGTGATATAGTAAAGCATGGAATTCTTTGGCATAAATAAATACAACACTTTAACAGATAAATAAATTAATATTTCAAATTACAGGTTTCCTTTTTCGTATGCTCGACACTAGCGGTGGAACTCCTTGTCAGGCTAGTAATTTTCTTCGTGCTTTTCGCACTGTCCCTGAGGCGGCAGCGTTAGGTCTGATCCTTTCGGATCGAGGGCCCGACCATAGAGTTGATTTAGTTGCTTTGATACAGGTGAGTGAAAACTATTTTCACCTATTTATTAAACAGTGATGTTAGTTTTTAGATTTCAAAAACATTATTTCTTTAGGCACTAAGACAAGTCATTGTATACTGTACACCGCTTCATGTACAGTAATTTTTATCAAATAACACGATCAGAGCCCGTGGCTTCACTTCACGAGGGAAGTGAAGCCAGGGGCTCTGATCGTACATGGATAAACATAGCCTAAGTCGCAGCCTAAGTTGCTCATAGATAATGTTTAAATTATTAATTATTAAAATTAATAAATGATTATTGAATAAAATTCTTACAATTAATAAAGATTCTGATATGAAATGAATCCAAAAACTAGTTGGAAATGTATTTTCGTAGCTATATATATGGGAGCACCAATCCACCGGGGATTGTTGCTCCCATATGAGACTGTAAAGTATTCATATTATCCTACTAATATTATAAATCTCAAAGTTGTATGGATGGATGTATGGATATTTGTTACTCTTTCACGCAAAAACTACTGAACTGATTGGGCTGAAATTTGGTATGGGTATAGTTTGGGACCTGGAATAACATATAGGCTATTTTTTATTCCGATAAAACGGGGGCGAAGGTGCGGGTAGCAGCTAGTAGTAGTAATAATAATAATAATAAAATTTTGGTAAGTTAGAACTGAATGTTTTTACCTAAAATGTGCGAGGGTTTTGAAGTTCATCACATAACTAAGAATACAATACAAAACTCTTTATTGTACACTACAAAACTAGATAAAAAATAAAGACATTAACATGAACAAGGACAAAGAGCGGCCTTAAGCTTAGAAGCGATTTCTTCCAGACAACCTTTGGATGAATAGAAGATAACAACATTTTTGAATATACTAGTTACACTCGCTTATGGCCGTTACGGGCTCGCTATTGTGTAGAAATGATGAAGTAAAAGTAATCACTAACAACTGAGAAACTAAGATTTATGAAATTATCAGACCTGCGGCTAGCAAGGGATTTCTAATTACATACTATGTAACAAAATCTCAAATCTCCCTCAATTTGTAATAACAATGAAATATGTTTGTTACAGAGTTGGAACCGCTTCATCCTACACCAAATGCACTATGAAATATTAGAAACACGTCGCAAAGAGTTAGAACTTCAAATACTAGCCAACAGTCCACCCAAAGGGCGTATAAGCTTGAAGAACGGTCCTATACCCATGCCCCCTATGAATGGACATTATGATAAATACCAGTTCACGGAGATTGAGTTTCTGGGACCGACGGAGTTTGATGACGAATTGAGAGAAGATCCGTGGCTAACGGGGCGTGAAGAAGGTTAGTATGTTGTTTGCATGGTTTTGGCTTTTGGGGACTAACTCTTATACCATAATCCTCGTGCGAAAGTTAACCCCTGCGGTAAGCGAGGGGCGAGAGCGGGTAGACTGAAACACTGCCAGCTTAAGAACACAAAATTATTGTGCTAGGCTTCGAAAACGGCCTATATTTTTTTCACTCTCGAGGTGACGATTGTCTATTTGCACTAACTCCCAGATAATGTCAAAAATCCCCCCTTTGACAAGTCGCATACTTTTAACTCTGGAGGTGAGCTCTCACGCGAGACTACACTATTAAATCCGTCATAAGCATTTGCTTAGCATAGCAATATGAATTTTCGCGGTGTTGGTGGCTTATTTTGTGTCGGGCTTGGGTGCTTTCCCTTAACACGGTACTGAGCAGAATCTACCAATCAGAAACCGGCAGGAGATGAAAGTGTGTATTTCAATCTCATCTGATTGGTCACGGATCAAAAGAGACCAATCACATAGAAAGATAGATGTATCCTTACGATTTTATGCGCAAGCGTAACCCGGCGTCGTAAGGGTCCAATCCGTTTATTTCATATTACTATGGTGGGGCGTATCCCTTAAAAATATGAAAGTGAAGGTTGCGATAGCATGACCTTGTTTTTTTTAATAACACTAGGCAATGGGGTATGAGTTTATTGATATGAAAGTGTGAATCGCTCTTGGTAGGGCGCCGTGATAGCCAACGTAATGAAGATATCATAGAACAGCAACCGCAATGTTACTCGATTGGAAAATAAATCACACCCAATTAATATTTCCATGTGTGTCACACATTCTAATCAAAACCTACATCGATAACTACCTTAAAAGTAGCATCAAAAAATCACTATATTCACGTAAAAACTACATATCCTCGACATTCGTCAGTAAAAAGCTTTTATTGTTGCAGAAAATGCAGACCGCACAACACGCGTCGTCGAAGAAAGCTTTACTGACGAATGTAGTGAAAAAACTAATGCGACTCTCAAAAACTATAGTGCCAGTGTAAAGTCATCCCCCAAAAAGTGCGAAAAAAGTGTCAAAAGACCCCTCAAAAAACGCTGGAAAAGGAACTTAATCTCAAATACCAAAATCAAAAGTGACAGTTGTCTTTCCGTTCTCGAAGCTGACTATACCAAATGGCTAAGTTCGACTCGAGTGTTTTTAGTGCTAATCACTATGGTAGTTTTTAAAGTGTTATCAACTCTCGAAGTCTGTATTTACCACAAATTTTATTCAATACGCAAAAAAATTAAGTGGCACGAAAATAAATTTACAAATTAAAAATAACCATAGTGGAAGTGACAATCTGACTAAATCAGCTCTGAAAAACTGTAGTGATATAATCTAATAAATCTAATCATAGTTTTAGTAGTATCACGTATTAAGGGGGCTCCGCGAAAAAAATCCAATTCTTTCCGCACCGTTTAAAATATTTATCTAAAAGGAATCTAATACATGTAAATATGTAATAAAACAAAATAACAATATTATATCAAAATACGACCAGATTGAAATTGTTTTCGAAAATATAAAATTGCTCCAAATATTTCGCAACGCGCTTTACAAAAATGACTTAGATGGGGGTTTTATTATTGTATTGAGTCTAATAATTATTACGAAAATCTATAATTTCAAAAGAAAAATATGAGTTTAAAGTCGTATGTAGTTTTCATGTTCTTTATTAATTTGGTGTTTTCTGTTTCATGTGAGGGTTAAAACCCCGCGTAATTTTTTTTTACTGTGGTTTATTATAGAACTACTCCAAATATTGTAAAATAAAATATTTTATGGTGCAAAACAGATATTTGTCATATTTTGTGATTAGTTTTATTACTTATATAAAATTAGTTTTAGAGAAATCTTTAAACGGTGACGATAGAATGGGGAATTTTGCACAGAACCTCAAACAACATTAAAAAAAATTATATAACGTATTTACAGTTCTTAATGTTTTGCTCTTAAATATCATACAAACGTATTTTGTAGTTAAATTAGGGATGCAAAGAAAAAGAAAAATAACAAAAATAATTCAAATCTAGATATTTATGGTGATTTTTAATAATAACTTTGTAGTTGTGTAAAAATAGCGTCGCGGTTTGACCGTTTTTGTTGCACTGTGACAATGCTTTTGTTCCTATTTGCTGTTCTCGCGTATTATATTAGTTAAGTAATGGTATCTGTAGTTATTGTTTATAAGCTGCAATAAAACCAAAGATAAATCTACAGACCTAGTAATTCTTAGACAAAAATAAAACACTACTTAGTACTTTTGATGTTTAACTCAACAAAACATTGTATAAATATGAAATATAGGCCGGATTTATTTTAGTGTAATCTAAAATAGGTACCCATGTGTAAAACATTTAAATAAAAGGAGCTTTTTAAGATATTTTTTGCTTATTAATTTTATTTAGCTTCGTTCAATATAATTGTAATTTTATAATGAATAAATAATTTGTAAACATAGGATAATAGTATTTAGTGACTAGAACCTGTATTACGTAAATAAATATTATTAAACTTTTATTATAATAGATTCATACCAACTCTAATTCCACTACCAATTCAAATAATTCATTACACTTATTTTATTTAAATGTAATAGTATTTAACCACCAGATTTTAGAGTTGAAAATAATAAAATCACATATCGCCCAATTTGTCGCGGTTTTATTAGTGTTGATAATTCTTAAAATAATTGCTAGCGAGTGAGAAGAGAAGTGGGTAGGTTTTTTGACTTTAAAAATATCCACGAAATATAAAAGGAGTTGTGTAAAAACAATAATCAATCAAGAGTTCAAAACATGTACCTAACTCTGCTTTTTATTGATAATGGACGACCGTCTGGCCACTGCGTCACTTCAGTAAAGATGTGGCTTAAGATGGAGCACACTTTCCCAGAAGGAACTTATTCACTCTAGATTTTAAGACGTCATGATTGTACTCGACGCCTTGATGAAAACCGGGCGTACTGCGGTATTGGTAATGATTCCGTTGGCACCAAAACATGACTTTGAACAAGCTGAGGCAGGACCTTATCAGCCGAGCATATAGGGAAATACCAATTTTTCTTACCCTTTCGACAGTTTTAGTACACGGTGCCTACATCATGTTCAAAATTTAAATCCCAGAGGCTATTAAATTATGTTTATTCTTAATACCAAATTTTATATTTCCCTTTTTGTATAACATGTGTGTGGATAAAAATTTATTCCTTATTCTTCTATCTAGCCTAAAATGTTAGGGTCCAACATTTTTAGATTTTGGTGCCACCAGAACTAACACCATATTTTTGTGATTTAGGCAAGGCTTAGAAAATAGATGTCTTTAGACTCAATAAAAGCCGTCACTAGTCTCAAACAAAATGTATAAAGCAGCTATAGTTTTATTATGAGCTTTACTTTGGGCTCGGAAGACAACTTTTTATTGCAATAAGAAAAGTAATATAACTGTTTCTCGCAGTGTTCTATGGATTCCCTGATTATGGAGGTATGTTCAAAGTAAAAGTATTACGCTACGATAAAGGTAACACTATTTTAGGATCTAACTGGCACAGGTTTGTTAATGGGACTTTATTGCAGTAGCGCTGAGTCTCGCAAACGAAAGTCACATTTTGGTACATCACGTCATTACGAGAGCCGATCTTTGCTCACCCGTAACTCAGATCATCTGATTCGACGGCGAATATCGCTGAACTGGGTCGACTTCAGAGGCTTTTCCAGGTGAATGCGTGGCATATTACCTATACGAGTTTTGTGAATATTGAAGCTATTTTTTTCCTTATTTTACCTAATATATTTGAGTGTAGTGTATCATTAACCCAGGTCGAAAAGCTCGAGATGTGCATCGTAAAGCGCACTCCTAACGAAATCTCAAGAAAATATTTTCTGTGTACCTATAAGGGAATTCTACATTCTACAAAATAATAGCTCGTAGGGTTTCTAACTATTTATTCCAGGTATCTGCGAATCAGAAACGATAAATCAAAATCAAAATTCTACACCGACTCCAAACGAGAACCATGAACTAGAGAGTAAGAAATCTGCGAAAGAAGAGTCTGATATATCGCAGCTTTTTGCGATTGGAAGGCATCAGTTGAACAGGTGTTTGAAGTGTAATAAGGAGGTAAATAGATTGTTTTATATATCTGTATGTTATATAATTTATTTGCAAAATTTATGTTTCAAAGAAAAATTATAGATTCAATATCTACACTCTTAATAGAAAATTGGCAAAAGATGACAAATGACTAAAGAGCTTCGGGCCCGAAAACTGCAGCTAAAATTATACGTCAAAGATATTTTAAACTGAACTTTTAGCAGTTAAAAAAATATTTATGATAATTGTCACCTATGACCCAAACTGGCGTACCAAAACGCCTATATGGACAGAGGAAAGAGGATTATGCCCAGCATTGCTATCCGATAGATTTTATAAGAGTTGTCACATTTTCTGTGCCAGTGAAATATGTAAAAGTTTACCGGTTGAGTTGTGCTGTATCTGGTCACACCCCTGGATGCATGAAAGCCACACCACAGAAGCGACTGTGCTGTGCATGTAGCATAAATTAAAGATTTTAGTACTAAATTTAAAGTATCATAAAAATACTTAACAGAAGGTGATTTAGGTCTGTGATATTCCAAAATTTGGTTTTGTAAGTGAAAAGATTAAACAAAAAAAAAATTTAAAAAATTGAGTACTAAATGAGGTAATGTTTATGTTTAATTCTAGGAAGGACGAGAATCAGTAGTTCTGGCCTGTGCCCTCCAATACCCCTCAGTCGCTTCAAGAGAGACGGAACAGAGAGGCAGTTTTATAGAGCTCATTAGGGCTTCTCTATCGTCAAGGCGGAGCACCCCTGCTTGGTGTGAACAGTGTGGGAAGTTTACACCTACGTCGCAACGAGGACGGCTTATTAGGTAATGAGATTTAGTGCTACGAGTATGTGAAGAAATAATAAGCCTGGTTCCTCTACTGTTTAATCTATTATATGAGAATATAAATGTAATTAATTGCACGAACAATGCTTTGGTCATGATGAACGTGACAAAAGAAATATAATTCACATAGGTATAAATAAAATAAATAAAAAGTTCACACGCAAATGTTCAACAATGTTTGCTATTATAATTTGAACAGGCGTAGCTAGGTAGATACGGTTGCGTTCCTTTCAATACTTTGGAATTAAGTTGAGACTCGTAAATGCAGCTAAAAGACGTCCAGTGCTGATTCAGACCGCGCCCAAAGGCGATCGCGGTTGGGTGGTGGGTTGTTTCGCAGAAGGCGATGCTGTTAGACCTTCTGTGGATATCCCTTAGTCGCCTCTGACGCCGGCAGGCAGAGTTGGATGGGGCATTGTCATTTCTACTGAATAATCATACAATTTAAGGTTATCGAGAAAAGTGAATTCATGTTTCTTGTTATAAACTTGACTGTTATATTTTCTAATTATTTTCAGAGAGTGGGTAAGCAAAAAGCAGGATAAGCAATGATATTAACTATACGGATAAAAGTAAACTCTAGTTCTTTGTCATAAAGTTAAATGAATTCCCTCACATTTTCTAATTTTCAGGCTTCCACCAATCTTAGCAATAAACTGTGGCGGTGTGAATGTCCGGGAAAAAGCCTACTGGGCAAAAGGATCGCAAAAAGAAATGGTAATAACGCCTATTAGGTATGTATTTAAAAAAATCCATATTTCCGTATTTTTAAAGCAATGCCCAGTTGCCACTTTATTTCAACAAAACGTAGCAGTTGGGAAACAAATATGATAAGGGTCAAATGATAATCAATTAAAAAAATTACGAAAGTCAATTATAGTTTTATATTACTTATCTCTTTCTTCGGCAAACATTGTGTTCCCCGATATTTGAACAGGATTAACAATTTATATAGTTTTAGCTTAGTAGTGTTGCCGTGGCTTAATTTTAAAATCCAATCGTCAATTTCAGAGCTTATACCTATGTCCATTGATGATCATACTTTACAAATTGTTAACTCCCTAGTATTTAATTATTATTTATTTGTAGTACTTTATTAATATTATTTTGGATTTGTTTTAGCCGGAAGTAAAACGAGGGACTAGCAGTAAACCTTGCAGATACGGGCTACACTGCGCAAGACCGGGCTGCCACTTCAAGCATCCGGAAAGGTAATTTTATTTGTCTCTATACTATTAAATATCCACTACACTACAAATTCACAGTCCCTGGATTGAAATACTAAGTCGCTGTGCTTGCTCTTCATACCACTTCCGATATCGATCCCACTTCCAATTTCACCAAGTGAGTTGATGGTCGGATGTTTCTCGGGTTCTAGCAAAAAGTAGACTTTATTTAGTTTCATAACATTCCACCCAAACACGCAAATCCGTATTTAATATAGCATACAAGAATGCAACATTATTTTTGATTTTGATCTGGTTTTAAAGAATTAATTGAAACCATGTCTTACAATACATCTAAAATACAGGAAATTCAAACATGGAAGACGATTTCAAGAATAAACTGATTTAAATATCATATTAACTAGGTTCATAGTTTACCCGCTTACATGCATAATGATTTAAATATCGTTTCAGTAACTTGCGTTCCGTAATCCACAGCCCAAACACGTCGCAGTCCAGCTCGACGAAAAGTCCCACGCATGAATCCAGCTGTGTACTTCCACTGCAGCTGCTGATACGGTTACAGGCCGACGGTGACGTCATCGTCAACGATAAGGTATTTACTAAAGATTGGCAAAAGCGACTACAGCGGACTTTTCAAACCAATTCAACCGCATCGCAGACCACTTTGACGAAAAGCACCAAGCTGCAAGAATCGAGCTGCGTCCTTCCACTGCAGCTGCTGATACGGTTAGGCCCTCGCACATGGAGCTACTCAAAAAGAACTAGTTACAAACTCAAATTACTAAGGAGTTACTTGAGCGTCACCGCCCATATATTCTCGCACAGGTTCGCACACGACGCTACTAGTTACAAACCGGTTAGTAATGCGTTAGCAACTGATCACGCGTGACGCGTCGTGCCGGTCGCCACGCTACTAGTTACCGACTTTTCTGTTTTTTTTGTGTTGAACCTTCGATGAACCGACTACATTGTAGCGGTCGCAGGGAGTCGTTGGATGGCTCAGAACCGCTATTTGTGGCGTCTTTTAGGGCAGGCCTATGTTCAGCAGTGGACGTATACGGGCTGATGATGAAGTTTGAACCTTAGCCTTGGTCTTCTGCAACCAAGTGTTCCAAATCATACTACCAAAATATTCAACATCGATCGATTTCTCAGATATTCACAGATGAAAATGAATGGTATTGCTCTCATATTTTTTTTTCATATATGAACTTCTCAGAAACCTGATGCTTTAGGACATTATAGTCATTTTTATCTGTGTCTTCTATCCTACTAATATTATCAAATGTCAATGTTTGTGAGTATCGATGTTTGTTCCTCTTTCACGCAAAAACTACTGAACTGAAAGGGCTGTGTGGTATGTTTGTTATAGTTTGCGACCTGCAATAACATATATATATATATATATATTATATCCCTATTAAACGCGGGCGAAGGCGCAGGCTAGTCTAAAAATATAACATACATTTTGTAAAAAAAATGTGGCAGCCCCAGCAAACCCCTTTTCAGCGGGGCGAGCACGGGCTTAGTTGTCTAGGCAGTTGTCTAGCAGAGGAAATTTACGTCACTTTGTCATCGAATGCGTAAATTATTTGAAATTCATTCCTTCAACTTCAATAATGTACGCGATGCTGTGTCATTTTTGTCTATTCTATCCTAGAGAACAATCCCCATGCTTGGCCTGCACAACAACGAACGCAATTATTAACAATAAAATTTGAATGCTTTCCAGCTTCATTACGACACATCATCCGAGCCGAATTCCCCCAACCACCGAATTGACAGCAAATTCAAGAGGAAAATCATCACCACAGCGACTGATGAAGAGTACAGTCTAACAGCGGCGGTCGTCTGCGTTGAAGACAACCCTAAGAACCTGGTGGCATATATACAGACGGATGGAAAGGATTCCGACTGGTATATGTTTAATGATTTGAGGTGAGTATTTGAATATTACGATGAAAAATATTTAGTAACTATTCTAAAGCCGGGTCTCGTGCTTCGGGAGGCTCGGCCACCTGAGGAATCCCGAACACTGCATTGATAAATCTGCACAGTGTAGCTTGCCTACCTTGCCTAATTCCTGGTATCATTAGTCACCTAGCTTAAAACTTAAGGACTACGTACTGTGCCTAATGTGGGCACATTAGCCGGGTCCATATTTGAGATCTATAAAATTAGAGTTGTCACTTTCTCATCAGTCTCGGAGCAGCCAATCGCTAACTTTCTTGAGGCAAGGACGTATTCGTTTGCGAACAATTCTGTATTTTTTACATAGCATCTTAAAATGCCATGCAATACGAGAAGGTAAAAAACAGACTTGCACAATATACAATTATCTTACCAGAGAAGGTTTGGCGCGGAATTGTTACTAAATATTTTTCATCCTAATATTATGCAAAGGATTTCCGCAAAGTAACTCCTGAATATATTATATTTATAATGTGATTTAAAAAGTAAGAATTTGAAAAAAAATCTACAGCATGCAACAATATGCCTAGTCAAATAAGTCATATACGACCTATTTTCTCATAATGTAAGCCTAAAGAAATAATAATCGCAAATGTATATTTATTAAACTTAGGTTAAAATGAAAGGTTTAATACGGAAGAACATACATCACGTATTAAACGTAGGTAGACATTCCTAAGCTGATGTAGGAATGTCGGTGAACTAGATAGGTATTCGATTAAAGACACGTACACGTACTCCCTGAATAACTTTGTGCCTTGTACAAGCAGTTTAGTATTCTTTGTATGAATCTCTCAATTACAATGTACAATTAATCACCATCGTAACGGCATCGTCTGTTCTCGGCACGGTGAGACGATGCTCAACCTCTTTATCCGACTTGTCAGAGCGAATCTTTAATACAGAAATGTACATCGCCTGAGCTATTATGTCATATTTTTCAACAAACGCTTAGTGGATAGCTATAGTTATAGCTTAGTTCATATTGTGTTTTGAAAAAGTTAATTTGTTATTGGTTATATTTATATAGACGCGTGACCCGAGAGCTGGTATCTGGCGCAGGGCATTAGCATTGCCATACAGCGAGGCAATGCAGCCAGCGTCTTGGGGACGCTTCCGACTGGTATTGATATGGACCAGTTGACCTACCTTTAGATTGTTTGCAACATACTGCAGTTAGCTCAATTGTTTCAATTGTAAATACTAGTTCTAATTTCTTTCTATTATTTGATTATAATTTTCTTTGTTAATAAAGAACCCATTTGTTATTTCCAGCATAACACCAGTAAGCGTAGAAGAAGTCGTTCAATTCAGTGCTTGGTGGAAAACCCCCTGCGTTTTGTTCTACACGTCTGCGCAGATTAGAGATGCGGGCGAGCCGAACTCATAGCCGATGCTTCAGTATGGGCCGTATGGAGAGTGGTACGTTGCATTATCATTAATATGGATTCTATACACCAAAGTCAGAGGCGTGCCTAGTGCTTGAGAACAGGGCAAGCCCGATATACATTTATTATTTATGATTCGACTGTTTTTGAAGTTTTCATGCCAATTAATTAATTCCATAAAATCTTGCAACTGTTCGGTCTTAATATTCATTGCCGTCGGCGTCGGTGAGTTTTAACAAGGCACACTGAAGGCATGTTACTACCTACTTGACAGAAAATCACAAACATGTCATCAATGACATACCTACCTATCTTCGGTTGCTTTGAAAAATGCCATTTCGTATTTATGAGTGAGCGAATAAAAACCCCGCGCGTTCTGGTACAAGTAGGTACATAAAAAATTTACAAATAAAACAAATAAAAAATAACTATTTAGAGGTATGATGTCTTAATGCGTTGTTTACCGAAAATGTACCGAAATTACAAAATGAAATTACTGCATTAATGTGTTTTGTGAATTTTGATGCCCTTTATTCGCACCAGTTATGTTATTTAAATCATCATAATCTACAGTCATAACCAAAAGAAATCAAACCGTTTTCTAGTTAGAAAAAAAAATATGCTACACCAAAAATACAATTTATTGGAATGAGAGCAACCAACAATCCCTATCAATCAATCCCATTCCCTTAGTCTTGTATACTGATCTACCTATTAAATTGTTTTTTTAAGACATTTGTTTGCGAAATACTAAAATCCGGTGTAGATTTTACCGAAGCTGTGAAGTTTTTCTCCGTGAAAGGTTTCACGTTTCACCTTTTCCTTATCACACACTTCAAATCCTTACAAGGAACAATATGTATAATCTGTATCTGCAATCATTTTAATCTCAAAATCACACAAAAATCTCGAAAGTTAGAACGAAAATGCAAAATTTATCAGTTAATCGCTCACTCAATAAACAAAACAACAAAACAAAATGTAAAATTGTAAACAACGAAAAATTTTATTATACGAACTTCGTGACCCTAGTTTGTACGAACTTCACAGTGAAAGCCAGGCTTATTGCTCCATACTAATTGCTATAGAAACGCACAGTAGTTATATCTATAAACGTAACACTTTTTCATAGGTTAGAACGGTGCAGGTATACGAGCTCGCGAAGCCCCATTGCAAGCCCATGAGTGTGAGCGAGATGCATGCAGCCGCGCGGCGGCAATTTGCCAGCAGACCGGGCGGCGCGTTCAGATACTAGATAGTCATAGTTTTAAAGAAATCAAGCGAAGCATTGACGCGCGAAAATTTAAATTTGGTAGTCAATGTTTTCGGCCGGTATGGAATTTGTAGTAGGGCAAGTCCGGCTTTTTGGCTTGTATGAAGCTACCGCCACTGACCAAAGTCACAGCCCGGTGGCAAGAGTGAATAGTTGTCTTATTATAGACATTCATGATATACCGTCGGCCACATAGTCACTTTCTAGCAGGTGAGATTGTGGTAAAACGAAGGTCTATCTGTACTTATAATATCTACAATAAAAAGAACAGGTGAAATTTTCAGATTATAGTTGCGAGCTGCGTGCGACACATTATTTTAGTTCTGCACTAACGTCTGTTAATCCCAAAAGGTAGTTTTTTCTTCGAAAATACAGTACAAAACGTTTGAACACATCGGTTGAGATTTATTTGTGTCACTTATGTTATATCCTATTGAATGAAAAACCCTTACCACTGAGCAATTAAAGTATTTTAACCCACGTATTTGCGATGTATTGTGGATTAGTTGCTTTCAAGTTAAGGACAAGTCAAAAAATTTTGTCAGTTAACTGCCTACGAAGTTTTTATATTTCTGGAACTATTTGGAATTATGGAATGGTTGTTAAACGAAAAGATTTGAGAATTTTGAACTGTATCCGGTTTCACTAAACTGACATAAATGGCTATTTGAGGGTTAACGGCCTTATATTGAACAAACGGCAGGCTGCTGGTCGCATTGCTTCATATTTTTTGTTATTTGCACTATAAATAATAAAATTATTTTTATTTTTATGTTATGTTTACTACTTGAGGTTCGTACATATGCTATGTACGAACCTCAAGTAGTAAGTATGTATGTAGGTATTCTATTAACATACGACTTGGGAGTATTAGTGCTCATATACACGAGCGGCAAAGTGCCAACGACAGAGGTAACTGTAGCCGTCCACGCATCGACGGTTGCCGACTACGCGTGGACGGCTGCTGTCGATAGTCGCGGCTTGCGTCAACTGTCGACGGCTGCCGTTGACAGGTGTCGATGGCTACAGTTACCTCTGCCGTTGGCACTTTGCCGCTCGTGTATATGAGCACGTACTCACTCACTTATTTCTTGATACTTTGCGAAGTTCGCTTAGTTCCCGAATTCTCTGTCATAAATAGTAAATAAGGTATTGTTTGTTTTGTTCCAGCGCTCCAGGCCCATACGATTTCGCCGCGCACTTTCCACTTACCCCAGAGGTACAGTATAGCTACATCTCTTAACTATAAAAACGAAAAGACCTTGCTCGCGCTTCGAGATAGTATTGTAACTTAGTCCATATTATTAAAGCTAGGAAACTTAAAATACGCTAAACGTGGTTTTGAGTAAGCTTTGTTGATTAGCGTGTAAAGTAGGTAAATAAAGTCGATAATGTTAGATCGGTGATGCAAAATCAATGAAGGTACACGTCTCGTCACGGTTTAATAGCGCTCGGCAAAAGTGGAAGGGGGTTCTGCGCAGGTGTAAAACGGTATAAAAATCCTTCCTTCCTTCCAAACTTCTGCGCATCAAGCTCATCGCAATTAAACCGTGACGCGACCTGTAAATCGCTGTATGCATATATTTTGTCGATTGGCGACTTTGTAGAATTTTATACACTCACTCTGAGAAATTTTGCTCCAGTCGTTGCCTTAAATAAAACTGTACTTCTGTCTAAGAGCGAATCTGTCGTTACCAGAATATGTCCTAAAGCGAAAGAATGTTCTTTTGAAAATTGTTGAATTAATTAATATATAAAGATTTATATTTTAAAATAAATCAACCGACGACATCAGACTATTTACACAATCTGTCAATCTTCTATTGGGAAACCGTTATTTTGCGAGTAAAACTCGTAATTTTACACAATACTTAGAAATGCCTTCTCTATCGTTTCATTTTCATTTATTCGTTTCATTTATTTATTTCATTAAAAACAAAATACATTATGTGTGAAAATCTTAAATCTAAAACTCCTTAGTACACAAATAAACTAATTGGACAAAAAAGTAAATTTTAAAGACAGTTCAAATAGAAAATAAGTAATTGCATATTTGAAAATCTGTTATGAAAAATGATGTTCCCATGCCGTTTAACACAAGGTAGCACGGAAAAGACCGCAGATAGCTATAACGCGATGGAACTCGCTACCTGCTTCTGTTTTTCCTGACAATTACAATCTAAGTCTCTTCAAGACAATAGTGATAGGTGTCTTCTAGCTAGACTTTCGTAATACACCGCCGCCGGCCACATCGTCACTTTCCATCAGGTGGGATTGCGGTCAAACGAAGGTCTTTCGACTATGAAAAAAGATAGCTATAAGGCCTTTCGGTCTATAACATGTACTTATAAAATGGACTGGCCGCCGTGGCCGAAGATTTGACTAGGAGTACATCATCACATCATTTATAAAGTGGGATTGAGAAAGACGTCATTTCTCATTCTGTCCTGGTCAGTTTGAATCAGAGCTGAGCGAGACGACATGAGAGATCAACGCCGTCTATTATCGTTCTCATGACCTGTCTAACCCACCCCGTAAAAGACCGCATATAGAGATAAATCCTTTAAGTCTGTAAGTGGGGGGAGGGGGGGCTACAAAATCGTCAATCGACAAAAATGTGTACATGTTCGATAAGGCTTAAATAAGTTCCATTCGATTGTAAGGCACAAAAATGCGTTATTATTGTGATAGAATAATTAGGTACCTAACTATTTATAAGACACGGAGATAAGTTATTACGATTGTGAAATCAAAGCCACTGAAACGAAACATCGCCTTCTGCCTTCCAAAAATTTTCACAAAACACACAAAAGTCAAAATCGTATTCATTTCAAAGCTAAACTTATTTCTGTTGTGCACAGATATTTCTTTAATTATTCTTGAGTTTTTAATGATTGAAACAGAGTCGAACTTTTTACATTCTGTATTGACCTTGAAGTGAAATAAATTATCGCAAGTTATTATCTTTTACAATCTACACATAGATAGCGTCTTGAATCGGTAGCCCTCTATAAAATTTTTGTAACTAAATATTACACTTTTGAAACCCATTGTAACTATTTTACTACTACAGTATATTTCTATACTTAAGGTAAACAACCGTTCTTTTTAAATGAAGATATTTGAATGAAAAGAAAAAATAACTGAATATAATTTTTTTAATTAAATTCAGTTGTAAAACTGGGTGCTACCTTGTGATTACGCTGTCCGTACCTAGTATTTCTTTTTAAATGAAACTATTTAAATGAAAAAACTGAAGGTAATGTTTTATATTAAATTCAGTAGTAAAACTGGGAGCTACCTTGTGATTACGCTGTCTGTACCTAGTATTTATTTTTAAATGAAACTATTTAAATGAAACAACTGAATGTAATGTTTTAAATTAAATTCAGTAGTAAAACTGGGAGCTACCTTGTGATTACGCTGTCTGTACCTAGTATTTCTTTTTAAATGAAACTATTTAAATGAAAAAACGGAATGTAATGTTTTAAATTAAATTCAAGTGTAAAACTGGGAGCTATACATAGCGGCACGTAACTTTAGCGCTGACCGTTATTGCGCACAAGGTACCTGGGCGGGGCTAGCGGTGCATTACCCATGCGCAGCTATCCCCTCCGCTTATCTCTCAGCGCTACACTTACGTGCCGCGACTTCTACCTTGTGATTACGCTGTTTGTACCTAATATTTCAGACCCACGGATAAAATACTCAATAAAATCAGGCTTACACGAAAATTTAAATATTATTTATTTTTAAAGTGTTAAAAGCAATCGAAATCATGTAGACTATTTAGGTAAATTGCGGTGCAAATTCAATACTTAAAAAGAGCATGTGCCTAAAAACCCTGAATAAATATCAATAGCAATAAAAGGGTACGTTAGTACTCGGCCTTTTAACTTCATTATATTTATAAAGCCCATCACAGACCTAGCTATAATATATAGTAATATGAATCGTAGCAAGGCATAGCGCGATATTATTTACTGAGCAGATTTTCGAGTGAACGCACACGCAGCTATAAATTATATTTTTATGACGTCATCATGCTATACCGTAGCATCGTCTCCGTGTGTGGTAGCTTGCTATAATATATATTATAGCTACGTCTGTGATGGGCTTAAATCTTGAAATATTTTTCTAATGTAATAGAATAAGCAGAAATTATTTATTTTTGGTTGTGATCGTTTAAATTGCTGCTTTTTAGCACTTATCTTGTTTTGTATGTCTACAAGGTGCGTTATTGAGTGATAATTTGTGTCTTATTACCTTGAAATATGGCGCCTCCAATCTTAAAATAATATATAATCTTATAAAACAAAATATTTTTTTCTTCAGGTTCCTTCACAGTCCGTATGAGGACTAATATTTAAAATCACACCTGAATATGTTCCAAAATATCTGAATTATCATGATAAAAATCACTTCCCTGAAGAAATAAGACACAAATAATTACTACTCTATAGAGCTACAGACTGCTGTTATAAATCTTTCATTGTGAAATAAATTATATATCATATATTCTATGATAAAACGTGAAATGATATAAGTGATTATTGTTATTCCATGTCCTGGCAAAGTAACGGTATTCCGATTAAAATATATAAAACATTTACGAAATATGTAGTAAGAAATCAAGCAATCACGTCAAATGGTGGCACGATAATATATATTTTTCTTTACGTAAGTTATATTTTGTTTCAAAGGACATGGATTCCAAAATCATTTCAGGTCAAATCGAATAAGTTTTTGATCTCTAAATTTTACTGCTTAGACTGGTGGCTGGTTCAAAATAAAACAAAAATATTTTAAAAAACGTGTTTTATTTGTAAAATAATATCATTTTTAAACTTCAAAATCTTTAACTTAAGGCAGTTCCCAGACCCAAACTAGCGCCGCCACCTATTTTAGCGTATTATTACGAAATACAAAGGAGCTTACAAAAATCCCTTGGCCCGTTTGTGTTACCTCTCTTAAGCTCTTTTTTAATGCTTCTGTAATAGTTTTATTTTGTATAGCACGGTATGCACAGTTTGGTCACCAAAATCGGTTTTCCAAAACAATTTGAAAACCAGCTCTGATTGGATCGGGGAAGCCCCTTAAAAGCTGACCTATTCATAAGTGAATAGAAAACTTACCTTACCACAGATAATATAACTATACTACTTAGCTAAATTGTAAACTTAACATAACTTTGTACCGCTAACTTAAAAGCTGACTTATTCAAATATAAAATGGGTTATTCGTTTCCCACGTTTGCTTTTTAGTAACGACCAAAAGTTTAGGGTTCCTGCGCATAATAATCAGTCGACGACTCCCTCTCCAATACATTAGCCATCTGTGTCTTATTATGCTCATCTAAAACGCAAGTTCTCTCATACCTACTAATAGCCACCTTCTTAATATTCTCATGTACAGTCGGATAACATGCTATTGACGTATCAAAGTCCTCTTTATCAAGGCGAAATAGTTCACAATTGCTAACAGCAACGGCCGATGCGGTGCGGAAGGAGTGTTTCATGACCAAGGCTATTTCACCGAAGAAGTCACCGTCTTCTAGATGACATATCTCATTTCCGGATTCGGAGTAGATTGCTACAGTGCCTTTGTCGATTATGTAGAGACAGTCGCCTAGAAAGTTACAATCCTACTAAATATTATAAATGTCAGTTTGTGAATATGGATGTTTGTTCCTCTCACGCAAAAACTACTGAACTGTTTGGGCTGAAATTTTATACGGGTAGAAAGTCGATGAATGGAGGCGGCTCAGGATCGCTATTTGTGGCGTCGTATGGGGGAGGTCTATGTCCAGCTGTGGACGTGTATGGGCTGATATGATAATCATGATGATACCCCCCTTGTTTGTGGGAGGCATATTCAGCAGAACAGTTGACGTCTATGTACGTACGTGCTAACGAGGAGTGGGTTACCTCTAAGTATTGGTTCGATTTTGAAAATAAGATTTACATATTTAAAAACAAGCTGACTCGGCAAACTTTGTTCCGCCTTAAAATCGCCTTGAATCAGAGGTGGCGTTGCACTCGAAAAATTTACGAGAAAACAAATTTACAAAAAAAATGTAGAATGTTTCATTTATGTATATGTAATTAATTATTCTGCTTTCGGGGCAAAAAAAAAACTCCATCAAATCAAAGATCACAACGATAAAATAAAAATAAAAAAATAGATGTAAACCGAAACGTAAACTCACCAACAGTATTAATCTTGATGATAATATCTCCAGCTATAAAGATTACGATCCGGAGTTTCAATACGATCTGAATGTACAGTGGTCTGGGTAGCTGCTCGAGGAAAGCCAACTCCTTGACTAGCTGTCTTCCAGTGTGCATTAGGATGTCTTCCTTCAGCTGGCCAGTAAGGCATGCTAGCATTTTTGCCTCCTGTTTGCGAAATGGCATATCTTTTGAAAGAAACTCAACTGTGTGATATTTTTTGCAAGATTTCTTAGCCAAGGTCTAGGTACCTACCTACGTCTTTGAATAGTCTGATGGGTCACTTTGAGGTTTTTCTAAAGTAATTGCTATGAGACAGGACACTATTATTTTTATGGCCAGCCATGCCTTCACCGGCCGCCAAACAGCAATGCTGTTTCAGCTCACCTATGCCCGTGGTTGATGGGCGCAAGATTAGGCAAATTCAAGAGCCGTAGAGAGTATGACCTACAAAGTGATGCTTTGTTTAGGTGACGGAGGATCAGTCAACAGGTTATCAGGTGCTTGTACCATCACCATCATTGTAATGATTTAATAAATAAATAATGTTGAACAATTCACACAACATTATATAACGCCAAGCCTAGTATTCTAGTCGCCTATTATTATCTGTGTCCTGGGCTTGAGCTAGAGCTAGAGCTTGTGTTATGGGTACTAGATAACTGATATACTTAATATATTACACTACATAGATATTTTTTTACTATACATATAAAACATCCAGAACACCCGGAACAAATATCTGCTCCATCGTAAAAATATTTGTCCAGAGGCGGGAAACGAAACCACAACCTCCTGCGTCGCAGGCAGACCCGCATCTGTCCGCTGCACCCATCGAGGTCGCAATATTTATATCAAATTTAATTAAATAATTGAATCTTAGGTATACCTAATCAACGCACCCTTATATAGTGAAACTGAAATCGGATAGCGTAAAACTTCAAGATCTTCTGTTTTATCCTCGGCGGAAACCTCTTGTTGTTCATGTAGTTTTCCACCTGCTTCCTCATGATATAGTACCTCGACTTCGATGATTCAGAACCTAATATCGCGACCATGTATTTGAGTACGCAGTGGTATACTAAAAACTGGAAGGAAATAGCTGAATTATGACATGAAAAAATTATGTAGGTACTCAGAACAAAATATATGTACCTCTTCCTTAAAAGGGTCATATACGGTGACTTGGGCTGTAACTTACCTATACTGTCAACGTTACTCAAGGTAGCACTGAAATGGATATAAGCAGCTAAAATATGACCAGCCCTATTGATTTCATGTGTGCATCAATCAATACACAAGAACCTACTAAGTGGATATCTATGAATTATTTATCGATCAATGATCTATGAAGTGTGCTAATATTTGCACACTTCATAGATGCATGCTACTTCGCAAACTTTACAACATCCGTTTATCGCGTGAATCGTATTCTACAAATGAGCACCAGTAGCCTTACCACGGATTATAATATAACGCATAATGTAACACGTTATCAGCGTTATTTGTGCTAATTTTAACGCGAATAACGCGTTATCTGCGCTATTATCTTTGTAATGAAGTGAATTATCTGAATCAACCCTTATTATAACACCCTCTTATTTAATTCGCGTTACATTAGTGTCAAAAAATTAAGATAAAAATTAGCGCTTATAACGCGTTATGAATAACGTGGAGCGTTATTTACGTTAAAATTAGCGCAAATAACGCCGATACCATGTTACGTTATGTGTTATATAATACTTATAATCCATGGTAAGCCTACAGGATCAGTAGCTACTCATTCATGGTTAGCATAGAGCAAAAATATATTATTTAGAATTAATGTTTTCTTACTTTAGCAAGTAACCATGCCACAACGATGAAGCTTTCGTAACATTCTTCTTTCTCTAGCATATTGTTAATGTTAGTGTTCTTTCTCAGCATTCCAACTGTAACATATGTATATAAAGACTAGCGTTCATTAATACAAGGGTGCTTAGACTCTTGAAAACAGTACCATTAATCCACTGCTGAACATTTGGGCGCCTCCTGACCTTGACTTCTTTGTGTTTCCTTGTGTGGACCTTGCCGCTATTACAATCGCGTCTCATTATTGTTTGAAGTTCAGTTGAAAGAACGAAGTCAAGCAATAATGCAACTATATTTAAAACAGCAGCCAACCGCTTCACGAAAATTAATAAATATAAATTACGTTCTAGGAAGTTAGCGCGTTCACTGCCAAGTTGCAGCAATGCGACACGGAGGTGTGCAGGTGCGTCGCTGCACTACAAGTACCTCACCTACGCGTAGATCGGCGAGTGCATCAGTGGCAGTCAATTAGTGGTTATAGTTATATATAATTAGTAATTAGCAGTCAATCAGTAGCAGTCAGTGTTACTATTGTACATTGTACACCTAGGCGAGAAAGTGCCCAATTCCTATCGAGTGTGCAGCCGAGGGCCTTAAAACACACGAGGTAGGAATCGCACTTTCAGCCTAGTGATACATAGTGTTTTATACTACACCGTCGAGGAAAATATAAAGCAGAATAAATCTTTTATTTCTGGCGGTGTCATAAAACTTTCACTATCACTCGACGACATTCTGTAGAATTAATAAAATTGCCTACACCAAATTCAAATTTAGAAGTTTTCGCGCGCCAGCCTTTATTACTTGGGTTCTTTTTTTTTTCAAAATATTGTTCGGAAATCGGAAGAGGCATAAGCGGACTTGAAGTAAAAACTTTTTGTCGTTTGACCTATTATGAAAATAACCATAGCTACCGGCCGATCTTTTAGGAAATTAAAAAATATAGCACGTTAGAAATGGATTTCCATACAGTTTTCCCTCCCGCTAAATCGCGTGAGAAATGAAATTCCATAGTTTTTCCTCCCGGATTCCTATACGCCTGCAATGACTTAGGTACTTTCTATCTTATATTTGGAAAAGGAATAGGCAATTATCCGAGCAGGTGTAGTATAAAAATAATCTTACAGGTGAAGAAGAAAATAGACTAGGCAGGCCTAGAATGAGCTTCATTTGCTAGATATATGTCGATATAGTCAGCATAAGTTTCTCAGACTTCCAAGAGCCTTGCTGTAAAAGTATGATTCAAAGATACTCACCAGCTCTCTCCAAAGCGTAAAGAATTCGTATTTGCGCAGTTTCGTTCCAAAGATTCCCCATAGAGAGCCAGGAACAAATTCTAGGGTTTACCGGCTGGTACGATTTCTCCAATATGAATTCGACCACGAATTGTGAGTAGATGTTCCAGGTTAAATAAGAGTACAATAGGACGGTAATTTCTAACAGAGTCCGCTTGATTATCTGGATAGTTACATGAAAATGTGATTATTGGAAATTAATTTAATTTACGTTTCATGTCATTATTTGGTGTTGCGCTTGGTGGCCACTGGCCACCAAACTCTGTTTTCGCACCGCATGGTAAGCAAAATGCCCACTAGCATGGCAAGTATAATATATTCCGTCATTTCTTGCATTGACGACTGTTTTCTGACTGTGATTTTGCCATTTGCATAAACGTGGGACTTGCAGCAAGCTTGGTAAGCCACAAAAACTTTCTCAAGTCTACCTACTTGCACGAGCGTTTACACGTTGGAAGTCTCTTACGCAACTCATCTTCTGCTTTCAATGTCCGTGGATTCGTCGCTATAGGTATATAGCACAAACTGCCCAATGGATTTTCGAATTCCTTTGGTTAAGGCTATTATCATAAAATTATGCTGGACAATTCACACAGCATCGTCTAGTAGACCCAAGCTAAGCAAAGCTTGTGTTATGGTTACTAGATGATTGATATAGACGACCAATGTGTATTTAGATTTCTGTGGGGCTAGATGATGTTATGTGGATTGTCCAACATTATTTGTATTTTTTTAATCAAACATTGGTTCCATTGTCATACAAATTGTATGATTAGATAGAACTCAGTTCAGTCCAAATAAAAAAAGCAACATAAGCTAAATACTTACTTACCCCGCAACACAACACCTGTGTGACATTACTAAGATAGCCCAGCATACTTGGCAGTCTAAGCAATTTCGTTATAACCAAACTAGTTTGCACCCAAATTAAAGATTCAGTGGACATCAGCATGGTCGGCAAACAGGAAAATGCTATCATAATATCGATAACCAGCCAGGTGGTGGCATATCGGAACCAAATCTTCTTCAAAGACAACACGACAAACTGGTTAGTCTTTCCATCGACGTAACCAGTAAACATGTTTACTATTATACTGATGAAGTACAGGAGGTCAAATATGCACAGTACGAAAATTTCATAATCCTGCAATGGGATGAAATTTAGTTTTCGCATTATGGTTTAATTTATACGTTTTTTATTTATTTCTATAGCCTTTATTCTAGATAAATTAGATAGATAAATTTACATTTGTTGCTTAAATTTTATTTCTTATACTATTTGTTAGGACATCGATATTCATCTGTTTGCCTTTTGGCAAAGGCCTCCTCTAAACCCTTCCACTCTGCTCTATCTCTCGCCAACCTTATCCATTTTCTCCCTGCAATATCGTTTAGCCCGTCCTCCCATCTTTTAAATTGTCACCCTCTATTACGTTTATTATATTTTGGGAACCAGTAGGTACAGCAGCGTCCTGCTCCATTTGTCTTTTCCTCTAGCTGTATGACCAGTCCAACTCCATTTCAGTTACTCAATTCTCTATTCTCTTCGCATAGTTTATACTAGTTGACTTTTATTTTACCACATCTTTTACTGGTGGTACCTACTACCTACTTTATACAAACTTCAAGCGAGAATAACGCAATTAGGCGTATTATTATGTAGACGTGCTACTTTAAAAAAGAAAGAAAGTAAATTATTGATTTTTACCCATACACCTAGAATCATACAGACTAGGTACTAACCCTATTTTTATTTTTTACTCAATAACAATAGAAAAATAAAACGCGTATAAAAATAGGGTAAAAAAGGATCCCCTTCTAATCATGTGTACTGTAGGATTCCTAACTTTAAACCGTAGACCTTAGTAGGGTAGGGGTACCTAACCTAACATCCCATTAAAGGGTGAATAGGTACCTTTTATCTTAACTAATATATTATAAATGCGAAAGTGTGTTTGTTTGTTTGTCCTTCACGCCCTAAGTAAGCAACCAATCGACTAGATTTTTGGCATAGAGTAAGTTGAAAGGATAGACAGTAACATAGGCTTAGTTAGTGGCTTAGTAGCTTAGTAACTTTTTGTACAGGTAAAATATCAAATTCCCATGGGAGATTTACGGGAACATTCGTATTTTTATTCACGAAAAAGTACTGAATGGGAAAAAATACCTACCTTTTTATCCCCGAGAAATGTATAGTTATAATTTAACGCGGATGAAAACGCGGGGAACAGCTAGTATATACATACATATATAATAGGTACATATATTAAACACTGGATGAGGCTCGTCCTAATAAATGATAAAAATAAGGCTTGTGAGCAGTGGGTGTTTAAGGGCCTACAATACATCGCCATTGTGTGAAAAGGATAGGCATAGGATTTCGCTTTCATAGGAACGGGACAGAGCAGACCATCATAACCGCAAAAATCATGTTTTTGTTTTTTTACGATTACAATAATAGTAATTTTGAAAATCTAATACATATTAGAACGTCTGCTTTATATTCTGTTTGGTTAGTGTACCAAGTATCAAGGCTTATTTTAAAGTATTTATTAAATAGCGACGGTTTTCGACGATTTATTGTACAGTTATGAGCGAACTTTATTGTTAGAGCGAACTGTTTTTTTATCGAGAAAATTTTGTGAAATCGTGTTTTCGAAACATATGAACGATAAAGTACTGAACTTTACCATATTTCAAAGTTAAATAATCAGTACTTTGGAAGATATGAACATCCGGCGAAGTTGAAAATAAGGAATTTGAGGCAATAAGCAAGTAGTAGGTACACGCTCATAAGGGCTGCCAGATAAACAAAAGCAGAATCTATACATTGTAGAATAAAGATCATTACGAAAAACGCCTTACCTCCGATTTCGGAACCGGCCTGCTGAAATGTAGAGGCAGTAAAGTGTAGGACACCAACATAATAATCACTGTGTATGCATCGCAGCAAAGTCGAAGCATGCTAAAGGGGTGAATCGACAGTGGGAAAAACAGATACTGTCGCTGTTGCTCAGCGCATAAGGCAGCGTAAGACCTGAAAGTATTGTCAACCTTATGCATAAAGAATGAAGCTACTAATTGGGAAAACACCAGGAGCTAGATGTAACCAAGCCTAGCAACGAAAATAGAATCAAATAATATAAACAAATTAAACTAGTAGGTATTTACAATTGAAACAATTGAGCTAACTGCAGACTGTTGCAAACATTCTACAGGTAGCTCAACTGGTCCATATCAATACCAGTCGAAAGCATCTCCAAGATGCTGGCTACAGTGCCCTGCTGTATGGCAATGCTAATGCGCTGCGCCAGATACTCACCAGCACTCGGGTCACGCGTATCTTCGACCAGACGCTCAGATAGTTTTTTGAAACTAAATGAATTGGTAAGATTAGAGGTTTATATAACGAGAAAAGCGAAAATGATTATAATGACATCTGCCAGCTCATTTTTATTAATGCTCGCTTCTGCTTGGAGCTTCGTAGGTACCCTTTTCTCGCAGCTGCGTGCTTTTAACTGGATTCAAAATGTTTATATATATCATGACAGCCATTTATAAATATATAAAAAAAAAACATTTATTTCGAGCACATAAACTCATAATTATAAAAGTAAAATTATTAAAATAAATTAGAAACTAATTGGATGGCTGGGCAGGTGTTGCTCACAGCAGTGGCTTATGTACGGGCAGTCCACTCTAGTGGCTATCATTGCCAGGACGGTGTTAGAGCTAGCCCACAACCTGCGCACCAGGAAAGCTGAGCGCTTGCGTATGGTGGTATTATATCAAGGCTTAGGCTGCCTGTCCATTGACGTGGAGCGAGGCAGCAGAGCAGAGATTTATGCAATTTTAATCAATCTCCCTCAGCGGATATGCTATGCGGATAGCTATGGAGAGAGATATGCTTGCTGTTTCTCCACTTGAAAGAATCCGAAATACGGAAATCCGTAGGAGAACCGTCACCGACATAGCTCTCAGAATTAGTAGGCTGAAGTGGCAGTGGGCAGTTCATATAGCTCGCAGAACTGATAACCGCTGCGCTGGGGAGTGAAGGTTCTCGAGTGGCGGCCACAATGTAACGCGAAACGGAGTGTTGCTCGACCATCCACTCGATGGACCGACGACATCGTAACGGTCGCAGGGAGAGAATGGATGGAGGCGGGTCAGGACCGCTATTTGTGGCGTCGTATGAGGGAGGCCTACGTCCAGCAGTGGACGTTTATGGGCTGATGTGATGAAGTGATAATCAATGGAATTGCATAAAATCTCCGCTCCGCGGAGACAGGCAACCCTATCCTTCCATATAATAAACACTTCAATTCTTTGATATGTCGATACTTGCTTGAACATATTCCGTGCCCGAATGTCCGAAGGTCTGACAGTGATGATATCCAAGAAAGACCTCCTGATTGGCCCACACTTAAAACCATATGGGTCCATACACGGCACGTGGCATTCATGGCCTTTGAAATATTTATGAGTCTGGGGTACTTTTATCTTTTCCGGTTTTTTCAACTCTAAGAAAGGCTCTTCAAAGGTGCCCATGAATATTTCGTATGACTGCTGTTTGTATTTGAAAATAAGCAAATATTGTAAGACGGTTCAAGAAAATTTCTGCTTATTATTTGATTTTACAATGCAAATGCACCAATGCAACCAAAGAGAATACAATACTGACGATGCAACTTACGTACAATGAGTATCAAAGAGAATACAATACTGACGAGATGAGTATACTGGAGTATACAATAACCAAAGATAATACGATGACAATAACTACCGCTTACGTAGTTATTGTCAATGAGTATACAGTTATTATATACTCATTGGAGTATACAATAACTACTGGTTATTGTATACTCATTTCTCTTTGGATGCAACTCAGTAGTATTGTATTCTCTTTGGAATGTAACACCGATGCTTGTCAAAGAGTATACAATAACTGCCGTAAAGCTTGATAACTCTTTGATTAAAGAGTTGTCCAAAGAGAATACAGTAGGCAACTACCTAAAATTGTCAAAGAGAATAAACCACTCTGCTACTTGCACAGACATCGTAGAGCTACGCTACTTGTAACCTGTAGCAGAGTGGTTTATTCTGGACCAAACAGTGACGTCAAAAAAAGAAATGAATGTCTCACTCCGGGGGTGCCTGAAAACACCCTGGATTCTAAAATTACACAAAACAAATCTTTTTTGTTCTTTGTAGATTTTTTTGTCGATTTCTACCAACCAAGAATACATAAATTCCAGCAAGATTCCACTAAATTATTTAATCTTTGGCTGTATTTATATTTTTGGGATAAGTATTACCTATCTAATACCTACCTCATTTAACTTGATCATTTAGAGGTCAGAATCATAATCTGGTAAACCACACAAAAATATTTTTAATCAAAAATAAATTATTATATTAATTACATAGCAGTAATTTATAACAAAAATAGACAAATAATAAATCAAGCATTAAATTTAATTGTTCATTGATTTGATATTTCAGCTATCCTTCACTAAGGTCCATGGTATCGTTGCTATTCCATTTGCTTTCCAAACATCCGCGCAAGATTTTGAACAAAACGCTGCACTCAGCACCACTTCTTGGACGTTGTCGATAAGGGTTAGTTTCCTAGAACAAAATAATAAGTTTACCGTCTCTGAACATAGGCACACAAGTTCCACCAACGTGGAAAGTGGCCAAGAAGAACCAAAATATTTTTACGTGAATAAACAGAAGCAACCGATAGGTCGTTTCCTCTTAACGTTTCCGTATCTATCATCATCAGTACGATTCCATATCTCATCATCAGCCCATACATGTCCACTGCTGAACATAGGCCTCCCCCAAACGACGCCACGAATAGCGGTCCTGAGCCGCCTCCGGTCCATCGAGTGGGAGGTCGTCCCACACTCACTCCGTTTCGCATTGCATCGCGGTCACCACTCGAGAACCTTTTCTCCCCAACGGTTATCGGTTCTACAAGCTATATGGCCTGCCCATCGCCACTTCAGCCTGCTAATTCTGAGAGCTATGTCGGTAACTTTAGTTCTACCGATTCCATATATAATATACCCAAAATATTTATTTTATTTTATTTATTTAATAAAGCAGTACCAACAAAACACATTATAAACATTTTTACAGAAACATAGTATAAAGATTATAATATGTAGAATGTTTGCTCATCATAACAGGTCTGCACAACGTTTGAATTAATTGCACAACGGCTAAAATCTTAAATTTTAATAAATACATAATACTGGACAATTCAGACAGCATTATCTAGCCCCAAGCTAAGCAGAGCTTGTGTTATGGGTAGGTACTAGATCACTGATATACTTAATAATACAATACATAGATAGATATTTTTTATTATACATAGAAAACATCCAGAACACCCTGAAAAAATATTTGCAGATCCTACAAAAAAAATTCCGGAGGCGGAAATCGAACCCTAAAAACTACCTACAAAAAAGATAAAGATTTAAACCTTCTTACCCAAATGTAAATTCGTAGTGCACGTCATCAAAAACAGCCTTTCTACAAGTACAGTTCTCGCATTTAGAAACAGGTCCATTCACTAAGTCCTCTTTAATGATGTTCGGTACGGGATGAAAATAGTCATCCATAATATCCTTTGGCACCACGTAATCCTTTCTTTTGTTCAGATTTTTTCTTTGATTTGATCTCTCGGTTATATTTATGCTGTTTATATAGTCGTTTAGATCTGCTACGTTATTATTTTCAGTTTGATAACTATAATAATTTTGTTCAGCGTACAAGCTATAAGGATCTGTTGACATTTTCTTCGCAGCTTCTGATATCATAGCATAAGCGAATCTTTTACTGAGTTCAAACAAGCTTGGTGGGGTCTTTGTGCTAGGTTCTTGTATGGTATTGTATTGAGGTGGACAATGTACATCGAACTCCCATTCTTTTGAATCTTGTCTCAATTTTAATCGACATTTATGACCTTGTGGTGTTTGTGCGTTGTTTGCAGAGTTCAGACATCTGAAATAAATAAAGGTAAAATTAGCTTTACATTACTTGAAAACCCTCCAACTTAACCCGTGGATGTCGTAAGAGCCGACTAAGGGAACCTACCAGAGGAAGGGCAGCAGGTTCCTTCTGAATAGTTTTCAACACCAACACTGCCATCACCAATTTTCCTGTCAAGCGTGGTGATTAAGGCGAAACCCCTACACGGGAGACCATCTACTCGATGGACCGATGACATGTTAGCGGTCGCGGGGAGTCGATGGATGGAGGCGGCTTAGGACCGCTATGTGTGGCGTCGTCGTATGGGGGAGGTTATGTCCAGCAGTGGACGTGGATGGGCTGAAGTGATTATTTGAAAATACCTTCTTTCGAATTTGTTTTCTGCGATGTAAATTCTTCTTCTGATAAACATACCTACACTCACAATATTCCAATAGAATTCCAATATAAAGTCAGTAATTTCTACGTTAGTTGAATTGATCGGTAAGCAGTTTCAAAACCTACGATAATCCACTCATGAAAATTCCATATCAAATTCTGAGCACGTCAAATCATTCCGAAGGCCTCAATAAATTCCACTTGTATCCGAATAAATTCCAGAACTTTCGATATGGCTAATATCACGCATTAAACTTTGGCTTACGACTCCCCAACTCCGAAATCCCAATTTACCTAAATCTCCTCTCACGTTACCTAGGCGGTGGCGGTAGGCACCCTGCTTATTACTTTAGTTATATGCTCAGAGTAATGCAATCGTAGAGTAGGTACCGACCACATAGCTGCAGCATAAAAATGTGCCATACCTACATGCTAAATAATAGCAGAGAATATAATCTGTAGGAGGGAAGACTGGTTCTCTGTAATACAGTTTTAATTAACCTAAAATAGAAACTTTGGATACAAATTTAATTAAATATTAGTATGAATGATAATAGGCAGGTAATATGCGACTCGTCAATTGCTTCTCTATTGCTGCATCTTATAGTAATCAGTTTAGTAGATAAGGTTACTTATTGGCAATGGTTTCATTACATCAGACCTAATATATTATTCAGAAACTACATACTTGATCCGTAAAGCACAAGAAACTCTACAAGTCAGAAGTCATATATGAAGTAGCTAGGTACCTATGCGGCCTTCACCTGAAAATTTGAAGCAGAAAATTTTTCATACCAGTTCATACGTTCATACCCAGAACAAGCGTAAAGTTGCAACTTCTCTCGTTAGTACTCTTAGATTATTCCGAAGCAGTTTGGCGAACTGTAAAGTATCATTAGAACTTACGCAATATTGAGACTTCTTGTTTGCTGGTTTCTGAACATGTGATACCAGAGGGAGTACGGCAGGCACCTCAAATTGCTGTTCCTCCAAAATCTGAGTTCACAGTGGTGGTAATTGTATACTGGTCTTTGCGGTAGCCATTTCAGCTTGTTGTCTATAAAAAAATAAGATTAATAACTTACCACCAGGAACTGTTAAAAGCATAGGATAAATTCAGTGATGACTCACTCAATTTATCCTATGCTGCTTATAGCTATAGCTAGACAGCTGGCTAGTTATGTATATGCTATTACCATACTATTTCTGGCGTCGTATGAGGGAGGCCTTTGTCCAACAGTGGACGTGTATGGGCTGATATGATGATGACTACCATACTAATAATAGGTTATTCTTACTTACCTAAATTGGAATGTATGTTTCTGCCAACGTATTTTTTTTAAATGACGTTACCGTTTCACGTTTTGTATCTAGGCGCTATCCAGGCAGAGGGAGGTAATGTTATGACGTCCTCGTATGGGGGAAGCCTAATAAGCATATGTAAAGCAGTGGTCGTGTATGGGCTGATATGATGATGCAGACAGAGTAAATATTATTATTAAATAGTAAATATTGCGGGAACAGACCACCTACCAGCTTACGAAGTTACGAATAATACTCTTCTAGAAATTGAAAAAGTTGCCAGTATCGTCGACTAAAGCACAGATTAGGTAATGTTACTTCGTAAACTAAAGTTGCTCTGTCTGCAATGCACCTTAGGGCAAAACAGATTGAACAGCAAATAGATTGTCCATTTACCCATTCATTTAATTATTTATGTACAAAATTTTGGGAAAACTTACAGCTAGATTTAGAAAATACAGGTGAAAATATAAAAACATGCCTGGATAGACCAGTGCATATTTGCTGATGGCCAATTAAAAGTTTCCACAGACAGTTTTTTTTGGGCGACCTATGTGGCGCGGCGGCCGAAGGTCCGAAGGTTGCGGGTTCGATTCCCGCCTTGGGACAAATGTTTGTACGATCTGCAAATATTTGTCTCGGGTGTTCTGGGTGTTCTCTATGTATAATAAACAATATCTATTGTATTATGTGTATGTTTGTATTATGTATATCAGTCATCTAGTACCCATAACACAAGCTCTGCTTAGCTTTGGGGCTAGATGATGCTGTGTGGATTGTCCAATATTACAGATAAATATTTATTTATTTATTTACCTAAGCAACCCTTTGTCTAAAATATTCTAGAATTAAGAGATGTTTATGCTTCTAAAAGTCGGTGGGACAGCTAGCTGGGCACAAAATAAATTGTTCCTATTATTCCATCATCAAATAATAAATGACTTCCCTGCATTTCCTAAGCCGTGGAAGTAGGATATCTATCGTAGGTATTCCACACGCCTTGGCACGGCGACTTGACCTATATTCTCACACATTATCACTTTCGAAGTGTGAAAAACATCGGGAATAACGTCGTTGATTTATTTATTTGCGTTTAAATGTAGGTAAATGTTTATTGGTATTTGAATCGATAAAACTAGGTAAGTTTCTATAATAATATGGCGTGTTTTAAAAAACGATAAACCGACTTCAAATTCCCTTACTTTTACACTAATTTTAAGTTTTGCGGGATATATGGGATATATACTAATCCCTGGGGATAAAAAATTTATGGGACCCATTCGGGACCGTTTTCTATACAATAATGAAAGAATTTTCAAAATCAGTCCTTAATTAGCGTATATACCGCGTAAAATATGTACAAAAAAACATACAGACGAATTTTTTTAACGACAACCTCCTCTTTTGAAGTCGATTAAAATCGTTCACAATGTATATTCAATTCATTTCAATACGTTTATTTCAGACAACATTAAATATAATACAAAAATAAATTATGTGTCCATATTCGAGTCTCGCCTGGACGTCTCTTCGAGTAAGCCGTGGGGTCGCGGCGTACGAATATCGACCCCTCCAACTCAACCCGTGGATGTCGTAAAAGCCGACTAAGGGAACCTACCAGAGGAAGGGCAGCAGCTTCCTTCTGAGTATTTTTAAACACCAACACTGCGATAACCAATCCGCCTGCCAAGCGTGGTGATTATGGCAAATCCCCCCTACATGGGAGACCATCCACTCGATGGACCGACGACATCGTAGCGGTCGCAGGGAGTCGATGGATGGAGGCGGCTCAGGACCGCTATTTGTGGCGTCCTACGCGGGAGGCCTATGTCCAACAGTGGACGTGTATGGGCTGATGATGATGATGATGATTCGAGTCTTAAAATATCAATAAAAATAAAAATTAAATACCTACAAAATTGAAAAACAATATAAAATTCCAAATCACAAATAAATAAATAAATTAAAATTCTCATGAAAATCAAAATTACTTACAATTAAAATTAATATCACAATTAAAATAATTCCTTGGGAGACTTCGATTTTACCTTGCACGATCATACATCGAGCTTAGGAAATCGTCTATTCGAACGATAGATTCCGTGAAATAAAAGGGGTAGTCCAAATTAAAATCATCATAATTCCTAAGTCTGATAGAAACAGTCCAATATAAACGACCTAGGTAGGTACTCTTAATTATAGATTTACAGTCACCGTAATCGAAATTAGGTTACAGATCAATAAGGAAGCGTAGTTGATTTACGAGAATCAGTTTGTTATCGTACCGACTGTCTTTAGTTTGGTTTACGACTGCTAAACTTGTAACTTGAACGTATTAGCTAACCGCTGGGTTTGTTTAACCGAGTTACTGGCCGAAGTGGGCTGACTGAAACAATCTTCTAATACATAATGCTGGTGAGTATCTGGCGCAGCGCATTAGCATTGCCATACAGCGGGGCAATGCAGCCAGCAGCGTCTTGAGAACGCTTCCGACTGGTATTGATATGGACCGGTTGAGCTATCTATAGATTGTTTGCAACAGTCTGCAGTTAGCTCAATTGTAAATACTAGTTTAATTTGTTTGATTGTTATTTTCTTTGTTGATAAATATTATCTTCTAATAGTTTTTTAAAATTCTTCTGTAATTACTTGACGACTGATGTGGCGCGGCTGGCGGCGGAGGTCCGCCTGCGATGCAGGAGGTTACGGGTTCGATTCCCACCTTAGGAAAAACGTTTGTACGATCTGCAAATATTTGTCTTGGATGTTCTGGAAATTTTCTATGTATAATAAAACATATAATAAACGATCTAGCCCCAAGCTAAGCAGAGCTTGTGTTATGGGTACTAGATGACTGATGTACATAATACAATATATTACATAAATACATATTTTTTATTATACGAGTAGGTTAGGTACATAGGAAATACCCAGAGCACCCGAGACAAATATTGGCAGATCATATAGAAAACAAACATTAGTCCCAAGGCTGGAAATATACGAAGTATCTATGTAATATATTGTATTAAGTACGAGTATATCAGTCATCAAGTATACCTATAACACAAGCTCTGGGCCCGTACTCTTAAAAACGAAATCGAAGTTTCTGATTATTTTTCGTGCAAACGCTAATCTTATGCAATGGGTATAAGGGTTGGTTTTGCACGAACACGAAAAACAAACTTCGATTTTCCGTTTCCGAGTAGGCCCCTGCTTAGTTTGGATCGATGATGCTGTATGGATTGTCCAGCATTATTATATTTAATGGCATTATGACACTCGTGTCACGTTTCAGGCAAATGTTTATTTTTGAAAATATGATCGCCAAAACTTCTGAACAGATGAAATTCGGCATAGATTTAGAACAAATCTCAACTATAATCAATCATAAGACGTTACACAAACTTATAATATGGGTCTATAAAGTAGATATTAGTAGGTTTGATATCTAACATAAACGAAAATCAGAAAAAGTTAAAATTACCACAAACCGATAAATATCGGAGGAACCTCAGTTCTGATATCCTCAAAGGTAGCTCACTCAGTTCATTTTCATCCAATATCAGAAACTTCAAATTCTTCACATCACCAATTTCATTAGGGATTTTTTTCAACCGATTACCACTTGCATCTAAACACTTCAGGCACTTCAAATTCGATATATCTTTTGGCAGTTCAGTTATATCATTTCCGCTTATATATAGACTCTCTAGATGAACCAAATTCCCGATGTCATTTGGAAGACGTGATAGAAGGTTCTCTTTTAGATAAATATCTGTTACTTCAGCTTCCTCGTCTTTTAGTTGTTCAATCGGGAACTCTGTCAGCCCTCTGTAGTTCCAATGAAGTACTGAGCTCGGTAGGACTTCCGGGTAATTCATGACCTTCACTAGACAGAGACCGATTTGTGACTCAAGGCAAAAATTTGGTCTTTTATTTTTAATACATTGTTAATTGTTTTTGTTAATTGAGTTACAAATAAAACATTCTTATTCTTATTCACTATATCAATTCACATTTATGATATCTTCACTAGTTTCTTTTCTGTATGTCTGAGCACTTCAACAATTTTCCCTCGTCCCTGACTTCAACTTTGATGCACTTTATATCCTCTGTAGTAATTTTTCTTTCAACACTTTTTTCTAATTTTCACAATGTTTAGTCTACGATTCGTTTGTTTTTCTGTCCGACCGAATGCGCGCACTCTTTCTTCCCGTTAAAACAAGACTGCACTGTGCGTCCCGAAGGTGGATTATTTTTAAAACTATAACAAGGTTACAATAATCTCTTTCGTTGAAATCACTCGCTGTTAAAAGCTTTTCATAATAATAAACCCGGATTGAGAGCCCTTATGAATAAAAAATTTGTTTGTCAATTTTTGGATGGATTTAAATGATTTATAGAGTTTGTTGTTCTTGCTGAGTTGTTGTTTCAGTATTCATATTTTTTTTATCAGCTTTGATTCTATGGGAATTCTAAAAAATTCTAAAAAATAATCTTACCCATCAACAACAAAAAGATCATTTCCTTTATAGTTTAAAACTTTAAACTAACAACAGAGATCCATTAACAGGGGGCCTACTCGGAAAAGGAAAATCGAAGTTTCTTTTTCGTTTTCGCGCAAAACCAACTCTTATGTCGCTTGCATAAGATTAGCGTTTGCACGAAAAATAATCAGAAACTTAGATTTCGTTTTTACGAGTACGGGCCCTGGCTTTCACTGATACAACGGAGGTCACTGGTCCAACGATCCTATTCATCTAAGGTTGTCTGGTATAGATCGCGCTCGTGAGCGATAAGACCGCCAATTGTCACATTTTTTTGTATCAAATTTCCACAAATTGTTTTGTAAAGTGTGCAATAAAGCATTTTCTATCTATCTATGTAGGTACATAACGGCCGAATACTCAAACGCAACTCAGATGTAAGCACGTCTTATGTCGCGATATTTTGACAGTTTTCAATGAAAATCTGACAAAAAATCGTTACTTGAGTCGTGCTTAAATTTGAGATTCGTTTGAGTATTCGGGGGTAAGTCATTCAAATACTATTTCACTAAAACAAATCTGCAAATTCCTTTGACGTAATCTGTCCTTCAATACACAACAAAAGCAATATAAAACGGTGATGATAACCGAATGTTTGGCAGAACTCCAATATATGTAAATAGAGTGGACCGTGTCAAGTCTAGGACATAGCAGCACGTGATCTGCTAAAGTGTAAACAATAGTAAGTTTGCTACAGATTACCTACAGAAGTTTTTCTGTAATCTATGATTTTCGCTAAACTTTGACACCTATAAGATAAGTTCTTTGATCAATTGTAAATACTAGTTTAATTTCTTTATATTATTTGATTGTTATTTTCTTTGTCAATAAAGTTCTTTGATAAGAATTCGTCCACAAATTAGCTTTAGGCCGTGTGGAGTGTAAAGCCTTGTCTATCATGTACGACTTAAAAACTAGAAAATCTGTAATTTCCTTAGTTTACCTAATTGTACCGAAGCGTAGCTTTTTCAATTTACCTGCCTCCTTTCTAACAGTTAGGATACAAACAAAAAAGTATTAAGACAGTTCTCTGACCCAATTAGCGCCGCCACTTATGTACCACGTATGTTATGGTATTTTTGTCGTATATATGTATATATTTATAATATTATATATATATTTATATGTGTATATATATATTTCGTATATATATATATATTTATAACGTTAAACAAAGGAATTTATAAAAATCCCTTGGCCAGTTTGTGATGACTATCATAAGCTTATTTTTAATGCCTCTGTAATAGTTTTATATGCTTAGGAGATGCGAAAACCGAGTTTGGTGGCCACAAAGTGCAATTTCGCATGTCTCCCTAAACTATACAAAATAAAATTATTACAGAGGCATTAAAAATAAGCTTATGATATGTATAACAAACTGGCCAAGGGATTTCTGAAAATTCCTTTGCTTAACGTAATAATACGATAAAATAGGTGGCGGCGCTAGTTGGGTCAGGGAACCGCCTTAAGTAAAACAAATAAAAGCAGATTGTCAATAGTGAAGTACCATTTATTTTGCGAAGGAGTTACTATCGTAAAAATTGCATGACTACAAAAGGTGCTCTAAATAGAAATAACAATCTCTCTTCGAGTTAATTTTATACATTGAATAATTATTATAATATTACTTTACCTTGTTTTAGGTAAATATTGGGATTTGTAAATACATAGGTGTTCCTATCTAATAAGGTCGTAGATAAGTCAGACAGATTCAGACTTTCAGAATATATCAAAGGATTTTAGGATATTCAATATTATGAACCAAAAAGGTTTCTTACTCTAAAAATCAGTAGTATACCTATTTAGGGCCATTGACAGTTTTTACCTGTAACGTGATAAATGAACCCTTCTACTGACTAGAAGATCAAATTAAAATTCTTATTAAGTAATTATTTTAACTATCAAATCGAGATCAAAAACGTTAAATCGAAAAGTTATACATACTTATTAAAATATGTACCTTCAAACTCTTTGCTCAGACTCAAACCATTGCAACCGTAACGCCATCTAGTTCAGTCAGTTATGCGCTACTTAAATATATACCTTACCTACCAAGACAAGAGTGAATCTGGTGGTCTTCTAGACTTTCGTGATACACCGTCGGCCACATCGTCACTTTTGAATTGAGATTGTGGTCAAACGAAGGTCCATTGTCTAAAAAAAACCTATCAGCGGTGGTATGATTGCCGCCAAACTTCTTGTCCGGTGACTGGCAGTGACGGGCAGCGAACGTAAACAAATTGCGAAGGTACTCATGGATATATCCGTGAGTGTACCTGCGCAAACTTTTCATAGGCGAAAGAAGCAGCTCAGTTCATAGCACAGAAATCTAAATAATTATTTAGATTTCTGTGGTTCACAGCTTCGCTATAGCACTGTCTCGCTCTGTCATTGATTGAAAAAAAAAGCTCAATGAATATTCGACGCGACTGTCTAGATAAGAAGGTAGCCGCCCACCATTGATATACATATATACACATATATATATATATATATATATATATTAATTTGGCCTGAGAATAGATCGCGCATCTTTGTCATCTGTGGTTCGCCAGAGGACAAGAAGAATGTCGGCTATTTTATTATACTGCCGGAGTTAGTTTAAAACATCATTACGGATTCTAACAAAATCTCAATGATTTCAGTTCGCTCAGCTGTGCTCTAATTGGGTCGTTCTACCTTGTCACAGAGGCCAATTATACACTATCCAAACTCGATGTGCAATTTTTGTAAACAAACCACGACACAAAAGTAAAACTAGCTTGGTCTCGAGTTTAAATTTTAGGTTAAGTATGGGCTGTTTGTTCACAAAATTCCACATCGAGTTTGGCTAGTGTATAGGTTCCCACCCGAGGTTAGTAGAGGCTGGAATCTAATTTTTTTTTTATCATTTCAGGTAGAAAGCTTGCTATCGCAGATATATGTACTCGTACGCACTTTAGTATCTGCGGATGATGCGCACGCGTCTTCCTTTGCCGTCTTCGTCATCGCTGTCAACGGAGGCCTGCCTGTGACCCAGCATGAGGGCTTGCACTTCCGGGTTCAAGGGCAGGACGGGGAATGAAGAGCGACGCACCATTGGTGCTGGGCGAGCTCCTATGGAAAAGATTTAGTATATTTATTCAGGTAGTAATAAAAGCTCCGACAAAAATTTGACCTCACTCAAAATATTAAATCTACTGCCTAAAATACTAACTTTCCGACTACTTTTGTCCGAATAAAATTACGAAACCGACCGAATGAGATATTGAAATCTGCGAATATACTTTTCTAACAGCTTAAATTACTGAAAATACTACAGTAGCTTTGGGTGCAATTATACATGTAAACACTCTTTCAGCCACAGAGTCGCCAGGTTGCCACTACAGGTGGCAACGAATTCATTCATCGGGATGAATGAGATCAATAAGGAGATGGATGATGATGAATGAGATAAAAATTCTACATTTTGTCGGTAACTTAGTAATTTTGTCGGAGGTTCAGTATTTTATTCGGAAGTTTAGTTTTTAGTATTGTTCACAAGCTCTTATTTTTTTATTAAATTGGACCTTTTGTTTCGGTATTTTCTGTGTTTTTTGTCGGTAATTCATTATAACGCAGCTCAATTAGTAATAGTCGGTCGCAGATCGCTGTAGATTAATTAATTTTTCGGAACCATTATTTTTTCCCATATTAGGTATTCTAAAGATATGCTTACAATTTTAGGTTTAGTATGGGAGGTTTTTTCACAAAAATACCACATCGAGTTTGGCTAGTGTATAGGTTCCCACCCGAGGTGAGTTGAGGCTAGAATCTAATGTTTCAGGCAGAAAGCTGACAGTATTCTACGGCAGATAAATGTACGCACTTTAGTAGTTACTCATTTACATTACATTATTATATACTCCGAGGTTACAAAAGCCAAGGAATATTGGAGGAAAATATTTAACGACATTAGTATATCAAAGCAAATTACTCACTCTGAAATTTTTGGTTTGAAAGCTTTCATTCATAATTTAATTGATCTCTCGTAATTTCGAATCCTTTAAACATTTTTTGCTACACATTTTAGATTATGCGTTATTGAACAGATTTGTGTTTTAGTTTTTAATGATAGCTTTGCTGTTACTTTGTTGTTTTCAGTTATTACATTTTCATTGTCTTTGTTGATAAAATATATTGAATTCTATATCGGAGCACCTATATGAATATTGTAATCTAGCTTTTCATGGAGTTTGTTATTGGGTTAAAATCACACAAATTAGTTATACTGTAGTATTAATATAGTTAAGTTACCTACTGTAAATCTATAAAATCTACTAGCTGCTGCCCGTACCTTCGCCCGCGTTTTATCGGGATAAAAATAGCCTACAGGTATGTTATTCCAAGTCTCAAACTATACCCATACCAAATTTCAGCCCAATCAGTTCAGCAGTTTTTGCGTGAAAGGGGAACAAAAATCCATACACCCGTACTCAAAAACTTTGACATTTATAATATTAGTAGGATTTGATAAGATAAGCACTAAGTATAAATTATTTTGAGGAAATTTGCTCTATCGGCATTCTACACGAAAAGAGAATTGTTATATATAACGAACTCCTACTTATTGTTAAACAAAATTCTACACTTTGTGTTTTTTCTCAATTGCACATTATATCTACTTACTGTATTTTACTAGGTATATAACCCAAGGTCTTCAGGTACCTACATATTATAATTATTCCATGCCTGGAAGTATGATCTACAATACTTACAATTATTAGTATGTATAAGAGCCATATTATGTACACGGAAATAAAGTCAGTTATTATTTGATGTGAAAACTGCCTCTTACCCAATAAGTAGCTAATAGAGATCTCGTAGCTTCGTTATTGCTAAGCCTATTATATAGTAAGTAATTCTCCAACTATTCTTAAGCCTCACCTTCAGGACTCGTTCATGCTATAGGTGCCATACCTACTTACTTGCTCAACTTGTCTTTCTATTCCATTACTTTTGTATTCCAAAGGAAATTTGTTTTTTCGTTACCTATTTAACTTATCTACCGTTGGCAGAGACATGGCGAGTCTTGAATGTTTAATAGTCCGGCTACACCGCTCAAACCTTTGTGCAATCATGCATGCACAAACAAAGTTTGCGCAAGCAAGATGGAGCATATGGCCGGGCTCAAACCAGTTTGCGCAAGCAAGATGGAGCGTATAGCCGGGCTCAAACCAGTTTGTGCAAACAAGATGGAGCGTGTGGCCGGCTCATCTAGCTTGCGCAAACTGGTTTGTGCAATCATGCATGCACAAATGTTTGAGCGTGTAGCCGGGCTTTTAGGTTTGTACATAACAGAGTCATGTTAAATCAAAGAAAATAATCGACCTTTGTGATGAGTGTGATGATGACTCATCCAACTGCCTATAAATGGAATTGAGGTTTGTATTAGATAAATCGATTATTATACAACCACAAATAAACTAAGCATTGTAAAGCTTTGATCATTCGTACGGAATGTGTTCATTAGGCTGTAATTTCAATTGATTACATTCAATAACCGTATAACTAAGCTGGTCTCTCGGGGTTTAGGGATGATACGCAATAATCCAATCATGCTTGTAGTCCTATGGGGGCGTGTAAATACAAAAATTATTAGGTTTAAAAAACAATAACAATGTGTGTTTTAAAAAACGATAAACCGACTCTAAATTCCCTTTTACACTGTTTTTGCGAGATAAAAATTTATGGGACAACCTCGGAATCATTTTCTATACAATAGTGAAAGAATTTAAAAATCAGTCCGTAATTGGCGGAGTTTTTGCGTAATATACATTCTTAAAAAGGTTAAGGGCCAGTACCTACTTTCTGAGGAATTGTGACATACTACAAGCCTCTATGTACTAGTAGATAAAGTAAGACTCAAAATAATAAAAAAACACTAAAGCACATTTCAAAATACTTACGTTTATTATTCTCAAAAATAATAGAAAAGAAAAGAATATGAAAGAAAAAAGAATACGAAAGAAAAGAAAGCTAACAAAATGCTGCTACAAATAAAATTCACTAACTACCACGACTTGGAATAAGAAAGAACTATTGGGATCAAGAAATTGTGCAAAACTAGGTACTAATTAGTGAATGAAGACTCATTACCTGAAATTAGTTTTCAGTCGTCAGACAGACCTTATGATGAAACAGAATAGACAACATTGATAGAAAGAAGTAGAGAGACAAAAATAATATTCAGACCAATTCAGACATCAGATTTAAAACATCAATTTAAAAAGTGAACTTGCAATGATTTTCTGAATTTATAAATGTAAATAAATATAAATAATAAAATAACCATACCGATGAGTTTAGCAATTGACTGTCTTTTCACTAGTTTCGGTTCGCCGGAAGATTCGCCCACAGAAGCTGGCGCTGACTCGAGTTTCATATTCCTCTCGCTCAAGTAAGAATTAGTCGAATCTCCTCGTGTATAAGGTCTAGTTTGCTTCTTCTTATCTTCGCTGCCACCGCAAAATGACTCCGCAATCTGAAACAGCTGTATTCCAAACTTGCTGGACTCGCGACGCAGCATTTTCTTGTTAGCAAATTCTGCTAACGATTGACGTCTTTCACCGTTAGGGTTGAGTTTCAGTCTAGCTCTTTCCTCCTCTTTTACTTTGAGAACGTCCAAAACAGCATTTAACACCAGAATGATGAGAAAAACCGTTATTCCTATCACTGATATTGTATTGCTATCAGCGCTTATCCGTTCTGGTTTTATTTTTTCCTCTGGTATTTTCTCCGTCAATGCATCAAGGATACTACACGTTCCAATAGACAGTGGAGTGACTTTCTTTACCTTGTTTATTGATTTTACGGCGTGATTTCTCGCGATGGCTTCAGGCAAATTGTCCACTTTGATTTTTTTATCTTGTGCAACTGTTGTCTCGACATTTTTCTTCGTAAACCACACCTGCACACTGTACAGGCAGTATATGATCGCGAAGAATATAAAAAGCAGGATCTTACGTTCGTTCATGTTTACATCACAAAAGCACTGGTTTGTTTTGACATGGAACCGCGCGTGCGTGATGCTATTCCTGGAAGATATTGTTAACGGCTCCCAATCTTCTAATGCTGTCGATGATTTGATTGGTATTTTCGGGTAAGATATACTGGCGGTTTTTTTATGAATTTACGCAGTTTTTATCGGCGAATCGCGTTTGCTCGCGGTTGTGTTGGCCCGTTTTGTGCGGGATTAGGCTTTTCTGCGCATGCGTGACCCGGCGCTCGAGAGGGTCGAATTCAATTGTTTTTACTCAGTATTGTGCGCCTCTCTTCATAATTGATAAGAAGGTTGTTGTGAAGGCACGCTTACTTACAACTTTAGTTCTTAGAAAACAAAGTTTATTTTAGTTCTTATGTCCTGAAATGAGAAAACTTTGTATGAGACACAAGTATTATCTACTTTTGGATATTATTTTATCGATACCATAGCGATGCATCGTCAAGTGCAGCCACTCAGAGATAACACTATTTTATTAAATGTTACCAGATAGGTCGTTTTATCGGTAATATTTCATTTTCAATTGCGTCATAGTACCTGATGTGATAGTAAATTCAAATGCTGCTTATTTGAATTTTTTCAGAAGGTATATGCTGGCACCTATGTATATGCTGGCATGTTTGAAAAACCTGGGTTTACGACTGAAAAACTAGCTTCTACCCGCTGCTTTGTACGCGTTTTTTCCGGGTTAAAAAGTAGCCGATGTCAATTTAAGTCAAGAACTACATCTGTGCAAAATTTCAACCCGATCCGTTCAAAAATTTTGGCGTGTAGAGGTAACAAATAACACTCAAACATCTAAACATCCAAACTTTCGCATTTATCCATGTAGGAATTACAATGATGTTGGATTACCACTTACCAGCCTGTTTAAATTCACTGACACCAAGTTTTTAACTTATCAAACCCGTTTAGTTCAAATGAAAAAATAATATCACATTTCACTTCTCGCACACGCGAATTACAAATGGATACAATTATGCATAGTGAGTCTTAACGCCAAAATCCAACGATGGATTTTGAGTTACGCATAGTGAGTCTATCCAATCTGTGAACTGAGTGAATCACCTGTCTCTAAGATTTACTTACAAAAATTATAAAACTTGCAGGTAGACAAACATTTGTATGTATGTTGTCATTGATGGAGATATATCTAGGACATTATTTCTACACCGAGAGAAAAGTGGCAGTCCATACAACCTACTTAATATTATAAATGTCAAAGTTTGTATGGATGGATGTATGGATATTTGTTACTCTTTCACGCAAAAACCACTGAATTGAATGGGCTGAAATTTGGGACCTGGAATAACATGAAGGCTACTTTTTAGCCCGATAAAACGCGGGCGAAGTCGCGGGCAGGAGCTAGTTGGTTAAACCAATAACCAAAAAACGTTACGATAAACTGTTACTGTAGAAAATATCCGCTATACAATAACACTTACTATGTAGGTATCACTCACCAAAACAAACACGTAAAGGTCGCGAGCTTTACAAGCTTATGGATGGATGGCCCGGCCCATCCATTCATACGGGTCCATCCATCTATAAACTATCTGATAGGTGCGTAGTAAATGTACGTAATCCTTATGCGAATGGAAAAGTTATCACTGATTTGGATGGAGGTCAAGAGTGAAAAAAAGTGTAGGTCCAAAATGAATATTGCGTGTTCTTAAGTAATAAATAAAACAAAATAAATTAATTATTAAATTGGTATTATTTGAGGAATAAATGATTATTACTTGAGTAATAATTTAAATTTACCATATTTTATGTTAAAAATTAACCACAAAATAATTAAAAATTAATAGTCCACAAAATATGAACTTTTTCTATCGAATCACCAAAGAATTCATAAATAAATAGTTCCGACATCAGATTCTGATTCAAGAAAATACCGTTATCGAACAAAGCACGTAGCAAACAGATGCTCCAGTAATCGTTATTCTGCACCGAAACTGTTTATTTATTCGCGACCCGGTATTTGTATTGCATTTCCCAGCCACCCGTGCAATTGCAGCCATAATTGCTGGGACGTGTATCTACGTTGTACTCGGGGATGCTTAGATAATACTTGGTACAAACTGGCCACATTGCTGGCAACAAGGTGGCAGCCCATGTACCAATGTTCTCTGAGCGCAGCGCGCTTTAGTACACACTCCCCGCAATTGTCTAGTCACTGGCAGTGTCAGTGGCAGTCGGTGGCATGGCAACCGAATGTGCCAAGGGAGCCGATAGTATTGAGATGAATTCTAATGATTCGTGCGATTCAGCGCGGAAAAGTATGGTAATTACGAGTATCATCATAATATTTCATACGTACAAAGTTTATTAAAAATGATTTAAGTTTAGTATAGTTTATTTATTAAAAATAGTTTATAATTAATATAACTTAAATTATTTAATATAAATAGATTTAAATTAATGTATTTTATTATTACTATTACATTAAATTTTAAAATCTCACATCTCAAGCTGCTGTTCAGATAGGCAAGTTACTGAAAATCCTTTCAAGTAAGTAGTCGCCACATCGCCATGCGCCATGCCATGCCACTGTGGCCTGTCTGCGCCCTTCCTTATAATCTGATACCTACCTTATGGCGAAAAGGGGAAAGTTTCCCACAACAACTAGTCCTACTTTTGAGTCAGGTGGAGTGAAGGGATGACTGATAATTAATTTTACCCATATTATAAAATAAAGTTCGGTTTTGGTTCGGCAATTTTGATCTCGTCCTCGTACAAAAGGTTTCGTTTGATATCGGATCCAACGTCCAGTGGGATATGAAAAAGTAAATGAGCTGGTATACCTAAGTACTTTAATGTCTTGTGTGTTTTACTAGCTGCTGCTCGCGCTTTCGCCCACGTTTATTGGGATAAAAAATAGCCTATATGTTATTCCAGGTCCCTAGCTATACCCATACCAAATTTCAGCCTAATCGGTTCAGTAGTTTTTGCGTGAAAGAGTAACAAATATCCATACATCCATACAAACTTTGACATTTATAATATTAGTATGATTTATTTTTGCGCTGAACGCTGAACTATCTACCTATGTATATCTTAGCTACAACTTTCTGAGCTGAACCACGGTAATTTTATGTGTCTATTGGGCTGGCCACACACTCGACGAGTGGTACGGGGAGTAGCGAGGAAAAAAGGCCGACGTCGTGTGGCCACTGGCCACGTTACTCGTCATGCCGCATGTCCTGCTCATTCGTCCTGCCCATTGCTCCCGATTTTGTCGGTTTTTTGAGCGCGAGTCAAAGGACCGGCAATAGAAGCGCGAGTGGCAGCGCGAGTGGCTGGCCACATACTCACGCAGCGCATACTTTTTATAGCACAGGCAGCGTCGTGATTAATTGCGCGATTAATCGCCCGAGTAGAACAGTGTGTGGTGTGGACAGTGAGGCAGCGCGAGGAGCATGGCGATGAGCAGCGCGAGGAGCATAGCGTGGCAGGCCTATATAGCAGAACGCATCCAGAGAGAGATACACTGACACATTTGTCAAACATAGTCAAAATAACCGTCAGCAGAATTCAGTCGTTTCAATCCTTCAGCGTAATATTATAATTCCAAAAAGTGTTCAGAGAGCAGTGATTTTGCCTTCTGAGCCACATATACATAGGTACCTACTAAGTTCCAAAATGTTGGGAGGAAAATACGAGTGCTGGGATCGACTTTCACTTAGCTAAGCTGAAAAACCTGAGAGGAGCGAGGGAAGTTAAGCGCTTTTCAAGCCTACCCTATCAATCATTCATGTCACAAACACTACAGCGAAAATATTTACCTGGCGACCTAGTAATTTTTTTTCTATTGTTTATTCTTGTTATGGAACAACAATAGGTAGGTTATTAGAGAGCTAGAAATTGGTAGAAATGAATCTGTGATATCCTCCTAGCCAAATTGACTCCAAAAACTACTATTACCATTTTCATTGATTTTCCTAATTATTTTTCATAACAGATTTTTAATAATGATATTACTTAGTTTTTCTATGTGTTTTTAAAATTTACTTGTTTGAGTTTATCGTGTAGGTAACTACTCAGGAATTTTAGTTTTCCACACACAATGTATTTTATAACTAAGTTATAAGAGCACTTCCTACTATCATAAATAGTTTCTATTTTATTAGTATATATTGAAGATAAGGTATTTATTAGGTTTATTTCGTCATTATTATTTTAGGTTATGTATGTTTATTATAATTATATGTATTGTATGACGCTAAGCTACTATTAGTTATTGTTAGTTTATCTATTGTTCGATTTATTTTATCTTTGTACACTTCCTCTACCTGTTCGATCGCCTCTCCTATAACTCTAAGGTTTGCTGGAAGAAAACTCTTTTCAGGGTTAAGCTCGCCTATGTACATAATATATACCTTACACATACTTTTTAGATAAGTTGATAAAATGAATTATTGTGTACAATAAAGAATTAAAGAATAAAGAATTTATTTTAATGGAATAAATAAATGGAAATTAAATGAATCTTCGGCCTCGGTGACCATTCCCAACGGTGACTAGCCAGGTGCACAGGAAAAAATATTGGGGCCTAGTGTATGGGCAAACACAGGTGCGTTATTTATTCCCTCACTCTCATAATCTGATGATATTGCAGAGCACCACGGCCGGGGAGAAGTCAGGCGCAGGACCAACGGCTTAAGAGTGTGCCATAAGCAATTTAGTGTTAGAAATCGTTATTTATCTCAGAATCTGTGGAAGCTACTACCTTCAAATTTAGGGAAATGATACTTTGAACTTTTATCTTGGATTATGTGTTTTAAAAACACGATTGGTGAAAATTTTCTCGATAAAATATTATTTTGAAGAATACATGCTTTGCACAAATTTTGCTATTTATCTCAGGAACAGCACATTTTATTGGTTGGGTTTTTGTTTTGTCAAGAAAGCTTGACGGCTTTCTTGAGTTATGTCTTTTAATTTTTCGATTGGTTGTTTATTTAACTTGATTGTTCTTTGTCAATAAAATTTTAACTTGTAATTAGATAAAAACTCATTTTTTGCGCTTCCGCCTTTCCAAAAACGTATACTCTGTCCCGCTCCTATGAACGCAACATCCTATTGCTATCCTTTACAAATTTACCCGACTCAGGAATTGAACCCGGGTCCGCATTATCAGCGGTTGAACAAGCGAACGTCAGGCGCAGGACCAACGAGGCTGACTAAAAGAATCTGTGATTGTTGGTTTTTCGAAGTTCTTTATTTATCATAAAATTTTTACATAACGTAGCACAGTGTTCAAAATGACCAAAATAAATTAGCTATGCGGTTTATTCAGTCAGGCATTAATCGATCAACGAATGCATTTTAATGCAAGAGTAGAACACCCAAGCCGTGGGGTCGCGGCCTACGAATATCGACCCCTCCAACTCAACCCGTGGATGTCGTAAAAGCCGACTAAGGGAACCTATATACCAGAGGAAGGGCAGCAGCTTCCTTCTGAGTATTTTTAAACACCAAAACTGCGATCACCAATCCGCCTGCCAAGCGTGGTGATTATGGCAAATCCCCCCCTACATGGGAGACCACCCACTCCATGGACCGACGACATCGTAGCGGTCGCAAGGAGTCGTTGGATAGAGGCGGCTCAGGACCGCTATTCGTGGCGTCGTATGGGGGAGGCCTATGTCCAGCAGTGGACGTGTATGGGCTGATGATGAGAACACCCACGTGTCTATGTCAAATACTTTTTTTTATAAAAATCACTTTGGGTGACTTTGAGAATTTTTTATAATAAATTCTGTAAACGTAACTGTCCATGATATTTTTTTAAATTAAATATGCTTTGATAAAGGGTCTTTAGCCACATCTTCTACAGTTTTTAATTTTGAAAAATCAACTCTGGATACCGAGTATTTTTTTTTTTCAGATTTTCGTTTTAATTATTTTTCTCCCTAAAAACTCAAAAGTGCGACTTGTGACTAGCACAGAAATATGGCTCCTAACAAGGCCTAGCACTGGTAAAAATACCACGTTGCAATATCGCGGCCTTTGGGAAAAGCGGTCTTGACCCGCCTGAGCTGTGAGTTTAATTATAGTCCTTGAAATCTTTTCCATTTAATTCTATTCCAATAAACAATTCCAATTTTATTCCACTTTGCGTGACGGGTAAAACTATTTCTATCTAGCAATCGAATTTGCGAAGTTTGCAACGGAATTTTCTAATTTAGAATTATTTTGCTTCAACCTAGAAAAGATAGAATCAAACTCTGATGCCTTGATTTGTTATATTTTTTCGTTAAAGTTTTTTATACTATGAAAGCTGCTTTCAGAGACATATATAGGGATTATTGGGGTCTTCTTTTTGACTTGGGTACACGTCTGGTCACGGTTTAATAGCGCTCGGTGAAAATGGCGGGGGTTCTGCGCAGGTGTAAAACGGTAGTAAAAATATTAAAATCGACTTCTGTTCGCTTCAAGGTCAGCGCTATTAAACCGTGACGCGACCTATACCTTCGTTTCATCTCAATTCTTACCCTCCTTTATTGTAAAGATAGAGGTATTGACCCCAAAAAAAAAACAAATTTGCCATTAGGATTAACAAACACATTACTTAATATTACTTATAGTAGTTACAGTTGTGTGATTTTACATAAGATTTGAAATAAGAACATTGTTACCCAATGTCCCCGCACTAGGCTAGGCCTGTTTCGCGGGAGACCGAGTGTACAGATGGATTTCCACTGATAGTAAGAGAGCGGTACACTAGATGGAACTGCTCTTGGCCAGCTCAACATTCTAGTAAAAGTTTGACAAGGTACCTTAGCTACCTTTATGTACAACATCAAGTCTTGTTCTCACAAAAACTGAAAACACAACCCAGTCAAAATTATATTTTAAAACATTTGCGCAAATCCTCTAAAAATCTAACGGACACTGCCCTCTGCCCAATTGGGACATAGACAGCTACAATCCAAAAAGATTTCTATTTCCCGCCTCGCCGCATCCGCTCCCGCATTAAAATATGCAACGGGTACATAAAATACAAGAACAGCTGGATCACTTGACATCACACCAATTGAGATTTTATCGAATTTTATTTCTGGTTTGAAGTTGAGTCATCATCATTCCACAAGGCACTTTCCACCAGGAGATATTGTGGTCAATCGAAGGAAAAGAATTACAGCCCGTGTGCGCCCTCTATTGGATATGAGACCTCTTTGATATGCAGCTCCTGCCAGTCTCTTGCGTCGAGTTGCATCCAGTGTTTCCCAGTAGTACTTTTGATCCATTGCTTGGGCAGGTGGACTGCCACTGGGTCTTTATGCAAGTCTTGGCTTGGCACTCAGTAATGTCTATTGTCTATCTTCCGTCATTCTTTCTAGCCAAGAGTTAGTTCTTGCTAGAATTGAGTTGGCTGTAAAGTAACCTGAAGTTTTTAGATCTTTCGTAACGTCAGACATACATGAAAAGCGCGTGCGAAGCCGCGGGCAGCAGCTTGTTGACAATATTTAATAATAGTTTTACTCCGCCACTATTTTGTAAAATTGACCTTGAGTGATTGAATATCGGGAGATATTCAATGCAGATTGGAAAGAATTTAACACCCAATTTTGTTGAATGCTCTGAGTATCGTGACTTAACCCTAAACCCCTGTACAACAAGTAGGTACCTACTTAGAGATATAGTTTAATGCAGGCGGATAAATATGCCTTAATTTATTTTTATTATTACTTGTTGGGAGGTATTAGGTATCTACTTATTAGAATAACAATGAAGTGACATAGCTAATAATCAATATTTGCTGTGGATAGTGTTATTTCGTACCGTGCAATCCGCAATGCTTAGTGATTTAGTGAGCAAGGTTCAACTGGCTTTAAGCGAAAAGTAGATTAAATCTTTGTCAGCGGTTTTAATATTAATAAGCTGAAGTTATTTTAAAAAATGGGTTCTCAGCGGTTTTCCGATGAGTTTTTAAAATAGATGGAAGGAAATGGTGGCAAAATTATGGGGCAGCGGCAGCTGTTGGTTGTGACAAATTGTCGTAGCTTGAACTACGCCGTGCGTGTATCATAAAGGTGCTACGCGCGTAGCCAAAACGAAGCGTTAGGAATAAAAGCACTTGAGCACTAGAGTAGTTTTCGTTGTAATAATCGACAACGAAAACTACTCAAGAATCTCAAATTATTTAATAGATAATAACCATGCATTGAAATAAGTAGGAAAACATGAATATTTCCCCCTCAGAATACAAATGGATTCTAGTTTTGAAAAAATATTATAATAAAGAAGGAAGTTAAGTAAGGTACCCCTGCAGTTTTTTGTATACCATAATATCGAGTATACCTACATAATACCTACCAGAGGAAGGGCAGCAGCTTCCTGCTGAGTATTTTTAAACACCAACACTGCGACCACCAATCCTCCTGCCAAGCGTGGTGATTATGGCAAATCCCCCCCTACATGGGAGACCATCCACTCGATGGACCGACAACATCGTAGCGGTCGCAGGGAGTCAATGGATGGAGGCGGCTCAGGACCGCTATTTGTGGCGTCGTACGGGGGAGGCCTATGTCCAGCAGTGGACGTATATGGGCTGATATGATGATGATGATGAATATCGAGTATATTGTAACGTAACATCATTCTTAGGTATGCACTATGCCTGTGTAAATTCTTATCCTTGCTTCATTCGCATTTTACAGGCACAAAAATCTATTCAACGATGGTAATAAGATTCTTATGTATCGTTTTCCAATAATTTATCTGAATAGGCAATTGCTGCAAGAGTTTTTTTCTCCCCCATTTGAATCTGAACGCGTTATAATGAGCCTCAATTGGACTCATAATATTCGACGGATCTCAATTTCAGACTTATTGAATTCGAACGGACGTGATTCTGCAAATGTTATTGAATTTCAGGCCTGATCAATCTGGGCCAGTTGCATTCAACGTTAAGTTTTAGTTGTAAGGTATATATTAAATAAGTCAAGTTATATTAAATAAGTTAAGTTTTAGTTGTAAGGTATTATATTAAAAATATTATAAATAAAATTATTACTAGGTAATAGAATCAAAATATCTACTGTACCTACGTACTTATTATCCACAAGTAGCATATACCTAGAAATAATTTACAATTGAAGCAGTTGAGTTATTATCTAAGTCATATAAAAATAATAATAAAAAAATGTTGGACAATCCACACAGCATCATCTAGCCCCAAGCAAAGCGGAGCTTGTGTTTATTGGTACTAACTAGATGACTGATATACCTACATATACTTAATAGAATACATAAATAGATACATATATTTTTTATTACTCGCACAAAATACCCAGAACCCCCGTTACAAATATTTGCAGACCGTACAAATCTTATATTTAAAAACCGTACAAATATATTTAAAACTTTAATAATACTTTTGAAACTATCATGGTTATTTAAAACACTAAAGTTAATAACGGGATATTTACCATGATTTGAGTTTTGAGTTCTCCAATACTGTTGTTCCGTGATCATGGCGCATATAACTGTGCCAAAATATTGGAGAACTCAAATCATGGTAAATATCCCTTTATTAACTTTAGTGTCGCACATATATTTGTCCCAAGGCGGGAATCGAACCCACAAATACACCAACCATAAAAAACATACTACTAAACATACAAAACATAAATTCAAAGAAATAAATATAATGACTGTACCATGTCAATATATTTATGAAAACTTATTGTACACTCATAGAAATATCGATCGATTCCCTAGAAATTGCGACATACATAATGTAAATACTAGAAATAAGAATAAACTCGCTTTGCCCAAAACTCGGCTGCACAAGATTAGTGTATCTTTTAAAGAGCAATGTATACGCTTCTACAACAAAACTCCGAGTGAGTTGCAAAAATTATCAATAAATAAATTCAAACAAACTATCAAACATATCCTTTGTAAAAAGGCTTATTACAAAATATCAGATTATCTAGAGGATAAAAATGCATGGGACGACTTTTGCTCCAACTCGAAAACTAACAACCTAACAAGGTAAAGGTTTCTTGTTCGCTTCTTTACTTTACCTTAAAAAGATTGAAGTGAACAAAAAATCAAAGTGATCACTTTATTTCCCTGTTTTACTTATGTAATTTTAATTTTGTGACGTGTCCAAGGGTCCTGTAAGGTCTAAAGGAAATAAAGCACTTTGATATTTGATATTTGATATTTGACAACCTCCTGCGTCGCAGGTGGTTTGACCGCCGCGCCACATCGGTCGTCGTCGTTATGTTATTTAACTATGAAGTCGGTGATCGCAGTCCTCCGCACAGAATACCTTTAGCTATAGGCTTTTTTAAAAACGAAACGAAATACGCAAACGTTTAAATTCTGGATACTTATAATATAGCGTGTTTTAAAAAAACGATAAACCGACTTCAAATTCCCTTACTTTTACATTTATTTTAAGTTTGCGGGATAAATACTAATCCCCTGGGGATAAAATATGTATTTTATGGGACCCCTTCGGGATCATTTTCTATACAATAGTGAAAACATGAATTTACAAAATCACTCCATAATTGGCGGAGATATCGTGTAACATACATACAAAAAAGGTCCTTTTGAAGTCGGTTAAAAATAGGTCTCCTGATCACGGAAAGTGTTGAGCAGCTGTGTTTGGCAAATCGTACAATAATTCGTTAGTATTTAGCTGAACATAATTTAGTAACCGAAGTAAATATAAATACATACATTAGTTAGGTACTGTTTCTGGTGAAGTCTGCCCTAGTCCTAGATAAGGGTGCACGTATATCCTACCCAACATATTCAATACTAACGGCCCCGACTTCGCACGGGTATTTTACAAAAATTTCAAGATAAGGAAATATAATAATATCCTATGTCACCCGGGGATAGTCATCATCATCATCAGCCCGTACACGTCCACTGCTGAACATAGGCCTCCTCCAAACGACGCCACGAATAGCGGTCCTGAGCCGCCTCCATCCAACGACTCCTTGCGACCGCCACGATGTCGTCGGTCCATCGAGTGGGAGGTTTTCCCACACTCCGTTTCGCATTGCATCGCGGTCGCCACTCGAGAACCTTTACTCCCCAGCGGTTATCGGTTCTACGAGCTATATGGCCTGCCCATCGCCATTTCAGCCTGCTGATTCTGAGAGCTATGTCGGTAACTTTGGTTCTTCTGGGGATAGTGTAGCTACCCAATAGTGAAAGAATTTTTCAAATCAGTTCAGTAGTTTCGGAGCCAACAAACAATGCAAACAAATAAACAAATATTTCCTCTTTATAATATTAGTACTTATGTATTGTAAGGCAAGGCTATCCGTTCCGCGCCTGTCAAAATTATGTTAGTTATTCGATTAAATTGCTAATTGCAATCTATAGGCAATGAATTGGGATTCCACTCGAACGAGTGAAAGGCATGTCAATCAAATTAGCTAATTCATGGTTTGGTTACCTATTCAACCTTGCGGGTTAAGGTCACTCACAAACAAAACAAATATTAGTTTTTTTTACCTAATGAATGATTATTAATTCTTTTATTGGGTATTAATTAACACAATATACCCTAAATTTAAATTTCTAGATAAATTAACGGGTTAGGTCGAGATGTAGGTACGAGTTACCTGTTATGTTATACCGATTCGTCAAATATTTAATAATTATTATTTGTAATGAAATACACACCTTGGATCAGCCTAATACATTCATTAGACAGTAATAGTAATTGCTTTTTTATTGACAACAATTACCTACTGAATTGGTAAACACCTACCAATATTCGTAGTATGAATATTTCATAATCATGCAAATTATGAATTATTTTATTGTGATTTAAGACACTACTTAATTTAAATTTTTAGAGAGTGGATTTATTAGACAGTAAGGCAGTAGGTAATCAACACTTTTTATCATTATTATAAGTAGGTACCGATATTCGTAGATAAAAAATAGGCTACATCATGAATTATTCCCATAATAAGGCCAAGGCTAGAGACTGCACATAAATTGTCTCACGGGGGTGTAATGCCGTATGCGATTTTTTTCTTTATAAATAATGTAGTAGGCACTCGATTTCAATGGTCATATTGAGAGCAAAGGTTGAAAATGAACCTATAAAAAAGATCCTCTCTCAAGATCTTCTGAATTTTAACTTTTGATGAATGTTTAAGGTCGGGGTCACTCGAATAGTAACCCGTTATCCTGTTTTATTGAGACTAGAATGCACTGCAAGGCAAAGCAGCTCTCCCCTCCTTCCATAAACTCTGAGAAACTGAATCAATTGTACAATTGAGTACCTTCACTTTTTTTGTATCATGGAAACCGCCTGCCTGCTTCTGTTTTTCCAGCCAATTATAATCTGGGTCTCTTCAAGACAAGCGTGAATATCGTCGGACACATCGTCACTTTCCATCAGGTGAAATTATGGTCAAACGAAGGTATAACGAGTATAAATAAAATTACATTTATTGTATCGCTTAAAAAATCACTCTACATAATTTTTAGCATTTTTAACTGGACATGCTTAAACTTTAAGGCGCATAGTAATGCAAAAAACTATTACAGAAGTATCTAAAAATAGTTTATACTAGGTATTATCAATTGGCGGTGAGAATTTTTGATAATTATTTTCCATAACGATAATACAAGAAAAACTAAAGAGTGGCGCTAGTGTCGCATTACTATGCGTCTTAATGAGAGAAAACAAGACAGAGCGGGCTCACTAAGTAGAGGAGTCCTATTTTAAGACTGTTGGGTGATCATACAATGATTATGATTAAGTAAGTAGACGCATGACTTCTAAAACATATAAAAAGAATGGTTTCTACCATAAAAACAATCAGTTTCACACCCTCACATCTAAGAAGCACCATGGAATGGAAGAAAAAGCAAACATAAATCAACAGACAAAGCAGGGACTTCCCCAAAAAGCCATTGTTTTCTCAGAATGTCATAGCCAAGCGAAAGTGACACAATACGGCTTTGTGTATCAAAATGTTTTTATGATCTTTATTTATAGGCGGTAACGTTGAAAGTTAATGTTTTCAGGCGTTTGTATGAATGCTATTTTTAGTGAGTGATTTATATTGGGAAATTAATTTAAAGAGCCATTATTCGCTGGCTTTTGTGTTGCAATTTTTTTAGGCGTTTCTGGTATTTTGTCTAAGAAAATAGACCTAGAGCCGGTATTTGCAGGGGCTAAAATATTATTTTTAACACTCCTTAGCAAATTATCTTGGATTTGTGACAGTTTCTGTCACATCTGACAGTAAGTGTCAATTTGAAACGCTGCAAAACACTTGCCTACGACGTTATGAGAAAAAAAGAATAGCTACACGTTAGATTGACTGTTCATATTTTCAACCGACTTCAAAGAGGACGTTCTCAATTCGACATGTACGTTTTTTTATGTTTTTCACGCGATATCTCCGCCATTAATGGACCGACTTTGAAAATTATGTCACTATTGTATAGAAAATGATCCGGAGGTAAAAGTAAAAAAAAAAATTAACATAAATATTATAAAATATTATCCCGCCAAACTTAAAAACCTCCTTCAAATTTCCTTACTTTTACTTTAAAAGTAAGGAAATTTGAAGGAGGTTTATTGTTTCTTAAAACACGCCAAATTATTAATTTGACATTGATACAGGGAGGAAGGACCATTTGACTTATTTGACCACGAGGAAATATAATTTTTCGTGGTCAAACCAGTTGGACTAAATAGTTCTGCCCTACTAATGCTGCAGGAACAATAAGTAGGGCAGAGTTTGACTAAGTGAAAGTATCGAAAAATAAAGGCAGCATTTTTGTAGTTGAAATCGAAAAAGTTTTCAAAGAAGTGGTAAAATATTTTACATCATAATGCTCGGCAAGAAGGTTTTACTAAGTAAGCAAAGAGGCTGTGTAAGATGGTATTCGCAACACAGTACATTTTTAAGGAATTCCATTTTCAAATCTCATTACGTCACACTTTGTTTGAATTGTAAAGACTTTACAGTTCAAGCTATGCAAAACTCCTTGGTGATACAATCTCTTTTCTTATAAAATGATAAGTAAACTTTTTACTGAAAAAAAAACTATGGAAATGGCGGCTTTTCATTTCATTTGATTTGTGCGACTGTAATAAATTAAAGTTAAAAGTTAAAACTGTAATAAACAAATTTAAAATGGTAGTTCAGTATGTCAAGTACTTCAACAGATGAAGAACTGGTCCGCACGCCTGATTTCTGTCATCTCGAAGCAGAAGATTTTGTTCAAAATCTTTTAATAAATAATTAATTTTTCTAATAAAAATTACATTTTGTCATACCTAAGTATATAAATGTTTTATTTGCCTCGCCATTATGATGTAAAGTAGAATGCTTACCTCGGTTGCAAGTAGCTATTACACCCTCGAACTATATTATCGGGTGCACTCGATCCATTAGCGCCCTTTGCTAGCGCTCGCAAGGGCGCTAAATTGAATTGAGTGCACCCTCGAACTATATTCACCCTCGCTTCGCTCGGGCGTCTAAATATCTCGGGTGCACTCAATCCAATTTAGTGCCCTTTGCGAGCTGCGCTTGCATTGGCGCCAAATTGGATCTTGTTCTGTAATAGCTCCCTTACTACCCTTGTGTAACAATCTACTATTGTGACCACATTGTATGACCTAGACTTCCTGTTATTGTTTGATAAGAACGATATCTTTAGGTTCCTAACTAAAGCTATGGGCGGCCCTAACTTTGGAAAAAAATAAGCAAATCTCAATTATTTCATAAAAATATCCTCAGTAGTACACATATGTACGTCCACTGCTGGATACATGTATCTCCCATACGACGCCACAGATAGCGCTCCTGAGCCACCTCCATCCATCGACTCCCTACGATACGAACGATGTCATCGGTCCATCGAGTGGATGGTCTCCCAACACTCCATTTCACGTTGCATCCAGGCCGTAATTCGAGAACCTTTACACCTCAGCGGTTATCAGTTTTGCGAGCTATATGGCCTGTCCACTTCCAGGTGCTTAGGTTCTCTTAGGCGGCTCTTAACACATCCACACGGGCTGAGTTGAACCGGTCGATTCTGTCGCGGCAAAATATGGACCATTTAATTAGTAGACAAATGATAGCCTATTAGATTATGCGACATTTTTAATTAATTTTATTTAGAGGTCGCCAAGTCAAACAATAAAACAAGTTCAACCAGATTCAGACATAATTTGGCATTCCTATACATTCAAAATAATTAGGTACCAAATTTTAATCATCTAGGTATCTATTGAGGTAGAAACCAGTCTAAGTGCATATTCCTTTTTGATGGTTTAGTATAGTTTGTACTTGCATAATTAATAAGGACTTTGTCGTTGGTTTCCCACCAATGTACAGGCGTCGATTCTGGCGTTAGTAATATAAACTAAATAAACGGGACTAAATAAGTTTGAAATAAAAACGAAGAGGACTTTTAAGTGATTTCTGTGGGTAACAGAATCGACACCAATACCTTAAAATTAAACACTTATCTTTATAAGCATTATGCAAAGTATACTATAAAATATACTAATCGTATATTTTAAGAACTCTGTCTGTACTTATAGAGAGGAAGATGTAATAGCACACACGAATACTTATAACATTTAAAAACGATTGCAAATAACTTTCATGAATTAATAAATAAATAATTAAACGTACCTTATTCTATAATTTCATTAATTTGTAACTTTCATCATCATCATCACCCCATACACGTCCACTGCTGGACATAGGCCTCCCCCGTACGACCTCACAAATAGCGGTCCTGAGCCGCCTCCATCCATCGACTCCCTGCAACCGCTAAGATGTCGTCGCTCCATCGAGTGGATGGTCTCCCATGTAGGGGGGATTTGCCATAATCACCACGCTTGGCAGGCGGATTGGTGATCGCAGTGTTGGTGTTGAAAAATACTTAGAAAGAAGCTGCTGCTCTTCCTCTGGTAGGTTCCCTTAGTCGGCTCTTACGACATCCACGGGTAGCTTATTGCATAGCCTAATCCTATCGTAAGAGAAGAGCGTCAAGGTGACCAGCTTACACAAAGATTCACTTTGCGAGGCCAAAGGTCAAATTGTTTGCTAGACGTGCTTTAGACAACGTTTTGTAAAAAATAGATGTACCTGACTTGGGAGGTGAGGTGATCCATGATTGCTCTCTTTTTGATAATGCTTATTTTGTTTGAAGTGTAAAAATACAAAGGGCGACATATTTCTCTATGTCTTCACTGTTTTTGTTTATTGTTTGCGTTTTTATAATGTTTTTTTACGTCGAGATTCTTATTTACTCATTATTTTGATTAATGTGATTGGTAGGTTTCACTAAATAATAACGCTGGAAGAATACCCACGGCATCATCATCTAGCAACAAAGTCAGACTTTGGTGTTGGGTGAGCCCTGAGCTCGGAATCAATGCTTCTCAATGTCAAATATTTTGTTCCATCTTGAAGATACATTATACTGTACATTAAAAAAATAAACAAGAAACTACTCTGTAAAGTAAAAAGTAAAAGTAAATATTTATTGCAATAACATGTGGAAAAGATGGTACATAAAAAAATTCACAACAATGTTATTTACCCTTTATGGACACACAATTATTTGTTTTACGTGCATTAATGATAAAAATACTTTGAATATTTTAGAAAATTAAATCAATTAATGTTAATAAATAGACATAAGTCATATATAGTTACATAAGTCAATTTAATATAATATATGTACCTATATATTATATAAAATTCTTATCGTTCATAAAATTTTTTAATAACTTTATAATCTGTTTTGTCAGATAGAATGGTCTTTAGCTTTCTCTGAAACATCGCAGTAGGCAATTCTCTTATTGAGAGCGGGATTTTGGTATACATATATTGTTGGTACCATTATTGCAAAGAAACTTATTCGCAGCAAATTTTTTTTACAGCTACGGATGCAAATTTTTACTCGGTCTCGTCTTTTGCGTTGTACTGCATCAGATTGCCGGTAAAACAAATTCGGATTGTGTCTGACAACCTGTTTCTAAAATATATAGCGAAGGGAGAGTCAGTATATTGTACTTTTTGAAAAGGGGTTTACAAGAATCCGTCACTTTCATACGAAACATAGCTCTGATACATCTTTTTTTGGATTTTTTATACTTTGTCGACGTCAGTAGAGTTCCCCCAAAATATTAAACCGTACCTGATGTTTGAGGCAACCAGGCCGTGATACGCGATAAGAGCTTCTTCAGAAACAGTTTATGTAGAACATAAACGAGACTACCTGCCATTTTAACTTTTTTACGAGAAACCAATATAATTATGTATAATATTTAAATTTAACCAGTATCTGGCGGGGCAATGCAGCCAGCGTCTTGGGGACGCTTCCGACTGGTATTGATATGGAACAGTCGAGCGACCGGTAGATTATTTGCGAAAATCTGCAGTTGGCTCAATTGTTTCAATTGTAAATATTAGTTTTAATTAGTTTCTATTATTTGATTATAATTTATAACTTTATAATTTATATTTTAATTTTACCTTACCTCACCTATCTATTTTTTTATATAAAATATACACCTATATTTATATAAAATATACACCTATAATATATAATTTATTCATGTTTAGTTGGTATGTAATTAATCTTCAGTCTATTTGACGATTCTGGTATGTGGCCATGACTGATTGAACTTCACTATCTAAATTCAAATATCAACTTGCGAAGTATTTTTGTACAACGCCTTTGTCCTATTGTTTTCAATACACCTAATGTCGTTATTAGAAATAAAACCTCGCCTACGTTTATAGCTTTTGTTTAGGTATTTTTTTATGAGGAAAGGTCACAAAAAAAAAATCAATGAAATCAGTTCGTGTTTTTGTACGTAAATAATTTTGTACCTTAGTGTGTAGGTATGATGTTTGATATTTTTTTTATGTGGATCTATATATAATTTATTATCAATGAAAATTACAATTAATTATAAACTAACTGATGCCCGCGCCTTCGCCCGCGTTTTATCGGGATAAAAAATAGCTTATTATGTTATTCCAGGTCCCAAACTATACCCATACCAAATTTCAGCCTATTCCGTTCAGTAGTATTTGCGTGAAAACTACTGAACAAATATCCATACATCCACACATCTTTACAAACTTTGACATTTATAATATTATATACACATATATATATGTTTAAAGTAGGAAAACAAATTAGAACTCATAGTTGAGCTGACTGCAGACTGTTGCAAGAAAAAGATAATAAGTTTAAACATACCTACTACAAGATTTGGGGGTATCCGGGGATAGTAAAAAAAACTTTAATATGTAACTCTAACTTAAACCTTAATAATTCAATCATTAATCAATCATATCAGCCCATACACGTCCACTGCTGGACATAGGTCTCCCCCATACGACGCCACAAATAGCGGTCCTGAGGCGCCTCCATCCATCGACTCCCTGCGGTCCATCGCGTGGATGGTCTCCCATGTAGGGGGGATTTGCCATAATCACCACGCTTGGCAGGCGGATTGGTGATCGCAGTGTTGGTGTTGAAAAATATTCAGAAGAAACTGCTGCCCTTCCTCTGGTAGGTTCCCTTAGTCGGCTCTTACGACATCCACGGGTTGAGTTGGAGGGGTCGATATTCCTACGCCGCGGCCCTACCGGCCGCGGGCCGATTTATAATTATTATTATTAGTAAGAAATCGTCATCCAAGTAATTGCTTACCTAACTCGAGGACACAATATATATATATAAAATGCTACTTATTTTAAGTATCCTCAAGTAATAATCAAAACCTACAAAACTATATACCAAACCACAATGTCAGGCTCAATGCAGCTGTTTAGAAAAAAGTTGACCTTTTTAGTAGAAGTATATCTATGATATCACTATTTTATACCCATAGGCATCTATAAAAGAACTTGATGTCTTGGAGCATCATTAGATTCAAAGTGCAGTTCGTATACGCAAGACAGTATGGTAAGTCAGCAATTGAAATTTGCAAATCGTTTAAAAAGCATTGTAAAAAAATTACGAAACTATACATGCGAAGTGATATTTAAAGCTTATGAAGTGGATTTTTTTTGACCAGGATAAAGTGGGTAAAGTGAAAGTGTTATGAAATTACGATAATTTTGAAATCATGAGTTCAGAGGTTTTGCGGTCATTTATTTGTATTGAAGTAATTATTTTGCAATCCTAATGCTTACAGTGTGAGAGGTCTTAAATATTTCAATGAGGGGCTAGGTATTAGGAGCCCTGTTAGGGCGCCATGCAACTTGGGAGGTAGGGAGCATGATTTATGTTGAAACTAGATTTTTTTGTAGCTTTGCCCACGTTCGAAGTCAACTTTTTTATATTTTGGACCTGAAATAACACACAGGCTTCTTTATATCCGAAAAAAGCACGTTGTAAACTGACAGTTGAACCTAAAACTCTTCAGGGTGGTACTCTGAAAGATACCAGGGGTCAATTCTGCGTATCACGTGATACTTTATCGAGTGATACTCATTATCATGGGATAAAAATATCATGTGATTAATATCGAGTCCCGCCAAAAACTCCATTCGCGTGCGACTTATCGAGCAACTCATCAAAGAAAAACCCTCGATAAATATAGAATTACAGATTTTGAGAATACGCTTGTTTATCACTCGATATTTCGGTAGCTCTTGCCGTATTTATCGAGTAGATATATTGCCAGAATTGCCCTACAGATCGGTCGATCACCAGTTGCGCTCGTTTTACTGACCTACCTATAAAATGTATGAAAACCTCTGTAAAACCGTCAATTAAAATTTATAATCATCCTACTATCTTTTTGATGAACATCACCTCAAAAATAAGAAAAATTTGTAACCAACTTATAAACTATAGCCCATTTCACAATAGCAATAAATCCATGGAGGTTCACTGTTTCTTTGTTTCACTCTTAATGAATTGACATAAGATAGGACTGTAATTACCACAGCCACCGCTCACAATGTAGCCTACCTTTAAAGCTCTTAATACCTAATCAGTAATCACACTAATTCCTAGAAATTAAGCTATTATTTATATAAAACCTATTGGATAGTTACTTGGCTGACTCGCTAATAACATTCCTTTTCAAACCTCTGTGGTTTACTTATTATTATAAGTTTCCAATGTTACATTATTTATATAAGTTGGTAAATAAATAAATTAAATAGAATTAATTCGGAACAAATAAATATAAAAAAGTTTATCGGGTGTAGGGTGCGATATCCATTTAGGCAATTTATATCACGTAAAATAGTATATCTTTATGATATATCTATATCACGTAAATATAGACGTATTCTCTGATGAAATGAAGCAAAGGAGAATTTTTCTGTAACGGATCATAGGTGAAATGGACAATGGGAAGAATATTAATATTGCTTTCTGCCCGCAGAAATCTTTCATCGTAGCACTCTGCCTGTTCGCGGTGGCGGCCGCCGATGACAGGACTGCTCAAATCCTCCGCAACGACTTCCAGCAATCTCCCGAAGGAAACTTCAACTACGCCTTTGAGAACGACAACGATATCTCTGCACAGGCTGCCGGGGTTGTGAAGCAATTTTCCAAGGTAGGATTTGTGGGTATATGGATGGATGGATGGATAAATGTATGTTTGTTTCTTCTTCATGCCAAAACTACTGAATTGATCGGGCTGATTTTTTGCTCCGATGGGGCTCTAGACTGGAATAATACATAGGCTACATGTAAACCCATAAATCAGTTCTCTTGGGATAGAAATAACCTTTAAAAGTTTTTACTCCTCAGCACACATAACAGCTGAACGCACCTGTCCCAAGGTTTGCCAAAATCCAGTAGAGGTCTTGGCATTGGCATATTTTAAAAGAATAACGATATACCGGCTTCAAATTTTTGAACCTGAGGCGGCTCAGGACCGCTATTCGTGGCGTGCGTCGTTTGTGGGAGGCCTATGTTTAGCAGTGGACGTGTACGGGCTGATGAAGCTAGGAATTTACGATTAATATTTTAGAAAAACAAACAAAATGAAAAGTATACAAATTAAATCTAAATACAACTAAGGCTATGTTTAAGGTACTTTAAGAACTATCACTTCTCAAACTTCTTACTAGCATTGGTACTTCCCCTAGCTGCTTGGTAAACCACCTTCAACGGGTCTATGATACTGACATACGCTGTGAACGCCAGCTTAGAGATCTGAAGACCTATTTTCTATTTCAGGATGAGATCGCCTTGGAAGTGTCAGGCACGAACCAGTACAAATCTCCCGAGGGTGAGATCATCCAGACCACCTATATAGCCAACGAGAATGGATACCAACCCCAGGTAAGCACCCTATATAATAGAAGGTATCTTGTAGAGTAAAGAGAATATGGTAGATTACAGGGAACATAAAGGCTTAGGACAAACCCAACCGAACGCACCGAGAAAGCCGAAGCAAAGGCTTAAGACAAACCCAGCCAAACGCGCCGAGAAAGCCGAAGCAAACTAAATTTTCTTCGTTGTATAAAATCGTAAGATTTGGTCGCAGTTGCATTTTTCGCTGTCAGAAAATCTTGTTGATTTAAACGAAATTAAAACAAATATTAAATGGTTGGGAATTTATTCCCTTGAAACCCTGTGCACTTACATGATTAGGTATCCCATTTAAAGGCATGTTCAGTAATCTGGGCTGGTCGATGACATAGGGTCACATAACAAACCTATAACACTTTCCAGGGTGGTAAATCTATATATCTACATTCATATTATAAAAATGAACCCCTATTACTCCTGGTTCGGCTGTAACTTGAGAACGGCTTTAGCGATTTCATTCATTTTTTGGTTAATTTTTCGTATGGTACTAACATTAAAATAAAAAAAAAACAAGAAAATAGCGCAGAATCTTTAAATATCTGTCAGTTGTTTGACAGTGAATGACAGGACAATGTAATTCACTGTCAAACAACTGACAAATAATATAATTTGGTGTGTAAAAAAAAAACGATAAACCGACTTTCTGAACCTACCTCTTGCTTACACCCCCCATTGCCGTGGAAACTGTTTGTTAACAGTCATTGTGATCATTTGATTGTTTTTAAAAACCTAATACTGGACTTCTGGATAAATATATCCCTGGGGATAACATTTCTATGGGTAAACCTCGGAATTTTCTATACAATAGTGAAAGAATTTTCAAAATCGGTCCATAGTTGGCTAAATATCGCGTAACACACATGTAAAAGAACATACAGTCGAATTGCCAATTGAAGTCGGCTAAAAATAAAATAATAATATTAAGCAATTCACACAGCACTATCTCGCTAACCTAAACTTATGTTATGGGGTACTAGATAACTGGTATACATAAAATAATACACAAAATATATATTTTTACTATACTTCATTATGTAGAGTCATCTAATACCCATAACACAAGTTCTGCTTAGCTTGGGGCTAGATGGTGTTGTGTGCATTGTCCAATATTTATTATTTATTATAAGAGTACATCCAGAACACAAGGAACAAATAACGCCTGTAGAACAAGACGTTATGTCATCGTAAGACGTATGTCAAAAATCTCAAAATCATCATCATATTATCAGCCCATACACGTCCACAGCTGGACATAGGCCTCCCTCATACGACGCGACAAATATCAATCTCAAAATAGACTTATGAAAAATAAATAAGCGTCTTTCCCTGTGCGTGATGCAAATGAAATTTACTTATTTTGATTTACGTTGAAGATTTTTTCTGATTCTGTGCTTTGTGACTATTTAAAAATAATACAGTTTTGTTTACCAACGTTTATAGACTTTTTATGCTTCCAAAATAGTTCAGTATTGTTTAAAAAAGATGAAAAACTCATATTTTCGCTTAATAACCGTTTTCTGACGCGAATAAACTATTTTATACTCATTCAAATTGTATTCTTTCCAAAAAACGTTAAAAAACTTAGCAATAACTATAACACAATAGCAGGAAACGGTTTTTCGTCGATACTGTTAAGTGCTATTTTGACTTAGGGCTGCTTTAATGTAGGGCAGCAAAATATCTTCAGAACGTACAAACATTTATCCTGATGCGGGAATCGAACCCGCAACCTCCTGAGGCGCAGGCGGACCTTCCCCCCCTGAGGCACAGAGTTCGTTAATGTCCAAATGACACGGACGCTTCTATCATAAGATTAAAGTCACCAAATTCTTTTCAATTGCGGAAGCCAAAAACGGCTTCGGCCTTCTTAGTCACGAAAGATTTGAGACTAAGAAAGTCCAGTTTTTCACCACTTTCTTCTGTTGCAGGGTGCCCATCTCCCCACCCCACCCCCGACTCAGCCAATCCCCGACTACATTGTCCGTTCTCTGGAGTACATCGCGGCCCACCCGTACGTCGAGCCGAAGAAACTGTGAAGAACTCGCTGATGATGTGATAAGGCTTTAATTTTTGTTGATTTTTAGTTTAACTTTCGATAGGAATAAACAACGTGTACCTAAAGTGTTGTAATTGTTTTATCTTTTATCGATTATAGCGATAAGCAATTATGTGACTGAAAATGTATGTACAAAAATGCTTTTTATTATGCCGTGCAGTAGCGGAGTATTTATGTGCTAAGTCCTTTACCCTGTTTTACGATAATGCTAAGGTACCATTGGTTTCATATGCTTATTTATCAATATTGCTTTACAACGACTATCTTCCCAATTGAATCTAATGACATTTACCTATAGTCGGCTAAGCCGGTTTTTAGAAGGTCAGTTAATAAGTCAAGGGCACGGGTGGATCATTATATTTTTATGCTTGAATGGCCTGCAGCTTCGGGCAGTGCCATTAGTGTTACTTCGTACAGTTAAGTTTAATAACTAGCTTTAGCCCGCGACTTCTCTAAAGTTTTCCCTGGGTAAAAGCGATGAGCCCGGATGTTATTCAAGGTATTTTTTATATAAGTATGTATTTTACTGAAAATGGTAACTACCAAAAGGGTTTGGCTACCACCTCACATAAAAAAGCGAAGATGTGGCCTAAGATACGAGTAGAGCACGCTTTTCCAGAAGGAAATTATAGCTATACTCGGAATTTTAAGACTCTGAGATTTAACTGTATCGGGAAAACAGACGCATGAAATTCGTTCCACTCTTTGGCGGTACTCCTAACGACAACCGTTTTGTTCGGCATTGTGGTATGTCGACAAAGTTCTTCAACCCTATTTATGCAAGAGTCCAACGCATTGAACAGTTTTGGCGTTAATACCAAAGGCGCTCATTGCCCACTCTGCGGTGCGACCCGAGAGGGTGCGAACACGCACAGCGATCAAACACAGTGCACACATTAAGTACACCTTAACCCTTATTCTGACCGGTGTAACACCGTGATATTGTAACTTGTTAACAGCGAGGATTCGTGCAGTCAGTACGGGGAAAGAAGACGCTTGCGACAAGCAACGAGACGGATTTTAGCACACGGTGGAACGTGGAATGTATGGGTTATCTCCAATTCGTACACTTGACCCTTAAAAACATAATTTTGGGATTTCATACATTGATTGTCAGTTTGTACACTAAGGAGTGTACAAACTGTGTGTGCAAATTTCAACCTTAAAGAAGGCTTTAAGGTTGAAATTTGCACAGAAAAATAAACATGCTCGCTGCGAATGGTATAATATATCATTCGCAGCGAGACGTAGGGGAAAGTGGGGGAACACGAACACCTAAGGTAAAACTTAAATAAAACAGTGGAATTTGATCACAGAGTTTCTTTATTTTTTAATCATAAAGTTTACTTATTTGTCTAACGAATTCACTAATTAAAATTTATATTTTTAATAAATTGAAATCATAATAAAAAAAATACAAAACCCTAAGTGTTCGGCTTTACCCGACATTAGTTGGGTAAACACGAACATCAAGTTGGGTAATTACGTACTAACATTAATAACGACAATGATCACATTTATACTTTTCATCTTTTTTTACTTAAATAAAGATTAAAAGAAAAAAAAGATTATAAGATTTTATTCTTTATTTAATTAAATAAAGATTCATCATCATCATCATCATCAGCCCATACACGTCCACTGCTGGACATAGGCCTCCCCCGTACGACGCCACAAATAGCGGTCCTTAGCCGCCTCCATCCATCGCCTCCCTGCGACCGCTACGATGTCGTCGGTCCATCGAGTGGATGGTCTCCCATGTAGGGGGGATTTGCCATAATCACCACGCTTGGCAGGCTGATTGGTGATCGTAGTGTTGGTGTTTAAAAATACTCAGACGGAAGCTGCTGCTCTTCCTCTGGTAGGTTCCCTTAGTCGGCTCTTACGACATCCACGGGTTGAGTTGGAGGGGTCGATATTCGTACGCCGCGGCCCCACGGCCCAAATAAAGATTAAAAGATTATTATTTTGAACCTTACTGAGACCTCGCTATCTCGTATATGTTGAGACAAATCAATCGATACCTTACTTGTTGAAGTAGCAGTTTTGGCGCTACGTGAGAACAACTGAATAGGCTAAATACATACATAGGGTGCGAAACTCATAACCCTCCTCCGTTCGTAGATAGGTAAAAATGGAGGGGCAAATGTCGAACGTTCGAAATTGCCCGACATGGAGTGTTCGCCTTTACCCAGCTGGATCGAAAACAATAAAGAGAAAAAAATATATGTAGTTATATTTCTTTGCTGATTGTGTCATTGTCATTCAGCTGATTAATATCTGAGTATTTCACCATGTAAAAGTTAAATTACTATTGTAAATAGAAGTAAAACAACACCAACTAGAGTTTACCAAAAAAAATTACATCAAAAACATGCAAAATATTGAAAAATCCCTACCTTGACAAGTACGTGCGTCCGTGTCTTCTATATTGTTGACTGGCACTAGTGGTGGCGTGATTTCTGAAATGGCGGCAAGTAAAATCTTTTTTAACACATTAGAACCATTGAATTCGAGATTACCCCGCGTTCGTGTTTCCCCCACTCTCCCCTAATATTATTCCTTGTCGTAACACCGTTCTATTGGCACCTCATGTGGGTACTCATGAGGTGCCAATAACTATTGCGTTCATGTCTGAGACCGATGGAAGTAGTCTTACTGAAATGTAGAGGTAGGTAAGTACCTACGACTGGTTCGATCACGATTGAGTTACAGGTCTTCTAACTCGTCCAATTAGATCGTCATCTCAACAGTAAAAGGGTCAAATTAGCCAAACAGGTTCCTCAGCATAGTCTATGTATTTGCAAGTTAGACTACATAATTATGATAAACTTATTGAAACACGTCATCGGAGTTGGTTCTGATAAAGCCTTTGAGATTCCCCACACGTGTAGAAAACATACATCTGACATCACGGATCGCCTCCTAAGTTAATAATTAGCATGAATTAGGTAGGTACGTCCCTATTTTCGAACGCGATTTTGGACCAAACCGTGCATTGACTAATTTGCAGATATAGCTAGCGCAGTACTGCAGTGGACGGTATAAATTTTGGACCAGCAGTGGTTAAAATTCTGTTGTAAATGATAAATATACGTAACAGTAGTATAACGTAGAAAATTAAGGATTTTCTACGAAGATCTCTATGTACAATTTGGGCAAATGTAGTCATTTAGGGGTCAAAGTGTAGGTAAGTCTTGTCAGAGCCTATTACGATACACTTTTTTATAAATAAGTACTCTTGGGTCACCGCTACGCCGCTCTGCACTGAGGTCATACTGACTGTGCGTCGTGGGCACTGATAGTGTTAATGGATGATAATGCTGTAAGCATGATGTAACGTGACGCGATCACAAAAAAACCTTTCGTCATAAAAGGTTATGTGAAAACCAAAGCCGATCTGAATATTCATCCATCTATGAGGATCCGTAAAAGGTCACTTGTCGTAACAAGATCAGGATAATTTTATTATGTTTTTATTTTTCCCAAAACTATGATTATGCAAAGCATCGTAGAGTTAATTTAGGTACCTGTCTAATAAACTTAGGCAGGAGCTTTTTCGTTTACATGGTGAAGTACATATTTGTTAGAAATACAATATAATTTCTTAACTTTTTTCCATTACCTATTCTGTTTTCTTTTTACTTGATATACTATAATAATAATAATATATGCCTTTTATTTCAAATTAAATATTTACAAGTTTTACATACTATTAACAAATTTTTTTATAGTTACTTATACACATTTTTAGATTAATGTTAAATACACCAGAGTATAATTACAATCTAGCCATAGAATTAGCTAATGGCTAATTTAGTTTTAACTTATTTTTATAAGAACTTATTACTAAGAACGTGTTAATTGGCACTTTTTTTTTGTTGTCTCTATATACGTACTTAAGGGGAAGACACATGGTCCGTGTGTTCTTTAGGATAGCACTTATGCACATACACTATAAGTATCATCAACATCAACATTACACATTACACTGACTCAAAAGGTTTTGTTCTTTGTAGCCTTCTCATTATGTCCGTGTTGTCGAGAAGCTGGATCGCCTCGACGACGTTCACATGATGATGCAGCCTATGTTCGTGAGCCACTGCGTATTTTTGTATGACTATGGCGATGAATATCGTCATTTCTTACGTACCAAGGAGCATTAACAATTGACCTGAGTACTTTGTTCTGGAATCTTTGTATGATTGCTACGTTTGTCTTTTTGGTCAGCCACAGAGCTATATACCATAAGTCCAGATTGGCATGAGGACTTGTTTATATAATAGGAGTTTATTGTGTACTGCTAAAGTAAAATTTCTTCCAATCAGCCAGTACATCTGTTTGTAGCGAATTTCTAGCTCCTCTTTTTTCTTCTTGAGAAAAATTATTGAAATCAGTAAATTATTGAAGCGACATCATATGACTCGAGAAAAGCTTTTCTCGACGTTGAAGCCAGAAAAAAGAATTCTAGTTCGTTTCATGCCCGCATACGTCGTCACGTAGAGCAACGTATAGTCAAATGTTGATAACCACTGATGATGATGATGATCTTTACGTAGGTAGATTGTATCCTCATTGCAACTACTGTCTGGTCAAAAAATCAGTGTTGCCACCAGTCGAAATGAAAAAGCCTCGAACCTAGCGCGGTGTGAAAGAAATGAAACGCACAGGCGTTACAAAAGTCACTACTTGTAATTTGCGTCTAAACTAGTTATTCGGTTACATGCGTAATAGCGTGTAGCTAGTTACTGTAACTAGTGACGTGAAATAAGACCCACCCCTAAACAGACCGATCCAGGTGAACTAACCCTCTTACTCATGATAGACAATCAATATTTTAAAATTTTAGCTCAATCAAACATAAGTACATAAAATATGTTCTATAAAATTCATTTTCGAAAGTTCCAAAACGGTTTTTACGTTCCTTTTCCTTTATTTTATGTGACCTTTTTGAAGTTTTTTTTGATTTGAACTATAAGATTTGAAATTTAATTTAATTGTTTTGAATTGAACTTTAATTCTTTTGAATTGAACTTTAATTCTTTTGAATTGAACATTAATTCTTTCGAATTGAATGTGAAATTTTACTTTTACGTTATTTCTGTTTTAGAATTTAGTTGTTAAAAACTAACTTGATACGATTATTCTGTAATCTGTACTTGATTAATAAATAGGGTTACAAAATAATAGTCCAGCGTAACATAACGAACATAATTTATTTCTAAGGCAGTCAGTTACTAAAGCTGGTTGATTCATTGTTTACTGTTGGTTTTGTTTCGGGGCGTGGGTCCGGATGTATTCGATTGACCGGAGGATGTAGTCCGGGATAGCTGGGCCCACGGGAAGGTGAGCACCCTGTGAAGTAAATAAAATAAAATTAGATTTTAAAATCTACTAGATACTGTAGATAGATAGATACATAACTCTTTATTGCACCGCATAGAAACAAAACTCAATATAGTAGGAAATGTTGCAAAAACGCTTATGTTATGCTTATATTATGGACATGTTTTTCCTCAATTATGCTACGGGGTAATTTTTTGGGGAAACTCAGTTAATGTGCAATCAGTATTTATAATGCATAAGAGCTATCTATAATTTAGAAAGTGTCTTTGCGCGATATCTATAAAGAAAATGATATCCTTACTTTAACTGGTATTTATATTCTAGATATCTGTTTATTTGTTAAGAATAATTCAACTTTTTTAATAGTAAATTTAATCGAGTAGAAAAAATCTTATGTATTCCCCAAATAAATAATACTATGTTTTATAAAAGTACCTGTATATCCGCTATTAAAATATTTAATAACATACCACTAGAAATAAAGCAACTTAATGGAGATATGATCAAAACTAGATTGAGAAAATGGCTTGTTTATAGCGTACACTATAACTTAAAGGAGTTTCTTGATAACTAGGTAATAATTATTAATCGTGGGGAAAATAAAATGAGAGGCATTCGCTGTAGGAATAGATACTCGTACCTACCTGTACAATATCTATTATTTTTTTGTTAAAATATTGTATGTCCGAAACGGATAAAATTGTTGTTACCAATTTAAGATTCCTATGGATATTTTACACAATTTTACAATAAATATTTTCTTATTCTTATTCTAAGGATAGAGTTGGAGGGGCTGATTCTAACGTTTGACCACCACCTCCATTTGTATGGAGATTTTTCCAGATTATATGGAGTGTGGAGACTTGAGAGTAACCGTGACCCTATAACATTTTAAGAACTTTCTAACGTTGTAATACATACATTAAAATGTCTACTTATTTATTACCTTAGGCTGGAATCCGTTTTCATCGGCGACGTAGGTCAGCTCAATGGGGCCCTCGGGAGAGTTGTACTTGAAGGCGCCGTTGACAGAGATGGAGGGGTATTCCTGAAAAATAATACAAGTATATCAGTCATCTAGTAAAGTACCCAAAAATAGATGATACTGTGTGGATTGTCCAGTATTATTTATTTTATTTTTATTTATTTCATAGTCATCATCATCATATCAGCCCATACACGTTCACTGCTGGACATAGGCCTCCCCCATACGACGCCACAATTAGAGGTCCTGAGCCGCCTCCATCCATCTACTCCCTGCAACCGCTACGATGTCGTCGGTCCATCGAGTGGATGGTCACCCAACACTATAATACTTTTTATTTATTTACTACACCCCAAAGTATGAAAACTATAGATACATCTTTCAAGCAATCATGGAAAAACGATTGACAAGTTGTATCAGTAGAAAAAATAAATAATTAGAAACTTAGGTTAACGTTTTATTAACCTGCAATCAGAAAATTCCTATGGGGAGGGCCTTAGAACCGGTACTTGGCTATTGATTTTTAGGTTTTCGTTGTTGGTGACAATATTCTTTTTTAAATTGAATACCCTATTTATAGTATAGCTAGGAATATCCTATTAAATAGGTCTCCAAACAGGAAATCTGTTAGGAGCGTTCGATTCAACATTGGACGGGAATACATTTTTTTTTGCGTTATACAAAAATAAAAACAGCGGAAAAGGAATTTTCTGCAGTTCTTAAATCTACATATTTTCATGACACCATGTTGTTACAAACTTGATTCAATGATACTTTTGGACCAGTTGGGAATATGTTGTTTTTACCACTGAATGGAAGTTCGATTTAGCATGGGCTCAGAGTTTATTGCTTACAATGGTCGCCTAACCACTTTTCTGCTGGTTAAATAACTTGTAGAACCCAGAAAAACAAAATGATAGTTTTTTTTTAATTATGCGCTTTTCATATCACTTTCCACCTCAACTTTTCAACTTACGTTGTTTACGCTCTTCAGGCTGCCCTGCTCCTGAGCGTAAATGCCATTGCCGGTTTCATAGCTATACTGGTAAGAGTTGTCCGGGTTGATCTCATAGTCGGCCTTCAGGATGGGAGCTTGGGACTCCAGGTGGGAGACATCAGCGGCGGCGCAAGCCAGGGCCACGGCGAGGATCACTAGGAATTTCTGGAACGAAGAATACAATTCGATATACAGAGGCGATTGGTGCATCGATTGCCAAAATAAAATGGGAGATGGAAGAGGGGGTTTTCTATCTTCTCAACCCCCTAAAAAAATTCACGGAACTTCTCAATTTTGGCCATGTTATATTATTACTATTAATGTCATCATGATTATCTGTTTTTTGAAAGTAGTCAAAATTATATGTATTTGTGAAAAAGGGTTATTTTTACAAAATATACTTTCAAAAAATCACAAGATTGAGATTGATTTAAAAAATTAATGAGTAGTATTTGTAGTTTAGCTAAGTTAAAATAAATTTACCATTATGTATAGGTATCTTCACACTCCAGGCGGAATATGGTAAAAAAATTGATTGACTAACTTTTATAGCTTACCTAAGCTAGTTAATAAAATTATTAACTGGCCTAACCAGATTTATTTCTCAAACTTGACGGTGTTTGGAATTAAAGTTATAGATAAGTGGTGAAGAAAATAATAAGTAATTTGATATTCCGCTCACTTGCGTTACTACGAAGTCTTTGTTGCCACTGACAGACTGGTTATAAGTCGCGTAGATAAATATGTCAAAATGTCAGCTTCTCTCATGCTGTGCCGCTTAGATCATCTTGGATCCAATATGATCCAAGCGGAACAGCAACAAAGACGCGGTAATATTAAGTCACAATTATTTATCTATGCGACTTATCGTTTAAGAGCCAGTAATACCTGAAATAGCTTAGCATCAGCAATCATATCTTCCACAATACTGAAGCATTTACATTGGGATTTATGTATGCACATATGTTATAGTTCAAGATTGATGCTAGAACACTAGTGTTTCGAAAACAAGATTGTATGAAATTTACTCGGTAGAAAAAAAAATCCAAAGTTCGCTGTAAGCGTACAATAAATCTTTGCTATTAAATAAATACTACTTTCATACTACTTACTTTCAAATAAGGCTTACTTTACGCTTTATTGATACTTTTTACAGTAAACAAAAAGAATATGAAGCAGACGATGACTGTTTTATATATTCAAAATGTATATTATTATTACCGTAAAAAAACAAAAACATGAGTTTTGCGCTTACGACTTTGCTCTGTCCCGCTCTTGTGAACGCGAAATCCTATGCCTATCCTTCTTACACAATGGCGTCGTATGGTAGGCCCTTAAAAGAAACGGGTGACATGACGGATAGATCCAGTCTAATTCACTGAAGGACACTGCTGCGAAAGCGCAGTGAAACACATTTTACTGCAGTGAAAAATAAAACGTGTTTCGCTAACCATAAAACTACCTTTTATCTAAGGTTCGACTCGTTCGAGCTTCGGCAAATAGAGATAAAAAAATATTTACATAAAATACCTACCTATAGTTACCCTACCCGTTCTGTATGGATGTGTTAATTACAACAATAACTACTACCTATAGAAATAAGGTCGATTACCTATGAAACCTTTTAAACTATCATGGTCAACTTTGATTAACACTAACATCATTTGCAAAATAATTTACTGATTTAATTTAATTTTATGATTTGAGTTTTGAGATTTCGAATATTTCAGCACAGTTTCATGCGCCATGATAACGGAATAACTGAAGCCACAGTTACAAATTAGTTTTATTGGCAAACATACCGATCTACCCTCATATTTAGGGAAGGGAAAAAGGAACATTTATCGTATAACCTTACTGTCCGCCTGTTGGTCTGTCCGTCTATTAACCTCTTTTTTACCCGACTCTCAACGGAGAAAAGTTATGAGGTTGGCACCGTATGTACATATGTATGTATGTAGCCCATTTCTTTGTTCCCCGTAGCACTGAAACTACTACTTCAATTTCAACAAATGAGGTATTTATTGATTCATCTCAATAAATACCTCATTTGTTGAAATGAGGTATTTATTGATACCCCGATGGTTATATACATATATGTTGTGCGACAAAATTGAGGTTCTAACGCGATAGTGTGGTTTAAGTAAGGTTTGAAAATTCCAATATTAGTAAATATGCTCGTGTGGGGCATCGTTGTGAAGGGTTTCATTCTTACATTACAAAATATGTGTCATCAGATAAAATTGGGGTTCTAACGAGATAGTGTAGTGTAAGTAGGGTTCGAAAGTTCTAACGTTAGTATATATGCTTATGCTTTGTGGAGGATTTTGTTAGTGCATTACAAAACCTGTGTCGATCGATCAAATTGGGGGTCTAGCGAGATAGCAGGGTCTAAGTAAGGTTCAGAAGTTTCAACGTTTCAACGTTAGTAAATATGCTCGTGTGGGGCATCGTCGTGAAGATTTTCGTACGTGCATTATAAAATATGTGTCTTCAGATAAAATTAAGGATCTAACGACATGGCGGGGTTTACGAGAGGTTCGAAAATTCCAACTTTAGTAAATATGCTCGTATTGGGCATCGTTGTGAAGGATTTCGTTTGTGCATTACAAAACATGTGTCGTCACGTCAGATGAAATAGGGGGTCTAACGAGAAATCAGGATCTAATAAGGAGTTACATCGAACTTCTCATCTTCTGTTTCTATCACCGAAGTGCTCTATGAACTTTACCATTAGACATCTACATGTGTAGAAATGTTGTGAGTGCAAAAAACGGCAAATTACCAGTTGGATGATCCGGCCTTGAATCTTAATAGATTCCTGGGTCTACGTTCACCTACTCGGATGGCATAAATTTTAGTAAATACCTGGCTAATAATATCCGATTATTTGGATGCGGTCACAGAAAAGCTCACAGAAAGGATGATTTTTAGTTTTACCTACGACTGAAGTTATAAAAATAGCATTCGGTAAAAGTTTTGATAAATATTGTGCATGTTAACCAAAACACTTTAATTTGGAAAAAGAGGACTAAATTTTTACGTTCATTATACCTGGAAAATATAACTATTAAAAATATACTTCGGTTTATTACGATGATTTTTAAATCAATACTTATATCAAATCAATAAATCAATAATTATCCAGAAACCATTTCTGAAATTACAAGCTTGTTAGCAATAATTTGGTGTTTCTTAGATTTATAAATGTTCACCCATAACCAGTAGCCATAATCATCGTCTATGTATAATCTTTGATGGATGAAGTAATGGCAAATCTTTAAAAGGAAAAAGTCGTTCACATTTGAATTCAGGACACGCGCTATATAAAGGCGGTCTGAAGAATTTTGTATCATTGTCAGTTTCCTGTACAAACAAACTAGCAAAATGGTACATCTCTTCTTTTAAATTAAAATATTTGTATAATAAGTGTTTTCTCTATGTGAAAGTGGCATTAACTATTGTTTTAGTGTCGAGGTGTCAAATAAGATTTTGTTTTAAAAAAACAACTTGATCGTAGATTTATCACAAGAATTGTTTCATTATGTTTGTTCGTATAAAATCTTAGTCCATGAAAAAATCTGGATTTATGTATATTTATGAAAATATGAACGTGGTTGACGTGTAGCTTTAATATTTTACAAATATTTTCAGTGAGTTTAAAACGCTTTATAAGCGATTTTAAAAACTATCGCGACTTTTGCATTTCACTGCACAAATAAAAAACAACTTCAACTAAAACAAACACAAAATGTTTAAATGCCTTAATGAGTTGTTTTACAAGAATGAAAAAGCCCTCTTTACCTTAAAACTAGCGTCCCCGTGAGTAGCTACTCTTGGCTAAAAATCTACTTCATCCAATTGATAACCTAGCTAGTCCTAGATGTCATATCCAAATAAACACGCCACTTCAATATGGCGGCCCATTAGATCAAACAGCCTACCTATAATACCTCTATGGGTGGCCCAGTGTAAAAAAGCGTCATCTTTTCAGTTTATTCGAACAATTTTTGGCCAAAAAAAAACATGATTTTTGCGCTTACGACGCTCTGCTCTGTCCCGCTCCTATGTACGCGAAATCCTATGCCTCTCCTTTTCACAAAATGGCGTCTTATTTTAGGCCTTTAAGAAAATGCCTCATTTAGTGGAACCCCAAACGGAATGTAATTTACCTGTCTCCTTTGCAGAAATTCCTCGTAGTCCTTTCAATCGCCGTGGCGTGCGTGGCCGCTGATGTGTCCCACTTGGAGTCCCAGGCGCCGATAGTCAGGTCTGACTACCAGATCGACCCTGAAGGTGACTTCAACTTCGTGTACGAGACTGCCAACGGCATTACCGCCCAGGCTCAGGGCTCTGTCAAGAACGTAGCCAGCGTAAGTTGAACTAATGGATCTCTGTTTTTGACCTACTCGTGTGGGTCTGAAAATACTAGGAGTGGCCGCATTCGGCCTTATTTGCGGCTGGCGACGGTTGTTACCTCTCGCTTATTATTTCTAGTTTGATTGAGTCTTGGTAAAGGAGTAGCGAAGTCAATATTCTTAGCCATAGGGGTATTTCTTTCAAGTGTTAATAACGCCTATTCGGGGCACACTTATATAGAAAGACGGGTTAAAAGTCGCTCGAATAAACTCGAATCAGCTGGAAAAACATGTGGGGAAGTGAGTTTTTCAATATGATTTATAAAGGTAGGTAGTTTGATAGAAGATATTTTTGTAATTGATAATCGATTGATAAAGAAATTTTAGCTTAGGAATTTCAGCAACGACTTTCAATACCTATGCCATCAACCAATCGACTAATGATTGTAAATACAAGTACAATTTCAAGGTTTTAATTAATATTTTACGACATTCCAAATGTCTCGGTAAAGGAAGAGAAGCATAAATATTTATGATCGAATAAAAGGTTCATTGAGAACAGGTTTAAATCACTTTTTTGCTACGTGGTTTTAGTCATAAAAATATAATTTATTCAATAAAATAAAATATAATATCATAACTAAATTCAATAATAATTCGTACAAATCAGGAAATTCAGTCGAATAATCTTAAATTTTACTTGGTAAAATTTACAAGTACATCTTTACAATGACGCTAGTTAATTAAAATGAATAGGTTTTTGTTAACAATAGTCAGCATGCTGTTATATTCCCTTCTAGCTGACCCGACAGACGTTGTCCTTTCATTAAATTCAAAGAACTGACAATTATTTCAAACGTGCTTAGCAAAGAGAATATAACGCTGGGGCTAAAGTAAAATAAAAAAGTTTATAATAAAGGTAGTCGTGAAGTTTCCTTAAATTTTTTAAGGTCCTGCGCAATTTCCTTATATTTGTTTTTAATTCTAGGACCTTCAAAGAGAAAACATAAAAAAAAGATGAAAAAATAAAACTGTTCTCAAGTTATAGTCGTTCCAGGAGAAATAGGGGTTCATTTTATATATTGAGATATATAAATAATGTCTTCTTTCGAATGTTCTAAAATAACCAACAATGCGCGTTTAAATCTTTTGTTCTACATATTGACTAAACGTTAGCTTAATTCGTTACCTTTATTTTATACAATAGATTAAGTAAAACCAACCTGTTGTGCCGACCCCACCTAAGTGGGAAAATAGGATAATAATGATTGTTGAGCACGTATTAATAAAATTCGTTTTCCCAGGAATACCCCGCCGTTGAGATCCAGGGTGGCTACAAATACACCGCCCCTGATGGAACCCCTGTCGAGGTAACCTACGTCGCCAACGAGAACGGCTACCAGCCCGCTGTAAGTATTTGTCAGCAGTGAGAGGGTTATACTAATAAATGTTTATTTCAGAAGGTCTTAACCATAGATGTAACTCTGCTGTCATAGCAGAGAGATTAACCTTCGAATATTCAAACATTTCTCACATCACACGGTCTCATATGCCAAAATTTTGTCAGATTTTCATTGAAAACAGTTAACTTTTTCGAGAACTGCTCAGTAAGTAGCGTTTGAATATTCGGGCGAGAGACACTCAACTGTATGCATGTGAAAAGGCACTATACATATGTTTAGGTACCTCTCAGTCCAATAATATGCTGAGCGAACCAGAGAACTTATTCATAAGGCCGTGATTAATAGAAAACTTTAAAAAATCCCTACTAGGTCCTCCATTTTTCGTTAAATATGAGGGCGATTGCCTACAAAATATAGTTAATCACTATTATAACTATTATAAGAGACCAGGCTAGTATTTTGATTGATTCCTCATTCATCAAAATTGCTTTAGCCATCAAACATCTAAAATCTAAACTTTCGCACTAAACTAATATCATAAAGACGAAAGTTTGTATGTAGTATGTATGTTTGTTACTCCAAGATGCTCAGCTCAAACGTCAGTACGGATTTGGTGAATTTTGATACCAAAATAGCTATCCTGGACTGACATACTCTTGTTCCTGCAAAGTGCAGTGATCCCGTGATATAATAAAATAAGCCAAATACAAGCCACTCACCGCGGGTAACAACTTGGGGGGTAGCTAACTTATAAATAATATTCGAAACTGTGATTGTTTCACAATCAATTTTCTTTTTTTTAGAGCCCCCTTCTGCCTACCCCCCACCCCATCCCTGAGGCGATCGCCAGGAGCTTGGCCTACATTGCTGCCCACCCCCCAGCGGCTGAGTACTCTAAGACCAACGTCAAGCCTTCCTACGTCCCTACCAGTCTTCTGGGTTAAACGAGACTAACGCGCCAACTTTGTACAAACTGCCATAATATATTTTTAGTCAATAAAAAGTTGTTTTGAAACACTACTGCCCTTGCCATCAGCATGCTACGTCCACTGCTGGACATAGGCCTCCCCAAAGGATCTCCACAAGAACCGATTTGGCGGGGCCGCATCCAGCGATTTCCCACGACCGTCACTAAGTCGTCGGTCCATCGCGTTGGAGGCTACCCACACTGCGCCTTCCGGTACGTGGTCGCCTGTTATATTTAGAGGAGTTGCCATAATAGCCACGCTTGGTCGGTGTATATCCTATAACAAAAAGTAGTTATGTATATATATGTATATATATATATATATATACATAACTACTACAGTACTAATAGCTTTAGCGTATTTGGGCTTATTTTCACGTAGGCTAGCTTAGCGCCTTTCTGAAAATTAGATCCAACACAAAAAAATATAAGAAGAAAACCGAATCTACGTTTATTCCCGTGACTTCTACAAATTTCTAAACGACAATCCAATTTTGACTAACAATAAGTACATTATCACATTTCTAGAACATACATGTATGTCAGGTATGTCGAAAAATCTCAAAAGCTAGTTTTTGCATATTTGAATCGGCATCATTTTACCGCGTGTGGCCATGACACTCATATCAAAACTGGCGACTCCCTACATCCTTCATTGTGAATGAATGGGTGCAAGTTCATACCACGAACATTAAATTTATTTTTGTTTGTATATCTACTTGCGATTTGCGTCTTTCTATTTCATTATTCTAAAATAGTTCAGTATTGTTTAAAAAAGGGGAAAAACTCATATTTTCACTTAATAATCGTTTATTGACGCGAACAAACTATTTAATACCTATTAAAATTGGATTTTTTACATGAAAAGTTCAAAACTACATTAACAATAGCTGGAATCAGTTTTACGTCGGTCAGAAAAAAAATATTTTGACTTAATGCTTTCTCGTTCTAGGGATGCGTTATATCCGGGTCTGCCCTGTATGTTATCCAGCTAGTTTAGTTTATGAAGGTGGGTATGTAAGGGTAATGATAAGAGATTTAAACAAAAAAAATAATGCTTTATTATTGTTGGCTTTTGATGCTTTATATTATTGAGGACTATTACCAACGAAGCAGAAAATAAACTCGCAATATGTCAGAGAAAGATGGAAAGGAGCATATTAAGCATAAAACAATCAGATTAAACAACAAATTCTTTCATAAGAGACCAAACAAAACTGCACGACATTACATCTAGAATAACATCGTTAAAGTGGAAGTGGGCAGGACATGTAAGCAGAATGGACGACACAAAATGGACAAAAAAGGTGATCGAGTGGATACCATGACGGATCAAGAGAAGTAGAGGACGACCACAGAAACTTTGGGAAGACTTGTTTAAAAAAGAATCGTACCAGAATGGATGAGACAAGCCAGAGACAGAAAAGCATGGAGGGATATGGGGGAGGTCTACGCCAAACAGGCGACTTCTACTAAAATGTGACATATATTTTATTCTTACTATTAATTCGATGAAATAATATACTAATAATATATAATATACCTATAAGGTAACTGACATTTTATTGTAATATTTAGTAGTAGAATAAATGGCTTTTTTTTTATTAATTATTTTATTATGATGCTTTATACGGATCTTTTTATTGTGTGCTCGTACATACACCCCACCGCCTTCCATTCACTATGCATAATCAAAGTAATATATACAATTTTATTTAAAAACCAATTAATCGATATTTAAATATACAACAATAATATGCACTGACTTCATCAATCTAATTTTACATGCTTTTATTTATCTTGCAATGTATATATGTTTTTTCGGGTGAAATCAACTGCAACTCAATTTTAGACCAGTTATCTTCAACCGATTGAGCTGAAATTTGGCATATGTTCGGTGACTATCGTCATCGACATCAAGCTGGTCTGATGATGGAAACCGAAGGCGGCCATAGGAACTTCTAAACGAAATGACTTAACCACGTCTAGTTTGGGTTCGTTGGATTTGTCTTCCCAATCACTTTGGTTCTGGTCCTTGTAAGTATTCAAAAGTTTTTTAACATATTAAAAAATATTATACACACCATGGTGTCCCACCCATCGTATAGCTGTACCTACGAAGAAGGCGCGGTTTAGTTATTGTTTACAACTAGGTTAGGTACTTACCCAAGTAACATTTTATTTGGGCCTAGATTGTAAAAAATGCCTAAATGCTTTGCTATCTGGTCCTATTTACATAGTACTTAAAAATGTCTTAAAATGTGTTAATAAGTCTTAAAACCAATTGTTTATTATTACAAACTTGGAGCTAATGACAAGAATTTAAATTAACGTTATTTTGACTTGCATTTCAAGAGCTCATAGTCCTAGGATCTTATAGTTGTCATAGACTCCTGATTAAGTCTGGAAAAGCTAGCATTATGCTAAAGTGAGGTCTAAAAGTTAAATTTTAACTCGGATAGAACCATAAAGCTATGTGTTAATCGCTTATTAGAAATTTCTAAAACCTTCCTTAAGACTTTAAGCTGTATTAGAGTTGTCAAGGCAAATAAATTAGGACTGCGAGGTGAAAATCCAAAGATTAGTTTTTTTACGATCTGAAGGCATAGTTAAATTCCCACAAGAATGTATAAAAAATTTGGAGGTATCCTCAAAAAATTACAGTCGTTTTTGCAATTCAAAGCACCACTATCTTGCAAGATCAATAGACACAGGCTTATATAAAAAAACGGAGTTGTAAACGTAAAATGCGTCTTTTTTTTAACGAATAATTAGTACATTAGTAGGTTTGCTTTTTATTGTTTACAAGCTGTAACTTGCGGTTTGCGTAACCTGCGTTAAATTTGAATTTCACATTTCTAGGTACAGTTTTTATAACAGATTCTGTGATTTGTATTTTTTGTTTAGCCATTTCTTCTTTTATTTTCTCCAATAGGTATCCTATGTCAAAGCTCATTATAAGGGAGTTTTCCTATTGCTGGCAATACTCAGATTGGAACGTCTCTTTTATCTGACAGTACTTTGACGATTGTGACAGATTCTAGTATAGCAAAACTCTGGTTTCCCTTCAAAAAAGTGGCAAACCAGACACATATTGCCAATAACAAAGAAGTCAGGTCAAGTACAGCACGTTGCCGCGTCGTTTTAAATGAATTTCTGGTTGGGTTATATCAATGTCAAGTTATTTATGAATGTCAATGTCGTGAATGTCAGAATGTCAGGTCAAGTGTGAAAATCCTAACCCCAACATTCCGAAAGATTTTTCTGCTAATTATTAGGTTTCTGTTCCTACTTCCTAGATATGTACATAGATGTGTTGTTAATATCTGCAATAACACCTTGAATAATCTTGATGCAGTTTTCAGTGATTGCAAAGTGATTTACATGGTTTGAAATTTTTTTATTTACGGAACGACGTAAACACAATGTGTAAATTTCGACGCAACAAACTATACACCCCTGTTTGATGTTTTACCAGGATAAAAATAATATGCCTATGTTACTCTGCATCCTTTCAACTAATTCTTATGTCAAAAATCAAGTCGATTGGTGGCTTAGTTAAGACGTGAAAGAAGGACAAATAAACAATCACACTTTCGCATTTATAATATTATTAGGAATTAGTTAGGATTAAGTAGGTAGAGTGGTGACTGGAAAATACTAATAAGGCCGTACTTCTGACATTCTTGTATCTCCCAAAAAAAACGGCTTTTTTATTTTCTTATAAGGTACCTACTTATTGGGTTTAAAAATACTTTGACATCAATAAATGTTTGGCTAAAACTGTCACTTGGTGACTTCTAGTACCACAACGACGATATGGAATTAAAAAACCATGAGTATTTTTATGGCTCTCGTATAAAATAAGGTGTTCTATGCACAATTCAACACTTATTCTTCTAGCCTAAATTCAGTTTTCATCGAAATCGGTTGTGGTTTTTAAATTTTTAGATATGAAGGTATTATTGGATTAATCTGAGCAGTTTTAAGATTTTTATCTGACTGTATAAAACAGCGTTTATCATTGTTGTCCGAAAAGTCATTGAAGAAAATATTAAAATGTGACAATTGGGTCAAAGTGTCCAAAGATTTTGTGTCCTAAATGTCGGCAAGCCCTCTTATCGGCGACTGTGGAAAACCGTGGGGTCGCAGATAATAAGAGCCCTTTTAAATATAAAAATATGTGATATTTTACCACTAGGTACATAACAGTCCTTTTTTCATCAAAACTAAACAAAACTTAAACATTCTTTAGAGTTTTATCTATAACTAAATGTACAGCCATAGCTTTTATCTACCTTCTTCTTTAAACTTCTCGCACTTTAATATGGTCGATTTCCATCTCACTATCAGAATCTCCCGATTCCGTCTCAGCGACATCCCAGAGATCTTCTTTGATCTTCTTCATAAGACATAGTCTGAAATTGAGAAAGAAAAGTCAGAAAAGAGCATCCTGTAGCTATTTGTTTAGCCTCTTGTCGAATCTTCGTCGCACGTTGAACGAACGTCCTTCTACTATCAAAACTTAAAACCAATGCTCAGCGGATGTTTACACGCACGACTAACAAGTCTTGAACTCTCTTACTCCTGGCGATAATCTTAAAGCTGCGAAAACAGCCTTGTCGTTATAAGTAGCTCCGCCAGATTACCTTTCTTTAGCTCTTATTTTGGCAAACATTAAGAGCTATTGCAGTTATGAAAAGGTTAATTTTAATCCTTATTAGTTATTTTACTAACGCCAGCCATGTTTTTTTCACTGCAAAATAAAAATCGGAACAAAAGGCGTTATTTTAATTCAATAAGGTAAAATTAAACAACGATAACTAAACGAACTAAAACTAAACTAAACGATTTAAATTTATATTTTTTTATATAAATGTAAGTTTTATTTCTAATGTGAGTTACCAATCACATAATTTAATAAATTTTTTTCATTTAAATATTTACAAACAACATGCGAAAGGCCCGTCTCGTATACACTATTATTCTAAACTTTCAGGACTAAGTGGCAATTGCATTATTTTTTAGATTTTCCCTGACTTCAGCAAGCTTCATACATACTTTCTATATCTTATGATGAACAGGAATCCTGCCATAATAAAAGAGTATTTTAAATCCGCGATTAGTGTTTTATGTTTAAAATAATCATACACAGAAACATTTTAAGACCCGAGACTCTGGTAGAAATTGTTTATGTCCATCTAAAAGGTTTCAAGTTGTCACAGATTTACATGCAAGACTAATTTAGGAATTAAAAGCTGCATTGCAAGGTTATACGAGTATTAACCTTAAATTAAGGTTGTGAAGGATTATATTTGGGTTCTGTGTAAGTAGTTCGAAAGGTTCTGGATTTGAGCTATAAGTTTTGCTGTAACTCTCAGAAAGGTTCTAAAACTTGGGCTCTTTTTGACTACTTCCTGCATCGCAGGCGAACCTTCGTCCGCCGCGCCACATCGGTTGCCAAAGATTCGTAGCTAATTTTATTACCTGGTGGCCGTTAAAATGGATGCTAACTGACTGCTGGGATGATAACAGTTTCATGACCGATCATTTCACATGTCTATCTCTGGCTCCTGCAGGCAGTGCATATGGCCAGGCGGTGGCGTGGCGCGGCTTGGCGCTAGGGGTCGCATCGCCAAGGCTGGGCAGTGAATGCGTTAACGACGCGGCCTAGAGTTATAATATATCAAAATCAAAAATTCTTTTTTTCGGTAAATACAATAAATTTACACTTAGAAAAGGTCAAATTCTTAAAATTAAACATTGACATGGAAATATAGTGGTATTTTATATTTCTGTCGCTTCAGTATGTAGACTAAAGTAAAGAAACGACGAAGACACCTTTAGCCTGTTAGGTGTTATTGTCGAGTTGGAGCAAAATCCGTTCTAAGCATTTTATCTTCTAGATAGTGTGATAGTTTGTAGTAAGTAAGCCTTTTTGCGAAGGATATGTTTGGCAATTCGTTTGAATTTATTTATTGATAATTTTTGCAACTCACTTGGAGTTTTGTTATAGAAGCATATCTTCCATGCCCTTTGAAAGATATATTAATCTTGTGTAGCCTAGTTGTGGGCATAGCGAGTTTATTCGTATTTAAAATAAGTATGTCGCCATTTTTAGAGAACCGATTGCTATTTTTTTGAGTGTATAACAATTTTCTATAAATACTCGTATATTGACATTGTACTGTCATTATATGTATTTCTTTGAATTTATCACGTAGGGATTCTCTAAGACCCATGTTATAGATTGCACGAACAGCCCTCTTCTACAGCGCCAATAGGGTGTTAATATCTGCAGCGTTCCCCCACAGCAGTATGCCACAAGACATAATACAATGGACGTAGCTGAAATAGACAAGTCTAGAATCAACATCTGAAAGATAACGGATTTCTTGACTGCATATGTTGCAGAACTAAGTCTCTTCGATACCTTATATGTCCCAATGAAGTTTATTATCTAAAGTAATTCCTAAGAATACGTTGCTGTCTACAATTTGTAAAGTTCCTCTTTTTAAGTTTACATCAGCCTTAGCTTGTTTTATATTAGGTAGAATAGATCAAATACATTTGGTTTTAATTTCATTCAGCAAATGATTATTGACAATAAACCAATGGACTACTAAACTTTTGAGATTGCATTATTCACATCGTTGGAATTTGTGTTTTGTCGTTTCATTTTAAAAATAAATACGTCAGGTGCGAATTGAACTCGCACATTGAGGGTTCCGTAATTATAAAACCTTGTTTCTTGCCAAATTTCATGATTCTAGGTCAACAAGATGTAGGTTAGGTACCCTATAAGTTTAGGTCAATTGCATAAACCAAAGGTTTTTTTGCGAATAAAATACAAATTTAACGGTTTTCCCTTTGGTTGTGCCATAAGACAGACATGTGTCGATCGTGATCGATCGTATCACAAAGACTCGATCGCGACCCGTGAGTGATCGATCGAATCCCTAGTTTTAAAAGGATTCGATCGTTCAGTCGATCATTCTGGCGTTGATGCTTGTAAAACAAAAGTGAACCTTATGATGTGAAAGTTAAGGTAACTTTTTCCCCGACAAATACGAATGATCGACCTATTGATTGAATGAATGACAGACTGCATGACAGTCAAAAAACTGAACCTTATGTTGTGACTATTATGGTAGTTTTTCTCGAAAAAAAACCGTTACCCGCGACTCGCAAAACAATCGGGTCTTTCGTTCGATTGATTGAATTTTGAATCATGCTTAATTTGCTTGTAAAAGAAATATGAACCTTATGACGTAACGGTAAGGTAGTTGTTTCCCGATAAATACGAACGATCGAGTCTTTGAGTCAATCAATTCATTCATGCAATGCAAAACAAAGTGAACCTTATGGCGTGACTGGTAAGATAGTTTTTCCCGACAAATACGAACGACCGATCGATCGATCGAACGATAGACTGCACGCACCGGCGCTGCATGGCAATGGCAAGTCATGGGTCTTCGCGACCCGCGACCCTCAAAACGATCGAGTCTTTGTGATTCGATCTTTCTGCAAGTTCGATCGTGATCGAACAGGTCTTGAAAAATGATCGATCGACACAGGTCTACCATAAGACATTGCTTCTTGCCCATGATTCTAGGTCAAAGGGACCCTATAAGGTCTTGTGTGTATGAGACTCCCCTGGAAATTCCAAAAAAAATGTGCAGGAACGGCTAAGTAAGTATATAAACGTATCATATATAAAAAAAATTATCATAAACGATAACAAAGTGATCCTATAAGGGTTCCGTTTTTCCTTTAGAGATACGGACCCTAAAAAATTTCTAAAGTAATTTGAAATTTCTGACGTATACAAGAGTCCCGTAAGGTCTCAAGGAAATAAAGCACTATGAGTTTTTACTTTGATATTTAATTTTGATTTTTTTAAATTCATTTTACAGTTTCCTTGATACTGTAAATTTTAAGAATCACCATTGTACACTGATTTAAAGGTAAGAAAACTAAATATGTTACTTACCTATCTACTAGCATTTTTTTGCATTTTGAAAACTTTTTGTGCGAAGCTTTCTACTAATGTCGAGGTTGTTCTGTTAATGTCGACCCCAGATAAATGCGTTTGAAGAATCAATCACTTTTATTTATGTTAAATAGAATAAATTGGTACCTCAGATATAGTGCTTCATTTTCCATTTTGAACCTTAGCTTTTAATCGGAGGATAGAAGTTTGAAAAACAATAATTACAAATATTGATTAATGATATTTTTTTAAAATTTTGGGATAGAATTGCAAAGTAGATTCGTTTTTAAATCATGTCATAGACCTTATACTACACGCAGACCTAAACCTAACTAATGATTAAGTAGGTTTAGATAAACTTCAATGTTTCCCCTGTAGGTGGAGCTAACGGCGCTTGAGTCCGAAGGAAGTCCCAGAGTTTTCTGACTCTTACGTCACTTGACCTCGTAGCAAGAATATAGGTAGAGGGGAAACTTCGGCCCGGACCGGCTCATGATCGCGACAAAATACTCAGTCTATCTCAGTCGGGCTCGCGGGCGTCACTGACAGCCCGACTGAGATAGACTGAGTATTCTGTTTAACGTCTAGCCGCGACCTTGAGCCGGTGTGAAGTTTCTCCTCTACTTATGTTCTTGTCTACTCATATGCTCGTGGCACAATTGGTTAGTGTATCCCATACTGAGGGAGGTTTTTGGGTGGAAGTCCCGTGGAAATCGAAAAAGTTTTGGGATAATTATAAAACTTCTTAGAATTTATAAAGTTTAATCCAGCGTCAATTTTTTTTCATTATTATTTATTTATATAAACTCATTAGGCTCATAGGCCTTGTCCATAAGCTCAAAGTCACCCAGCGAGAGAGCTATGTTCGGAGTTTATCTACGGGATAGGGTCCGGAATACGGAAATTCGTAGAAGAACCAAAGTTACCGACATAGCTCTCAGAATTAGCAGGCTGAAGTGGCGATGGGCAGACCACATAACTTGTAGAACCGATAACCGTTGAGGAGTAAAGGTTCTCGAGTGGCGACCGCGATGCAATGCGAAACGGAGTGTGGGAAGACCTCCCACTCGATGGGCCGACGACATCGTAGTGGTCACAGGGAGTCGCTGGATGGAGGCGGCTCAGGACCGCTATTCGTGGCGTCGTTTGGGGGAGGCCTATGTTCAGCAGTGGTCGTGTACGGGCTTATGATGATAAACTCATTCACTTTATTAGTTAATAGGAACAATGATATGTGTATTAGGTACTCATTAACCATAAGATAAACTTAAAGAACAAGATCCACAGTTTTGTAATCTTCCTTAAAAATCAATCCAGTCGAAAAACTGCAAGGTTTCCTTGCTAACATTGAAGTTCAAAACATTCGGCCGCGACATACAGTTGACCGCGCCGCACATGCGACGAAACATGAACTCTGTCTGTCTCGTGATCACATCTAGCTCTGTCACTTTCACATGGCGGCGTGGCAGGCCATCGTCGGGTGAGGCGACAGTGGCCGGAACGCATCAAAGAGGTGGTTGCAATATTTTGGGATGACTTAGTAGGATAATAAGACATTATTTGTAACACAATTAAAAATTCTACAAAAAATAAAAAATCGTTTGTGGCTTACTTTGTTTAATGAATGTTAATCTGTAGCAGCAGGTGAGTAATCTCTGGAGGTTATTTGAATTAAATTGTCATTCAAATAACACCCTGTTTAAGAATTAAAATTTTATCCATGTAAATTATTATGCATCTTCTTTTTCCTGCCCTTATCCCACACTAGGTGGGGTCGGCCAAACATGTATTTTTCTTCCACTCTCCTCTATCCGACATCTCTGTATTTACAGCTTTCTTAAGCGCGTCCTCTTTCAGACAATCCATCCATCTTTTTTTCGGTCTTCCTCTCCCCTTATTTCCTTCCACATCCAAATTTAACACTCTTCTCATCACATGACATTCTTCCCTCCGCATAACATGCCAATACTACGACAATCTCCTTTTTTTCCGCCACTTTCAAACTGGCGCCAGTGACGGAAAAAAATGAGAACTCTAAATACTCATTCCTAATCTTATCCATCCTTGTCACTCCACACATCCATCTCAACATTCGCATTTCCGCTGCATGCACAGTTTATTCATCCTTTCCTTTCGTTGCTCAACATTCAGTTCCATACAGTACGAAAGGTCTAATCACGGTCTTTTAAATTTTCCCTTTCAGCTTAGAGGGCATTCGCCGATCGCATATAGTGCCTGTGACCTGTCATCATTTCATCCATCCTGCGCTTATCCTGTTCTTGGCGTCCTTGTATATCTCGCCTCAGTTTGGATCAATGAACCAATGTACCGAAAATTGGAGCAGCTTGGTAGGGATACACCATCTCCAGCAGTATTGGCAAAATGAAGGCACCGCCGAAGTCAAGGAATATCTGTTCGGTTTTCGACCGGCTAATTCTCAGCCCGACACTTTCCAACTTTTGCTGCGATTTTGCTCTGTCAGTCTGCTCTGGACCTAAATTGCATCCTACCCGACAAGAACAATGTCGTCAGCAAACAGCATGGATGACTCCTCCTGTAATTATGTCCGATGTTAGAACATCCATAATCAGGAGGAACAAATAAGGGCTTAAAGCCAAATCCCTGGTGCAAGCCTATAGCTACATTGAACTTGTCAGTGACACCAGCTTCAGACCGACGACGTAGGTACGAGCTCTACTGTACATTAGATTGATATAGAATTATTTTTAAATAGAAGATTTTCGACGTCACTTTACTAATACTTTTCTAAAGTTATTGATATCAGATTTCATGTGTAATTGTTTTTAGTTATGGGAATTTTTTTTATTGAGTTCAAGGACAAAAGAGTAGGGAGGGATGGGCAGTTGACAAATGAAGCGCAATTTATTAGTAAAACAAAAAATTGGTAAAGAACGCAGTCATTTATTTTTCGACCTCATAAACATAGAACGCATTCTAAAAAGATAGAAATAACTGTTCAATAATGTAAAAGAGAACATATTGCCAACTTACGAGGGTGTGATATAGTTTTATGAGTGGACACGACACAATTTTAAATTTGAGAATAAAACGAAAAAAGATTTGTTTCCCAGGCACTTCCAATTCTTTCAGCGCCCACCACAGAACCTCACGGGGTACTTTATCGTAGGCCTTCTCCAGGTAAAAAAATCAATGTGCAGGTTTTTGTGCACGTCTGTATTTTTCGCGTAGTTGGCGAAGTGCGAGTATAGTATCCGTTGTCCCTCTACCAGGCATAAACTCCAATTGGTTCTGGGTTTCTCACTCTTCCCTCTCATTTGTCTCTGAGTCACTTTCTCCCAAACTTTCATAGTATGTGACATGAGCTTTATTCCCCGATAGTTGTTACAGTCCCGTACATCACCCTTGTTTTTAAAAATGGGCACCAGCAGACTGTTGCCTCATTAGTTCGAGATCGCCTCTTTTTGTAACAACTTATTGAAGAACAAAGTCAGCAACTTCCATCAATTTTTTTTTTAAACTTCTATACTTACTGGTATACCATCTGTTCAGACTGCTTTCCCATTTTTCATACCTCTCACCTGTTTTTTAGCTTCTTCTACACTTATCTCTTCCACCACACCTATGTTAATAGCTGGATTCTCTAACATTTCACTCCAATCATTCTCTTCGTTCATCAAAATATCCTATCCAGCGTTCATTTATATCTGTGTCATTCGTCAAAATCTTTCCTTCATCATCTTTTAGACATTTTTTATTATGTAGATCAGTCATCTAGTATCCATAACACAAGCTCTGCTTAGCTTGGGGTAAGATGATCCTGTGAGGTTTATCCAGAATTATTTATTTATTAAGTGCACTCTGTATGCCCTCACACTCTTTCTACATGGCAAGTTTATAAAATATTATTATAAAAAAAGTTCATCATTACAGCTATCACCTTAGAATTTATTATCACAAGAACGTCACATAAATACTAGTCACAGCTGAACGACCACATAAATACTAGCCATCATACATAATTACAAAACATGGAAAACAAATATTTACAATAAAATTTTAATAGGTTTGAAAAAAGATACGGTAAAAAAAAAGTGAAAATAAGTATAAAAGAAAGAATAAAATTATATTAACTTACAACTGAGGTTATCTTACCAACATGCAATGTATATTTACGTGTACCTAATTCAGCCAAAGTTTTTTAGAATTCGTGTTGTACAAAAATTAAATTTAATTGTTTTAACAATTTCCTACTAAAGTTTCCTTGTAGTGCACGTAAAAAAATGCCAAGTCAAAAATTGCAAAACGAAGAATGTTTTGAGTCATCGTACGTCCGTCGAAGTCTGCATTATACATAACAGTTGGTTGCGCTTGCGCCTCCTCAAGGCTACAAGTTGAACTCTTCAATTACAAAAGCTTCTTCAATATTGAAGGTAATGTCTGATGACCTGATGACCTACATATTATCGTTTGTAGAAATAGTCTTCGAATTGAACAATGCTTTTGTAAAGTATTTGCATTGTACTGACTTACTTAGATTTTTATAAAAATAACACACTTGTTATGCTATACAGCTGATCATTTCTGTGAACGATTATATTCTATATTCACCTATGTTCGAGTAATTAATTTATTCTATGATATTTTTAATAAATTTTATAGAATAAGCAAGGAATTTATATACTAACGTAACTTAGTATATAAATTCCTTGAGAATAAGTCAATTACTCGAGCAAAGAGATAGAAGAACAAAGAAAATTACAATCAAATTTTTATTTTTGTTTTTTATTCTTCATTTTTTAAGGGACTTTAAGTCATTGGTATAACTGAGTCAGTCCCGTATTTTAACAAACTACGTATACTACTTAAAACTAAATTATATCTAAAACTAACCTAAATAATTTTACTGCCGCATCACTCAGTGGTGCGGCTAAAATAATTTGGATAATTGGATAACACCAGTATGCCTGGAATCAAAATAAGAACGAGTACGGACTCTATTCAAGACTGCTTTGCTAGCTCGGAATTTAAAATCAACCCGTTTAACAAAATATCGTTTTGCCCACTTGAGGAACAAATAACTATACCTTAAGTTTTAAAAAATTTTAAAAGTCAAAGCAAACTTAGCACCAAGTATTTTATAATTATGATCTTTTATCAAATATGTACTTGACAAAAGCTCATTTATAATTATAATGCCTTGTTTCCGGTCTATCTGTTTTCTGTTGTATTATTCGAATGACGACGTGACGAAAAATATAAAGGTAGGAAAAAAGTAAATTTTTATAGTTCCGTACCCAAAGGGTGAAAACGGGATTCTATTACTAAGCGCCTGCTGTCTGTCGTTACTGGAGTCAAGTGTCCCCCCTGTCAGAGTGTGTAAATGCTTATTATTGGAAATGTGAAAAAATCCTAGTAGTCGGTAGTGTGAATTTAAAAAGAAAACTTTTACAAAAAATTATGCCTTTCTAGTCGAGTAATAGTAGATAAATTTTAATAATAAAACTGGCCAAGTTTGAGTCGTCTCGCACACCGAGGGTTCCGTACCATCGTACACAGCATTTCGCAAAAGGAAACCTAAAAAACTTTTTTTTTTATAGAAAAAGCAAAAATCTTTGAATCCCGCTTACCCATCCAAGTAGTATACTGACTTCGGTGATTGGTGCTCAATTTGTTATGGTCGTTGGACCCCTTAATTATTAAATATCATCATCATCATATTAGCCCATATTTTAACCCACGTCCTTAAAACCTTAGATTTTTTTTGGTCGGGGTCCTATTGGTCCCATTTTCTTGCATTTACCTCGTTTGTGTCAGTCAACTGCTAATCGAAGCGAACAGAAAATCAATAATATCTTATCCTACTAATATTATAAATGTCAAGTTTGCAAGGATGGATGTATGGATGTATGCATATTTGTTCCTCTTTGACGCAAAAACTGCTGAACCGATTAGGCTGAAATTAGGTATGGGTATAGTTTGGGACTTGGAATAACATATAGGCTATTTTTTATCCCGATAAAATGCGGGCGAAGGCGCGGACAGCAGCTAGTTTGATTATAATTTATTGCATAGGTAAAATTACTAAAACTAAAGTAACAAAAACAAAAATTACTAAAACTTAACTCAAGCCTAAAGAAATAAAGTTATTGAAATCTGAAATCTGGAATTCCAAATCAAGACCTGAGATATCTGTTAAAAATTTCAGCTTAATCTCTTCAGTAGGTAATTTTGACGCGAAGAAGTAACAAACATCCATCTATACAAAGCTTCGCATTTATATTATTAAATATGATGATTTTAATTTCCAGAAAACCTTATCCGCCCTCATCATCCTCATCGCCCTCGCTGAGTGGACCGCATGTTGCGCGACCCAGAAGGGTCCTGAAGCCGATGCCCAGTTCTTCGAGCATGAGGCTGATGTGCTGCCTGACCAATTCCAGGACAAATTCGCAACCTCCAACGGTATTTCTGGATCGGAACAAGGTGTTCTGATTAACACTGGCAGCGTAAGTATTTTTATTAGTTTACCATCTTCATAGAGTCTGGTTACTGAGTGTTGATACATAAAAACAAGTGCTAAGTCCATTTTTTTATCCTACGTAGTGCACTATTTAGCGTTTTCTCCAATTTTGGACTCGTAAAAGTTGAAACAAGATCACCACAAAACCAAATCATCGACAATTTGTTTTGTAGAATCCATGTCGTCGTTTAATACACATGAAATGATATTATATTTTATTTGTATATTTTTTGTGAGCATAAGCAAATATTTCCTGTCCCAACATTTGATAGCGAGACTCTAGCTTGCCATAACCAACTTAATGAAAGTGTAAGTCTATCATCAATCCGTATACGTCCACTGCTGAACCTAAGCCTCCTCAATCGACGCTACGAATAGCGATCATGAGCCGAATCCTTCCAACGACTCCCTGCGACCGCTGATGATGTCGTTGTTCCATCGAGTGGGAGGTATTCCCACACTCCGACTTACTTAGTATATTATTGTGTCCGATGCGAGCCTCTTCTTCCTCTTCTGCCTTGTCCTCCAGCCACAATGACGATATAGTCCAGCCGTCGCAGGTAGTCTGCTCGAGGACGTCTAGCTCTTTAAGATTTCATGATATTTTTTAATGTAGGCTTGTTGGCATATGAAATAAAATAACTTTAGATAAAAAAACATATGTCTGTTTTTAGTTTTTGTTGAAAACATATATGTATGTAAGTACGTTACGTTCTACTGGGTTTTATTAAAAAGCAGTAACCCCAGGTACCTCTTAGTGTCTTTGGTAATGCTTTCATTTTCCTACTTTAATGTTTATTTCTACTTATTTATTGATTTAGTTTATTTTCTTTAAGTCTGTGTGTGAACAAATTTAATGAGCCATAATCAGCTAAACAAAACTAGGCGTATGTAGGTACTTAAATTATTATTTGATATGTGTTGATTAACATATAAATAAAGGCCTTGGTATTTCGTGTAAGGTCAAGTCTGACGCAATAATAGAATCTTCGTTTCGGAGCATAATTTTATAGTAGTTGACCTCTTGATGGGTCGTATAAAGTTGTTAAGACATTCTTATTTGCTTATAAATGAGTCTGCGTTGACAAACGCTTTGAATTTTCTTCAGATTCGACATGATCTCCTGACTGAGCTTGTTGCGTCGAATATAATAGACAGACCGACGGACATACAGTCAGACAGAAGCGGCGGAGAACTTTGTTTTATAATTTAAAGTTCAGGGAGTCAATGGATTGAGGCGGTTCAGGACTGCTATTTGTGGCGTCTTTTGGGGGATGCCTATGTTCAGCAGTGGACGTATACCTGCTGATGACGATGAATTGTGAAAAAAACAAAAGACGTGATCCAGTGTAAATAAAAGCCATGCTTACTTTGGAGCTAGATTCTATAAGTCTTATATTTCTAGTCTATAGTTTAATCGGTACTCATTAAACATCCATCATTTTATGTTGGTACGTGTAGTAACTAATTTTGTATTATTTTTTTGTTCCAGGTTGCCAATCTCCCCACACTTCCCTCTCCTCAGCCCATCCCTCACTACATCCTCCGCTCCCTGGCGTACAACGCAGCACACCCTCTCAAGCATGAGCTCGTCAAGAAATAAGGTATAGATAATAAGAACAACCTGAGAAATCAAGGCGTTCTAATTTAGACCTTAGGTTAGGATACATCATAGCTAACATGTCTATTCTAATGGTCGTCTGATCTAATGGTCTCGATGCTGAAATAAAATATTGTACCTAGATTTTGTTTTGTTTTACTTACGTACTCATATGGCTCAGTGAACCAAAGTGGATCTCGGCTTACGATTAGACTTCGTGCATTACGAAAGGTAGGGAAATCATTTATGGGTAATTGCGTGCGCTTCTATAATAATAAGCTACCATCTGAAGCAACTGAACACTCTATTCGTAAATTTAAACAGTACAATAAACAAAATCTTATCAAGAAGGCCTTTTAATCCATAGATGATTACATCAATGATGTTAATACTTCGCCAGATGTCGCTCTGATCCGGACTGACCAACAGCCTCAATGACGTGATGTACTCTGGTCGAAATCTTCAACAAGATCTCTTATCAATCATACTCCATTGGAGGACATACAAGTACGTTATCGCGGCCGACATTGTACATATGTATGGTAAAAATTCAATGTTCTGCTTAGCTTTATATAGATATTGATATGTGTCTAAATCGCATTATATTTACATATATTAGATAGTAGGCAAAATAAACATATATTAGACACATAAGTGATATATTAATGTAATGGTGGTTTCTTTTTAACTTCTTTCACTAGCCGACAAAAAAAAATAGAGAAAATCAATATAACCTTATTTCTTATTAACCATATTTATAGCTGTTTATATTTTTAAATTTGACTTGTCTATGCTTATTCTGTAAGCCTAAAGATATATGTACATAAAGTTATTAAAATCTGAAATTGTCAGGAATCTCGTTATTGAGCTGTCTCACGCTAGCTAGCGTTGAATTTACAGAAACTGCTTCCACTTCATCCACTTCATCAATCAAAATAATACAAATACCTACTTACAGGAACACTAACACAAACATATTTAAAATATGTTTATTTTGTACTTTAAAATTTGTTCAAGTATCATACATCATTTTATCCTCGGCGGCTCTTTTGTCGGCTTTAAACTAAGGAAGGGCATAAGTGATATAGTGGGTCTATAAAAATCCTTCCGACACAGCAAATACATGCTATTGGGTTACGCTACTTACATTTTCTTTGACAATGTATTCAATAAGTTCTAGATTAGGTACTCTAAAAATCCATCCAGATACTCGAGTCCATAAAAGACTAAGCTACGGCTTAAGTTAATAAATAATAGCTTGGAGCAAAAACACAGGGTGTCATAATTTTGAAAAATCTATCGGTTCGATTTACTGCAAAAGTACAAGATTAAAATCTAAACCAGTTTTTGTCGTCTCATAAATCGAAGTAATGGCTCCTCTCACGACTTTTCTTGACTAAATCTTATGGTTTCGGATTTAGTTATCCACTCCAATCTCAAAAAGCCCTCAAAAAGTATTATGCACAGAATTCTAAGGGAAGCAGAATCAACATTTCTAAAACTATTTGTGCCAATTACACCTACATACAAATATCACGTACACATGGACAATCTATGGGCCGAACTCCGGGATAAGGGGGCGGGGGCATTACAACTGTGGCATTATAATCTATTCCGATATACTGCCACATTTACAAATAAATAAACACAGGTTGTATGTTCTTTATTTTTAAACAAAGTACTCAAAATCGTGTTCGTCATTGGTCTTAAAATCACAAAAATAAATAGTTGGATTATTAAGCTATATATACATAATCACAATAATAAAGTGTATTTTCCTTTAATCTGTTCTTCTTTTTCCAATTTATTCAGTTCATGTTTACCAACCAAGTATTTGTTTGGTTTTCATGCTGTGGAAACCTGAAAAATGTTAATATTGTTAAATAAATATATTATTCCGTCTATTTGATACCTATCAAAGGTTTTCTTAAGAATGGATACTAAACCATAAAACTGCAAATAAAACTTCGTCACACACACTTCTAAAAAAGCTGGACCCAGGCTGGACCTAGATGCGGCCCTTGAAAATCATACAAGTATATGAAAAGTCAAAACAAAGCAACAAATTTTAAAAACTGATAAATGTTTTTACAGGACTATTTATAAGCGACCTTAGTACATGTTTTACGAGATCCTGGACATAGAACAGTTAGTCACTGTATAAATAATGCCGAATTATCGCCAAATATCCACACAGTAATCCAAAAACAATTTGAGATATTGTAAGGCACAACAAAACTTACCGATGAAAAGGAATTTCGGGTGTTTTCCAATACGATGCCTTGCCGCACAAAGGTGCACTACACTTCGCCATTTATTTCAGTCTTTTTCTTACATATTTCACGCGATTTATATAAAACTAGCTGACCCGTGCCCACTTCGTTAAGCGGTAAACATTTTTAGTAGTCTATAAAACTCGCAAATAACGTGGTTTAAACGGTGCCCCCCACTGTGGGGGGCTACTGGGAGAGTCCGGTTGCGTGAGGGGCCCTACTGTTGGGGTCCTCACTTCTGGGCCCCCACTGCCTGGGGCCCCACTGCCAGTGACCCCCACAATGGGGGGCTTTCGCTCTCTACCGCCCTTGCCCCGCGCGCCATACTGCAACGCGCAAAATTTCACTTCCTCTCTCATAAGGGAGTCCTTTTGAATTTCGGGATAAAAAGTATTTTATGCCCTTTCTTGTAATATGAACTTAAATGATGCCAAATTTCATTTGAATACCTTCAGTAGTTTCGGCGCTATGCGCAGCCAAGAAATTTTACTTTCATCACCTCTCCCAAGGGAACCCCATTGAAATCCGGGATAAAAAGTATTCATGTCCTTCATCTTATTATGAACTCAAATCCTGCCAAGTTTCATTTAAATACATTCAGTAGTTTCGTCGCTATGACAGCCAACAAATTTTACTTTCATCCCTTCTTCCAAGGGAACTCTATTGAAATCCAGGATAAAAAGTATCCTTTGTCTTTCCTCATAGTATGAACTCAAATCCTGCCAAGTTTTATTTGAATCTACGAATAAATAATAAGTCAAATGTTTCCTCTTATAATATTACTATAGATTAAGAAGAAAAAACCTTCTAAATTAGGTCAAAAATTTATTGACTTCATGTTGCATAATATTGACCATCTCGGTTTGATGACGTATTTGAACTTTGAATACAGTTTATAATCTAGCTACTATTTACTAGTGAAAAGTGATCCCTGGACATTTTAATCGTGTATGTATGGCTCCTGCACCACTCACAACACATGCTGGCATGATGATTCACTGCTATTCACAATGATAAAAACGAAAACGTACGCGAAGATTTCATGTGTGCTCGCTTGCAAGAGCAATGGCTGCTGATGACGCGCTGGACACGACTTTTAAGCCCCACCTAATTGGACACGACTTTTGTTGGGTCATTTTTTTAGCGGAGTTACATTTCCTGACTTATTATATTATATTTATTCGTAGATTTGAATACATATAGTAGTTTCGGCGCTACGCGCAATCAAAAAATTTTACTTTCGTCCTCTCTCCCAAGGGAACCCTATTAAAATCCGGGATGAAAAGTATTCTATGCCCTTTCTCGTAATATAAACTTAAATCATGCTAAGTTTTATTTGAATACCTTCAATAGTTTCAGCGATTTGCGCAGCCAAGAAATTTTACTTTCATCCCCTCTCCCAAGGAAGCCCTATTGAAATCCGGGATAAAACGTATTCTATGTCCTTTCTCATAGTATGAACTCAAAACCTGCCAAGTTTCATTTGAATACATGTAGTAGTTTCGGCGCTACGCGCAGCCAAAAATTTTTACTTTCATCCCATCTCCCAAGGGAACCCTATTGAAATCTGGGATAAAAAGTATTCTATGTCGTACATCATAGTATGATCTCAAATCCTGCCAAGTTTCATTTGAATACATTCAGTAGTTCCGGCGCTATGCGCAGCCGACAAATTTTATTTTCATCCCCTCTCCCAAGGGAACCCTATTGAAATCCGGGATAAAAAGTATCCTATGTCCTTCTTCGTAGTATGTTCTCAAATCCTGCCAAGTTTCATTTGAATACATTCAGTAGTTTCGGAGCTATGCGCGGCCAAGATACAGACAGACAGACAGACTTGATGGAAAAAAATTATATTTTTGGCATCAGTATCGATAATAGAGTGCCATCAAAAAATTTTACAAAATATCTTCAATGTACAGAATTGGACCTGTTACAGTTTTATTATAAGTATAGATAAAGAAGTCTTGTACTTTCATAACATGACAATTGGCTGACATTTGCAGACATTTGTTTGTTGCTTAGCAACAAATCATAGAAATTTGCTTCATCTTCAATTTTGTCTATGGTGAGTTAGCGTTGTTACAGTAAAAAGAGGTGAGATAGGCTTATTCATTTTTAGTTAGAGAGAAAGCGACCAGAACATTATTTGATTCTTTTCTATGTAATTGTGAAAATATGTTCGGTCTGCTTTAGGCGCAGCTCTACGATGTCTGTGATATATGCTAAACTACTGGATTAAAAGACTTTCCCAGATGGCCACAACGCATGCATAAATAATGACATCTTCTGACCATTTAAAACTGCCTTTTAAATGGTCATTTGAATACCTTCAAGATATTATATTACCTTAATTTATAACACATAAATACCTAGAAGTAAGAAATTAAGGTATGAATTTAAAATCTATTCGTCGTGTCGCACTCAACACACATGGCAAATCGACCTTAACACTAATTAATTTCACTTTTTGTATATTTTTGGCGATAAGTGTATGGAACACGCTATGCCCTCATCACACACGATCAAATGGCAAATAAATTCCTCGAAATGTCGTCTTTCGCGTCATTGGTATTATTTTGTTATGAGACCTAGAGTTCTTAATTCAAACGGACTTTAAAAAAAAGCAGGAGGTACTCTGTTCGGCGTTATGTTTTTTTTATCTATGTCCGTCGATTTCTCCGTCATTTAATGTGATTTGGATGATTGTTTTGCAGTTGTATGAAAGATGATTCTTGAAAACTTAATAAAGTTTAATACTAGGGAATAAGAACTTCGAAGTAGGTATTTAGTTTTTCAAAACAGTCAAATTATTATTTCTAACTGCAATAAAATAACTTATGGAGAGCCTTGACTCGTTTATGGTACGTCCAAATGTTGGCGAAATAATCGCGAAGGTCCTTTTTGCTGACAAAGATGGCATTTACAAGCCCTGGCTGCCATTGGTCCTAAACACTATGGGTATTTTACACTAAACTAAAGATAAACGATAGACTTGGCTTTAATGACTTTCGCCTGTTCATTTATAATACTATGGACCAAAGATGTAAATCGTTAGATAGGCCCTTACCGTAGTGAGGCCGCGCCGTTTTGTGTGCCACGCGAAATGAGATAGCTCACTCATTTGGAATCAGTGTACATCTAAACAGGGTGCTAGCTGGACCTGTTTAACTTTGCCATTTTTTGTTGAAAAGTGTCTCAAGATGCCATCGCGTGCATTTCGCAAATGCAACAATAAATTGTTAAAATAAAAATAAATCCAAAGGCGTAACATTTCACTCTTAGGATTGCGATATAATTAAATAACTATTATTTTTCCTTTCGCTGCTGTAGCGTTGCGACCGGACTATAAACAAAGTAAAACTACCAGCTAATCTGTGGTACACAGACTTAGACGTGCGACCCGACCTTAAATTTGCCGGCGGCGGCGCGCCGACCTCCACGGTCAGCGTGGCGGCGCCGCCGCGCCCGCCGGCGTGGTTTGATTTTTTGTCTCTTATGTAGGTATTTAAAATTAAATAGTAGTTAGCCCCTAACCGTAACGTCGTGACTGTTTTAGTTTGCATCGTCTGTTTCGAGTTTTTTTTTTTATATCTTAATTCATTAAACAGGGTTTGATCAGAGTGATCATATCATCCTCATAGTTTACAATAAATTTACTGTTCCGGTATTATGACGGTTTGAAATTGCCATTGCAAGACGTAAGGCGCAAAAATAATAAAAAATCAATAAACCATTTAAAAATGGGATTCTTATTGTTTTTTGCTTTCCCCTGGATGAACGGTCAAAGAGGTTCGCTAAGTTTGTTGTAGAAAGCGATGTAAGAATTCATATTTCAAAACAAAAAAAAATTACAGCTCGATCTAGGCTACAAGAGCTTTCATTTGATAGGTCGGTATGTTGGGTGGGAGTTATTGGATATTTTGGCTACTGTTTATTAGTTGGGTGTTTTGTTTCAATTCCGCTAGTACCAACTGGTACCCAATAACGTTACAATACTCTATACTTGTCCTGATTTCTACCCAATATATTTCTAACTGATTTGGTTAGAAATACCAAATACTTGTTGCAGCTACATAACTTTACGGGTGAACGGTCCGCTAGTATCTATGCGTAGATGATAGGTTAGGTAAGTATAGGTATTGAAGCGTTGGGTAGTTATGGCTCACGGTCGGTTAGGCGCGATGCTCACTTTGCACAGTTATTCCCTAGCGGTATGCGGATTTTACAATAGCTTTAGATATTTTAGGACCATGCTAACAGGTACTGACTTAGTTATTGAATACCGGACTCATCTCTAGTAATAACAGCGAAAGGAGCGAGCGTTTTTTTGAGACTATCCACTGCCACGCCGTCGCTATCCCATGTGTAGTCGATCAGTCAGCGCGCCAACCAGCGACCAGACTGTATAGATAATCTGTTTTATCAAAACTCTCTAAGAAACATAGCAGTGGTGCGCTGAAGATTTCTACTTCTTCTTGCAACCGCAATCACAGAAAACCTTGAAGGAGACTACATTCTTAAGTACTGGAGGGATAAATGATATGTTGATTGGAGAGTTTTGAACAGATTCTCCGGTCTGGTTGCTGGTCGTCGCATCGACGCGACTGATAGAGACGGCGCCGGTGGCGGCGGTGTGAGAAAACAGCGGCGCGGTGCCGGCGCGGCGCGCACGTCTACACACTTCAAAGACAATGCCACAGTTTTTGGTGTCAGGGCATATCTAACGATTTACATCTTTGCTATGGACTATATAACAAAAAAACAACAACTAAATACTGTAAATAATAATTACCTAACGTATGGATATGGTCTATCTCCAAAGTTTGCGAGTACACTTGCGTGATCAAGTGTCATTAAAAACATAATAAAAAATAAATGAATGAGCAATTTTATCGAAATAAATAATTTTCCCGCCATTTTAGTGGTATAAAATGGCGGCCATGCTGTTGTTGTTTTTAATCAGGGGCCACGGTAATACCCCTGCCAAGTCAAGTGTACAACCGCCACTGGCAATCCTTTTCTCGCCCATCGCGATGCAATTTTATTTCCCTCTTTCGTGGACATCCGTGAGGGCTGGTTCGGGGGCAGATTCCGACGCTTCCGACTGGTATTGATATGGACCAGTTGAGCTATCTGTAGATTGCTTGCAACAGTCTGCAGTTAGCTCAATTGTTTTAATTGTAAATAATAGTTCTAATTTGTGTCTATTTTTTGATTGTAATTTTCTTTGTTAATTTTAAGCTATCGATAATATCTTTGTTTCAGTATTCGAACTGACTGCAACTAACTGATGGCAGATCTTATTATATAAATGGAATCATTATGTAAAAACATAGTTTTACTAAACATTGCAAAGCTTTGATACTTTATTAGAATAGGGTGTCTCCAAACACTATAGAGTTTGCTTTTCTTATTGAGGCTTACCAAGATTCAGGCAACACTAGGCTCAAGGTGTACTGCTACCGCACAGCACAAAAATGGGCTTAATAACTCGTAACATTTAGATGGATTTTATATTGACGGCATCAGATGACAGACAGCTCGAGAGCCACTCGTTTGAAGCTTGTGGGAAGGCATTCTGTAAAATGTATTTATAGACAACATATCTAAACTTAGCAAGTTTAAACTATTTTTGTGATGGACTGTAGCTGCGATGGATTAATGTGCACAGAGCTTGATAATGCCTGTCAAAACAAACGATGACGTTTAGTAGTGAGTCAAGGGGGAAAAGTGGAATTTTTTGCATTCCACTTTTGCTTTTTAGGGGGCAAAACTGGAATAAGCCAGACAGCTGTAATAACGAATTTTATCTTCAAGTTTTCATTTGAACGATTGCAAATTGTATGTAGAACGTATTTGAAATGTTCGATTTACTCAAATTATAAACGTGTAGGGAGCAACAAAAGCACTTCATCATTTCGATACAACAACCTAATAAGCGTGCAAACACAGGAGTCATAATGGATTCAGTGAAACCAGTACAAAGACTGATCCAGCCTGATAGGTGAACCGAAAACAGCTCAACTACTTACAATATCTAACATTGTCAGTTGCTTAATGGTGGTCGAACGTCATCTTTAGAAAATAATTATACCTATCTAAAAAAAGTTACACAGGGAAAAGAAGCTAGATTTTCCGTTTTAATTTATAAAACAGAAATCGTAAGAAAGTAGGAGTTTAAACTCATTGTACTCATACCTACTGTAGGTACGCGTACAATGATTTCTCAGTTTTAATATAAAACCAGGCCGACGTGGTTTTTGAATGCGTTAGGTTCCTGGCTAGCTTCTTTATTTAGCTCAAAGATTTCCAATAACGCTGTACTTATCTTATTTTCAATTAAATTGGTTTATGGTGCACTACTTTGAATACTTTCAAACCTGATTTCTATTTTTGAACATTATATTTTCTATTCTTACACTACCTTAAGCCTGAGGTATAGAAAATTACGATAAAGGAATATAAATTAATTGGAACTAGTATTTACAATTGAAACTGTAATTGTGGCAAGTGCAGACTGTTATACAAGTAGTTGAATTGATCAACAGGGTGGATTTTTTCGACGGGACTGTAAGGGTCTAATGTAGAAGTTTTAGGACAGGTTTATGGACGAAAAGAAAAGACTCTTGTAGAACGATAAGAAACGAGTGCTCGAGACTATCCATGTTTTTTTAGAGAAAATTTGCATAAGCACCCATTTTCAGATTAAATAAAATATATTCAGTTAGCAAGAAAATGGGGGGGAATGGGCATTTTACGCGAAAACTTTTTTAACACCAATCGATCCTTATCAGATCTATACGGAAAAACTTATTCAGCTTTTCATATTTACCTGCGTCAAAAGAGTGAAGCAGGGTTGAGGGGAAAGCAAATATTGTCTCAAACCAACGGGCTTCATTAGCAATGATGTAATTAATTTCACTGTTCGATGAGAGCTGAACATTTCGGCATGCGGGTTATTTTATCTCAATTACATTGTAAAAACTGTGTGTTTTGTTGAGATAAACGCTTTTGAAGTGCCGATTCAAAAGGTTTGTTCTTCGTGAAAAACCGTCGGCCACATCGACACGTTCCATCAGGTGAGATTGTGGTCAAACGAAGGTCTATTGGCTACAAAAAAAAAAGGTTTCATCAAAGTATAATAATTTGGAGTAGAATTTCAGAGTATTCAAATCCAGAGCCAATAAGTTCCTTCAGGGAACTCGTGTGCGTCATTGGTCACGTTTTCTCTTAAATAAGGTAGAAGGTACATAGGCCAAACGAGTTACCATTTCTATTTTATACTAGCTGCTGATCGCGCCTTCACCCGCGTTTTATCGGGATAAAACATAGCCTATATGTTATTCCAGGTTCCAAACTATACCCGTACCAACATTCAGCTCAGTAGTGCGGGTAGCAGCTAGTAGGTACTACATAAGTACATGAACAGAACAGTGACGTTCATCGATAAGGAACACCCATGTTCTAGTATGTAAAGTAGGTAGCTATTACGTTATTCCAGGTCCAGAAATACTCTCCAAAAATACATATCAAAGCCACTTACAGACATTATCATTCATCTGCATATTATTATAACGATCTTACGAACGATATTACATCACGAAATAAATAATATACATGGCTAATATTTAACAAGTAAAACAGTTTTTGCTCTCTCCTGTAAAATCAGTTCAAGGTGACTTAGTACTATTTGCAGTATCACCGACGTTATGGCATATACATGTACGTATAGTGACGTTCATTGAAAGGGGACACCGCCATTAATTTTGTATCGCATTCGCTGCTCAGGCGTGTGCTGCGACCCGCAACTGCAGGGGCATGCCGGCGGCGGCGCTACACGGAGCTGAAGGTAGTCAAGTCGATTGAAATGAAGAAATATTATACAAGAAATGGAATCTAATGGTAAAATAAGAAGCTGTTTTTTTTAAGTAACAATTTTAATAACTATTACTTATAAAACCAATACGAATGTAATAAGGAGACTTGGTCATTAAAAAGTTAGGCACCTACCTACCGATATACGCCACTGTACCAGGTAAACATTTAGCCCATCTCCAACCTTGCCCTGGTCCTTTCCTTAAATCGTAGTTTTGGTGTACAGGAGCCCATCCAAAAATCTAAACAAATTTCCTCGCCTTTACACAGTATTTAAAAATTTACAAATAGCCTATATGTTGGTTGTGGGGTCGCGGCGTACGAATATTGACTCTTCCAACTCAACCCGTGGATGTCGTAAGAGCTGACTAAGGGAACCTACCAGAGGAAGGGCAGCAGCTTCCTTCTGAGTATTTTTCAACACCAACACTGCGACCATCAATCCGCCTGCCAAGCGTGGCGGTTATGGTAAAACCCCCCCTACATGGGAGACCATCCACTCGATGGACCGACAACATCGTAGCGGTCACAGGGAGTCGATTGAGGGAGGCGGCTCGGGACCGCTATTTGTAGCGTCGTATGGGGAGGCTTGTGTCCAGCAGTGGACGTGTATGGGCTGATATGATAATAATGATGACTTAATATTTATGAAACTTTACATAATTTACGGAATGGTTTAAGTACAATAAAGTTAGAGATCACGTTGCTTGCTCCTAATGCATCACATTCAGCCGATCCCAGCATTGTATCACCCCTTTAATACTAAATACACCGGGGATGCTCGATAACGTCTCTCACTTGACACTATTGCTATTAGGAGCCTTACTTTTGGAAGTCGAATAGAAAATGATGAAAAAATTAATGATGGAAAATGTTAAATGGATGAAATGCATGTACTATTTGACCTAAGCTAATTAAGAACTAAGCTGTATTAGGGTAATGTACATGTAGTATTTGTAAGAAAGTTTGATGACCGGTATTGCCAACTGCAATTCGGCATTGCCCGATATAACCCTACATGTAAGTGTGGCAAAAATAAATATTTAAATACTATCTTCCTAGCAAATTTCAACTACGATGGCTACTCTCAACTGAGACAAAGGTGCGCAGGACAAAAATTATAGTGATCAAGTGTGTGCACAAACACAGGCGCACTCTCTATTCCCTCACTCTCATAATCCGATGAGACGGCAGACCGATACGACCGGAGAGAGGTAATGAATGGAAAATATAACTTTCTCGTAAGCAAGAAATTTATTCCATTTCAGCAGAATAACTACCTACCTACCAATAGATGTTTTGAAAAGTTCAAAAGACATATTTTTTCTTCTTCTAATTTAACATTCTTAAGTGCTTGAAGTTGTGCCCGTCCAAGAAAACTTTCACGGAGATGTTGATTAACCGCTTCCATACTGGTTTTTTTACATAGGTACTTAATCGTTAATAAACACTAATTTGTCTTATTAATGAAACAAAAGTCAAATTACAGAGTCTTTATTAACAAGAAAATTACAATCAAATAATAGAAACAAATTGGAACTAGTATGTACAATTAATTGAAACAATTGAGCTAACTGCAGACTGTTAAACATTCTATAGGCAGCTCAACTGATCCATATCATTCCATCCATCATTACCAGTCGGAAGCGTCCTCTAAACCCTGGGTGCATTCCCCGCTGTATGGCAATGCTGATGCGCTGCGCCAGATACTCACCAGCTCTCGGTTCAAGTGTCGCTTCGACCACATGCTCAGACGTTTAATAATAAAAACTTAAAGTTCCTTATTCGGTTATAGACTTAACTAATACTTTTGCTGTACTACCTACCTCATTGCTTTCTTTACGAAAATGTATCTACAGGCTACCATGCTAAGTTAAAATGAAAAACAAAGCAGATTACAACAAATTACAAACAATTAATCAGCCGGACACAGCCAGACCAGACCGAAAAATATTTTAATTTTCATCGTGATAAAATATAAAACGCCATTTCTGTTATTGCCGTGTCAAAAGCAGAAACACAATGTGGGCATAATGCAAGAGCTCATTTAGTACAAATTAAACCATCGTAATGAAAATTATTCGACTGTTTTTGTACATTGAAAAAGTTTACCATCACTAAAGTGTGTTGGATGTTTGGATTTGCAAAAATAGCCGTTATTACGTTGAAAAATATGGAGGTACTTTTACAGTTTACTAGCTGACCCGCGCGCGATTTCATCCGCCTGGACTTTAGTAAAACGTAATGTTATTTTCCATGTAAATCAAAATTTCAGCCTCGGAGCTTTTCTAGTTCCTGAGGTTTCTTAATAAGTCAGTGAGTCGCCTAACTTTGACTCCACACCATTGACCTTTTAGGGTGTGAATATCAAAAAACCCTGAAACATTTGTCTGTATATTTTAACTCACCTTTTTACGCTACAAATTTTGCGGGCCCAACGATTACGGTTCTGAAGTTATGATAAAAATGACTTTTGTCCCCCTTAGAATACGAATTACCAAAAATCCGTTCTTAGCGGGTGCCGCCTACGCCTTAAAAGAAACCTCCATGCAAAATTTCAGCTCCGTAGCTCTTGTAGTTTCAGAGATCTCTTGGTGAGTCACCCAGTTTACTCTTTTATAAATAAACTAGTTGACCCGTGCCCACTTCGTTGGGCGGTAAAAATTTAACAGTTTATATGGGAAAATTAAATTGTTGTTTTTACTATCTTCCTCGCAATTTTTCCATATTTTCCCACCGTTTAAACCTTTCCTGGACTACGACAAACATTTCAAAACCAAAATCAGCTAAATCGGCCCAGCCGTTCTCGAGTTTTAGTGAGACTAACGAACAGCAATCCATTTTTATATATGTAGATATAGATCTTCCAAATATTGGAATATTTGTAACAATAAACTATAAAAGTCTTCTTTTCAATAAAAACTTTAATCAATAAAAACGACGAAACAAAAAATCGCAATACTTACTTATTTTGTTGATTAAGTAAGATATATCTTCTTTAATACAAAGAAATTGCAATGATTAATTACTCGTATATTGATTTTGTAGAATTGCTTAAAAGTTACGAGCATCATTGAAGTGCAAAATTATCAATTCGTTTTTTATTGACTCATCGAATAATTAACTTTTTCTCAAATTCAGTTTGCCTATTAGATTTTTTTTCTGTACTTACTTACCTTTTTCTTTTGTGAGTTTTTTGGGATTCGTGGTATGGGCAACAAATGCAATCCAGCGACGCCAAGCAAGCTAACGCGATTCACGAAGATATTCTAAGCAGTTTATTGCACAAATTGTAAACAGCTTTTAGCTAAAAGCATTGTAACAATAAAATAAATATCCTCACGAAACCTCACCACTTAGATTTTACAGTGAATCGTGGATTTGGTAGATACCCTGGTAGGTACCTACTTCGGAATAATAATACTGTGTGTCCAGCATTATTTATTGAAGTATAATGACATCTTATCAATTCATTAACTAAGTATAATATAATAGTACTAATTACCTAACTTAGCCAAACTCGATGCAGAATAAAATTCACTATGTTGCCGTTTCTTTTTATAGGCAACTAGCTGCTGCCCGCGCCTTCGCCCGCCTTTTATCGGGTTAAAAAATAGCAGGTCCCAAGCTATACCCATACCAAATTTCAGACTAATCGGTTCAGTAGTTTAGATAGATAGATAATCCTTTATTTCAAAACATTCATCATCATCATCAAACACGTCCACAGCTGGACATAGGCCTCCCCCGTACGACGCCACAAATAGCGGTCCTGAGCCGCCTCAAAACATTCAGTAGGTACATTATTATTTAAATTATACTAAGGCATTGAAATCGGCGGCCTTATCGCTCAAAGCGATATCTTTCAGGCAACCAAGGTGTACGGAGAATCTCATGGGATGGCGGTGCTTAACATAATTAACATCTAACACTAATACACAAATACTTAGATTAATAATATATACTAAGACATAACAAATTAATACAACATTTAGTGGTATCCTACTAAACTAATCTGAACGTGATACCTAGATAATAATTGTAGAGTTTTCTTTTAAAACTTTGCTGTGATGTAGCTTTTTTTATATCCACTGGTAGCTCGTTTCATAGTCTGACAGATTTTGCGTGAAAGAGTAACAAATATCCATACATCCTTACGTCCATCCATACAAACTTTGACATTTATAATATTAGTAGGAGTATTTTATTACTTGTCGATTTTAAATCCTTTTTTAAATTATATTATATAGTACATAACTTTTAGTTATTTGTATGGTGGTTTGTTTACAAACATTCTACATCGAGTTTGGCTAGTGTATATCATCATCGTCATTTCAGCCCCAGGCGACTAGCGAACATAAAACTAGTAAGTATTTACACTTCTATCAATGTTCTAAAAATGTAAGCCGTCATCCATCTGTTACCAAAAGGTAGAGTACCCAGAATGCTGGCAAACTTGCCACCTTGAATAGCAATGCTAATTCGCTGATTGAAATTGAATAGTAATACCTGCGGTAATACTAATTGTTAGTTGCGCAATTAGGTGACGTTTTACCAACATGGTAGGTAATCACCAAGAATGGCAAGCGGATTGGTGATCTCAGTGGAGGTGTTAAGTTATACGAATGAAGGCTGCTGCCCATCTTCTGCTAAGTAGATTCCCATAATCGCCTTATCCTCAGCTTTGATGTGAGAATTTTAAACATTTTTTATGGCAAACAAAAGCAGCTATACAACAAAACAACGTAAAACAAACTACAAAATAGTGTAGTCAATTTACAATGAAGCTCAAAAAAGAAACGTAAGTAGCGAATCTTTCGCTCCATCCATTTCCATCGGATATTTTGAGTCACGCGATGCGGCCATAAGTCTAGAAGCGTACAGAACGGAGGTTTTACATTATCCGGCACGATATCGTCTGAATTATTGATCCGCCGTTACGCATGGGAATGAGAGTAAGAGGAGTAGGAAGTAGGAAAGCTAGTTATAGTGAAAGGAATGGGCTTAAAAATTTAACTCTATTGATTCTTAAAGTAGGAATAATAACTGCAATTGTGATTTGTACCATATTGACAACACCCCTTGCTTCTGAATATCATTTTTAAATATTGGAGCCTGGAAAAAATGGATATTTATTAACAAAGAAAATAACTATCAAATAATAGAAACAAGTTGATGGATGGAGGCGGCTCAGGACCGCTATTTGGGGAGGCCTATGTCCAGAAGTGGACGTGTATGGGGTAATATGATGTATATAAACAAATTAGAACGTATTTACAATTGAAACAATTGAGCTAACTGCAGACTGTTGCAAACAATCTACAGGTAGCTCAACTGGTCCATCAATATCAATACCAGGACGCTGGCTGCATTGCTTCGCTGTATGGCAGTACTGCTGCGCCAGACACCAGCTCTCGGGTCACGCGTTGCTTGAAATAATCTAGTTGGTAGCTTAATTTCCAGGCTACTATAGCTACTATATCCATACGCTACTGTAGGACTGAATTTCAGGACTAAAGGATGAGTCCTTTAGTCCTGAATTTTAAAGTCGTCCAACATTTTTTTACGTTGATTAGACGTTTTCCATGAAATCATTTATGATATTTTTTGAAATCTCAGGCACATTATCCGCACCTCAGATAAAGGACAGTATAAGATCCGCACTTAGAAAGACCAATCGTTAGAACTCATTCTCTTATGGTGCATCCAGATTAAGTGACAGAACATGCTTTAAAAAATAGTTACGTAACATGTTTTATAATGAGGACGTGTTTTTATTTAATATTTTAGACGTGTTAACGTAAGTTATATAATTTTTTTTATTAATCTGGACGCATCTTTAGGCTCCTTGGGTGCCTTAGACTACATAAGTATGTACTGTACACTTAGGCGTTTTAAAGCGCGGGCTTTGGTAACGCGCGTTTCAATTTGGGTGTGGAAGTAATATAATGGTTGTGTAAGGGACAAGATGATTTTTAAAACGCACGATATATAAGCGCGTGCTTTAAAATGCGTAATGTAGTTATAACCACTTGCTCTGAGGGTATCTTAAAGGAATTGAAACAAATATTCGGGCGAGTTTGTCGTTGGAACGGCATGAGTTCAGCTTAGCCTTAGTGCACGTGTATTCTGGTCCACGAAGGACCAATATTCGTCCCGCATAATGTAAAACAGGCACTTATTTTGGAAGCTCTCAGTAGATGTAGAACCACATTCGAAAGCATCTTGGCATTACGGGGAAATGTATTTAAAATTTGCTGGTTAGATTTGCAGAGATTTCAAAGAACATTTTAGCCAAAACTTTGTGAGAATTTAAGGATTTGAATTGGATTACGGTCCTATTAATCCTACTATATAATATTATTAATGTTAATGTTTGTATGGATATTTGTTACTCTTTCACGCAAAAACTACTGAACCGATTAGGCTGAAATTTGGTGTGAGTATAGTTTGGGACCTGGAATAACATTTTTTTTCCCGATAATACGCGGGCGAAGGTGCGGGCAGCAGCTAGTAATAGTAATAAACTAATCCTTGCATATCAATATTTTAGTGAAAAAGTAACGCGCCCTGTTTATCTCCTAATTGTTTCGGAGCCTAATGGGCAAGGACTTTTATATCTTTAAGTATATATAAAAATCTTGTGTCACAGTGCTTGAAACCAAACTCCTCCAAAACGTTTAACCGATTTTTATGAAATTTTTGTGTATATTCGGTAGATCTGAGAATAGGCTGTTAACTATTTTTTATACTTACGTGACCCCTGTGTCATAAGGGTGGCCCATCCCAAAGTTTTTATTGATTGAACAATTAAAAAAATACATTTAACCCAAAATTTTCACCTTTCTAACTCCAACCCCCATTTTCTAATAGCGATATTAGTTAGTACTGTAGTAATCTTCAACCCTCGGTGTTCGATATAGAAACAACGTTTGCCGGATCAGCTAGTCTATTTATAAGGAAGGACTTAATAATATTTCCTGATGTCCGTCCTTATGGTTTACGTTTGGTGGCCACCAAGGGCGATAAACCATTTTCTACTAATACTAAATGAAACCAAACTAATACAGAGGTATCAAAAAATAGTTAATACCTCCTGGGTATTATCAATTGGCGGTGAGAACTTTTTGTAATTCTTTTCCATAACGATAATACAAGAAATAATTAAAAGAGTGAAAATTGAAGAAGCTAGTAGGTAGGTAGATACCTACCTATGCTACTTTGCTAATTATTTATATTCGAATTATTGACACGAATACCCATATCTAATCTGGGCTCAAGAACCACGTATGTGTAACAACTTTTTTCCGTGAAACAAGGTACTTGTACATACATTTTGGCATGAATACATTAGCTCTATATGATATTTTAAAAGATCAGCGGTTCTAATTATGCAAGCGCTTACAAAAGGAGCACATTAAAAGCGCTTTGTTGGAAATGTTTTGTGGGGACATTTTTCTTCATTCTGCCTTATTTGAATAACGAAAATGTATTTTTAGCTGGCGCTTTGTTTTACAAGTCAATTCGGTAAAGGAACAAACCAATTAAATTGTTCTACTTTATTTTGGGAAGTGACTTCCCGGTTGTCTTCAATTCTCTTGAAATGTTGCTTTTTGTCCGATTTAAATATTTGGATCTGGGTAAGTCTGTAATACTTCAGTGTTTATTTTAAAGATTTACCGACATGCTTTGGCAATAACCTTTTTACATCTACTCATCATATCTGCCCATACGAGTACAGTCCAAGTCCTATAAAAAAATACAAAAATGTTTTTTACAAACAAGATCTTGCAAAACTTTTGATGGATGATGATGTTCTCCTAGCCAAATTTTAGGCCAGTCTCAACACAGACTAGCCAGTGGTGCAGGAAATATGTAGTGCACAAGTGTGTGCGCAAACACAAGTGCACTCTTTATTCCTTCACTCTCATAAACCGATGGGACGGCATTCCGACACGACCGGAGAGGGGTCAGGCAGGTGCATGCTTAACATGCTTTCGGAAGCAGGAGGTGTAACACCGCCATCTTCCTGATTCCAGGCTGTTGCAGTGAATATTCCTTGCTAGAAAAATCCCAAAAACAATTTTGGGACGACCCGGGATTTAAACAGCAACTCGTTTTTGGCGATTGAACACGCTACCAACGGTACTGTCTTTTTTCTTATTACTTTTCTTTCATTAGCTTGGTTCATCCCAAAATTGGGCAAAGGCCTTTACAAATTGTTCCACTCAGTGCGGTCACGCGCTATCTCCCACTAATTTTTTTTATTATGGTAGATAATATGTATTTGAGGTACCTACGAAACCCTTAAAATGAAACCCTTCACCTAAAAAGGAAAAAAGAAAACCTTAAAGCTTCACTCAGTTGTCCGACAGTCCATCTGGCTGCCAACCTCCTTTTCTCAACAACGCGTCGAGGTGTCGAGTTTATATTAATTAATTATAATTAAAAATTAATATCTGAAATAAACGTATTGAATTGATTATATTTGATTGTATTTGATATTAATTCAATTCAATACCTTTATTTCTACTCATTTCCGTAATCTCTTGGAGCAGTGATATAAATACTTAAATCAAACTTTTAAGTCAACGCAATCAAAAGTTACATCGTTTATGTTTGCATATTTTGGCTAACAATAAGTAGGTACCTTTTTGACAATTGTTTTAAAAAAATGCTTACCCGGTGGCCAAATATTTTAACCGAATCTAATTAAACTTTAGACACTTGGGTAAGAAATGCTTATAAAAGTTTTAAACATGGTTTTTCATAAAACTTCTGTAATAATTCACCATTAATGCCTGTGATGGTATAAATATGATAAGAAGGGAAGCACCTGGGTATCTTTTAGGTAGGTATAGGTGCCTATGTACTAAACAAAATACCCAAATACCTATACGGGGTGGATTTAGACTGCCCCGCAGTAAGGGCAGGTACCTTAACCGTTATTGTACATTTATGTATACGTAAATGTATGTAAGTATTATTACATTTTCATTCGTTTGCCACTGGCCATCAAAACGGATTGACCTTTGAAAGCAATAGGTTATTAATTTTTAAGGAACATGTTAGGTGAAAAACTACCTACATAGAAGTTCAAAGCTTGTAGGACCAACCTCAACTCCTTGGAAACTCGTCAAAAATTAAGCCTCTATAAAGATAAAAAGAAGCGGGAAGTTCTTTTATTTCAATGGTTAAGGTAAAAGGTTCTATTTTTTCATGGCCAACCTGAATACATGCGCTTTGGAACACAACCTTCTACGCATGCGTGATAACCATGGCGTCGCACGTCGTCGAACAAATGACAGTTGTGACAACAAGCGCGTCAGGAAGGAAATGTTTTACCAAATTCCGTGAAAAATAATGAACAACTCGATAAATTTTACGGTTTCAATGAACAAATCTTCACCATATCGTTATATAATTATCAACTATCGCAGAATTGCGTAAAAATTTAATTTGTTGAAGGTTATTTTACCTTGTGTTTACGAGTTACATTGTAAATAATTCAAAACTTTTGGTGCAGTGTTGTATTTACATAATTTCACGAGTTTGCAAGTATAGCAGCATTGTGTGTGTATTTGGAAAGTACCAGGAGAGTAGGATTTAAACCGAGTAGGTGACGGCAGCGGATTCTGGAAAACCTCATGAGGTGAGTTCTTAATTCATGCTCAATGGATATAAGCTTCCAACCAACGTCCAGAACAACATAACTACGCTTGCATAGATCCAAATTTAAGCCGTATTCTCAGCGCGTTAGAGTACATAATTTTGACAGTCAAAGAATCCTTACAAAATAGAAACCTAATGCCTTAAAACGTTACGTTTATTTTTGTTGTTTTGGAAGGATAAGGGAATAAAGAAGTATTTTTGTTAAAATATAATTGAGAATTCTTTATTTGTTGATCTACTTATTCAGAGAAAACATGAAAGTAGGAAAGTCGAATTGTGTTTGAGTTTTTCGAGCAGACGTTTGGGATTTCCGAGAATAACTATCTACCTTCTTATATATTGTACGACGAAGATTATAGGTAGGTTACTAAGTGCCGATATAATGGATACAATTTTCTTTTACGCATAGATCTAAGAATATCCTTAGAAGGACGTAAAACATCCAACTATCGGAGGTAACAAGTAAAAGTAAAAAAAAAATATTTGCTAGAACAGATGAGTAATGTACAGCAAATTAACCTTAAAAAAAATATAGTTAAAAACTAAAACCCGACTGCATAAAAGTCTTAAACAAGCGTTCACCTATTGTCCTTATCATTTTCTTTTGATACTTAGGTAGTCGGAGGCCTTTGTTACTAATTGTACCGTAGGTATATGGGGTGGGTGCCTCCGACTACCTAAGTATCAAAAGAAAATGATAAGGACAATAGGTGAACGCTTGTTTAAGACTTTTATGTAGCCGGGTTTTAGTTTTTAACTATATATTTTTATACCTTTTTGCTAATAGCTTGAGAATCGTTAACCTCAACAAAGTTTGAGAAACGGTTTTGGAAAGTACAAACAAAGACCTTTGCAACGATACCGCACACGAGCATATTTACTAACATTGAAATTTTCGACCCTTTCTCCGACCCCCGCTATCTCGTTAGACCCCCATTTTTATCTGACGTCACATAGCCTATAACCATCGGGCTATTAAGACGAATCATATGACACCTCATTTGTTGAAATCGGACCAGTACTTTCAGCGCTACGAGGGAACATAAAAATCGGCTACATACATACATACATATATACATACACATATACACATATATATACATACATACATACACATAGGGTGTCAAAATCATACTCCACTCAGCATGTGCTATGGTAGAGCAGATCATATCATAGCGCTGGTCTTTCGTGGAGACCGTGTATAATGGAAAAAAGGCAATACTTTATATTCAAATACAATTGTAAACATCGTTCATAAATAAATCATCAATCTATCCATACATATTTAGGTACATGAAGGTATCAATCTACCAAACTAAAAATAATACTTAGTACATAAATAATAATAAATAATGCTGGACAATCCCCACAGTATCATCTAACCCCAAAGCAAGTAGAGCTTGTGTTATGGGAACTATAGATAACTGTTATAGGTCAATATTAATATTATAAGAGGAAAGATTTGATTGTTTGTTTGTTTCCATTGAATAGGCCCGAACCTTCTGAACCGATTTGAAAAATTGTTTCACTTAGGAAGGTACACTATCCTCTGGTGACTTAGGCTATATAGAACATCCGAAACAAATACATATCTGCAGATCGTACATTTGTCCCGTGGTGGGAATCGAACCGGTGGACCTTCGCCCACTGCGCCACATCGGTCGTCATACAATAGGTAGAGCTAAAGTAACTCTCACTCTCTCACGGGCCTGCCTGAAAACCAGCACAGTATTGAGCAAATGCTCCAATACTGTAACATGCTGAGGCAGGGACACATTTAACCCATAATAACCATATCTAATTTTTTTTCTGTGTTACCTACTATTTAGATTTAAGTACTGTCTAGTTAATAAGTTATCTATGTTTTATTTTTGCGTAAATATATATATATATATACTTATATCTCACTCTAACACAGTGGTAAGTTTATTACGAGTGATTTCTGTAATAACCTCCCGGTCAGTTTCTACTAATTCTTTCACAAATACGGGGTCGCCCATTATTATTACATGATGTTTTTTAACAACTTTTGAACACCCTGCCACCCCCATGGTCATGAATAATGTACATATGTACTCAAATACAGGTACTTATAATCTAATTAAATTCCGGAAAATTAACCACCGAGATATAAATGTCAGTTTGTCCGGTTTAGAAATTCGGCGGTCAAAGAAAAAAAAATTCACGTGATATCTCACTACCTTTTGTGATATTTCGTGATTTTTGCAAATCCATTCCTCTGTCGGGCCTCACGTGATTAATGTTTGATTCATAAGTACTATGGTCTCTGCGAGCAAAAGAACCTATGTTTCTAAGCTCTACTCAGCAAATAGGTCTAGTATCATAAAGAGACTAAATATTATATATATTACATTACAAAACTTTTGAAAGTATCATTACAACAGTTCACAGTTATTTACAACACTAAAGCTAAACATATCACGGTCTCCACGGAAGACCAGCGCTATGGTATGATCTGCTCTACCATAGCATAATTATGTTGAGTGGAGTCCCATTTTGTCAGTTTTTCTTTTTATTTTAGGTTTATTTATTGTATATTACTCCTCTGTTCTGGCAAATAAAAATCATTTTACTTTTAAGTAGGAACTATTTATAACGGGATATTTACCATGATTTGAGTATTTGTATCCTTCAATATTTTGGAACAGTTACATGCGCCATGATCACGGTACAACTGAGGTCACTGCGAGTTAGTATTTTATTGGCAGCCATACTGATCCTCATTATTTCTGTTCTGTGCCAATAAAAAATAACTCGCAGTGACTTGAGTTGTTCCGGGATCATGGCGCATGAAACTGTGCCAAAATATTTGAGGACTCAAAATTCAATCATGGTAAATATCCCGTTAAATAACTTTAGTGTAGTTAGTTGCTTAGCTTGGGGGCTAGATAATGCTGTGTGAATTATCCAGTATTATTTATTTAGTTATAACATCTTCAGATTTCTTCGTGGTGCTATGATCGAAAGGGTCAACTGATTATGTAGCTACGTATAGCTAACGGCAGTATCCAAACAAACCATATATCTAATTTAAAGCCACAAATAAGCTAAAAGTTATTTACTTTCAATCATATTAAGTTTCAAGTTCGTACCCATATTAATTCAAATCAGGTTGAGCGTGGGGTGAAAATTGCCTCTTCATTTACTTGAGTTTTCGGTTGCGCTGTCTGGAATCTTGTAACTCTACGCGGTACGCGTCGGCGCTTTAATTACATAGGTGTAATCTATCGCGGTTGCTAGCTACCGAAAACTGAACGGTCTTAACCTACTGAGATTTGTTTTCAAAGATCAGGAACCAGAGTGCCTGACTGCCTGAAGCAAGTTGGCAAAATTGTTTTCGCGTAGTATTGTATTAAGTAATTTGTTGCGTAGTATTGTCTAACGCGCTTAGATACTCGTACAAACAGAGGATTTATATCACTGAACACAAAATAAAATGTCCGCCACTATTATTATACAATTTAACTATTACTGAACAAAGTACACAAATTGTGTAGCAAATGGATGGTTGATAAAACCACCAGTCAATGTATAGATAGTGTGTAGGCATGGACACAGCGTTCATTTGATCGGATATAATAGAATTAGTCCATTACATGGTCGATAATGGTAACTCCATGTCGGATAAGCCTAATGCATGCTTGGTTTGCATAATCTGCATTTCAGGGATTGCAAATCAATATAAATGGCCTCATACTGCGTACATAATTGCTTTGTTCTGTAAGTAAATTGTTTTGATAAAGTTATCACAGTAATATTATAAATGCGAAAATTAGGTTGCTTAGATGGATGGATGTTTGGATGGATGGATATTTGTTTGTTCGTCGCATCATCCGGCTGAAATTTTGCTTATAAGTTGTTCTAGAGGTAAAACATAGGCTACGTTTTATCCTATAAATCATACATATGTATATATGCCTATGGGATAGATATAGCTTTTTAGCAGTTCCATTTAGTTTAGTTCATTTATTGATAAGAGACATTTCTTACATGTCAAACACTTCTAAAAATAACTTAGCTAGGTAAGTACAAAATAATGTAAAAACTAAGTACGTATAGATAATAATTATCCTTGGTGATCTTACCAAAAGTATAATTTAATATTGTAAATGTGCATGCGCATTAATATGCGCGTGCGAAATCGCAGGCAGAAAATAGTTTTTTATAAGTAAAAAGATTTTTGGTAGTAATTGATTCATAGGTATTATTTTTACTAGATGACCGATATACATAATACAATAGTATAATAATCGGTCATCTAGTAATAATAACCCAAGCTCTGCTTAGCTTGGGGCTAGATGATGCTATATAGACCATTCGGATTGTCCATATTAGGTATTTATTAACTATTTACTACCGACAAAAAAATGACTACTCTTATTTCACTAACATCCTAACTAATATTATAAATATGAAAGAGTGTATGTTTATTTGTCCTTCCTTCACGCCCTAAATAAGCAACAAATTGACTTGATTTTTACCATAGAGTTAGTTGCAAGGATGGAGAGTAGCTTAGGATACTTTTTGTTCTGGTAAAACATCAAATTCCCATGGGAGATTTACGGCTTACGAATTTAACGCGGGTGAAACCGCGAGGAACAGCTAGTTTATTAAATAAAAAAGTACACCGCCGCTTCTGCCTTAACGTGATAAACTAGCGAAATTTTCAAGCATTTTCAACAATATGGATAGTGGAAGGTTCAGTTGTATAAGTCTACCTCAGGCTGGTGTTGGAACTTTTTCAGGAATATGATGATAATTATTGAAGGTGTCAGAAAATAACATGCCAACTGTGTGCTTTGCTGGCGAGCGCCGCCGCGTACCTACACCAAAAGCGCTATATGAAAACAAGACGAAATTTCCGCTCTTATAGCTCCTGCTCTCTTCCGCTTTATATTATGCTACTTTGATAACCGTGCGAAGGTAAAAATATACCTACCTGAAAAACCGTTAACGAAATGCCTAGAGAAGTATTGTTTTAGAGTCTAAGATCCACTTTGAGTAGCTGATCCCACGAATAAGTGAGTAATTAAGTAAATAGCCATCGGTTGCAATAAAACAAAAATCAAAATAAATATTAAAATTATTAATTATTTTTCTCTCAGGTTAAAGGTTACCTTATACAGAAAGTTTGGTTTAAATGACGTGATATATTATAACATATCTAATATTATGTAACCTGCTTTGTGAGAGACTGGTACCTGAAAAGGGTATAAAAACCTGTATTAAAATCATTATAGTCAACAAGATTCCATAACGTTTGTATATAAATTTTATTTACTTATTGAATTCAGATGCAGAATTTAAAGGTTGCTAATAGATGCGGGTGAGCCTGTAAAGCCTCATAAAATCATGTTAAACTACGGATAGCGTGTCTACGAACCCGAGCAAAAAAGCAGATAAATCTGTGCAAAAACAGGAAAGGCTTACACTAAAACCGTAGGCTTTTACGCCGAAAATCGCGTAGAGATATGACGATACGGGCCATAACAATAATTTTAGATTCATTATACAGTTTCAGTGCTTTGATGTGGCGCTGTTGAGTCTTTGTTATATTATTTGTTCAAGGTATAATTATTCCTATGAGAACTGGATATTATTAGGCACCTAAATAAACTGGAAACCTTAAAAAAGATTTTTGTAGAATAAATTTAGGTTGTTAAATGTTGTAGATCAAAAGGTACCCAAGAAAATTATGTATGTAATGTAAATCATAGTGATCTGGTTCTTCGAAGAAAAAGTTCTGCTTCCCTATTAAAATAAATTATGGATAATCCAAACACCACCATCAAGCCTCAAAGTCAGAATAGTTTGTCTTTTAGATACTAGATAATATGTTATTTTATGGCCAGATAAAGGCCCCTGTGAATTTTTTAAATATATTTATATGTACATTTCACTTAAAATTATATAGTAAAAAAAACTGTTTTCCATTATGCCAGTTATATTTTCCCGTGAAAAGCACAAACTAAGAGTTAAAAACAACATTTGTTCTACTTTTTCTGCAGGCGCAGACGCCTGCAGGTTTTAGTACGACAATCTTGCCGTCTATTTAGGCCTCAAGGATGATTATCTGGTTATGTCATGACAGTGGCCAGCAGCTGTAATAGAGCGATGTTTTTGCGAACTTTTTTACCGTCTCTCGTAAAGCCTGCCCTTCTATAGGGTTTTACGGGAGGTATTCACCCCAGGAAAATTGTGAGCTGAATTCATAATGGTGTAATTAATGAGCGACAGAACGTTGGAACAGGGAAGTCTTGAATGGCTGCGCCTATTTAGTTCTTGTCATAATCGATTTTATTCATCTTTTGCATTCATTATTTGCAGAGTACATGTACATACCTCAAGTTAGTTCCTATATCCTATATATATCCTATTATAAAAAATATTTTTTTGTAAACATTGAATCTTATAGAACCAGCGCAGCGGGACTATACTCCGATGTAGAATTCAAGATATTTTATATCAACAAAGATATAATCTCACATGTGTCGCAAAAAATGTTTTTGATTTCGAAAACGATGATACCAACGTTGTTAAATATTTTCCAGCAATATTCCTTGGGTTTTGTTACTCATTTGTATTCAAAAAATATCCAGGTTTTTTAATAGGAGTATAGATAGTATTAATACCTACTTAATAAAACAGAATATACTCTGTATTTAAGAACTTTGCAAATGTTTGACTGCTGATAATACCTACATATATGTCCAGAATTTCGGCCACGGCAGCCAGTCGCATCGTACTTAGTAGACATGTACGCGGGACATTATGGGTATGTTCATATCAGCACATGTTACTAAGTAGTTAACACGTTTACTGCTACCGAGGCACTCACCCTTCTCCGGCAGCCTTTGCGCAGCGAAAGGCGTCCCTCTGGGTTGCATCTTTGCATCACTGCTTGGCAGTAAACATGTTAAAATGTGATTTTTTCGATGTGTTTTTTAATATCTTCAAAATGTGTTTTTAATAGTAAACAAGCTGTTCTCACATGCTACTATGTTCCTATCGAGCCACGTACCGTGACATACGTGCATGCAAAACATCGTGGAGGACTGACGCGCGATTATTTATTAGGACGAGCAAGATGTTCCACGTGAATATAAGATGTAGAAATGTAGTCTACATCACAGGGGACGTTTAGTCAATAAATTTATATTTTACTCGGCATTGTCTAACTACAATGCTTATTTAATGAGCTTGTTAACCAACTTTGAAAAAGGCGGAGGTTCTCTGTTTGGCTGTATGTTAACCGATTTTTCCGTCAAATTGTTGACCTGAATTTCGATGATTCTTTTGGTTTTGTATAGCAAGCCATTTTGTGTTAATATTCCAATATTATTTGCAAATATTGCAATTTAAATAGATAGATAGAAAATACTTTATTGCACACTTAACAAAATAGTTTACAAACAATTTGAAATAAAAAAAGAAATGTGACAATTGGCGGTCTTATCGCTCACGAGCGATCTCTACCAGACAACCTTGAATAACTTTTGTTACACCAATATAATATTTCTATTTCCTCATAAGAAAATGCTATGACTGTTAAAAATATCGTTAAACCGCGTTAAAAATAAGGTTATACCTGACCGCGGTGAAACAGCAGGTTGTGGGTTCGATTTATTTATTTAATTTATTAATACCTAAAATAAAATCGAAATAAAAATAGTGCTATTCTATAATGTCTACTAAATAGTGCAAGGCTGTCGTCGCCGTCATCGGCCGGTAGAGTCTAAAATTCTGCCTGGTGGTTTGATGCCAGCAGGATAGTCTAACAATCCTATTGTTGGTAAACCTTTATAACATAAAGCACAAGAGTAAGGATAGGAGAAGCTCAGTGCTATGCTGTCTGTCAACTGGTTCCAAAGAATATCCTCCCCCAAAGTACTAGCAGGACATTTGGGCGGAGACACTTGCGCGATGGACATTTACGCGAGTGGAAATTTACGCGAGAAGATATTTCTCGCGTTCAATTCCGCGTACGTGAGACATTCAGAGCTACTTTACTTTACATTGAAAGTAAAGAGCTTTCAATTATCATACTGAAAACTTACTACTTCGTCTGGAGCTAACAATAAGAAGAATTTAGTGTGTAGTACAAAAGCGCGTTGAAATCTTTTGTATGCTACAGTCCGTCGTAGCGTCGTAGCTCATGCTACGTAGATCTAAATTATGTTCATCTCTATGAGAAACGAAGGGGGAGGGGTTGGGGAAGAGGGGATATACCAGCCACGTCTATTTCGAGAGATATTGGGTGTTTGGTGATTTCATGCAAGTGTTCCTTTTCATACGTCCCGGTTGCCGACTAGCCAGTACCGGGTACCCGGCGACGAAGTGTATGCAATTTATCCCGATATGTGTAAAAGTTATAGTTCATGCCGCATTTCGCCGCCGCGCCGGGTCCCCGGCACCGGCTACACGACAACCGGATTGCGTGCAAGCGTCTTACGCACAATTCTTCAATTTGCAGACAAAGCGAAGGTAGGCGTGAGATCAGTGAATGTTAAGGCTTTTGCCAGCCTTTTTTGATCTTTGGTAAGGAGAGTAATTAGTGGTTTACACTACAAGCGCGTTATCACGTAATAGTGGCGTCTCAAATAAGTGCCCTCCCTATCTCAATGTTTTGTAGTCAAGGGGGATACTTAATTCTGACGCGCACTGTACTAACTTAATTGTAGGACACTACATCCACTACACGATATAAAAAATAGCTTTTGAGACGTCATTTTGTTATTTTATATGGGCAGTAAGCTTTATTCAGTCCATTTATTCCTATACGATGGATATTTCATCATGATGAGTGTGGTTACATTTACACCGATCGTCATTCGCACAATTTATGAGCTTTTTATGCAGGTTCGCGATAGCTAGGGTGAGCTGTGTTTAATAAAAGTTATTATTTGTTCATTGTGGTAATATTTTTGACGAGTTCGAAACAGTAATATAAGTATGTATTTAGGTATTATTCATTAGAATTTTTCACTATTCAAACCACAACCTCCGCCTAGTTGAACCTTAACAAAGACAAAGAAGTCTAATTAAACTGATATTTTGTCACGTACAGGAGGGCAATTCTGGCTATATATCTACTCGATAAATATGACAAGAACGATCAAAATATCAAGTGATAAACAAGCGTATTCCCAAAATCTGCAATTCGATATTAATCTAGGGTTTTTCTATGATGAGTTGCTCGATAAGTCGCACGAGAATGCAGTTTTTGGCGGTACTCGATATTTATCACATGATATTTTTATCCCGTCATAACGAGTATCACTCGATAATGTATCACGTGTTACCCAGACTTACGCAAGGTAACATGCAATGTTACATGATATGAAAGAGTATGCCTTCCACACCAGTGTAATGCAAGCATCACGCAAGATATCATGCAATGTAAGCCAATTCTATACTGTGATTGATGATGTGTCGGTTTTTTTAACGGAGCGTGAGTGTGAAGCGCGCGAACACTTTTCTGTAGCAAAAAGTTTTAAATTATTTGATTTCTATGCATACCGAAAATTCCACCTTATATTTCGCCATCAACTGATTGATTATTGGAACTTTCGGTGTTTAATATTCGATCTCCTCCATCAACCTTACGACACGATATTAATGAATTTAACGTAAAGGTATCGTTAGAGCGCTTGTAGACGTCCGTTGTTTTCACCGGAAAACGGACCGAAAATAAACGGAGATTCTTGTATACTATGCGGACAACTGACCGTTTATTTTGCCAGACTCGCAGCGTTGTATGGCTTATAATTGAGCACATATACACGCATCGGACGCCAGTCCGGCAGTAAATCAGAATATCTTATACGTAGATCTCCGTTTATTTTCGGTCCGTTGTCCGGCGAAAAAAACGAACGTCTATTAGCGGCCTATTAGTGGTGACCAGTAACACAGATTTTTTACAAACCTAACGCAGGCACCAGTCTCACACAATATTGTTATTATAGTTATACTTAAAATTCTAGTTTTAAATTTAAGCTCATTATGTGAGAAAACAATCAATTATTTATTTTACTTATTACAGTGTGAATTCAGCCCCATACAAAATTACAATGTGCGTAGATACGAGTACGAATGGTCGTCCTCTTTATTTGCTTTTCATTTGCATGCGTGATGAATAAATGAAACGGGATAATAAACTTGGGATGTGTATGTTGAGCAATTTGCGTGAATGGCTGACCTTTTTTACTGTTATTATGTTACTATGAGATGAGTGCGATGGTGAAATTATGTGGCTACTACCCCCTCGGGTTATCTACATTAAAGTTATTTTACGAGATAGTTCTTTTTACTAGTAGCGGCACGTAAGTCTAGTGCTGAGCGATAAACGGAGGGGATAGCTGCGCATGGGTAATGTACCGCTAGCCCCGCCCAGGTAGATAGATAGAAAATTCTTTATTGCACACTTATTGGTAAGAAACAGAAATACAAAAAGAGACAATTTTAAAACTAAGTTACAAGTGGCGGTCTTATCGCTCGAGAGCGATCTCTACCAGACAACCGTGTCTACCAGGTACCTTGTTTTTTACTTATGCGCAATACGCAAACGGTAAAATTACGTGCCGCTATGTATACCCTCCATTCTTCATAATTTTCATGGACAAGAGTTTGTACGCTGCTGGTCTTGTATTTTTTTTCTTTAACATTTTTAGCAGAACGTGGGTGTGGAAAAAAGTCTACCAATTTGCCCATTCAATTTACGCAGAAAATGTAATCAGTCCGCAATGCCATCTGTACCTCGATTTTCACGAGAATCATCCAGCTCATGTATTATGTAAATTCAAGGAGAAATAAGCTCTACCCTCAAGAACACACAATCCAATTGTGGATCAATTCAATATGAATAACTAAGGTTAATGCCCGCAATTCTATGTAATGATACGGCTGCCTTCACGTGAATAAATAATAGAGGGGTGTTCAGTTCGTAAGTACCCGATTTGCACAATGGTCTTTCTACAGTACAATGACCCTACAGTGCTAGGGTGTAGGGACAATACTCGTACTTATGTATAACCTAAATATGTACCGTATTGCCTAGATCTTATATAGGTGGATTCGAAAATTTTCACTCTCATATTCAACATAAACTACGCTCAGTGTTAAACTATGAGTCTCTTGTAGCGGGGGGTTAAGTGGAAGTAGCGCAAATCGAATACAAAACAAGCAATAGTTTTGAAAAAGTAAAAAACTCCATATTTTGGCGGGACAAATATGTAAAAATACTTCAAGAACTAATTTTGTAAGGGGCCACCTCTATATAACACCTCGAGACCTCTCTGTACAAGAGCAAAATAATGATAAAAATCGGTGAGAAATCGGTAAACAAACATAAACATCTATACCACATAGAACCTCCTCCTTTTTTCATTTCAAACTCTGTTTAATTGAAATATGAACATAGGGCCTTCTATACATTCGGGAGCTAGACCACAATTATTGTTGTTCGTAAGTACATAGTATTACCAGTTTCTTTTCAAAATATTTAATCAATAATTTGATTATTTTAAAAATTAATAAGACTTCTAATCCTTTAATTTGACACTGTTTTTAGTTTTAGAGTTAGTTTTGTTAAAGCGGGATAAATACTACCGAAAAAATCAAAATCGGTACGTAATTAACGGAAAAATCGTCAAAAATCCATACAGCCGATCATAGAACCTCCTCCTTTTGTCAAACTCGGTTTAAAATAGAACGTTCCATTGGCGCTCCATTTTACTGCTTTGGTATTTTACCACTACTCGTGGAGTTAACAAGCATATTCATACGATATACTATAAAAAATATAAAAAAATAAACGCTTAGATGACTGAATTCTTTTGCAGACGAATAAGTTGTGGTAAAGTGTCAGGTCAACCTGTGCAGCGTTTATGTCACTTTAAAATAAACCTATTTCTTTTCAGTCTGGTTGAACTATTTTTTGATAATACCGAAAAATCCTCACTGATTCGTCGACTAGCCTCATGTAATGGATAGCTACTAGAAAAGATCCATGGATACCCTCATCGTGTTTTGTCTAGGATCTAGTGGTTAGATACACAGTACGTACCTTACCAACTCAGTTCATAGACAATGATGAAATTGAAATTGATTGCACCAGGGAACAATGCCACAGAGGCACACTTCAATCGAACGACACTCGTGCGGAACTAAATTTGCGGTTAGGCAGTACAGTTCAATCGAATGCGATATTAGCTATTCCGCCCTATAGGGGCTGCATGTCTCTTAGAATATGGTGGTTCGAGATTACGTTAACTCAATCTCTGTCTACATATATTATGTACTAAAAATTAAATACCTCCTTATTAAGTATATCAGTTATCTAGTACCTACGAGTATTACACAAGCTCTCGTTAGCTTGGGCCTAGATAATGGTATGCAAGTTGTACAGCATTATTTATTTATTTATTAATGTCAGTACTTGGTAGTATAAATACTACTTATATCTAAAGATAGCATATACGATAAAAATATAAGCACGGTAATACAAATCTGGAATACAACGAATTTCCGAAAGATTCACATCATGAACAACGAAGTAATTAACTCTATCTGGCAAGATTTAAGCTCGTTTGATTTGCAAGTTTAACGCGAAAAGGAAGCCGTTTTATTTAAGGGAATTATATTCTCATCTTAATCAAACGGACGATATTGAAGAACATTGGTGATAGCTGACGCAGTAATCTCTATATTTTCTTTGATTTTGTATAGTTGAAATATTGTAAGTTATTTTTTAAGGTATAACACTCAACGTTTTACATACTTATCACACTGGCGATTTGTGAGCGATTTTAAAACGAGGCAATTAAGCACGCCGCGAAGACGCAGCGAGCACGCTACGATGACGGCGCTGGTGCGCATCATGCTCGCGGTTGCGCGTGCGGTTTGCGTTTAGAGCACTGGCGTGTTAATCGCGGCGAGCTTGCTGCGTGCCCGCTTCTTCGTGGCGTGCTCTCTACGCTATCGCCTGTTATTGAAGTCGCTCGCAAATTGCCAGTATGTTATGGCTAGGTTCCACCAGCCACCAAAAAAGTTATATTTTTAACAAGAGTGATGAAAATGTTGCCACTGTTACAAACATTCTGTGACGACCGATGTAGCGCGGCAGGTGAAGGTCCGCCTGCGACGCAGGAGGTTGTAGGTTCGATTACCGCCTTGGGAGAAAAGTTTTTACGATCTGCAAATATGTCGGGTGTTCCGGGTATTTTATATCTATACTAGCTGACCCGGTAAACGTTGTTTTGCCTTCAACCCTTATCACTTAGGGATATGGAAAATAGATAGTAGCTGATTCTTGGATCTACTGAATACGCATATAAAATTTGGTAAAAATCGGTAAAGCCGTTTCGGAGGAGTACGGTAACTAACATTGTGACATGGACATTTTATATATAAGATAATAAAAAATATAATCATCATCAGGCATCATCAGACTATTCCAGCCCACTGCTGGTTATGCCTTTTCTAATGAACGCCACATTGCCGACTTTTAACTATAGTATATAATAAGTCCGTTAAGCCTCAAATGGCCCTTTTTGAATTTTAAGCGGATACATTTCAAAATTCTAAATTTTTTCGTTTGAGAACCATTCCAAATAGTTCCGGAGACATACTTAAACACTTCGTAGGCAGTTGAGTAACATAATTTTTGACTTTTGAAAGCAACTAATTTACATTACATTGCTAATACGTTGGTTAAAAAACTGTTCAGTGCAATAAAGGTTTTCCATTAAAAAATAAATAAAATAAGTGACACAAATAAATCTCAGCCGATGTGTACAAATGTTTTTTTGCCGATTTCTCGAAAACTACTTTTCGGGGTTAACAGCCTTCTATTTAACAGAGCAGCACAGCACCCAGCTTTGAGCTTCTCGCACTAAAAAATACATTTAGCCAATAATAACTCCAATAAAAACTGCCAGCTGATCTTATTTCAGCTGTGGCCCGGCGGTAGTGTCAACAAACGAAATGGATAAAGTTTTTAAGAGCATTAATGCAATCACAACGACGATGGCGGCGACTCGCCAGCTCTCGGAATATAAGCGGCCGACTATACAGTCAACGTCAGATAGATAAGCAAAAAATATTAACTTCATTAATTCGGTCTCCACGGAAGACCAGCGCTATGATATGATCTGCTCTACCATAGCACATGCTGAGTGGAGTCCGATTTTGTCAGTTTTTATTTTTATTTAAGGTTAATTTGCTGTACATTACTCATCTGTTCTGGCAAATAAAAATCTTTTTACATTTACTTTATTAAAATCATTTGAAATTAAATAGAAGTACAGAAATATAATTTATTCATAGAGCCGATTTACATGTCAATAACTTATTGTATAATAGTATACAAAGCGAATACAAGTTTTTGAAAAATTCTAATTACACATAGAGATAATACAGAATTTTTAATTAAATAAAAGTGAATAATATATTAAAATGTCAAATAAATTACATAGAAAATTAATGAAGTTAATTATCATCAGTCTTATTTTTCTCGAGTAGTTCACCTACAGAGTAGAAGTTCTCCTCGACAAGCCAACGTTTCAGACTGAACTTGAAGCTAGATAAACTGCTAGCAGCTGTGACGCAGGCAGCTGGCCTGGCAATTTTGCATAGATGTAGTTCTAAACCTGTAACACAATAGGCTAGTTGACTATAAATGCTTGGACTATTTATGGTTCCTCTGATAGCCAATACAAATTAAACTTTAGGTAAGTCTGTATTTTTGGCCGCGCCCGGACGCTTCGGTTTTTTTGACGGTGATGGTACCTCAGTTCTAAGGTTCTGACGCATTTATAATAACTTTGAGCTTATGTTGAGGATTTGACACGTCATTTTTGCTTTGTGATATACGAGTAGCTTGTAAACCTATTCTTTGCTATTTGTTTTTTTATTTGTATTATTTTTAAGAAATAAATATTCGTTTATCCATAGTTTACGCAAGTAATTTTCGCTGGTTTAGTCATTAAGAGTAAAGGATTTATACTTATTTTAAATCTTTGTGACTTAAATTTGCAAATAATTAATTGAATTGCTTGCACAATTTTATTTTACTTACTAAGATTTTAAATATTTCGTTTCCTTTCGTTTTGAAAATATGAAAGTGACTGTTTCTGAGTGTTTAATTACATGTAAAATAATTAAAATTTACGAAGCATGTTTTTTATTTTCATGTTTCTGATTTTCTTGTTTTACCTACGAGGAGATCGACACAACATTTTCAGTGTCTATGATGCTCTGCCCAGGTAGAGCTTACCCTCACAACACGGCGGCGGCGGCGGCGGTCGCCCGCTCCTGCGGTCACACCGATGATGCTGGGCAATGACCTGTTCATTGCCCAGCATTGACGAAATAAAAACGAAATAAAAATTCATTGTGCATGCTGACTGAGGTTTTTACTTTTTGCCTCCAGCACTATAAAATGTAATAAGCCTAAATTAAAATTATGAAATGAAAATGGGCATACAGCAAAACTGCATTGTACTATACAATGAAAGATAGATAAAAACGTACGAAATTAAGAGAGCTGATTGGGAAAAATGCCGGCTTATTTTTGTGAACAGTTTCGTAAAAATGTCATCTGTGTAAAGCCAATGGGTTTAATTGAAATTCAGTTAGTAGTAAGGGTCAACAATTTTTTATTGAGTTTACTGGAATTACTAAACGAAAGCGTAAAAGTGCCAGCACAAAATTTATATTACGTGAATAGATATGACGCTAAGTAGGCTACACCATACAGAAAATAATATTTATGAAAAACATATATAGATATGTATATAGACGCGGCCAGTGTGCATTGTATCGCACTCCTAATGTGCTTATCAGCTGTTAGACCACTTAGTATGTCATCTGCTTTTCCCACCAATTACATACCTATTACCTATCATATCATATCAGCCCATACACGTCCACTGCTGGACATAAGCCTCCCCCATACGACGCCACAAATAGCGGGTTCTGAGCCGCCTCCATCCATCGACTCCCTGGGAACACTACAATGTCGTCGGTCGAGTGGATGGTCTCCCATTTAGTGGGAGATTTGCCATAATCACCACGCTTGGCAGGCGGATTGGTGATCACAGTGTTGCTGTTAAAAAATACTGCTAAAGAAGCTGCTGCCCTTCCTCTGGTAGGTTCCCTTAGTCGGCTCTTACGACATTCACGTGTTGAGTTGGAGGGATCGATATTCGTAAGCCGCGGCCCCACGGCCACCTATTACCTAGGTAGTCTGTAAAAGTTGTATTGATTTAATTATTTTATTTTCCAACACAATAAATCAAACGGAATAAAGCGCAGTCGATAGTGGGTTGGTACTTTGACTGTTTCATTTGCTCGTTGTTGTGTTAATAACAGCAAGAGCTCTTTTATCCAGCCTGTATTAAAATGTCTGAGAGAATAAAATTGGAAAATTCTTATTCATATACCCCAGAATGAATATATTTAAACGATCACTGTTTTTTGATTGTTCTCATGGCCAATTTGCTTAATCTGGAATGTAATTTTTAAACTGGGTATTGACCGGTGTTACGGGGTGTAATGTACCATTCGCAGCAAGCATGAAACCCGTGTGCTCAATTCAGTCTCGTTGCTAGTCGCGAGTGTCTTAAAGAAGACACTCGTGACTAGCAACGGGTAACTATGGGGAAAGCCCCATACGGACTGCACAACGAACTCACGATCTGTAACACGTTATCTGACTTTATAGGGGGCGGATATAGCATATGAAACTATCATGGTTATTTACAGCACTAAAGTTAATAACGGGAGATCACGGCGCATGTATGTAACTGTGCCGAAATATTGAGAACTGAAAACACAAATAAAAAAAAAACACAGAGATGGGTTTACAAAGTAGGGACTTACTTTACTATTTCATATAAAATGTAGGTAGTCTAGTTTCCTGTTTCATTACGTAAAATACATACCTACTTGTAATAAACCTTTCAGGGTCAAAGATAATGACACCTCGCTCTTACTAAGTTTGCTAACTTGTATTAAGACACAAGGGCTCAGTCCTCTGGCTTCTTATAGGTTCACACATAATTTTATTTTACACATTATACTTTAGTTGCAGCAGTGAAACATGAAGAAAAGGAGATATACATAACAATATACCTAATAAACTATATAAAATCATGGTAAATACGTTATTAACTTTAGTGGATATAGCCTAAATACAGAATTCAATTACCTCTATTTTTTACCGCTACAGGATGTTCCATATTCGGCGAAACGTTTTACTCTAGTAACAACAGGTTTTTCTATGATCCGGTAGATATTTAGGTGTTTGCAAAAAGAACGTCACACACTTGCAAGGCATAGGAAACTCAAGGAATGAATGAATGAGAATATTTTAATCAAAAACAAATATTTCTGCATATTTTTCCCTTAGAGCGCGCCATAGAAGTCTTTGTATACATACGTAATACAAAAGTCGACAAAGTCAATTGATTTTAAATTGCGGTCTTAATTAAGCTGATGTCTACTTAATTGGACAAGATTTTTACTACCTAGACCTTAATTAGTCGGAAGAGAGCTGTTTCGCAAAATCGAGTGTTTTCTTTTAATTATTCCAAACTTCGGAACAGAAAAGGTAATTTCATTACGACTGGAACCCTTGAAGGCTGTATACCTAAATCACAGTAAATTAAGGACACTTTTCCTCAAGTCTCTGGCCTTTACCTTGTTTCCAGTTTACCAGGAAAATCACGGTTTCTGTATGAATGCTTTTGGTAGATATCGTGTAATCGCCCTGAACCTTTTGAAATCATTTGGTAGTTAAAGTTTTCTTTATTTTCAGTATAAAAATAAAATAGTAAAAGTAAACAATACTACTTACGTATAAAGTTCAGGAAGTACTGAAACTTTTTATTGTACGTGTCGTCGTATTTAAGAAAGTTTATGCATAGAAATCACTTAAGATACCTAGTACTGATTTATTTTATTCTGAAAATTTGTACATATTTACTGTTTATTTCTCAATACCACCGACCAGGTAATGTAAAGTAGGTAAAGTAGTACTAGTTCATACAAGTCCGTGTCATACTAGTCATTGAGAGATAAAAAAATTATGAACTATAAAACTAACTATAAAATACGAACTACCTCATAATATTAACTATAATATACAATAATAAACTATTTTACTGTCTTACAAACAAAGTTCGTTTTTTGCCAGCTTACATAAAAAATTATGTAATTTATAGTAAAAATATACAAAAAGCCCATCACCAGCTAATTTCTAAGCAAGACCATTTACCCAGAACAAAGTGATATAAAAACATTTTTATAAACTTGCAAAACACAAAATCCGTTAGCGACTTAATCTGATGAAAAAAACGCTTGCCAAGCTTAATAAATGAGGCGGGCGGCTATTCCCTTAACATAATGGAATCTTTTTAGATACTTTAAGGCAGCACTTTAGCTTAATGAAGAGTCATAATTCATTTTGACGCGCGTGCTAACTAGAGCTATGGAAGCACCCCGCCCTTGCCAGACGAAGGTAATTAGATCGGCGACACCATTGATATTCAAATGAAAGCTTTATTAGTTATTATATGAACTTAAGATTCATTTGTAAAGACTAGCATGCAGAAGCTACAGCAACAGCAGCAGCTTATACTTAGTTACCAAAAATGTTGATATAAGCTGAAAACTACCTCACGGGCGACCTTAACCTTTAAATCGTTGCTCAGCACGGTTCTTCACGAAGTAGAAAACATAATCAGAATCAATAACCTTATTTCTTTAGGCTTACAACTTAAGCACATAAATAAGTCAAATTTTATCCGATGGAGGCAAGCCACTTTCAATGAAGCTTTAAAGAGGCATTGGATTCTCTACAGTGTACAGAATCTACACTGTCCACAGTGAAGAGGGAACAACGGGAAAAGAGGAAAAACGAATTGAAAAACTTAAGAGCAACGTCCTGTGTACAAAATTGTTGATTTTGTAGGCTCTCTGATTGAGCATACTTCAGAGCACCTGTCAAACAATTGCTTTTATAAAAACATAAGGCATTGCCATTGATGCCACCATGCAAGATTATTTTTTCTAGTCGCAAATAAATAAACCAAAGCGTGAGCGTTCCCTCCGATAAATTTTATAGGAGAGAGCGCCTTGTTTTGCAATGCACCTTACATAAAATATATTTTTGTGAGCGAAAGTTCATGATCAAATGTGGTTTTGTGCGAACAATAGCAAAACTACTAAATAGGGCCCGTACTCGTAAAAACGAAATCGAAGTTTCTGATTCTTTTTCGTGCAAGCGCTAATCTTATGCAATCGACATAAGAGTTGGTTTTCGTTCACGAACACGAAAAAGAAACTTCGATTTTCCTTTTCCGAGTAGGCCCCCAGATCGGGCCGAATTTGCTGTTATTCTAGATCTGCAGTAACATATTCAAACTAACTTTTTCTTCTGAAAACCTGTCTAAAAAAGTATAATTTTATGATTCACTGAAGCGGAATGAGGGGTTTTCTCAATTTCAAAAATAGTTCACTGGACTGAAAATATGGCGGTTTTGGTTTAAAATTGCATAGGCAAGTCCCCATATAATTTTAAACCAAAGAATAAATTTAAAGATTCCCGAAAGATTCCTGCCATCTATTGAGTTTTAAAGTAAAAAGTTATTTCTATAAACGCGTCGTCTACACTGTGTTTAAAGGACGTATTTTAGTGATAACAGTCGTTACCTTTACGACCTTAGACGGTCAAATGTTAAAAACTCAGCCTCGTTTAAAGCCTCGTAAAGACTTACCTTAATGAGCTTCAAGATAACGCACTGATAATAGGTGTCCTTAGAAATACCTTCAACACTTTGCTCTGGCGTTTTAAGGCTTTATTATGTTATCAATTCGATAGGAATTAAGGAAACCTGTTGTGGATTTAAAAATGCTCATAAATTAAGATATACAGCTCGCAAAATACCCTTTGCCATATTAAATGATGATGGGATTTTAAAAAAGCTAATACAAACCTTTTGCCAAGTGTGATAATTACGACAACCATCCATTGTCTGTTGTCTATGGTAGAATACAGCAAATTTACGTCACTTTGTCATCGAATGCGTAACTTATTTGAAAATCATTCCTTCAACTTCAATAATGTACGCAATGTATGTATGTCGATGCGGCTGCAGTAGACTTCTTGCGACTGATCAATTGGTCTTTACCTATAGTAAGATACTTCTGGTTAAAATAATAATTACCTATGATAAGTTATCATTATCCCAAATTTCATGAACTTCATAAATTTAAATCCTCAAATGCATAACTTAACATTACAGACGAAGTTACATTTATTTTTTACTATCAAATAAGTGATATAATAAGTGTGACGATAAACAGATCGTTCGTATACCTCAAGACGGGCTCAGCTGAAACTTGGATAAACACATCGGGTACAAAACAGAATAGCTTTCCGGAAATACCGCTCGATACGTGCACGTGCACCGACGGATCTCCGCTCCGGCAAAGTTAGTCGGACTGTTGTAGAATAGAACTAGATAGAGATGTTATTTCTAACGTGGAACTGGCTAGCTGGCTGTGGAAATGTAGCTAAACTTAGCTTTGAACGACACAGTCGAATGTGATTAGAGAGACGACAATTTAACCTACTTGAAGTTTAGCTCAGGTACAATGGTCTTATAGATCTTAATAGAATCGAGGTCTTAATAGAACAGGGCGTATCTTTACTGTAGAGCTTTTTTCCTAGATTGGGTATCATGATGATTCTGGGCACATTTACATACATAATCTCATCAGCATACATACATACATACATATGTCCGCTGATGAACGTGTATCCCCCACTCAAGGGGGTATAACCATAAGTGTATGGCAATATCCCCTGGAGTATTGGCCACACTTGGCTGGCTACCATTATGTACTCAAATCTAACTTGTTTATTCTTCGCAATTTTAATAAGTGAAATATTGGCACTAGTTTCACTCAAGGCAGCGCTCTAAATGATTTTTTGTTATATCTTTGTTTTTAGATAATGATAATTTATCTTTATTGTTAGATATTATTAAAATCCTAATAAAGATAGGGATTAGGCCCTGGTTTTTAAAATACAGAACGTCAGGTTTGTTGAACCACCAGATATTGTTCTTTTAATTTTTTTCAGCATCGTTTCAACTATTGAACAGGCATTTCATTACAAGCAACTTTGCAACTGGTACGAAAACCGAGCATGCACGCACGGTGGTCGGAGTTCCTACTTTACAGTACTTTGTAGCGAATAAATATTGTTTAAAACTTGCGACGTCATTTCTATCGACTGAAAGGAATCGGAAGCGTGTGCTCACTTAATGAACTATTCCTTTGAGATGTTGATGTTATTTCCAGCTTTGACTCGGTTTGATTTGCAGCGAAAATGCGGGGTACGGTGAAGATGAAACATACCAATCATTTTGTTGGATCTATTCATTCGAAGCTTTCATTGGGATCAATGCCTGTATTTATGGGAGCTGTAAACAAACAGCTACCTTCATTTAGAACAATGATGGGTTAACCATGTTTACAATTTCACTTTTTGTGACGTTAAATATTGGTAGGTATAGATCTTCGCAAAAAATTATATAATTCTTATACAAAGTCAAGAGTCTAACACTCGCTGACCCTTCTTCATTATAAACGCTGGCGTTATAATTTGTTCCCTTTTCATAAAATGATACTATCTACTCAAATTCAATAATACTTAAGGCAGGTTCCTCATTACTCTCTAGTTTTATTTACAACTCTACAAAATTAGGCAGGTAATACCTTAAATATAAATTCTTAGCTGAAGATTTTACTATCCCTTTCAATTTATGGAAATACACGGCTTTGTATCTCTGGCGTTACCGTTTTGTCTAGGAGCTAACCTATTCAGAAGTTGGAATTCAATGAAGTTATGTAATTCTCACCCGCTACGCCTGGTTGTATGCGAAAGCAAAACGTAGTTTTACTTGCGGTGCTTGACATTCATCCAGTACGTTGATCGAGTTCGACGATGTAGGTAATTTATGTATAAATAATTTGAATTTATTAAGTAATCCCGCAGATCTTATGCTTAAATAAGGCCAAATAAATGATTACATCTATATATTTATTTATTTTGCCATATCTTAGCATAAGAAAGCTGGCCGTGGGGCCGCGGTGGTCGTGGGGCCGCGGCGTACGAATATCGACCCCTCCAACTCAACCCGTGGATGTCGTAAGAGCCGACTAAGGGAACCTACCAGAGGAAGGGCAGCAGCTTCCTTCTGAGTATTTTTCAACACCAATACTGCGATCACCAATCCGCCTGCCAAGCGTGGTGATTATGGCAAATCCCCGCTACATGGGAGACCATCCACTCGATGGACCGACGACATCGTAGCGGTTGCAGGGAGTCGATGGATGGAGGCGGCTCAGGACCGCTATTTGTGGCGTCATACGGGGGAGGCTTATGTCCAGCAGTGGACGTGTATGGACTGATGATGATGATGATAGCATAAGAAAGTAAAGATATTTAACAGAAATGTGAGTGAAGCTATAAGCTTCAGAAAAGAAAAATACATATTATGAAATTCAATAGGTAGAACAAAATAAACAGTGTGAAATTCCTTTCAGTATAAAATAACTTAGTCTCTCTCTGTTATCGCTCTGCTTATTTTTGGAGTTGCTGAAATATCCAGCATTATTTACTTGTATGATTTTTTCCTCCAACTTTTTACCTATTTAATTACTAATCTACTTATTTAGGCCGTAAGCAGTGATATCTTCGTCAATATTTTAAGAGTAATGGTAGTTTGTGTATAGAGTTATTTCCAGAGCAGTAGTTCGAATGCTTAAAACCTTTCACTTACAGGTTCAGTATAGAGATGTACTAGGTTTTTGTGTGCGAATAGGCGAAGTAGGGCGGAAGCTAGTCTGCTATTCAACTTGAAAACTCCAGTAAAATTCTTGGTCAGTGTAAACGGAGCTTCAACCGCAGCACAAGTTGTAATGAATGGACCTGTAAACACTGTGTTTCCTTGTACCAATTTCTTAGCCGAGTATTCATAATGTCACTATTAATTATTCTGAATAATACTTACCATAACGTGTAGGTATTTAACTCGTGTTTTAATATTACATGAAAATCAACCAATTACAATCAACAAATACTTACATACCAATATCGGTGAGCTTTTGATTGAGAAAAATTATCAATAGATGACTAAAAATTAGGTAGGTACTATTAAACTTAAATGGCCAGAAGTAAGGATGGTGGATGGGTGGTTTTCTAAGTCATCGTAAAGGTTGCCGGGCAGAGCTCGCTCATAGCGATAAGGCCGCCCATTGTACATAAATCTGTATTTGTCTTTCCCTTGCCTGTTTCAGTTTAATCTGGTGTGCAATAAATAATATTAGTATCGTATCATTAGATCGTCGGTAATTGTAAAACCACGCCATTCATTTTATATTTCAAAACTGGTGTTTGCCAGTATTATAACGCCCGACGATACAATGACATGGAAAATAAATATTTTGAAAAAAAAAACCACTCGGATAGCAAGAATAAACTTATGGTGCCAGGCACATAATGGTAATATAGGAAGCAATAATAACAACCTGAATTATCAACAAACACAAAACAAAAAACTATGTAAACAACTAGCAGGCAGTGTCAAGTTATTAATACAATAACTTTTAGTTACCTCATTATGTTGGCTTTTGGGTAAGATCGTTTGTAACCCTAAATTTATTAAGCCCAGAACCCTATAGCATTACTCGTCTGTGCCTCAACACCCACTGCCATTGCCCAAGGTTAAAAGGTGTGCATGAAAAATGTGGAACATTAAACTAAGCCGTTTCATTCCTAGATTTGCGAAATGGGCGCAACAAGCTTTTATGAGTGACGATAAATTATGTAATGTCTCATAATAAAGTAATGTTTGCGACGGAATAGAAAAGGAAGCTAGCGAGCTTTTTTCCTACTAAAACTACATGAAGCACGGCAACAATTTAAGTTTCAGCTTTCGTGGAAACGAACACCTCGTAGCATAAATGAATGATTGAAAAACAACGATAAAAAGGCCATTTGCCGTAATATCGGAAGAAGAGAAGGTATAAAAGGTGGCATTCTGTGTATCACAGTAACTTCAAAACCAAAATAATTAGGAGCAATGATAGTGATTCAAATTATCTGAATCAGAAAGTTTTATGGGTACCCAAATACTCACTGCTGTACTGATGAAATTGGTAAGAACGCCAGGGTTTATGATAAAGAAAAAGCTTATTAATCCATTATGGGGTACCTAAGGTCTACTTTAATATTGAGTCCAAAATGTTCGAAATTGTTATAAACATGTCGTTAATTATGAAATTTATGACGTAAAAAGGGCTGAAGATTTTATTTCGCGGAATCTCTGTTTGGTGACAAACATAAGTAATATCGCGTAACATACAGTCGTAGGAAACGTTTATTAAACGTGACAGTATAACTTGCCATGACATTTCCAGGACATTAAGTAGCGATTTCGCATGAATATTTGATGCCTGGAAGATGAAAGCGCAATGTATCAAGGTGAATTATCATTTTTGTGCAATATTTTTTGAATTATCGTTTCAGTTGGAGTGATATATATAGCCATATTTTTATTTAATGAAAATTCTAAGGTAGCTTTTAACTCGTTATACTTAAATTTCATATTCTGTTAGCTTTTGTTGGTTTATCCGTCGCAAAAAATAGACACCTATATACTCCGATTTACAATCCAATTATTTCTTGTCAACAAAGAGATTTATGAATGAAAACTTAATAAAAACTTATAACAATAACAGAAAACAACAAGGTAAAAGCAAAGTTATCACTAAAAACTAAAACACAAACTTCAACAACGCTTAATCTCACATGTGTAGGAAATTTTTTTTTAATCCGAGTTCGTAAACTTACTAGAGTTCAAATAAGTAATGAACGAAAGCTTTCAAAATCAATAATTGTTTCGAAACTTATGTGCTTTGCTTCAATGATACTAATGTCGATAAATATTATGCACCAATATTCCTTAGGATTTGTAACCCCTTTGTATACAAAAAAATATCTAGGTTTTTGAATTGGAGTAGGCATAGTTGATTTGCGCGGTAAATAATTATCGCCAGAACTTCTTAAGCCAAACGCGCAGAATCGTCCAGAAAATAGTAAAATAAGAAATTAAGAGGCTAAAGCCAGAAACTAATCACCAAACAGTGAAGCAATAGAGGCATGAGGTCCACTTTGAAAAACTAACTAAGTTGACGCATGATGTCAGATCGCACAAAACGAAGGACGACCGATTAGTTCTTTCGATGACCTTACTATAAAAATGATTCTGACATTTACATATTTCTTAGAGATCCAAAGCGAAAGGTGTCATTGCAGCCAAAGTAAATTGGTGTTAAGGCTTCGTGCGATCCGACGTCGTCCGTCGACTTCGTTCGTTTTTCAAAGTAGACCCCCAGGTCTTCACTGACAATAAGCTGAACGTTTTGTTAATATTTGATAGGGATATCTTTCTATTAAGTGAATGATAGGAGTGGTTGGAAACATTTTGAAAACAGATGTTACGTAAAAATATTGTTATACATTAATTTTTTTCTTATAATCGACTTTATCTGAGTATTTTTCAACACCAACACTGCGATCACCAATCCCCCTGCCAAGCGTGGTGATTATGGCAAAACCCCCCCTACATGGGCGACCATCCACTCGATGGACCGACGACATCGTAGCGGTCACAGGGAGTCGATGGATGGAGGCGGCTCAGGACCGCTATTTGTGGCGTCGTATAGGGGAGGCTTATGTCCAGCAGTGGACGTGTATGGGCTGTTGTGATGATGATGAATCGACTTTTCTGAAAATAACAAGACCAGCAGGGTGTCCTTCTAAAATATGATAAAACTTAATAAGATATATCTAATACTAGAAAAAACCCGGCGAACTCCGTTTCGCAACCAGATGGCTATCACGCACCGGCGCCATCTACTTAAAATATCGGTTTGTAGTACATGCTATGTATCAGAGAGGGCGCTGTATGTGAAAAAAGATTTTCCCGCTTTTCTGTTGAAATTTTTCCTGAATTTTCTTTGCTATAATCCACACGGAGCCCGATACCTTTCCAAGGAATGCAAAACTGTGGAAATCGGTTCGTGCGTTCTGGAGTTATAGCGTCAGGAAGGAAAACCCGACTTATTTTTATATAGTAGATTATGTATGTAGGTAAAGCAAATCTAATTTTGCAGTAGTTTCATTGTATTTTGAAGATGCTATAAATTGGTTTCTGTTTAATTTAATTTTGCATTCTCTGTTCATGGGAGACTAACTTTACAATTTCATTATATTCTTAACAGACGTTCAAAAGAGCTGTTATAAAATTACAGTAGAGCTGACTCGTAGATAATGATCTTCATACAGTTGGCGGCTACTGCAAATTTTGATATCTACGGTTTTAGGTGTAATCTTAGAATATCATTATGTTTATTACTTACTACGCTGCCCGGGCCTTCGCCCGCGTTATAACATGATAAAAAATAGCATATATATTATTCCAGGTCCCAAACTATATCCATACCATTTTCAAACGTTCAAACTGTAGTTTTTGCGGGAAAGAGTAACAAATATCCATGCATCCATCCTTACAAACTTTGACGTTTATAATATTTGTCGAATCTAACAGTTCCTGTCTGGTATAATTGAAAATTGAGCGAACTCACCTGTGATGTTCGATTACAATTATACGAGGCGTTAACGCCACGCGTAAAAAAAACCGGTAAATTCTTCCTTTCCAATATATCCATTCCATTTCCATCCGTAAACCACAGCGTGCTTCAAACCGTAATCTAAATTATTAGATGAGAAATACATACATGTCTAGATGGCACATGTCTCACCCAGATGAATAGTAGACAATCTTGATTATAGGCCCTTTATCTACAAAAGAATTTTCCATGCTATAACAAAATAAAGTATGCAGTTCCAATACCCGATAGTCGTGGGTGTCTCCAGGCTACGTCATCGACGCCATCGGCCAATGAGAAGCTGAATCTGTTTCCTGGTGCTACCAGTCGCGTAAAATCGTAAATCCCCGAGCTCCTGTATGAATCTGATAAAACTATGTGGTTTTGTATTTACCCATTATTTATCACATTGACTTGTATTTAACTATCGCTGTTTTGACTGATCTAACAACAAACATAATTGACGATTCATTTAATTATGGATTTTTCAATTGACCCTTATTACATTTGATTCTCAACTTCTACATTTTGTTGAAATGAAGTGGCAACCGGACAGTGACGTCACCTGGTGACAATCCCAGGAGAGCAGACCTATCTTCTTGGATCATAGAATTTTCTATGTAATATAGGAATTGACCATTAAGGTACAACATTCGAAAAAAGGACGAAACTCAAATATTCTTCGTAAATATATAAATATTCCAAAAATGTATTCATATCAGTTTCTTAGGTGATAATAATTTCATAAATAGAATAGAAATAATAATAATAGATAATATAAAAAAATAGATTGAAAATAGTGAAAAAGATAGGCTTTTTAGTTTGAAATTAATAGACATTGCGATTTTCTTTAATAATGTATTTTCTTTCTTCTTCTGTCTACGTTACACATAGACTTTGTACGGTATTGTATGGCTCAGCAAAATACGTTCCGTACAACATGAAAGTAACGACGCAGCCTTGCATACGTGGCCTTCATATGCGTACATAGGTGAATATGGCTCCTTCTTAAAATCATCAGTTTAAACAATGTATTTCAACTATAAATTAACATAATAAACCCTATGTTTGTCTTATGGTTAAAGAAGGTAAAAATTATGATATGGTCGTACGATAAAGTAGCCAAAGAGCTGGGTCGGGGGCTTGCCCTAGGATTTTACGAGTCACGGTGTCAATATCGGCACTGGTCGCGCTATTGCCGTGGAGGTGTATGGCGGTGTTACCTGATTCTGGCTGCCGGCTGTGACGCTCCCCTGGCGTTTAAAGTATCTTGCTGAGGTATATTTGCGGAATTTATAACAGGTGGCAATGAAAGCGTAGACCATTATGTTGGACGGAATCTTACTTTACAACACAGCATTGAGTTTCTAAAAACAAATTTGAAGTTTTCCCGAATAAGTATGAGCATAATAGTTTGTTTGTTTTTTTTTATTTATTTATTTATTGTCATGAATGCGTCTATTTATCTTTTCTTTGGTGTAACTAACGATATTTTATCGTATTCTAATAGTTCATTCGGCTATGAACAGATATCTATAGAAATAAATACATAACCGATTGTTTTAGGTTACCACAACTCAATAAACCAACAAGTGTATGTTGCAAGGTTTCAAACATTATAAGCCTGAAGTACCTTAATGTTCGTATAGGTAGGTAATAATACAATATATATTTAGAGATGCAACTTTTTCTCAACGCTATGAAAACGAAGAAGGATGTAGTAATAAGCAGACGCACGACGTAAGTACCTCGATGTAAAAATCTGAAATTTTATTGTTTTTTGCAATAAAGACACTTTAACTTTGCTAAACAAGGGTGTAACAAAGTTACACGCTTATAGGGTTGTCATGGTCATCTCGACAACACCAAGGCGGAGGATTAAAATTATTGTTTACAATTTTAAAATCTCGTATGTACAATCATTTTAATGCGATAACGTGTTCATGTTAAGAAGTCTGTTTAGTTTTAGTATACCAATTTTCAAAGTACTTCGCAATGTTAATTTCTTAGTTTCATTCAGCCTACATGGCTGTGATATTTTGTTTGAAGAATAATTGGAAGTTTCCTTGGAGATTCCAACCCACTTGCTGTTCAACGTGTTGGGTCGTCGTAGCCGTAGGAGCAAGATATAATTTATTTATATACTTTTCTATGTTATTTATAACGTGTTTTTCATTTCCGCAATCTTAGGCTGAATCCGAGTGCTTTGGTAGTCAATATGTATTATTTTTATTATTATATATTAATTAGTAGCCTTAAACACCTCACAAGTGGAGGTAAACACTAGTAACCATTATTGCCACCCGTATAGGGGGCTTGGTTCATCTCGGCACTATACGAGTGGAGGGATACAGTGGTAACCATTAGTGCTACCCATATAGGGTGCATGGTTAATCTCGACACTTCACAAGCGGACGAATACCGTAAGTGGTAATTATTGCTACCCATATAGGGTGCATGCATGGTTTTTCTCGACACTGCAAGTGGAGTAAAAAACCATTTGATAGCACAAAATAGTAGCCATTATTGCTACCCATATAGGGTGCTTGGCTCATCTCGGCACTATATACGATTGACTTATGGTTGTCACTGTATATATCCCACATACAGTAACAACCATAAGTGCTACCGTTATAGGGTGCATGGTTCACCTCGGCACAATTACAAGTGCAGGAACATAGTGGTAACCATAACCACCCATAAAGAGTGCATCTCTACACAATAAAAGTGGAGAAGGTGTTTTTATCCATAAAGGTTATTGTATCAAGCTACCCAACATTTAGGTAAATGGCAATTATAATTTCGGACGAGTATTTTTGAATGTTTCGGTTGATTTGCGTTACACATTATAGTAAGAAAACATACAAACAACTTAAAAAATATATAGGAGGTACAAATGTTGATGATGATATCAATTAATAAAGGTTTGAGGTAATCCTTACCTTTTTGTCAGCCAGTATTTATCAAAAGTTGCACATGGTAAAATGCGGGTAGTTCTTCATTCGATAAATTAGTTCTCAGACTCGTTATCACTTATCAAGGAAATAACTCACTATGTATGCATTTAAGTTATCATAGGGAGCTATGTATGATTGTTAGAACCACCTACCTGTCCTTCCGTTGTGTAGGTATCCATCCGAAAATGTATTAGTTCCACAAGTGAGGAAAGGTCGTAACCGATTCGTCTATACCACTCTAATAACTTTTGGTCATAGTAATTAACATAATCCTTGTTTCTATTTCGTTTTCCCATGTTATTTCTGCAAAAAAACTAATCTAACACTTGATTTTACATTATTTTGTAAGAAAATATGCGTGACTTCGGCAACACAAACATAAATAATGACAAGTGAAGCTGGCTGTCAGAGAGACGTTAGGTTACGTGCTAGTGGCTGTATTCTGCCAGGCGTCGGGTAGAATATTAATTTATTTCTTTCAGGTCAGCTTTATATGTGTGACAGAAGCAGACATTCGTAGATAGCTGCAATAAGTTATAGAATCCTTCGTTAATGCCGATGTATAATTAAATTTTTGTTAATTGTTTGTTATTTTATGTTTTGTTAATTGTTAGTTACTCATACTTAACTTCATTGTACCTAGTTAACGAGACAAAACTGTTTCTCTATTTCTAGCTAGCAGTATTTTAGCTTATACATGCGAGGATCATCATCATCACCGTATCAGCCCATACACGTCCACTGCTGGACATAGGCCTCCCCCATACGACGACACCACAAAAAGCGGTCCTGAGCCGCCTCCATCCATCGACTCCCTGCGACCGCTACGCTGTCGTCGGTCCATCGAGTGGATGGTCTCCCATGTAGTATTTGGGGATTTGCCATAATCACCATGCTTGGCAGGCGGATTGATGATCGCAGAGTTGATGTTGAAAAATACTCAGACATGCGAGGATACATACATATATGTATGTAACCATATGGTTACGAGTTATTAAGTAAGTTTATTTATAATGTGTGTAAAAGTGCAAAATAGGTTAAGTGTTCTTCGAATAAAATGAAATAAAAATAAATAGAAAGCCAACAAATTTAGAACTACTTAAACTTAAAGAAAAATACAATCCTACATTCATTGAGAACTAAAAACACGGAAGATTAAACTTATAACAACAGTAAGCCAAGCTCAGACTAGACGAAAAACAAAAAAATACCAACATTGTCTTTAAAATAGATATCTTTCTATATAAGCTTTACAGGTATTTTTTAATTATACGAAATTATTTTTTAATTATTTTGGGAAGACAAATCCAACGAACCCCTACTAGACGTGGTTAAGTCGTCGTTTCATTAAGGTGTTCTTATTGCCACCCTAGGTGTCCATCATCAGACCAGCTCGATAGTACTATGACATAGCATTATGGCCGAACTTACATAAGTATGGCAAATTTCAGCTCAATCGATTGAGGATAACTGGTCTAAAATTCAGTTGCAAGATTTTTCCCATACAAACTAACAGGACAAGTAGATTATGAGGGTGTAATTAGCCGTTTATTAAAAAAAAATACACGTTCTTCTCACATAAAATCATGATTTATTAGATCGTGAGTTGCTATGCAATTCGCGTAAATAATAAAATCTCACCCTACATATTAGATTCCTATTAATAATTTTATCGTCAGCATTTTAATGACTTCTTATTATGAGCTATTTCTTGCACTATTTCTTATATATTGGTTACCGCGAAAATTTCGGGAAACTATTGTGTAACTATTGGGTCTACAGAAACAACCGTCTCATATTGTAGCAAATTCATTCTACTTTAAAAAATTCCCGAGAAGGTACTATCAAAAACTAGTCCTTTAGGTTTAAAATCTCCAAAATCTGAAAAAAAAAACTTTTCTCGGTTTTTTTGCGTTCGGCGCTCGAGGTCACAAACTCGGATTATTCATACGGCCATCATCATAAACAAGTCTGCAAAAAATCAGAACTACCGGATTTGACGCAAACTACCCCGTACTTTCAGGCGACAAGGTTACTGGACTATATTGTTTATTCATATTTGCTACTTTTGTTGGATCACTGTCATTCATTACCCACACATGTTCGCAAAATACTCGTCTGTATTCAATTAGTACAGTAACGCCTTTTGCTCTCACTGCATTGTTTTTTAATGTTTATGGACGTGATGGCTATCGGTAGATTACAGAGATTTAATAACTCTTTTCATTACTAATCGAAGGAAAAAACGTGTTTTTGCTTAAAAGGGTCAATTCCTTTTGGCTTATGTTCAGTCACGTCACTTTTACGTAAGTAGTTTAAGCTATACAAAAGATATTGAACAATGGACATGCACCATTGTCCAATTATGTGCATGTCCATGCTTCAAGATTCATAATATTTATCGGCAAATTGCTTAAAGATTCCAGTAAGTAATTTTGAAATATCATTGTACTTCTTGCACTGTAAGCTTCATTAGGCACAAAAGTCTCAAGTGATTCCTTCATACAATTCGAACCAAAACCAATTGCATCCAGTATCCATGAGCGGTCAAAGCTAGATTTTGTCACACCGGGAGCGCTAAGTTCATTATTCCACTGTACTCCTGCTAACGAAAGGGTCTTAGCAACACTCATAAACAATTGAAAGTAGACCCTTATCTGGGGAAAAGCGCTCGCCTAACCCTCATATTTTGCATCTACCTAACGGTTCTGCATTGACAGCATTATGTATGATTTCCCTAATGCTTGTACGCAGAATCATTTCTCAAATCTGGACTCTCTTATTAAATTATGAACTTAAGACGTATAATACTATTTTCTACTATTTTGAACAATTAGGAACCCCACTAGAGAAGGGTGGAGCAGAGGCGAGTAAGGGGTCTTGTTCCTACGCAATTTTTTTGTCGTACAAATCTACGGTTAATTCGCCGTGTATAGGCATGGTCGTCAGTGTTGTATGGATCATTGTGGAAGCTTGTTGATGGCGCTGTGCCTACACACGGTGAATTAACATGGCACAAAGCATGGGACGACTTTTGCTCCAACTCTAACAACCTAACAAAGTAAAGGTTTCTTGTTCGTTTCTTTACTTTACCTTAAAAAGATTGAATTGAACAAAAAATCTGTGTGATCACATTTACATTACAATATTCCTTGTTTTACTTATGTAATTTTATTTTTGTAACGTGTCTAAGAGTTCTGTAAGGTCTAAAGAAAATAAAGCACTTTGATATAACCGTATTTTTTTTTCGCCGAAAAACCCTGTGTGTCAACATGTTTCTATAGTGCTCCATACCTACAACACTGATGACCGTGCACGCGGTGAAATAACCTTAGCATTTTACGGTTAACAAAGGATAAAAATAACCAATATAAATAGGTACCATGGGGTTTTTCTTTTTATTTAAGGTTTATTTACTGTATATTACTCATCTGTTTTGGCAAATAAAAATCTTTTTCATTTTACTTACTTTACACTAAATGCATGCTACATACGTAGCTTTGTAGTCCACTAGTTGGTTGGTTTGCGTCTTCTAGTATTATACGAGCGGGTAACCGATTTGTAACTGGGTCAGCCGCTTAATATGTGGATTCCCGGATTACCTGCTCTCCGATCTCGCATTTTGATCGCGGATATTTGTTAATATCGAAGGAATTAACTCTACGTTTCTAAGAGTTCATTGAAATATACCTTGCTGATACCAGGCTGTGAGGGTTCAATGAAATTTGATATTTTCCGTTCTGCCTATGTGATCGTGTTATGATTTTCAAACATTTTCCTGCCATATAAAACCGTACCGGAACTATACAAACAGGCCATTTAAATAAGTTGAAAGGGATTTTTAGAAGAATTTCATTGAATCTACCTAATTAGCCCACTTTTCCAAAACAGTTTTTATATGCATATATACTTATAATATCATTAAAATAATTCCCTACCTAAGCAAAAATCTTTCTTATCTGCTCAAGCTGGTTTTTCTTTATTATCGGCAGCGACTGCTAAAATGAAACAATTTGAGAACATCTTCGGCAAAATGGCAAATTTCTTGTTAAAACGGAAGCTATTGTGTTGTCTTTAGCATACCTAGACAATAAGCACAATCACTACCGTCTCTCGAAAAGATCTGGCCCAAATTTGATGGCACCATCGCTTGCACAAAAGCCCGAAATTGCTTACATTATTCTACTTTTTTCACAGGCACCTTAATAAAATTTCATCGCCAGTTCAATGACGATTGGTTTTTGCATAATTTATCTGTGTTATTCATTGCAGCGCGAACCCTTTTCGAATAAGCGAAAAGTTCTTCAAAACTTTTTATTGTTTACGCAGTGCTTTGGGAGCAGGGTACGATTGTTTTCCTTTCTCTGTCTTTCTAAGCCTGGGGTACACCTGGTACTGTCAACGTTAAAAGTCATTAATTAGGGTCAATCATCAAAAGGTGTTTTATAGCGAGTGACGCTAAAGGTCACACCCAATCAAATCCTTTTTAAAACTTTGCATACTTCGACAAAACCATAAACCTAATTAATAAATAATATAAGACATTTCTTTAATTAATAAGTAATATGGACAATGTCTGAATAAATAAACTTTTTATTTATTTATTTCATTGTAGCAGCCTCTACCCCCAAACTATGCAGATGTGTTATGGGTACTAGATAATTCATATCAATACCATACAAAAAATCACATACTTGTATTTTTTAAATTATTCTTAGATATTTTTATATAATATAGAAAACACCCAGAACGCCCGTAACAAATATCTTCAGATCGTACAAGCATTTGATCTGATGCGGAAATTAAACCCGCAACCTCATGTGTCACAGGCGGACCTTCGACCGCCGCGCCACGAGTTAGGCATGTTGAAAAAATGTAGAGAATACGAAAACGTTAAAATATTGTACCCTGAAAATATACTACCTTAAATACCATTCAAAACTTAATTCAAATATTCAGAAGTTAGTTTTCAATGAAGAATCAGGTGTTCACCTATCACCACTGGGTTGATTATATCTATGCATTAGCCATCTATGAACTCGATGTAGAATGTTTGTAAACAAACCAACCGCCTATACTTAACCTAAAATTCACTCGTTGCCGCGTCTTTTTATACGCAATTTATATTACTTGTCGATTTGAGATTCTTCCTTCAATAAATACGTATTGCTTACGAATATATCTGAAACTCGACACCAAGCGAGTTTTAGTCATTTGTGTCGTGGTTTTTTTTACAAACATTCTACATCGAGCTTGGCTATTGTATACTTTACCATATCTCTCATAATTTTTCTACTTCTTCTTTTTCTACTACGTTTTCTACTTCTTTTATACAATAGACATATACCATGCCAATCAGATTCATATGTATTCCGTGCAAATGATCCCTCCATATATTTATTATTATTCTTGCAGTTGGTGCCTACTTTCATAGATTTCATCACCGGTCCTGTGTGTAACTCGGGCTTAAAACCTTTTCAATTTTCTTTCCCATTCTAACCTGTTATTGCTTACTCAGCGGCTGCTTCCTTTCAACCCTTTATTGGATTGATATCAGATTGTTATTTTTTCTGTTGCTAAATTGGCGCTGCCATTATTTTTGCAGATAGCTAGTTGGGGCAAACAGACAATTTGTAACTGATGCGATCTCAAAATGAGTATATCTGGGGATACGATTGCATTTCTATTTTTGAAGGGTCTTAGTAGTAGTACGGTAGTACTACTATATTGAACTAACTTCAAAAAAAGGAGGTGTTTCTATGTTGGGCTGTATGTATGTATGTTTTTTATGTATGTTTGACGATTTTTCCGTCAGTTATGGACCGATTTTGAAAATTCTTTCGCTTTTGTATGGAAAATGATCCTGAGGTATTCCCATAAAATTTATTCCCGCGGGAAATAGAGTAGTTTTAGTATTGGTTCCGCAAAATTTAAAGTTCGGCTATTGTTTATTCCGGTCTGGCAGAACTGAGAAATACAGAATCTACCCACAACTTGTTACTTATATTTGGTAGGAACTACCTGCATATATCACAAACAGGCAGCCTTTGCTTTGTTAGGTTGTTAGTAATTTGAGTTGGAGCAAAGCCTTCCCCAAGCTTTTTGTCCTCTTGCTAGCTAGAGGAGAGATTATATATTTCATAAACTTAACAATAACAATATATTCATGACCATACGCAAAGTAGATATCTTTCTAACTAGTTTATCTCAAATGTCGTCCCTGTAGATAAGTTAAGTTCAAACAAACTCAATGCATCAATACGCTAATTCGTTAGATAATATTTGTAGAGCAAATTACATGAGATAACTGCTGTGCCTCTATGTTTGAGTTTAGTCAGAAATTCGCTGACAGCAAACTTGTGGAGTAAGTCTTCTTGATATTCTTTATTAGTTTGGTTTGGCTCCGTTATTATAAGTTGGTTTGTTTAGTGTTTTTAAGCAGTTTAATAAGTAGCGTTATAGTAGTACGTCGTCATCATTTTCATTCTTATCATCTATTTTTTTTAAGCGGGGTTTGCGTAGTGATAAAGTTATTTATTATATTCCTAAGTTTTATTAAATTTTTACGGTAATTTTAGTAACAAATCACGAATATCACGATGTTATGATAACAATGAGCATTATTTATAATTCTCGTTCACGTATTCACAATATAATATCATAAAATAAAATTAAATGTAAAACTATCGCATTTGTGATATATAAAATCCAATATTGATCTGAAATTAGAAATAAATAATGTTACCCAATCCACACAAGATCATCTAACCCCAAGCTAAGCAGAGCTTGTGTTATGTTTTGAGTACTAAATGACTGATATATGTACATATTATATGGATATATTTTTTTATCATATATAGAAAATACCCAGAACACCCTAGACAATTATTAGCAGATCGTACAAACATTTGTACCAAGGCGGGAATCGAAACCGCAACCTGCTGCGTCGCAGGCGGATCTTCGCCCCCCGCGCCACATCGGTCGTCAAATAAAGTTTGAAATAAACAAACTTTGCGTGATTTATCTGTTTGTATAGGTTATATCAAGCAAATAAACAAATAATTTGAACCGTAAGGTTTTTTTGGTGCCTTATCTTTCTGTCCGGCCATAATAATAAAAAAAATATGTTTACAAAAAATCATTATCGTTCACAATATCCTGTGGGTAATAAACTAGGATATACTTTTTTACGAATTCGAACGATAAAAAACTCAAAACGGATTGCGTTGTAAAAACAAAACAAAGGACTTAAATGAGAAAGAAAAGAAAATTGTGATCATGAAAGTGTATGAAAAAAGCATATTGTTTCAATCCCGAGAAAAAAATAACAAAGAATGTAGAACAAGTAGGCACGTAAGTCTAGCGCTGAGCGATACGCGGTGGGGATAGTTGCGCATGGGTATTGTACAGTAAACTCAATAAATCGGTCAAGCTCCATTTATAACACTGAGTAGTACAGCACTGAACTCACAAGCCTGGCCTATGATAACATTATCTGTTATGAAATTCCCTGATGTAATCTTGACTGCATCTACATATTTAATTGCACATGTATTCAAGTAAATTCCCTGACTTATGTTTAGCTGGACATAGGGTTATAAAATTTTATACTTACATAGCTCTGCCTAGCTTGGGGCTAGATAATGCTTTGTGAATTATCCAGTAATATTATATTTATTAACCGACTTCAAAAGGAGTAGGTTCTCAGTTCGTCTGTATGTTTTTTTTTGTATGTATGTTACGCGATATCTCCGCCAATTATGAACCGATTTTGAAAATTCTTTCACTATTGTATAGAAAATGATCTCGAGAGAGTTCCATAAATTTTTATTCCCAGGGGATCAGTATTTATCCAGCAAAACTTAAAAAAAGTGTAAAAGTAAGGGAATTTAAAGTTTTTTAAAACACGTCAAATTATTTTATTTATTTAAAGAGCAAAGTACTACTTAAGGAGTATTACCTATGGATGACTTCACGTTGAATTTGATCACATTAGTGATAAAAACACAAGTCCATTATGTGACTTGATAACAAAATCCTGATTTCGTTTAGCACTTAAACTGATAATACCAGTTCAGGTAAAAGTCTATTCTCCATTCATGCTTGACAAAAGTGTTTCTAAGAATATATATTTCTATGAAGATAGGTATCTACATAAGGAGCACCTGCGATATATATGTAAGTTACTAGCTATTCCCCGTGGCTCCTTATTATAGGTTCTAAGAAAAAATTAAAATGTTTTGAATTCCAAGCAAAAACGAGGCATCAAATGGTACCTATACCTACTTATACCTAAGCAGAATCAGAGAACAAGTTCTCTACGTAAGAATTACATCACTTAGCTCGATGAAATCATCTCTCAGTGCAGTCAATGCACCACCCGAGATCTCTCTGATATCATTTATTTTTCTCAATTACTGCGGTGTATCAACATACGATACGGCAGTCAACCTTAAGTACGTCAGAATTAAACCACAACTTTACAAACACAATCAATGCAAATGATAACACTTGAGTGATCAAGTGCTTTTCCTTCTGCGATTTTATCTGCCGCTTGGAGCGGAAGTCGGGCGATGCGCGCATCTACCGCATCCCGTTCCACTCTGTCCTCCAATCGCCTCCGACCTTTCGGCCGAGCGGACCTCTTCCATCGGTCCTCCCTCAGTCTTACTCCGCGCGCTGATACGCACGGACGAACGTCGCCGCTGCTCTGTAAATTGCAGTTTCACGAGCTTTCGATTACCTGTGGATTCTAAGTGGAATGTGTCAATATTAATATCTGTGCAATTTTTTTTCTGGATTAGCTGCAACTTCACCGTTGGAAAAATCCATTGTTTTATTTACAAGGTCGGTACTCTATGCTTTGCGAATAGTAATGAGATTGGATGCATTGGGAATGTCGCATGTCCAGTATTTATTAGCATTAAAGGTCCGTTTGAGTGAAGGTTTTTTTCTATAAAGTGTATTATAGTTCATTGACGTTTGGATACTGCCACTGGTTTGTTTTTGTAATTGTTTTTTGTTGCTTGGACGGTTTTATTGCATGGTTGTACTCATTGCTGTAAATTTTATTTGTATTGCTTTGTTTAATTATTGCAGTCTTTAAATTAAAAATAGATTGCTTTTAATATTTTCTTTGTATTATTATAGCAGTTAGACTTCATTATGTTGTCTGATAGGTCTAATTATTTGTGAATCAAGATAACAATATGTGTCGATACTAAGTAGTTATCTAATTTCAAGAAAATCCATTTCATCATCGTTTCTGATATTTTAAATTACTGATATTGATAAATAAAACATTTATGCTGATAGCAGCTAGTTCCTAGCTAGCATACCTATTATGTACATAATCTACATATTAAATAAGTTATAAGAAAAACTTTGATAAGGTTTTTCCGAACCGGATCTGTTATATTTCATCAAACATAGCTAGAACACTACCAGATTATCTTTCTTGCAATATAACCGGATATATATCAATTTTTTTTTAATTTTTTGGGCAACAAATAAAAATATTTTGGGTTGCACAAAAAACAATCATAAAAATATAAAAAAAAAAAAATTGTTGCATTTAATGAGTCATTGCAAAGCTAAGTTTGTAATGTATTTTGACAAGTAGTACTCTTCCTTTGTTAATTATGTACAGCTTTATACTCATAGTGGTATAATGCAGCTAAATTAGGTAAAAGTAAGAATTAGGTACCAATAAAACATCCTGTCATCCTGAGCCCATTCTGCTCCATCTGGACGCTGAGGTTCTTTCCCTACAATTGGTTTGATATCACATATTTTGTTACATCTCTGTATATATCAACTTATGACTCCAAACCACACCCTACCTACAGTAAAACAAACTAATGAGATAATAATATTGTCTGATTCATAAACACACTGTCTATACAAATGGCCATTCATTTATAAACATTATTACTCGATGTAACAGAAGAATGAGTGTCGAGGTCATCTTTAGGAAATGGAGGTTGCTTGAGTAAGCAAAATGCTATTACATAAGGATGCGTGTAATGACATTTTGGTATGTGAAGCAAGAAATTTTAATTGCTACTGAATAATTATGGAATTATAAGTTGAAACAGAGTCTCACAAAACCAAAGGTCAGATTATTGATGGAGAAATTGTATGAGATGGGCTAAATCGACATGAGTTACGGTGAGAGAGAGACTTCAGATTCGGTATGCATATTGAACGTTTACATAAATATCAAATAAATGGATATCCCCTTATCACAAGGCAACCATTTAGTGGGTTTATTGCTTTTGTCTAGCGTGTAAAAAAAATTGTGTGACCTTATCATATAACTTCACTCATTCATAGACTTTCTAGGCACCTTGGAGTTCTAGATCTATAACTACAAATATAAAAAAATGAAGTTATATAAATAAATATGTATATAATTAGTTTTACGAGTAATTTTCTAGAATATTGATTGCTTGATTGCTTTGTAATATGTGAAACGTTGATGTTATCGTATCGTAAAAAAAGCATACAAATTAAAAAATGCTTATTTTCTGTTCTCTAAATTAGTAACATGTTTCATTAAACTTGCTATTAAAAAAATAATCAGAAATTGTATAAGATCATGTTAATACTCAGCGTGTCTAAGTTAAAGAATTAAAAAGGACGATTTAGGAACGATATTGTTATATTTTCTCAATTTTATAGTTAAATCTACAACCACATTTCTGTATAATTGAAAAAAATGTGGGGGAAAGAGACTCAAAATATGTGGTGTACTTGCGTCATATTTAAACTTAATTATATATTTTAATATTGTTTCTCCCTTCCACTCCAGGACAAGCAAACGTACGGCGCATTGCCATCCTTATCTTGTGAATATTCCTTCCACTTGTACAAAGCAATTCTCCTTTACCTTTATCATTCGTATCGCTGATTACCTTTATAAATAAGGAAAATAAAATAAACGACCAGCCAGCGACAAACTGGGTCTCTTCAAGACTAGAGTGAAAAGGTCTTCTAGACCTTCGCGATACATCAACGGTCACAATGTCACTTACCACCAGGTGAGATTGTGGTCAAACAAAGGTCTACTTAAGAAAATAAAAAAGTTTTTTTTTCATTCTGTTACTTTAAATACAATTTTCTTTGCATGTCACGCTTCGTTTCACATAACATACATGTGGGATATCCCCCAAAGTTATATCTTTGTTCTTCTGAAATTTGACATTGCCTCTGAAATTCTCATATAGTTAATCAAAGATTCGAAGAGGAATAGTTTTGAACTTGTGAAGACCGGTCAAGTAACCGAGAACTAATTAGTAGGTGACTTTGACCAAGGAAGCTAACATTCACAACCTAAAACAGGCAACGTTCCGAACCGTGTCAATGACTTTGCAGCCTGGTCGCCGTAAAATTACGGAAGTAATTTACTGCTAATACCGCTAATGTATGGGTATTGGTGGGTCGGTAATAAAACTTGAGATTCCCGCTATTCGTTTTAGAGAAAATCCTGGAGTTACTGCTTGGTTGTTTATTTGTGAGGGATTACGCAATCTTTTGGATTTGTGTAAAATATTGGACATGGTCAAACAGTCAACTAATGTTCGGGTAAACCGACCAACGCAGCAGATATGCATTTAGCTGCGCTTGCATTTGAACGCGTATTTGCTCCCGTTTACCTTAACTTACTAAGTTCGCGATCGACCGCCAACGTCGCGAGTTCAAACCACCATTTCAACCATTATCTACCATTTTACCATTCTTATCATAAGTTCTTACCATAGTTAACCAGTAGTTACAGTTGTGTCTTGTGAATATAGCCCTTACCATACCATACCAGTGACTTTCCTTGGCACCTACACCAAATAACCATTCTCAAAAGGCTGTTTGGGGACCAACTAATACCATCTACCATAACCCCCAAGCACAACCCTTTTCAACTAATCTTATTTTATTAATTAAAAAAATGCTTCACAAAATTATCAACCTTTAATTATGGAATCATAAACGTCTAGGTAAAGCAAGTGGCACCAAGGGAGCTTTTTCAATATTACTCATGTCATATTTTTTTTATTGAAACAAACATCCTACCTCAGGCGATTAAATTTAAAGAAAAATATATTTTATCAATTTCCATAATTCACCTCTACCTACCTGGCTTGACCTGGAATGTACCGTATTTCGTGAATAACAACCTTGCTTTACCAGTTTTGATACATCTTGTGAATGTGCAACATGGCCGATGACCCCATTGGAGGTTTCGATGGGTTTCTTATGTAAATATTTAGCGATATAGATTCTTGGTATGTTAATTAACTTTTACCTATTATAAAGATTATTTTGATAATGATGTACCTACGTGTATATTTTTGTTAATTTGGAAATTTTTAGCACTTGGCATATAATATGTACATAGACTTGGGTGATCCGTGTCGTAACAATTGGCAATAGAAAGTTTTGAAATAATATAGGGTTTAGCTAGAATTATAGAAGAAACCAATAGAATAATTCGATTTTTCAATGAAATTTGGAGTAAGTTATGTTCACACCTGCAACAAAATTTAAACCTAACTGGTTTCAGCCGGATTTCATAACTAAATTCTGCTGTAATATGCGGGTAAGCTGAAGTTTAGGTAATTAAGCATGTACCCATTAATGGTTCAGCATAGCAGATGTACCTCAGATTACAAGCGAGATTTTATAGCCGTTCATAATCATGCTAAACCATAACTGCTAAACGCTAGCTTAGGAATATCAACGTTATTTCCGGAACGGTTTAGTCAATAAATATACGCGAGTAGGCAGATATTTGTGATAAAAAGATGACTACATCGTCCTACATCCAATGTTGAATGACCTTGAAAATGTATTGTGAGGCCTTTCAGTTGTACGAGAAGTCTATAAGCTTCCTAGAACCCCTTATAAAATTAACTTACATCTTAAAGCTCAGAGAACCATCAATTAAAGTTCCTGCGCAAAATTTAATTCCACTAATGACCGGCATTCAATATCGCTTGCTCTCGTTTATTACCGAATTCCCTAACGAGCTAATTATCTAACTGTAAATAATAGTTATGCTGATTCGTTTAAGGCTTTATTCCGTCACGTTATGGTTGAAACTTGAAGCTTTCGCATAGAGTGGTTATAGATTCCCACGGGGCTGATTCTCGTTCCGCATCGAAGGGCGGAAGCATAGTGAAGGCATAGTAAATATTTTGATAGTACAATAACTTTACGAACATGTTAATTGATACCCTCTTGACCAATAAGTTACTATACCTATCATATTGTTCTCTCCTATATTGTGATAGGGAGTACCTATAATAAATCGTAGTTCGTGTAGCTCCACTTAGTTTGGGGCTAGATGATACTGCGTAGATTCTCCAGCAGTATAATTAGACTATACTTAAAAGGGGATTTCCAAGAAATTTTAAGATTTGTATAGATTAAGTTAAAGCAATAAACTATTTTAAATATTTTTTATTTATGCATTTTGCAAATTTTCTAATGGACAACCTTTGAATTATACTGTGGTTGAAAATTTGATGGGATAAAGTTATTAACAGCTTAATTTTTTATCTCTAGATATTTTTAATATTATCTACTTTATAGTAGAACGTACGTAGTAGTTAACCGTAACAGAATAAAACACGTGTACTGCATATACTTTGCAGGTTTTGTATACCTACATATTTTATATATTTTTTTGTAATATGTTAAACTTAGAATTTATTTTGTTTCGATATGGTTGTAGTTGTTGTTTGAACGAATTTAATTATAGCACTTGTATAGGTTGTTTGTGAATAGGTTATTAAAATTTATTAGATTTTTTTTTGGATGGTATCCTGTTTTTATTATAATTTAAAGCACTATAGTAGTATAATAATGGGTAATTTAACCATATTAGTAATTTTTTTGTTATCATGGCATATTTAACTAAAAGTTTAATGAAAATTCGCGAAGCGTTAGTTGTGTTACTGTTTTAAAATGTGTGTTGTGTCTGGTGTAATTACTCATCGCGTTGCGACGTCTCGCTGCGAGAAAAGTCGTTGCGTCACTTGCACGATTTACCTAAGTCAATTTTACGATACTCTGGCTCGTAAAACTTTAGGTTTTCAATTTGCGGTGACAAGGATAAATCAACTTGTTGATTCCTTCTTTTAACAAACTTTTATAGCCCTATTAAATAAAGTTTTAAGAATCAAGAATTACTTCGATTGCTTTATCTAGATTCTATGATGTCTGGATTACTATTGGCTTTACTTCGCATTACACTTATTAGTTTGTATTTTTGTTCGAAATTATAAATTTGCTTGTTTTTGTACGTAGAAACATAATAATAGAATTTATAAGTAATAATTATTACATGTCATGCTGTACAACTGGAATATTAACAGTTAAGAAAGCCTTTCGTTAGGAGAAATATTTTAAGAATTACTCGTACCGAAATGTACCTAGCTGACTGCCATTACTATCTGCTATAAAACTTTAACCATATCTCTTGTCCGCACCTCCTTTAGAAACACGCAGGCAAGTCTTTATATAAATTAAGAATTACTTCCAAGTCTTCGCTGGATTTACGACTATTGTTTTAAGGAGTAGAATTTTGAAGCTAAGATTGAGGATATAAAACGTAAATGCAGAATGAGAGTAATAATTTGCGTGTGCGAGGCTGATAAAATTGCAATTTGTAAATATAATTACAAATCGCAATGAACGATGATGGTTGAATTTATACTTTTCTCATTTCCATGATCACGGGCTATATAATGACCCGTTCCTTTGGGAGGCATGCTTAGAGCCGAAGCCAACAGCACAGAGGCCCTTTATGATAATTAATCTAAAGGCAAGAGCTACACATAGCGGGTATCAACCTTGGTTGCACAATATAATACACCCGAAGATGATATCCGCCAGGTGTAGAGACTATTGCAAAGAAAAATGAAAATAGCAAAAAAAGCCATTTAATGGTGGTGAATGGATGGACTGGGTAATTGGGCTATGGGGGAAACTATGGACGCCTGCCATAAATATACTCTCAATACTGTTACAAGCGGCAGACGGTGGCTTGCCGAATGCTGGATGGGTTTCTCAAAATGTTGGCGTAAATGCCGGTAAAGGAACAACATTGGTGCAAACGACTAAGGGGTGTGGAGAGGTACGGCCCCGATTTCACCATCACGAAGACATGTGAGCGGGTTTCCTCGTTATTACGCCATTAGACACTTCCACCTCCGAGTCTACATCCTAAGATGCATCTCTCGCGACTCCACTCAGACCGGCCAATGAAGGCAAGCAAGAGGTGGGGATCTGGTTCCCTTGGGATACCACTCCGCAAGCGGAGACGAGAACCAGGAATTTCCCCGGGAGCACTCGGTATACCCGTGGTGTCGCTACTCACCAACAGCTCGCCACAAGCTGTCCTGCAGGTAAATTTATACTTATTATTATATTTTTTACAATATAAAACATAATTTTATCAAAGTAAATTATGTGTCAAACAGAACCCTTTGTTTTTGACCAGCATTGGAGCACGACTTCCCATCAGGTGGACCGCACGCTTGACTGCTACCTTTGTGGTATAAAAAAAATGACTATAACAGATTATAAATATTTTTTTTTTTTTTTGAAAAATCAAAATAGGATCTAGGTATTTCTTTAATCTGTAAAAACACAGTAAATTTATTGAAACAATACAATATTAATGCTTCACAGAAAACTAAGTCAAATTGATTAATTAAAAAGCTTAAAGTGCCGTTCTCTACAGCATCAGTCGTAACAGTGTCAAAGTTTTATTTTAAATTCTCAGACAAACAATAAGATAATATTGCTCTATCGATAAGATGCCATTCTTATGGTCTACACACCAAAGTCGGCGGTCACCGAACATTTGACAAAACACTGTTGGCTGCGCTGCCTACAATTCTGTGGTGTTAGGTTTTTACATGATAAGTGCAAAAACTGGTTTTTACAGGACGAACTGTTAAAGTTTAAAAAATTACTGAAAGGAAAAGACAATCATTACAATAAAAATACGGCATAATTATCATAACAACAAAAAAACCCTGAGTATCATTTTCTTTCAGTAACAAATTTAAACTTAAATTGCGCCTCCTGTAAATCCGGTTTTTGAACTTATCATGTAAATACCAAACAGCACCAATGTCGCACCCACCCGCCGGGCTGCGTCACCAACTTTGGTGTGTGTGTAGACTCCATTTAGGAATGTAGGTAGGTTTCTTTTCTTCTATGATATTAACACTGCTAAAATACACGTAACACTTACGCTTTTGGTGTATTTGAACTGTAGATTTGCTAAAAACTCACCCACGTAATTTAAAAATATCTAAGACGAGTAGATTGTGACCATCATTCTTTATTGTCTAAAAAAATTATAGAAGGTTTTAAAGTTTGTCCAGCACTGGGTGATGAAATATACCTACCTAGTTTTTGAGACCAAATAAACAAAATCTAATAATAATAATACGGCCTATATAAAAACGTGAGTAGAACACTATAAATATTGTTTGATGTCATGGTACCTATTGTGTTTAAAAATCATCATTGTATCCATTTTAACAGAGACAGCGTTTAATTTCCGAGAGCCAGCGTTTAATTTTCATTTCTGAATAATAACGAGAATGATGAGTCGCATTAATTAATTATTACCATCTAACTTATTTAATTAACGTTGCTCAACAGTGTTTGTAGTCTTCAAGCAACAACGACGCAACTACAGAAAAAGTCAAACAAATTTTAGATACCTATAGAAAACTCCTTTCTAATGTAAACTTCACAGGGAATAACATGTACCCGGCATACATTACACGTCTGATATTATCGAGGCATTACTCCCGACAAATGAGTAGGTACTTTCAAGAGCACAGCGAACAGGTTCTGACCGTTACCACGCTTCATTGGGTTCGAAGCTTGCGAAGCTAGTACTGTACTGGTATAGAAAACAAGAATCAATTCAATACTTTGAGAATGTCAGCTATACTAAAAATTATTTGAGTTGTATTATGCTTAGTATTTTCATTTTTGCTCTACATAAAAATCAGAAGTCTGACAAAGGTCGAAAGAAATACATTGTTTCATTTCGTTATGAAATTCTCTTCTCAGCTTAGTGTATATTCTTATATTGAAGCACTTCAACCGCAGGATCTCGTTAGCAACTATCGCTTTCATTCTATCGATTTGTACCTGAGTAGGAGGGTTAATGATGTTGACTGCGGTGTCAACGGAGGCCGTTGGTCAAGTGTGTAACCGCATAAGGTTTTCAATACACACTGCTAAAACACAGGCATGTGGTAAGTAAGACTGGTTTTGGTTGATTAAGAATCGGATATGAGCTTGTTATACGATAATGATAGGTTTCGCAAATCTCGCTTAATTGCTTTCGCGCATGATTTAATTAAATACAAACTGGGTTCACATGTTTTTTCATAATTAGTTTTTGTTTGGACTTCCTGAGATTAAAACTTGCTTTTTGACTGATTTGGTTTTATATATAGGTTCTGATAATTAAATGTAAAAATCACGACAAGTAAGAATAATAATTCTTAAAAAAATTAAAAATAGTATTCTTGACTATCAATTTATAGATCGAATACTGTCTAGCATATAACAAATATAATTTTATACAAATAAACAATTAAAAATTTTTCATTAATACATACATTACTAACTACGAATATTTTCTTCATCTTTAGAATAATTTACCAATGAGAACACATCAGAATACTCATGAATAGCAGTCATATATAAAAGCTAGCGGACATTTAAAGGAAATAATTATCTTTGGTATGTAAATGTAAAATGTGATAAGAATGCATGATGAAGTGTTTAACACGACCGACAGTAAAGTGGTGATCGTGACTATGAAGTAATAGATATCGTGAATATAAGTAAAACCTATTGTAAGGAGGACAAGTAACATATCATTTCATATTAAGGCAGTAAGAACTAGGAAGCAATCAAAACTATAGAAACACAAATGATTTCAGTCATTACATCCAATGACATCATCATTGCTTCAGACAATTGACAGAATCACCCATTCTTCGTCAATAAAGATAAAGATAAGAAGATATTTCATATGTCAGCGAGGCAGCTATGAGCTTAATTGTGAGGTCTTGGACTTTCTAATAAAAGCGAATTTATTAATATACCAAAATTAAATAATATTGTTTTATTCATGACTGACGTAAAATTTCATTTTTAAGGATTTTTGAAATGCACTTTTAAAAAGGATGGTAGCTGATTTTCTTATAAATAAAATAAGTCTAAAATGAACGTAATTTTTTTATTATTTAAATCGGCGCATTTAGTCTATAAATTAAAGTTATCTAAGCAAAGTGACGTTAGTTAGGTTAGGCGAAAACTCTTATGAGTAAAAAATAAAAGTTCTGTCTCATTTATTGCTCAAGAAAGTAAAGCCATAGGCAAAAGCTAGGTAATAAAGAATATTGTGGCTGTTTTCCATCAGACGACGGCGACGTTGTAAAACAAGTTCTAATCACGCTCATTATGCAAAAGACATTAACTGTTTCATTACTTACCTACGTCGCATAGCAAGTTCTTTAGCTTCAAGTCTAGCTTCAACGTTTCAATACTTTTGTTGCTCCTATGATATTACTCTTGAGACTGGTGACCTCAGGAGACTGAATGCACACCTTACACTTTCACAACCAAACATACTCACATAATAAGGAAAGCACACACTTGATATACTTTTTTCTGCCGATTTTTAGATTTTTTTTATTTAAAAACTATTAAACATGTGTATGATAACATAAAATAAGATTTTTAGTTATTTAAAAACTATTAAACATAGGTGTATCATAACATAAAATAATTTAACAATAATGAATGAATGAAGTGCTAACACTAATAACTTGTAAATAAGTCGAAGCTGGAATCCCTCGCATCTAGATACAAGATTTTTTAGTTAGAGCGAGGATTCGAACTTAATTTTATAACAGGATCATTAATCTGTAAATAACATAGATATGTATGTATGTACATAACGATCGAAAGTAAGTTTATAATTATAATTAGTGTCCTATTTTCTGGAAAATAAATACTTTTGTTTGTTTGTTTGCTTTATCAAATGAACTTGCTCACACAACATTACTCGGTGTAAGAGGAAAACTTAAGTCATTCTGTCTGTGATGTATCTAATGAAAATATGAGAATTTAAACAAGATAAAACTAAAACAGAACTTTAAGTAATTACCAAGCGACTTCTTCAAGTGCTCTTTACCATTTTTGTTAGGTAGAGTGTCTAAGTCCTGTTAAAATCATGAAATTATGATAGTTTGCAACTTTAAAGATTAGTGAAACCCAAAACTCTATGATATTTATTCGACAAACATAATAATGTTCATATATTTTTATAAGTAAACTATGTAAATTAAAATACGATACCTGTTTACCTATTACATGATCTAAGGGTCAAGGTAATCTGCCACCCACGCACAAAACCTAGCTATTTGCGTGGTTTTGTGTAAATTTGTATAAATTACTTATATTCTACAAAACATTTTAATGGTTCTCCATCTCTGGACATAAAAAATGTATTATTTCTTATTGTATTAATTATTATTTCACTATGTAATGAATTAATTTTATTTTTAATTGGGTACATTGACAACTGTTTATTATTTTAGTTTGTATAATTTTTATTTAATTTGTTATTATGTACCAACTTTAATTTGATGACCTGTAAATATGATTTTACCAATAAAATGACTATCTGACTATCTGTAACATACTTAATTCATTCTTTAATTTTCTAAGGTTCTTCGAGAAAGAAACTTCTAAACTTAAAAATGCTATTTATAATACGCTGATTATCATTTACCCAAAGTTTTAATAGCTTATCATTCTAGATTATCACATTTATCACACAGAAACTGATAATATCCTACATGAACACGCCAACGCGTGATAATCTGGGATATTACATACATATATCCTGAATTTTGCCATTTTTTCCCCTGTTGTTAGATATTTATAATGTTACTTATTTCTGACAACTTTAGATACACCCCTGCCTTTCTTAAATTCGTATAAGTCTTTGCATGCAAAGGTTGCCTGGAAGAGATCAATTCTAAGCGATAAGACCGCCCATTGTACATGTTTTATGTAATGTCTATTTTTAATGTTTTCTTCATGGTGCACAATAAACGATTTTGAAATTGTAAATTTTTAGTTTGTTAATTATTTTTATCTGTAGTAAGGCATAACGATGTATAAAATTTATTCATTGTGACGAGTTGTGACTTGTGAAAAGTCACAACGATAATTCATGTCACTATCTCTTTTCTGCAAATGTAAAACGTAAGGTTTCATTTGTCTGATCTTTCTGAAGCCGAAACGACGTGAATATATTTTTTTACAAAAAACTAGCGTTACCCATAGTGCATAAAACCGAATTCCTTGCGCGAAAACTCTGATAACATAGTTATTGTTGTTGCAAACTCATTGATTTGCCGATAACATATCGTATGGGCGCGTTGATGGCTTGTGTTTTGAAATGGGAAATAATTGGATTGTGTTTCGGTTGTGAAATATGGATTTATTGCAAGAACATTGTTTTAATGTAACTGATAAAGGTAAGCCAATACGGGCTTAGCAACCTTATTGGATTTTGTAGGCTTTTTTTATGATATGTTGGTGTACCTTACTTACACCTTATTTAGGTTCCTCCATAACTTGATTGATTATATTTGCAGCATCCACCTTTTAAGGAATTTTATAATCCTAACGCCATTTTGAATTATTTACTCAGAAATTATGTCGCATATATTGTGCACAGACAATGACAATTACAATTCATTTATTTTAGTTACTGACAGTTTAGACATATGTATGTATGTGTGTATGTACATAAAAGGATATGAGTAATAAGGTTCACACTACATATTTAATTACATTAAATCGGTTTGCCTATATTAGAAGGACCTTAATAACTAAAAATATGTATGTACTACATACTGTAAGTTATAAATATAATTATCAAACTAATTGGAATGAATGCATAAATCAAATTGATTATGCTTCGGATAATCAATTTTCGACCGTTACGCCATTATGCACAGCCGTTACGAGAGATATAAGATATTTATATAATATGATATTGTAATATCTATTATAATAGCATATATGTAGGCCTTGATTACATTCAGATCTATGATAATTTTGTTAGTACTAACTTGTAATTCTTTGTAAACTAGAAAGCATAATACATCAGGAAAATATATTATAACTTTAAAGGTAAGAAGTTCTGTTTTACGTTAACACATGTTGGTTTTCATGCATAGGAAGTGTATGTAAGTCCCTGTCCCTCTCAATTTATTTATACATATACACATACATAATATAATAAATGAAGTACTATAACAATAGACCGAGTTCGGAAATGTTTGTAAAGCGAATTAATTGTTATGTCGTATGTCGAAGTTGTTTTGCAAACATTTGACAAAAACTTAAACACTGTGCCAACTGTTCTGTTGCTACGGCGTCTGTGACCCGTGTAGTGGTTAAAGGGTTATGTCGATTGATTCATTGTATCGATTCTTATTTTTATGCTTACAATAGTTCCATACTACACCTATTTATTAAGAATTTCATCAGCCATTATGTATTGCTACTGTATAGCAATATGGCTGATGAAATTTTTGGTGATTACTACAAATTGTTGGGAAACGTTTTGTATCCCTTGTATTGCTTACTGTAGAGTAAGCAAGACAATACTCTTCTTTAAGAACGGAACGGATAGCCGTATTTCCCTTTGCAAACGTAATTTCCGCTAACTATGCCCCCGATCTTATTGAATTTTTCCAAACGTAATCGGATGAAAAATAGCTATGTTTGCAGCAGTTTAGTTTTTGAAAAAACAATGATATTTAAATGAGAGCGAAACTAATTTTGACCACCTTATCGAGTCATCTTCAAGCGATTTTTTATGCATGATAGTTATTCGAAAATCTGTAGCGCTGTAAACATCCTAAATATATTCAGCATTATAAATAATAAAAAATATTTTTAAAATCAATCGTTTACCCAAAATTTATCGGAAAGTACGAAAAAATATCAAAAGTGGTGCCAACACCAAGCACACGCACACAGCCACATGACAGCTTCGTATTAGATGGTTAGACGTGATTTCTCACTCATAGCGCGCCCCATTTCATTCTACGTGGAACAACAACAAATCCGCATGGGAAAATCCGTTTCCATTTGGGATGGTTCGTAGCCTTCTTAAGCAAAATATCTAAATTGATTGTGTTTTGTGTTTCAGGTACTTACAATATTAAGTTATGAATCAGTGATTAGGTAAGTATCTTCCTTAGAACATTGATGATGAAAAAGTTACCACGAGCAGTAGGTATACCCGACTTTACGCACTATAATAACAAAAAACTAAGAATAGGAAGGATAATAAAGTCGCACATAAACCAAATTATAATTAAGCCTTCAGCAAATGAATATCAAAGGGCTTAAAACTTTAAGTATTACGGTCCCCAAATTAATAACAATCACGTTTTATGTAAATACGCCTTTAGAATATTAGTCACCCACGAAGTTAGAAATATCCATAATTAAGCTTGGCTTAGACATTCAAATGAGACTCAATGGTCCGCAGAGCGTGCACACTAATACCAAACTGTGCTTAGAAACTTGACAATATATAACTTGTAACAAACGTCTTTCTACCCGGGAGTCCGATGGGATCTATTTTATAGAGGAAGTACATTTATGTTGTGATAAATCTGCACTGACGTTCAATGACTGCTGAAGCGATCAACCTTCTGAATCATGTTGAGGTTAACTTAAACAAATGATGTCCTCTTGATTTCGTTGAAGTTACGTTTCAAGTGACTGGTTGGATAACGTGATCCAAAGATTTAGGTATCGCGTTTGTTAAAGTAATCTGGGAGTAGATACTCGTAATTGCTTTTTGTCACATGTGGGAAATGTAACGTCATAGTCTTTTGTTTGCATGGCAGTTGCTTTAGTTAATCTTCTTCTTATATATAAAATTTCCATGTCACAATGTTAGTTACGGCTTTACCGATTTTTACCAAATTTTATATGTGTATTCAGTAGGTCTGAGAATCGGATACTATTTTCCATACCCCTAAGTGATAAGGGTTGAAGGCAAAACAACGTTTGGCGGGTCAGCTAGTAACTACATAAAATACACTGACTACTACTGATGATAATGTGGCACAGCGGGCGAAGGTCCGCCTGCGACGCAGGAGGTTGCGAGTTCGATTCCCGCCTTGGGACAAATGTTTGTACGATCTGCAAATATTTGTCCGGGTGTTCTGGGTATTTTCTATGTGTGATAAAATTATCTATCTATGTATGATCTAGTACCCATAACACAAGCTCTGATTAGCTTGGGGCTAGATGATGCTGGGTGGATTGTCCAACATTATTTATTTATTATTATATATTTATTCGAGTGGCGACCGCGACGCAATGCGAAACAGAGTGTGGGAAGACCTCCCACTCGATGGACCGACAACATTGTAGCTGTCGCAGGGAGTCGTTGGATGGAGGTAGCTCAAGACCGCTATTCTTGGCGTCGTTTGGGGGAGGCCTATGTTTAGCAGTGGACGTGTATGGGCTGATGATGATGATATATTTATTTATACTCTACTTGCGAATCAGAGTGCCACAATTCCAGAATTGTCATTACACGTTATCTATGTACGAACAATAACAATTAGTAAGGACCAATGTAATTGTGTCATTGGATTCTGACGAAAATTGGGGCATCACAGACCCTTTAGTCCCTTTCCACAATCCCAAGACTGTCGTTGAAATATTGACCGTAAAAGTCCATTAGTGTCCAATAGGAACTGTTGATAAGTCGAATTTGAAACATTAAGGTGTGGGCCGACAGTTTCGAGAAAGGGTTAAGTTTGTAATGGAATATAATGGCAGGGATATAATATCTGGTGTGAAACTTATCGGGAGTATGTGAATTGGGCTCTGAAGATAAAATGAGGGATACGGTTTACTGTTTATGTATTTCGGACCTAATAGCCATGTATATAAAACAAGCCTAAATCCGTAAAACAATCTATTGTATTGTACTAATTTTTCAATAAGTAAAAATTGTTTTCCAAGAAATAAATACCTCCATCATTGGTTCAAGTACACCGCTGTCAATAAGAGCGTAAATCTCATTTAACCAGAATCGGGATTGAAGAAAGAGCACTTCACACCCATTTATCAATTGTAGGCGTCAGTCACACACACAATAAGATCGTCCTAATACGTATAGACATTGTGCTCTGAAGAATGACCTGCTTCTCGAGATGTGCTGTCAAATACAACGTGATAAAGGATATGAATGAACGAATAAATTACCTATCTTCTACAAATCTATGAGGACATTGTTATCGAAAATGAGATCGCATGCTTTCACTTAAGGATATTTGTTTCTAGAGAACTGCCAGCATAAGTTCTTTGATTAACTTTGATCAACTGTTTCGACGAAGTTAACATTTGTAAAGTTATATGTGAAAACATGTGGGCCGTGGGGCCGCGGCGTACGAATATCGACCCTTCCAACTCAACCCGTTAAAGCCGTCTAAGGGAACCTACCAGAAGAAGGGCAGCAGCTTCCTTCTGAGTGTTTTTCAACACCAACACTGCGATCACCAATCCGCCTGCCAATCGTGGTGATTATGGCAAAACCCCCCTACATGGGAGACCATCCACTAGATGGACCGATGACATCATAGCGATCGCAGGGAGTCGATGGATGAAGGCAGCTCAGGACCGCTATTTGTGGCGTCGTATGGGGGAGGCCTATGTCCAGCTGTGGACGTGTGTGGGCTGATATGATGATGATGTGAAAACAACGATTCAAATGTTAATTCTCTTCCACTAACTCGAACCACGTCTATAACATATAGTTCACCAGCCCAGTTTGCAGTTGAGGCATTTAATATTCTTGTATGAGCTACATTTTACGAGTGGCATGCTAAACAATGTTCATTGATCATTGCACTTTATACAAGTAGAAATAAATGCTAAAATATTTCGAACGGTGAAGGTACAATATCAAGTAGACCACACTCCTACTGATTTTCTAATTAGACAGAACATTGTCGTTGGGTGGAGGCGGCTCAGAACCGCTATTCGTAGCGTCGTCGTTTGGGGGAGGCCTATGTACAGAAGTGTCAATTGTCCAACAAAAGCTTTTAAAAGACAGACTGAAGAATATAAACTAACGTTCTTATGGTACAGTCAGCAACGAAGTCTATTAAGAATTGAAGTTTTTATTATGTAGTTTTCATAATACGAATTGAATGTAAAAATAACTTTAAAGCCGGATACTGACCGATAACATTCGCAGCGATAATAAAAAGGTTCAAACTCCGTCTCGTTGCGCCTTTCCCCTTACTGACTGCACGAACGAATGCTCTCTGTATCACAAGTTACATTAGATCCCGTAACTGCGGTCAGTTCCCGGGGCGTTTTGGTTACCTCAAAATATTCTCTTTGTTGCTGCCTGTACCTTAGTTGTTTGAAATATACTGCTTTAATTAATAATCAAACGGACACTATTGACAATATACACGAGAACAATAGAGATACCTACGTCAAAGCAAACTCATAACAATGAATCATAATGGAGGCCCATCCAGAAATGCCCAGAGACAGCGTGACCTTTGAACTTCCGTGTGAAATGATCACGGAATTATTTGAAAGTGCTGTCACTTTTTCATATCATTCGTGAACTGCGACGGGCGAATGAAAGTTACGTGTTCTTAGAAATCCGGCAATCTTATGAACGAATTCGTTGTGTAAGAAGTGTCATCAAGTCATCACTCATCACACAAATCCTACTACTATGATAAATTCTTAATAAAATACGAAAGTTTGGGATGAATGGGTGGTGGATGGATGTACGTACATGTTTCTTACCTGTTCACGCCAAAACTACTGAATTTGTCGGGCTGAACTTTTTGCATAAACACCTATAATGTACATAGGTCTACAGGTATTATGTAGGTTATATGTAAGTTATTAAATTTAAATGAATTAATGCTACAAATAAAGATTTCTTATTCTTAGAGCTGGAATAAGATACAGGGTAATTATCATGCCATAATCATATATGACATAATATATGTATGCAAAGATTAAACGTGTCCATATGAACAACGCCTGCGAAGCCACCGGTAGAAACTAGTAAGGAATAAAGATTCAACATTTACTTTAAAGCGGTGGTAACACCAGCCATTTCATATGACAGCGTTCAAAATCAAAGTGATCAAGGGGGTATTTTAAAGTTTTTATTCATTTTCTTAGAGCGTTGTAGGATATTTATTTTATTTAGAGAGTTTACTGTGTGGTCTACTCTCTAGAATTTAAAAACACGATATAAAAATTCCAGACAATCTGTACTTTTATTATAAAGAGGAAAGATTTTATTGTTTGTTTGCATTGAATAGGCTCCGAAACTACTGAACCGATTTGAAAAATTCTTTCACTGTTGGCAAGCTAAACCATCCCCGGGTGACATAGGGAATATTATTTTTCCAAAAAAATTAGGGACCTTGTATTTTTTGTTGAATACCCGTGCGAAGCCGGCTACCCTCCAGTCTCTGCGCCCCTCTAGTACAAAATAAATTCAGTTCATGTGATTAGCGTAGTTGATATTGTTACAGTTATTCTGTGGATTCATGATCTTGAACGATTCATGATCAAATAAAAAAATACGCTAGGTCAAAAGTAGAATCCCTCGCTACGTTCAGGATTCTACTAAAGAATCCCTCGCTCGTTCAGGATTCTACTAAAGAATCCCTCGCTCGCTCGGGATTCTACTGTAGAATTCCTTACTTCGCTCTGGATTCAAAAAAGCGCCCTCGCCGTCAAAATATTATTTTGCTCCCTTGTGATACAATCTACTATTCTTATTGTTGAAGATTTTTATTTATCTACTCTAAATGACCATGCAAAATTTTACTGCGAAAACAAGCTATAGCCATAGTAAAACATAATATCCGTAGAATAACTAGAATAATGTTATTCTAACAACAAACTTCTACTTTGTAGCCGCATTGGAGCACTGGTACCTAATGATTGAACAAACAAACCACTAACTCTATGTTTACATTACTCGAGTTTGTTACTAGTTATTTCTTAATAATGGGTCAGCTGGTTTCATTGAGCTCTATGGGAGTTAGGTTAGTCTATTGAATCCTTCTGGATTATTCTAAGGTTAAAGTTACTTTTTTTATATATGATAGACTTTCTTTTGGCAACAATCTTACCTAATGGAAAGTGACGATGTGGCTGACGGTGTATCATGCATGAAGGTCTCATTATCAGCCCGTACACGTCCACTGCTGAACATAGGCCTCCCCCAAACGACACCACGAATAACGGTCCTGAGCCGCCTCCATCCAACGACTCCCTGCGACCGCCACGATGTCGTCGGTCCATTGAGTGGAAGGTCTTCCCACACTGCGTTTCGCATTGCATCGCGGTCGCCATTCGAGAACCTTTACTCCCCAACGGTTATCGGTTCTACGAGCTATGTGGCCTGCCCATCGCTACTTCAGCCTGCTAATTCTGAGAGCTATGTCGGTAACTTTGGTTCTTCTACGTATTTCCGTATTCCGGACCCTATCACGTAGAGAAACTCCGAGCATAGGCTCTCTCCATAGCTCACTGGGTGTCTTTGAGCTTATACACAAGGCCTATAGGTTATTATTATTATAGTGAGCGACCACGTTACCATGAAGGTCTATAAGACACCTATTCACTCTTGTCTTGAAGAGAAGACACCCGGATTGTAAAAAAAGAAGGAGGCAGCGAGTTCCGTTCCTTAGTTGTGCAAATGATGAAGGTGAAGTAAAACGGCTTAGTATGACTGGGTATATCCACCAGATAAGATACATATTACTTAGCGGTAATTTCTTAGAACATACGAAATACTTATCATAATTATGTTATCTATCCAGAAGTATCTGATAATAATGTAAAATGATTTAATAGACTGTTTAGGGAACTGTGGTTGTAAACTGATACGATAATAGTGTTGAATACGAAAAGAAATTACCGTTACCGACCTCGTGTGTAGAATCTCCGCACAGACCGAGGAATACCAAGACCCGTTACTGCCACTGACCATTCATATTGTATTGTTCTTGACTTGTGTGATTATTGTCGGCTAACGGAAAGTGGCCGATGAATGGGTCAGAATGGTCAGATGTCTTCTGGTCAACGGGTCAGTATTTTTTTATGTCACAGTCAAAAATATATCTAGATTTTATTTACGTGCTTTTGTTATCATTTAAATATACAATACTTACAATATTGTGAACGTCAACGAAAGAACCTGGATGAGACTGTCACAAGGCGATAGTGAGCTGCACAAGACCTTAGAGGCCCTTGGTATAACCAACAGTGGACAAAGTCTCAAAGGTTGTGGATGATTATGTTAGGGAATAGAACAATAACTTGTTGACGGAATAAGCGAATTGCCCATCTAGTGTTGTAGTGTATGGTATTATAGTCATTTACAGAGCATCAAGTTGAAGGTCACGTACGCTAGGAATGTGCCCTGCAACAATGATGTGTTTTAAATGATTAACATAAACGTATACAGGTTTAAACGCCATTTTCATTGATGTAGTGTAAAGATCATGCATTATCAACCAATGCTAACTACAATAAATAATATAACTATTTATTACCAATGAGGATAAAGCCACTGAAATAAAACTGCAAGAGAACCACTTGGACCATCTAAGCTACAGCTAATACATTATAGTACGCAATTAAAAACCTTTTAACCCAAGAACACGTTACGCCCGGTTACACGATCACTCGGTTCCGATGCGGGTAACAATGAAGAAGTTCAAGCTAAGTGGCAAGTCACGCAAGTTTATACTGGCAAAACTAGCTACACTAGTTCCATGGTCTGCCGCCGATCATAACATACTTACAGTTTTTGTTGAAATAAAACTGGTATGGATATCTATTACAATGTAACTATCACAAGGGTTTCAATACAATTGGTACTATGTTCAAACAGTAAATATCTGAAAAGCTTATTTCAGATCAAAGTATTTTAGTATTTTGTACAATTTATTAGACCTCTATTTATTTTACTTATTTTTACACCGCGGCGTCCCACTGCAGGGCGAAGAACTCCCTCTCTCCTATTCTTCCAGTATTCTCTGTCTATGATACGGGTCAGTCAAGAAGGAGCATTTCTTACGCGTCCCTTGGTTGCTCTACCGTTCTAAATTGTATCAAGTGAGCCTAAATGTGCCTTAGAGCAATCAAACCGTATACAATACAATCATAGTTTAAATCATTGACCGAAAAGTTTATTACACAGACCTAATGACATAATAATGCAGCTTATCTATTGTATGTGATTCGTAACAGTACGCCCTAAAGCAATACAAGGTCGTTGGCAATGACCGCTGGACCAAGTCATTAATATAGATTTTACGTCGATTGCGCGCTGGCGCATGAACCGGTTCTTTGGATTTGTCTATTACCCGTTATTATTGTCTATTTACCCGTTTATTGTTGAGTATAGATTGATCGAACCTATTCATTTGATTGACATTTACATGGTTAACGGAATCAGTAACATATTGTTTAATAATGGGCTTATGTAAGTAGTTGATTAGAAGATATATATGAATATCATCCGTACTAATATTAAACATACAATAAATGTGAAAGTAAATTTATCTAAATCTAAGGTATCTAGCCTTTATTAGCTTTTGAGGGCTAAACAGCAAAACTGACCTTAGTAAAATATTAAATGACAATGTAACGTAGGAAACACGCATACCTACGAAGCCGCGTTAAGCTAGTATTGTGTCAAATGGCTGATATAAAAGAAAATTTCTTTAAATTCCATCTTTTGAATTCATTAACATAATCTTGACATACTTTCAGTACTAACTTAACCTACCAATGTCTAACATTAGGGAAGATTAGATGTTATCTTTTAAGTAACGGCCCCAAAAAAACTTAGCCTTGAAGTACACCGGAACTACGGCAGTCGTATAAGCATCTCAAATTAATAGTAGGTAGTTTTTTGGCAACATAACAAAGACAGGAGCTTAGTGATTATCTTAACATAAGTAGTTAGTCAAAGAAAATTTTATAAAATGATTCTTAGTGGTAATTTTAGTCATATGTATTCAATCAAACCTTAATTGTGTGCTTAGGCATACTTGCAAATTATTATTGTAATACAAGGGTATCGCTTACGACGTCTGGCCCCAAAAACAGTACAAAATAAATATTTATACAATTGTTGCCAACGCACAAAATCTTATTTGCTTCTATGTAGCTAATTCAAGCAATCTGTACTAACAGCTGTGTTTATACGAATCCCTGTTTAATCAGCTAATACGCTTCATGGCTCCACGTTGTATATAGCTGTTACTCTGTGCCTTCACGCCAATTACAGCCTTGGTTCTATTCACAGTCTTCAATGCGACTAACGAATTAACGAGTTTCTTTACCACCTTTCATCATTGCTTTATTAGGAGTTGCTTAAATGAATTTACCGCTACGTAGCTGGGCGTATTTGGTAAAGGCGTAGAGATGGAGAAAAGGTCATTGAACAAAATTGTTGTCTGTGATCTGATACGTCTGATATATGAATCATAGATCAAAGTTCACAAAGATCACAGTAACATTATTTATTTATGTAAAAATTGATACTGAAAAAAAAACTGCAGCAAAAGAAGTAGGTATTTGGTTTTATGAATTATTATGACGGATCAATCTAAGGGTTGTTTCTAATATGTTCAAACTAAAACAGATTACTGACTTAGTCTAATTTAATGTTTTTGTAGACATATTGTTCTGCGTAATAGTTAAATTTAAATTTATTGTATGTGGCGAATCACAAACGTACGTGTCCTTTGCTAGACAAAATACTATAATTAAAGATTTTTAACAGGTTTTCGGTGAAATTTAAAGTTCCTGGTAATTATATCCGGTACTTTAAAACGGTACCTGATTTCCTAACTGTTTAGCTGACATCCTTTACAATTTAACGCCCATACTGAAGGCCAATGTGACTACTTGACGCATGTCATTACTACATTTTGACTAGCGTCACGCACGCAAGTCAATAACCTACATTTACATCGCCTTGAGTTATAGGGTCTCTAGTTTATTACTATTTAGTAGGTAACTTATAAATATTCAGTTGGATTACAACGATTTACTTGTAACACATTTTTTTATCGATGTAATATGGTTGGGTTTATACATTCATGTTCTATTTTATATTTTTGTTTTTTTTCGACTTGATCTGATTCCTCTATTTATTTTATTCCCTCTAAAAGTCTTGCTAGATTCCCTTTTATCCTAATTTCGATTGAGCATGGAACATGTGATAGCAGGGGATAGTATTCAATTATTTCCAGAATCTTACCCAGTAATGGCTTAATCGTCGTAACACCGATCTCAACAAGGCTTTGCGGAGTTAAAGCATCGACCGTTGGCTTACCGGTTTTGGCTTCTATTCAAAATTCTTGTTCCGCTAGGACCATCAACATTTTTTCCGATGACCCATTTACATGGTAAGCGATTATTCTGTGATTTAATTAAAATGTTACGGTGCACCTATTCTGTTTTTTTATTATTTGCCATCTATATAGTCTGTACAGTTACAAATTTAGCAGAAATCATCAAATTAAATGCTTATACATGTGTGTATCAAGGCATTGACAGCCATTTTATTATATACATACTGCGAAATTGTTTTCGTTTATCTTTTGATAACGCATTATATTACCAAGCGCTTACATAAATTCTACAATGACTATCACTTGGTTCATCATAATTTGCACCTAATACTATTTCGCAAGCATCCAATTGAGCAGATTTGCCGCGGTGAATAGGCGGGATGTTTTCATTGACGTTAAATTATGATGAATGCATTCATTGTAGTGTGCACTTATTACGTTCGACCTTTTGTTCCGCGGAATTATCTTTCGTAACCCCATTGTTGCTCATGATTGCACTGATGGTTTCTGTTGATTCCTGAAAAATTGGCACCTGATTGTTTGCTTTGTACTTGATCGGAACTACTAATTATGTTTTGCTGGGCTTAATGGTGTCAGTGGTTTAGTTATTTTCTTTCGTAATATCTACCATTGTGGGGCGAACAATTGTTTAAAACACGGATTGATTATTTTGTTTGTTTCATTTTGATGATGGTTTATATTAATAGCAAATTGAGCGTTTCGAACGAGTAGGTGGTTGATAAGCGTTTTGTTGAATTGAATAATGAGACTTTAGTTTGCAAACAGGTCACAGTGTTATATGCAGCATCCTGCGCTAGTGATAAATAGGTATTTTCACATACAAATTGATTAAAACAAATTAACTAAATAGATATAAATTAAGGAGTTTGTATTACCAACCTGTTTCGTGTGATTTTTAAAAATCTTCTATTACACGTATTTATTTTCAATTTTCGTCTATACCACACTAACACATCAAATGATCTGATCGATAATAAAATGCATAAAGTGATAGCTTAAATCACTAGTTTCTACTTAATGTGTATAAGTTGAATTTCTCCGGAGAAAGGGCCGTGCGAGCTGAGATAGCAAGTTACGGCATTCTCTAAGATCCCGCCTGTACCCAAGTAGTCGTCATTCGCCCTTTGAACTTGCTCCTTCGATTCATTTACTAAAGTTTCAGCTTTCTAACACCTTTGGGTTTATAATTTGCATGTATCTTACATTTAGCATCTTAGTTTGAAGCTTTTAGTTTCAAAGTAGCTTGTTGCTTGTTTTCTCTTTGGTATTTGTTCTATACTTTTCCTTCTACTGTCGTCTAGACTGGTTGCTCGACTGGTTGATAGATTTCTTGCTTGCTTGCATTCAACTGACACATTTTAGATGTGTCAGTTGAAAGCGTATTTTGTCTTCATTTGCTTCTTATCGAAGCTTTAGCTATTTTTATCTTGTCTCAATAGGTATTTGAAGCGAGAGCGCTTAGTGACGACTGACAATGATTGATTCTACTCTGTAAGATAAAACGGATGCCTTTCATAGTTTAGATTTAATTTGTAAAGTGTTAAACGCAAATAAAACTTTTAAATAAATTTTTCTCGTACAATTTAATTTTAATACTAACATAAATGCATTTTTATATGTTCTAAAAAAATTACGACCTATGTGGCGCGGCTGGCGAGGGTCTGCTTCGACGCAGAAAGTTGCCGGTTCGATTCCTTGGGACAAATGCTTTTACGATCAGCAAATATTTGTTCCGAGTGTTCTGGGTATTTTCAATATTATAATAAAAAAACATGTGTGTAATGTATTCTATTAAGTATATCAGTCATCTAGAATCCATAACACAAGCTGTTTAGTTTAGTAGTAGTAGTAGGCTAGATGATGCCGCATTTTTTTATTTAGTATGAGAACTTCAATAGGAACTTCCTGCATTGTAGGTACCTCCTAACCAATATGTAAATGTAGGCTGAATTTAATAAGGAGGTAGACTGATCATGTGATCATGTTTGTACTATAGATGCGCGACTGTGAATGATTTCATTCGAATAATTCGACTTGACAAGTCATTCGAACGATTCAAATGACTAGAGCAAATTAGTAACTAATTTAGTTCGTAATCGCGAGTCATTCGTTCGACTGCCTGAGTTGGTTTCGATTCAATCCCCGCAGGAGCGACGAATAATTCATTCATCACTCAAAACCATCGGTCGAATAAGAACGTCGAATCGGAGCCATGAATGATCCATTCGTAGAGACATTAGTAATTACTAATTAGTAGTTTCATTCGACTTTGAAGATTAGTATATTACTAATATTCAAGTCGAATAAGGAAATTAGTAATTGTTCATCATTCGACTAGACAGATAATTCGCAGCCGCGCATTTTAGTTTGTACCCAGTGAGGTAGTTGTGTTCTGGATCAAAATCAAATAACAATTCGGTAATAGACAGTACCTAAACTACTACGTTACACATTAATAAACTACTACGTTTTAAAATATCAGGGAATCGGATTTAATATCGTCGAACATCTGCTAACTTTCCTACGTTTTAGTCACGTTTCGGTGGATGAGAGGTTGAATCATAAAATCATAATAATTCATCGCTTCGATTGAAACTATTAAGCAGGTTTATTATTTTTCTGATATGTACTATACATAGAAATTGAAATAATGTCTGTGGTACCTAGTTGTACGATTATGCACCAAAAATACTTGGCTATGCAACCTCTGCAACTTATTTGACAATGCCCTTCTACAGAAGCACCATGAACTTAAAATAATTATTATTTTTACTTACATGTCTATAACGATGCCTATTTACAGCTGATATATTTATTAATTTACTATTTTTAAAAATCTAAGTTTTTGACATGTCCTGTTTTCTGGCTTTGAGTTATAATCTAAGCACCATTTATTCTAAACTATATTTTTGTAAATTGACGTATCCAAGTGTGCCCTGTGTTCCTACGGCGAATAAATGAGTATGACTGAGTATGATAATTTATTCTATTGTAAGCGTAAGTGGTAAGGTAACCACTATAAAAACAAATAATATCTTTTATACCTACAGCATGCACGCTGTCCTTCTCAATCCCATTCTATATCTACACTGCGTATAGTACGAGTTAATCTCTCTCCATGGACAAATATCTAGCCATAAACCATCAAACGAGTGACAATCAATACTTATCACCGAACTTCCAACCAACTTTATCCTTGTCTGTACACGCGTTCTTCCACAACATTAAGCTCGGGACACAATAACGCTATCGGTCTAGCGAAAGCACCACTTTCACCGCAACCTTCGACCTTTGACAGATAGGGGATCTTCTATTGATCGAGACTCGCGATTCATGCGGCTTTACCTTTGCGGTTTGCGCTAGTGTGCACTCGGCATGTTGAGTCATTCAATCTAATGAGATGGTAGAGTCGGCGGTTACTATTATTTATTCATAGCTATGGCATGTATTGAAGCTCTATGAAATGTGGTTGACCTTTAAGTAGTAGGTAATTTACCGCCGTGTTTTTTTATCGAATTATAGTTCCTTGTTTTACTTCTATAATACTAATGAGCGTTATTGTTATTAGTTTGAAAGTGAAGAAGTTTTAATTGAAATAATTAGACAAATGATATTATACGAATGTTTGATTTAGTGATAACCTTGGTTATTAAAGGTAGTTACTTACTGAGCAACAATAATTATTACCAAACAAACGATGGTAATATACACACTGTTCACTCTTTTTACCTGTGCTGCTTGTTCAAACAACATCAAGTATCTGCGGTAGAGTTTCATTTGAAACTCGATTTTTCTATAGGTTTCAATGAATGTACAATATCAAAATGGAAAATACTTGTTCGATTGGTAAGCAACAATAAATTACAACATCATCATCATCAGCCCTTATACGTCCCCTGCTGAACATAGGCCTCCCCCAAACGACGCCATAAATAGCGGTCCTGAGCCACCTCCATCCAACGACTCCCTGCGACCGCTACAATGTCGTCGGTCCATCGAGTGGGAGGTCTTCCAACATTTCGTTTCACAATCGAAAACTCAAACAAAAGATTAGAATAGAAATACTTTTTATTGCACACCAATGTAGAGAAAAACAATTATTGTACTAACAAAAATTGCAGGATCAGAAATGATAGTGAGAGAGAGAGAGATAGTGGGTTCTATAACAGGAAAAAATTAATCTCAGCGCTGGCCAGCCATAGAGGGCAAAAGTATGTGAATAAACTCCATAATTCCATTTCGATCAATAAACACGACACCTTTCAAAATACCATAACCGCCATGAATAAGCTTGCGTGATTCAAAGCCGCGAAGATTTTATCGTAAATTAGTGTGTCGGAAACTATAAATGATAAGTACAAATATTAAATGTGGGATTAAATTAGTTTTTGTAACTCCGATGAATCATTTCAAAGATCAATTAAATATGGCGATTTTGGCGATGCTACAATTTATTTAAAATGGTTTTTATTTTATTTTCTTATGCGGTTATTAAGAGTAGAGGAAGACCGTTGACACGTTGGGACGGAGAGATTGTAAGGACAGCCGGCCAAAACTGGAAACAGACCGCACAGGAGACAGACAAATGGGCATCTTTGGAGGAGGCCTTCACCCAATATGGGGTTCCTGCTGATATTGTTATAAACTAAATTAAGTTACGATAGATTATTATTATGTTATTTTAAATAAGTTATTATGTAAAGCAGAAACGTAAACAAACTAGATAAGCGTATTACAAAATTAGTAATAAGTGAAACAATCAACGAAAAACTAGTTATGTGAAGTAGTAATTAAGTAGTAATTAATCATATTAGATAAGTAACTCAAAAACAATGTAAAGCAGTTAATAAGTAGGAAATAAAAGGCTTTTTTATTTTATTTTATTTATTTTATTATGCGGTTATTGTTACTATAAAGGTGTATGATTATTAATTAATAAATTTATTTTTAATTTACTGGTTTGTTTGTATCATATCGTATATTTTGTATCAGCATCGTAGCGATATATGTAGTGTCACTCTCGCCTTTTTGGATTGTTTACCCGTGAGGATTATGTTTTTAGAGTACTTCTATGTAGTGGTTTGATACTCTTTATTACCTTGTAGTATTCAAACAGCTGAAGCGATTTTGATAAATGACGCACTTATCAAAATACTATTCTGGGCTCCTATTCTAAGATACATTTTGAAGGCCAATTTGTCCCCTCATATTGCGAAAATAGTGAAAAAGTGGGGACCAAGTTAGGTTTTTTACTATGTTTAAGGTTCCCGAAGCGTAAAAAAATAACAGAAACCTATTACTTAGCTTACGCTGTCCTTCCGTCTGTCGGTCAGCAGCCTGTATCTCATGAATGGTCTTCTTCTCTTCTCTGTCGTGTTCTTCATTGATGAAGCTCGTGCCCGTCCTGGAAAGCTTTCACGGAGACACTGATGAATCGCTACCACACTGGTCTGCCTTCGGCCTGTTTCAGGGCTGCAGGCAAAGGGAGTCCCGTAAAAGGTTGACGATTGAAATAAAATAAATTTTATATTTGTGGGGTCCAACATCCGTACCAAGTTGACTACCTATCACCGAAGATAAGTAACGTCGGGCGCAGTCTATACCTACTTGAATGGGTGACCGCGTCAAGCTGGCTTTTTACATTTTTAGTATTAAAAAATCCGCCTCCGTCCTTTTTAAAATAGTTATGTACGATGATTCGGAACCCTCAGTGTGCGTGTTGACTTGCACTTGGCCGGTGTTATTCATTAATAACTTGTATAAGTCGGTGTCCTCAAAAGTGGCAATGTTCACGCTACTTAAAAAAAATGTCTCATAATCATTTTCGTTTGTTCCAGGTTGGTACCAGTAAAACATATTATCATAGCAACACCAGTAGTAAGTAAGTTTACTTCCAACAGCTGTTTTTAAACCTAATTGACGTGGTAAGTACTACTTTTCTTCTATACCTTTCGAGAAATATCGTACTGAATAGATATTCCTACTAATATTATAAATTTCAAAGTTTTTAAGGATGGATGTATGGATATTTGTTACTCTTTCACGCAAAAACTACTGAACCGATTAACCTGAAATTTGGTATCTGTATAGTTTGAGACCTGGAATGTTACTCTTTCACGCAAAAACTACTGAACCGAATAACCTGAAATTTGGTATCGGTATAGTTTGGGACCTGGAATAACATATAGGCTATTTTTTATCCCGATAAAACGCGGAAGAAGGCGCGGGCAGCAGCTAGTTTATATATAATGCGAATAGATAGCGACGAATATTCTAAAATTATAATGTCATAGATCACTTAGGTTATGAAGTATTAGAAATTTCTGACATTTAACTTTTAAAAAATAGCTAATGGTACTTTCTTACATAAATTTTATTTTTGAAGTCAGTAGGGCAAGGACGGAGATTGTTGTCTAGAGTAGAATAGAATAGAATTGAATATTTTTTATTGTAAAATTGTGTGAACATGAAGGTCTTAAAATTAAATTAAAGTATCAAAATTTTTATCCTGTTCGGACATAAAATAATTCGTTTTACATTATTGATAAAAATACACCAGTGATCATAATCAATCAAGCAGATAATTGCCTTACTGTCGAAAAATTCTTTAACATTATAGAAAAATTAGATATCTTCATCGAATGCGTAAATTATTTGCAATTATTTCCTTCAACTTTAGTAAGGTACGCAATGTATGACGATGTGATGTCATTATTGTCTACTAGCTGCTGCCCGCACTTTTGCCCGCGTTTTATCAGGATAAAAAATAGCCTATTTGTTATTTCAGGTCCCAAACTGTACCTATACCAAATTTCAGCCCTATTAGTTCAGTACCTAGTTTTTATGTGAAAGAGGAACAAACATCCATACATCCATTCTCACAAACTTTGTCATTTATATTAGTATGATTCTACCCTAGAGAACAATCCCCGTGCTTGGCCTACTGATTCACAAACTTGTGTGTTACTGATTCACAACTTGTCTGTTGTTGCACTATCTATTTTAAAAGTGAAATAATTCATAATAAAATGAAGTGCAAGACATTTTCAGGTCGCATTTTATATCAATTTGTCCGTACATCCCTCGTATATTTTTCCAATAAAAAAATGGCGGGCATTAATAATGTACAGGCGTTGAGAGATAAAATAATGAATTATGTATCGTTACGCGGCGCCGTTACTTCAGTATGATATTAAAATTTATTTGCCATCGTAAATAAAACGCGGTAGAACAAAATAAATCAATATTGAAAGTTGAGAACATATTGCTAGGACAGACGTCGCATAATTCAAATTATACGCTATCATTATGTTTATACGGAAATAAGCCAATTAATTATAAACAAAGTTTGTAATTTTGTATTAGATCTGACAATCTGGCACAGCAAACTCAATAGTAATTAATTACTTTTCACCAGTCTAGCTCGAAAACGGTGACTTGTTGCTCAAAAACAGTGAGCGAATTCAGTTTTTGCTCACGAGTGGAATAAAGGACAGGTGGAAAAACAATTCAATATGTTGAAAAAGTAATTTTAATTCAGAATGCTGTACTCAATTTCGATGGTGTTATAGTTATTGATACTCTGTGGTTGGCGCTGAAGAAAAAAAAAAACTACGCGGTCTGTACCAGTGGACGTCGATTTCTCACTATGTTGACAACTTACCTTGTTAAGATAAACTAGGACCTTACCTTGTTAGGACTAACTAACAAACCTATTCTAGGCAAACAGCGACATCTATAAATAATTTCCCAAGCAACAGCCCCGTGAATTTATATGGGAGTCTCACCTCTGTGAGCTAAACTTATTTTAGCTTATCGAAGGGAACGAGGTGAGACAACGTTCAACCTTCATAGAAAAGAATAATTTAATTCGTTCGCGGTTTGAAAGAGGTTTGTAGCATTCTTACCCTCCATGGTTCTTGACCAAAATGAGTTTCTGACATTCAACCTCTTTTGTAAATATCAAAATATTTTCTCGCTAGCATTTTGTCCACTTGTTGAACAAATAACTATTATCTCATAGTTACAAATAATAATACCTCCAGACTCCAGAGTAAAAACTAAAAATACTATAAAAATTGTCTTTATTTTTAGATGCCTTATGATTATGAGGCACATTGTTATTGTGCCTAGTTTGACTACTGATGTGGCCCGGCGGGCGGAGTTCGAAGCAGGAGGTTGCGGGTTCAATTCCCTCCTTAGGACAAACGTTTGTACAATTTGCAAATATTTGTTCTAGGTATTGTTGTTGTTTTTGTCTATGCAGGATTAAAAAAACTATAAGTATTGTTACGTACTTGTTACCAACTATTTATTGTATTATGGATATCAGTCATCTAGTACCATAAAACAATTTCTACTTAGCATGAGGCTAGATGAAGCTGTGTGGATTGTCCGACATAAATCAAGACAACTGCACTAGAAGTATGTGGTTCACAGTACTTTGGCTACTTTTCTGTTAGAAATCTTAAAATGGGATGAACGCGAAATGAAATCACCACTGAACTTGGTCCGTGTTTGGACTACTTTGGGCCGAAGCCAGTGGGACGAACACGGAATAACTCCATTATATATACATATTTTTTATGTCAGCTGGTCAATTCAGACCTGTTTGTGAGTGTAGCTACCTATTAGGTATGACTTGAGTTGATTTCACCACCCATTGGCTGTATTTTGAATATGAATAAAGAACAAAAGAAAATGAACCACTAAACCATGAAAATATAATGAAACTCTCGAGGATACATCTATATTTGATCAGCAGATCTTTGCAGCTCACTTCACTCCTGTTTTACCCTTGGCCTATTCAGTATCTTTCAGAAAACTATAGAATTATGTCACACGATTAAGGAAGACATTTTTCATCTATATTTGACCAGCAGATCTTTGCAGCTCACTTCACTCATGTTTTACCCTTGGCCTATTCAGTATCTTTCAGAAAAATATAGAATTATGTCACACGATTAAGGAAGACATTTTTCATCTGTATTTGACCAGCAGATCTTTGCAGCTCACTTCACTCATGTTTTACCCTTGGCCTATTCAGTATCTTTCAGAAAAATATAGAATCATGTCACACGATTAAGGAAGACATTTTTCATCTGTATTTGACCAGCAGATCTTTGCAGCTCACTTCACTCATGTTTTACCCTTGGCCTATTCAGTATCTTTCAGAAAAATATAGAATTATGTCACACGATTAAGGAAGACATTTTACATCTGTATTTGACCAGCAGATCTTTGCAGCTCACTTCACTCATGTTTTACCCTTGGCCTATTCAGTATCTTTCAGAAAAATATAGAATCATGTCACACGATTAAGGAAGACATTTTTCATCTGTATTTGATCAGCAGATCTTTGCAGCTCACTTCACTCATGTTTTACCCTTGGCCTATTCAGTATCTTTTAGAAAAATATAGAATTATGTCACACGATTAAGGAAGACATTTTTCATCTGTATTTGACCAGCAGATCTTTGCAGCTCACTTCACTCATGTTTTACCCTTGGCCTATTCAGTATCTTTCAGAAAACTATAGAATTATGTCACACGATTAAGGAAGACATTTTTCATCTATATTTGACCAGCAGATCTTTGCAGCTCACTTCACTCATGTTTTACCCTTGGCCTATTCAGTATCTTTCAGAAAAATATAGAATTATGTCACACGATTAAGGAAGACATTTTTCATCTGTATTTGACCAGCAGATCTTTGCAGCTCACTTCACTCATGTTTTACCCTTGGCCTATTCAGTATCTTTCAGAAAAATATAGAATCATGTCACACGATTAAGGAAGACATTTTTCATCTGTATTTGATCAGCAGATCTTTGCAGCTCACTTCACTCATGTTTTACCCTTGGCCTATTCAGTATCTTTCAGAAAAATATAGAAGTATGTCACATGATTAAAGAAGACATTTTTCATGTGTATTTGACCAGCAGATCTTTGCAGCTCACTTCACTCATGTTTTACCATTGGCCTATTCAGTATCTTTCAGAAAAATATAGAATTACTACGTCACACGATTAAGGAAGACATTTTCATAACTCTTCGTTTTCTTTTCAATTTCATTACTCTTAACTCTTGACTAGAAGTAGACCTGTTTTCAATATGCTTTCATAGCAGAGAGATGCACTATGAGGCTTAACTGTACGAATAATACTGATTAACTTTGTGAATTTAGTTTAGAAAATAGAGGTGAGATAGAGCAGAAAATAGAGTACCTAATTACCTATGCCTTATAATGAAGAGACTTTAAGTTGTTTTTGTATTAAAGCCTTCGTTTGTACTGATTATTTTTTTTCGCCCTCTTAACTATCCAAAGGCATACAATAGCGAGCCGTCACAGGCCTTACGCGAGTAAAGCGCTTAAATTATGTTACTATCCCCCTGCTCAGCCTTACAAAATATTTTATAACAACGCTATTTGAGCATACCTTCTTGCCGTTTATTTTGACATCACTAAAGTTTTTAGTATGATCCTTCAATACCTTACGGTATATTATTACTTCAAGGATTTTATTGCAACATTTATGAACGCGTGGTGACTGGTTACATTCTCAAGAGGAACATTATTGCAGATCCAATGTAACTTTATAGTAAGAGATCACGTAAATCTTCAGAGATGCTTGTAGAATCTAACCTGCTTTAATCGACTTCGGAATGGTTCAGAAACGGTTGAGACGTTTTATTGAGTGTGTACAATTTATCTTCTCTAAGTGATTTTATCTGCGTATTATTTTCAATTTCAAAATATGATAGACCCAGTACCTATTATTTTAGTGTCGTTTGCGCTTTTAGTAAAACTCAATAGTCCCTCAGTGATTCTGTTTCTTAGAAAATGAGTTTTCTTAAAATTATTTGGAAAAATTTATGAGTAAGTTCTTGAATCTCATGTTAGTAGCGTAGCTCGTGTATCGAATTTTTTTTTGTAGGGTCATCTTTTTCATTCACAACGGTATGTTTTTTGTGTATACATAATGTATATTTATGTGGTTGGCTAAGACTCTTTATTACCTCAAATACCTCTAAACCATACAATAGGTTGTTCAGTTCGTTAATCACAATCGTCTGACTTTCGGGAGTGTTTTAGCTACAACATGCCTTTAGGCCTCCTCATTTACAAAAAAGTAAAATATCGGGGGCAAGGCGGGTTTTTTATAGTTTTCAATTAGTAACTTTTCTCTTGTTTTAAACGTTTTAAAAGCTATCAAACCGCTGCTGCTGGAAGAGTTACCGTCAATGAAGTCGTTATTATTGATTAATAAATCTGTTGACTTAGCTTTCTAGTAAAAGCCCGAGTTCAAACAACCAGAATCATTAAATTCTTGATCTAAAGGTCATTCCTCCAGTTGTATATATTTCTTACATCATTCATCTCAACACTTTCGCTAACTAGAGAGGTCGCAGAGAGCAGAATCGCCACTTGATACTTCCATTCCCTTGTTACAGCGTTATTATAGTGCTACTTCGCTGCCTAGTGCTTTCCACTGGATAGTGCTCGGCTCTTATTTCTTAGTCTACTTGCACTTACCTAATAAACGAAACTGTATCGAACAAGGGCTGCTCGTACCGTTCTATTCAATTATTTCGATAGGATATATCTCTTACCAGCTGGTAACACCTACTGTTGAGTTTTAGGCCTCCAGTATCTCGCCACCCTTGATGGATTCCTATCCACCAATCCACCACTTTGGTTAGTAACGAAATTCTCTGTACTAGAATATCACGGTGTGTATTTTTTAATTTTTTGTTCTATTAGACCAGTAGTTCTTTATTCTTGATTTAACTTCCTAAATTTACAGCCGTTAATTTAAAGCCAACAATTAGTATTACGGGCGTAATGTACTATGTAATTCACAGCAAGCATGAAACGTCAAAAATCAGTCTCGTTGCTTGTTGAGGGGCATGATTCTGTATGGACAATCCAAACGCGTTACACAGATACGACAAGACAGCGGCGTGGAATCGGACAAAATCGTATTCCCTATGTCATACTTGCCATTCCTTACCGTGATACGGTGCGATTAGAGCACGATTTGAACTGTCAAATAAACGCGCTCGCTCCTTGCGTGTTATGGCACAGATTAGCGTGTTCCTGCAATAGTTACTACGGCTCGTTTCTTTTTAGTCTCTGTGTATGTGATTTTTTGTTTACATTGTGTATTTGTACTATTATGAAAAAATTAATAAGCTAGATGCATTATACATAGAGATTTATCAGGCACCCACGAATTGAGAATATACGGACGATTCTAAGACAGCTAAGACGGCTACGGGAGCGGATTCACTCAATGGACCTCAATATCAATGTACCTACCTATCAATGCAAAAAAGGGATACCTATAGACAACCAATGCGTGCGCATCCTGGCTACTGCTGGCCTTCGCAGGGAACAGCTGCAACTCCAAGCTCGTGCACTAACGTCATTTGGCACTTCAGAGGATCTCCTCTAGTATACATCGGATAGGTAACGACGTCGCCGCCGACGAAATGGAACGGAAAGACTCCGACACGCCGACAATTGGCCCATCACCAAGACTAACTAAGCGTCTACTGAACCTGACCAGCACGCGTCCTAGTGGGGACACTCACAGGGCACTGTCCACTGAACAAACACCTCTTCACCGTCGGAGCAACAGACAGCCCTTTCTGGGTGCCTCAGCGACGAAGAATCAGCTGCTCATGTAGTCATGGAACTCAAGAGTAACAGCGCAACGACACAAAATCCTCGACCAACTCATGTCACTCCTCGAAGCCTGTGAAGATTCCAAAAAGATTCTACGCTTTTGAACAAAGGCTGGTTACACTAGCAAAAAAAACCATGCACAATGGACTGGAGTCTCAGTGCGGATAAAAGAGTACACATACCAGATCCATAGCTAGATATACTTTTTTCAGGTTGGTGGGTGGGCAGTGCACCCACCAAACTGAAAAAATTAACAGGATATATGAAATAAACTTGATAAATAAATTTGCCAAATAACAATCTTTCTTTTATTTCGTTTTTATAAACAAGAGATGCACCTACAACAGAGATGCGCACACAGACAATAAGACATAATTTATAGATTTATTACAAACAAGAGATAAAATTTTACACATTACAATCACATTAATTTCTTGTGTAATAGTAATAACATGCATTAATTATTTTTGCACACTTTGTGGGGTAAACATTTCAGGAGTTCTATGCACTGTTCAACACAGATCAGATGTATAAATGTGCATATTAATGTGGGCTTGTGGGCTTCTGAGGTATGATCAGCTCTAATTGGTTTTGGGGATAGCCAGAGTCCCCTAGAAGCCACTCAATTTTCCACTGTTGTGCTATTTTCAATGAACCGGCTTATAGACCATGATTGCCGAACATAACTATCATGAGCGGCCCTCCAAATTTTGCACATATGCCAATTATTTTCAAACCGCTGCTCTATCACATATCTGAAACAAGGCAGATATAATTTTCATTGTGTCAAATAGATAAAAATAGGTGCCATCCTCCTCCCTTGGACAATCTTGCAGATCATCAGTTAAATGCAACTCTGCACAACCATCAAGAAATACAATGGCACCATTGATGGAATGGTATCTTTGATACTTACAACAATTAGTGGAAATTAAGTGTTATATCTAAAAAAAATAACAATTATGGGTGCCTACATATAGCTAAGCTAAAATCACTTTACTAGTCAGTTATAAGGATTAAAAAATAGGTACAATATAAAGGTACTAGGTATAACTGCGTAGGTGTATTACTAATTTTATTGATGCACTTACTTATGTCTGGTGTTATGCTTGTACACTTTGGAGTCATCTTGCTTGCAAGGATCCCGCATAAAAAAGAATATAATTCTTTTTGTAGCGCACAAACAAATTAAGGTCCATTGATAGAGGGTCCGCAGAATCCCTGAGTAACCTCCTGTTATTTCTAGTGCTTTGTTGGCGCCAGCATCTTACGCGTCTTCGTAGAAGAATATCCATTATTCTTATTGCTTCTCTCATGGATATTGTTTAGAATACCTTAGTAGTTTGTGGTTTAAAAATGATAGATATTTTTAGGTTATACTATTCAAAACAAACAATGAAATGAAAACTATTCGTTCCGAAACTAGTCATGCCTGTTTGAATGATACAAATCATATTTTTTTAACCTCTAAACTTTCTAATCACACTAAATTATTGTATATTACGGTTAAGCAAGCTTATAATTGAAGATATTTCTATCTTGAGTAAAAAATTGGAAACAAAAAATAATTTATAATAAAACCGATAATTTCCGAGTGGACCAGTAGTAAAATTTTGAACGAATCATGTGAAATGATAGAAAAACAAAACACGGGGCATAGACAACTAGTCTTGTGGCATACAGAATACAATTTAATAGATTCCACACCAAGGCACGATTAGGAATCGTGTTTGTGTTTAAAACACGTTGTGACGTCACACGGTTTGGGCAAGGAATCTCCTATGTCATACAGAATCACTATAACACGTTACATTACGCCCCGTTACACCAAACCAAACGAAACAATTCGAAAAATCTAATTCAGCAATAGCTGTTTTTTTACTTATTGACTGGTTTATAATATTTCTAAAATTTTCACACATACACTTTACTTTAAACTTGCATCACAAGATTACAGTAAGTTAACATCAACATCATAAGTCACATCATTTTAGGACCGAACTGTTGATTTAGAAAGTCGCGTCTATGTGCGAATACTTTGAACGTGCACTTTGTGATACTACGAGTATGTTATAATGTTACGCAAGCTTTTGGTGAACGATCTCGACGAGATGATGTCTTCGTTCTTGATATAAAATAAAACATTAAGCACGTTATTTATGGAAGAATAGGCAATCATTATCTATGAACTTCTGTTTCGACTTTATGTATGCTGTTAGGGTAAAACGTGATTTTTCAGCAGTAGCAGTAGTTCTAGCTACTGCTACAAAAATTAACGGAAAATTAATAGTTGTGATATTTACAGTAGTTGTGATATATCGTATGTGTAGAAGAACCAAAGTTGACGACATAGCTCTCAGAATCAGCCGGCTGAAGTGGCGATGGGCAGGCCATATAGCTCGTAGAACTGATAACCGTTGGGGAGTAAAGGTTCTTGAGTGGCGACCGCGATGCAATGCGAAACGGAGTGTGGGAAGACCTCCCACTCGATGGACCGACGACATTGTAGCGGTCGCAGGGAGTCGTTGGATAGAGGCGGCTCAGGACCGCTATTCGTGGCGTCATTTGGGGGAGGCCTTTGTTCAGCAGTGGACGTGTACGGGCTGATGATGATATATCACAACTATACATATTTCGTAATCTTCGGGCAACACATTTATATATTTTTTACATTCACATCCTCTATTCATCCTGCTAAGTTTCATCCTTAGCTGCACGTTGACAATGAATAGTTTTCATACGCTCAACACCTAAACAATATTAATATTTCCCGTCGCTTACATAACACACGAGGTAGACAATGCCTGTCAACAACAACGGCACAATAAGACCAATTGATTGTTCCGTTAATCAATTAGGTATTATGCAATCGATCGTTCACATTACTCGATAATTGTATGTAGGCAGATTCAGATTCATAGCTAGGGATCGAGATAATGTGATTGTGCGAGATTGGAGCTTTCAATTGGTTGATGTCGCTGGGTCTTACTGGTGTTATCGGTTGTGGAGGTTTTATACCAATGTAACAACGCTCTGTGCCATCAGGCACATCAATATGAATAACACCCTTAAAGTATCAACTTATGGGTGTTATTAATATTGGTGATGAAACTGTTGGAGGTCTGTGTATCAAGCTTTTTTGTCGTGTTTGTTGGTGACACATTCGAGATGATATTTTTTAACATTCGAGATACTGAATAGAGTGGGTGATATGAATGCCTGTTCGTAAATCACATCGTACTAATATTATATAATAAAAGCTAATGTGTGGATGTTTGTTTTGCTACCGCCAAACCTACTGAACGGTTTGGGCTGCAATGTTGTATAGATATAGACCTGATTAAAATATAATCGACTTTTTATGCCAGTAAAATATGGATGGAGCTGCAGGCTGAAGCTCGTCAGACATATCAATATCGTCATCAGTAGCCCGTCATCCACGGCATCATCATCCACTGCTGAACATAGGCCTCCCCCAAATGACGCCACGAATAGCGGTCTGCTACAATGGAAGCATATGCATTTTGATGTGCCCTTTTCGTGAACATAAAATGAATAACGTACGGACTGGAATACTTGCTCGAAATATAATAATGTATATGGTGTACCTACATTATTCAAAACACTAAATCTGCCAGAGGTGTAAAAATTTAAAACTGAATTCCCAAGTTCCGCAAGACTATTGAAGCTAGCCAAAAGCTACCGATACCGAGAAATACCATGTCAATATCACCCGTATTGAGACTACATAGCAAAAAGTCAAGCAAAGTGAATACACAATGAGCACATGCTTCCACCAGCCAGCCACGCGCGGCAGCTCAAATATTTCTCCCAGGTATCCTTTCACTCAATAGAAATTGAGACACAAATTCAAAATCGAATAGGGTACGCGACAATTGACTTATAACCTAACCGAATACTTCAACGCAGATTTAAACATGGCTTATCAGTCAATTTTATAACAGATTTTCGTTGAAAACTGTCAAGAAATCGTGGCTTGGTCCAGGTACTGACCGGTGTTACGGAGCGTAATGTAACATGTAACACAGTGAGCGTTTGTGCAGTCATTACCAGGAAAGAAGGCGCTCGCAACGAGCAACTCTGTGTTGTTTGGTATTTAGATGATAAGTTCATAAGCCGGCTGAAGAACTTATGTCAATATCAAACACCACAGAACTATATAGACGGATTTTATCTCACGGCGGCGCGGCGTAACGTTTCATGTTCGCTGCGGTACTGACTGGTGTAAAGGGCTGTAATATCATTCATATCATTCGCAGTGTCGTCAGTAGGTGCCCGGCTTTACCCCTAAATACTCGAAAGCAACTCAGTTATAAGCACGTATCAAATCACGATTTTTGGTGTTCAGTAAAAACCTTTTAAAAATTTGTCATTTAGGTGAGACGTGCTTATAATATTAGCTGGTGAGTAGGTATCTGACGCAGAGCATTAGTATTGCCATACAGCGGGGCAATGCAACCAGCATGTTGGGGACGCTTCCGACTAGTATTGATATGGATCGCTCAATTGTTTCATAGTAAAAGTTCTAATTTGTTTCTATTTATTGATTGTAATTTTCTCCGTTAATAGATATTATATGAGTTGTGTTTGTGAATTTAGGGTAAGGCCCACAGTTCGCCCACTGCAGCTACATATTTTATATCGTTTTGGTTGACACGATAAAATCTCTTTACTAATAATGTCAAATTAACGTAGCTATGTTACAACGGAATCGCACCTAAAGAGCTTAACCATACGTCTTTATGTAACGAATGAAATTTTGACGCACACTCGTTTGCTAATTAAATTTCCGGTGCGTAAATCTAATTATGAAGGTTTTATTACTTGAATGTTATAATATACGAGACTCTGCGATAATTGTACCTCGAGAGCATTAATTTCAGGTTAAGTGTTTGATTTTGTAACTGTTACTTTGAGCGACGTTTGTAGCAAGACTGAGATTGAAAGGATTTATTTGATTTTAGTGAATAAACACCCAGCTGTTGGTAAAACCCATGGTATAAGAAAACAAGGTATGGTCTTCCGAGACACGATGGTCACGTTGCTTACGTTATCATTGCCATCGGCGAATGAGAAGACGAATCTGTTACCAGTAGCGTAAAATCGCAACTCCCCGAACTCCTTGTATTACGTACCTGCATAGATCTGATAAAACTATGTGGTTTTGTATTTACCGATTATTTATCACATTGACATTTAAATAAAGCTCTTTTGACTGATCTAACAAACATAATTAACGATTCATATTTTTTATTGATTTTTCAATTGAGAATCGTTTTCCAACGTCTACGGTTTGTTGAAATAAAGTGGCAACTGGAGAGTGACGTAAGCAAGAGATACTCCCGGAGGAGCAGACCTTGTTTTCTTGGATAATGGTAAAACCTAAATAGGTGGCCTATGTTGTTAGTATTACACTAAACTTAGTATAGTATTATAAAATCTGTGACTAAACTAAATACATACATTGGTTGTGTAGACTGTTGTCCGCAAGAAGCGGTAGGAAATCGTTATTAAAAGTAGGCATTGTTTTTTGTGAGTATTTTTATCTGATTAAAGGTGCCTCCTTCTTTTTTGTTGCCTTACTTTTCTTTTCATAAAGCTCATGCATTCCTCTTCATTGTATGATAAAACATGTGTAAAATATGTATGTATAATATGTATGTATATAATATGTATGTATAGTAAATAGATAGAAAATGCTTAACAAAACAATTTACAAACAATTGAATGTGACAATTGGCGGCCTTAATGCCCACGCGCGATCTCTACCAGACAACCTTGGATGGATAGGATTTTTTTATTGAACACGGGGATCTGTGTCCATTGTTTATTATAAGAAGCTAATACAAATTACAAAACTCTAATCATTTAACAAATCTTTCGTACGAATACCTACATATATTACAAAAATACCTAAATACATAAACTTATTTATACATACTTTTATAAATTACACACGTACATACATACATTTTATTATGGAAACTAGGGTATGGTCAGTGACAGCAGGACAAATAGTGTTCCTTTAGCATATTCTTAAATAATGGTACGTGTAGGTATAGGGTGCACACACATTTACTACCATACAACGTGGAAATTCAGTTCCATTAGCTTCGTATTATTTTATTCTTCAAGTTAATTTCAACGTCGTCGCATCGAAGGCAACGAGACGTCAAAAACTAACAGCCCGAGGTTTTCCGTTGTTTTCTCATTATCTTCTCGATCGCTTTGGAAATCAAAGTCTGCAAATGAGTCCAATTATACATGTTCAGAATACAATGCTACATGGTTTGGAGGTTCTGTTCTGCTCACCTACTTTTCTGATTGTTTGAGATTGCATTTTGGCAGACAAATAATTTGGCGTGTTTTAAAAAACGATAAACCGACATCAAATTTCGTTACTTCTAGACTGTTTTTAAGTTTTGCGGGATAAATACTAATCCCCTCAGATATTTTTTTTATGGAACCAGCTCGGAATCGTATATACAATAGTGAAAGAATTTTCAAAATCGGCCCTTACTTAACTGGCGGAAATATCGCGTAGCATAAATAAAAAGATGGATGGAGTAGTAAGAGTGTGAGAGTGTTATGTGCGATAGTAAGAGTGTGTCACTTAAATTCTAATCCCCGGTATACTCTGAACAAATTCTACAAAATTCGAGTTTAATACTTCAGATTGAAAGTTAATTACATTTTCGCCCACCCTACCAATTGAAGTCGGAATTAACATGAACATTGAACAGAGAGGGCACGAGAAATGAATTTTTAATTCTCGTTTCGTTTCAGATTTGATACGAACTTTCTAACCATGTGATTGTTCAAAAATTAAGCACTTTATTTCCAGTTTCCAATTTTGTTAATCGAAATTCCATTCATATACCTACCAACTTCGTTAATGATGCGGTAAGTACAAACACACGCGATTTTATGCTTGCTTTGTTAACCGTTCTCTAAATTTTCAAACACAATAGAGAGGAAGTTAGTTGCGGTAAGGCTCACATGTAGCCAAGAGTTCAGACGAAACCACATAGATCCAATCTCACCGGATACGATGAAATAACTATTATTGGTGTTATACAATACAGTGAATGTGCATACTGCATGTGAAATAAATATAAGCTACTGGGACCTAATTCACTTTACTATACTTACGATGATGATGGTACCGTCGCAGAATCATCACGTAGAATCCTTATGGCTGCTGTACACATTGTGCCAATGCGCTGGGTTAAGGCATTGGCCCAACTTACATGGTGCATGTTGGAAGTAGGCGTTCAAAATTTTTGGCCAATCCGACTAGTGTCGATATTTCGTGCACACATCAAAGGATCTTCGTTGAAGCGCCAATGCAGAACGATCACTACGCCAAAGTATGAACGCAATCCGATTAGTTGGTCCAACATGCTGGCCGAGCGCATTAGGCCAATGTGTACAGGCCGCTTTTTACATATGAGGGTAACTCCAGATAGTGCGTGCGATGCTATTTGCACGGAGATATTAGAATGGTTTCGACCTTGACACGTTGAACGCTCCTCCACCTGCAGTTCGTTCATCTAATGTAGAATGCCAAAATTTGACATGCTGTGACAATACCATTGGTGAAGGGATTAGTTTATCAGAATAGGGTCCTTGGTATCTACCAAATGTCTAGTGTGTCAAGGTGTGGAAGGGATTGGTGATCAATCAAAATTACAATAGCTTGACCGGCTATAGCAACTACAAAAACTGCCCAATCAATCTTCAATCTTAACGCAAGGGGTCAAAGATGTTTATGGCAGATTAAAATTATGACTCATCTTCTGTAAAGGGCAGTGTGAGGCAGGCTCAAGAATTTGGCATTCAGCAGTAACCACAATGTGCAATTATGTTCAAATTAGCAATTAGTTTGGTATTCTGTTGATAGTGTAATGTAAACGAATATTTAGAAACAAGGCAGAAAAACGCCGCCGTTTTAAAATGAAATCCCATAATTTGATTACCTAGTAATTATCGATATAAAATTTATTATAAACATACATATTGGGCCAACGACCTCTTGAGATAATAAAGAACTTAAAGAGGTAAAATGTTTTTTCGTTACCATCAGTTCTATGTTTGCTATTTGCATTTACCTTATCTCATTGGAACCATTTCAATTGAAATTCAATAAAAAGTCAATCTATTCACAGGTCGTTGGATTTCAATACAGAAATAAACAAGTTTTGTTCATTTTCAAGCTATCAGGTAGGTATGCTAAAAATAATTCCGACTGCATTGCATCCCATAAAAATATATTGCTACATTGAGGCTTAATGTATATGATATTGCTCCTGACCCTGCAATAGTAATAAGGTAAAGTTGAAATACACAGAAAATAAACTAGCTTAAAAATACAACTGACTCACGTTGAATTTACTAGGGGTATTTAAAGAACAGGCTGAACAAGCGCATTTTTTGAATTGTTAGTCGTGCTAAATGCGCTCTTTCAACAGAAATTACTAGTCATCGCTTGGCACAAACAGGACTTTTGTATGAAGCGACTCATTTTCCGTGACTAAAAAATTACGCTCTTCCGGCCTTCGCCTTAAAATAAAACAAAAATACCCAGTGGGTAAAGTTTATCAGCACAGGATAGCAGAGGCTGGTAAAACTGGAAACCAGTAGGCTAGTATGATAACAAAGGAAAGTTTATCATAACATTATATTATAACATGAACTTTTCCATAGACTTGATTTCTACTGACTATTGGAAGTAAAGGTTAAGGTAAACTTGTGCCTTTCATTTCCTTCTACTTCATAATACATAAGCCGAATTTTCACCGCAAAAGGGTAATGAGTGGTAAAAGAGCGATGAGTGAGCGGAGTTCATTTCAAAGCCTTCTGCTCGCTCAGTCCTTTCCGTTCGACAATTTGTTGGTGGAAATGCACATATGTATGCTGTGAGTCCTGAATGGGTTCGCTCCGCTCGCACCGGGATTTAGGTACTGTACCTTCTGTATCATGTGCACATTATTGTAAAGCCATAGTTTATACACACCGGACATATTTGAAATGAAACGCCACTCTTGGCGTACTGAATTATATCAGGCATATCAGGCTTATCAGGCATGAATTTGGCTCTTAGTTTTGCCTGACCGTCGAATTAAAAAAAAAAACAAAACTAATTAGATTCAGCCATTATTACTAAGTTGCAAGAGAGAGATTTTTTTTTGCTTTGATTGATTGATACGTCTTTGGATAGTGGTGACTACAAATAATTATCTGATGTTGCCAATTTAATTTTGCTGAAAATATGAATTTTCATATCTCGTGTCTGAAAATTTAATTCTAGCAGGGCATCCTGGGGTTAGCCAGCAGGTTGTACCTATTTTGTAGGTTTTCTCTATATTTACTTGGTAGGTACCTAGCACAGCTAAGCTACAGAGCATGCACAGAAGGTATTCTTGCTGAAAAACTATCTAACTTACTCCTGGTTGGCTATGACGTTTGGTTTGGTATATACATATGTCCTCTGGCTCCTAGTTTTTCCGGCCTCTCGCCGAGATTCATCTGCTCGTCTGGTCGGGTCAAATATCTTTGAAAACCATACATATGTACAGCCGAACATAGAACCTCTTCCTTTTTTGAAGTCGGTTAATAATTTTTGTTTCTGTCAAGTTTCAGTATAAATAATAGACGCTACAGTCATCGTTTGCGGAACTCACTTATCCAAGTTTATAATGAAATATGATCCTGCCGTGCCCATACCGATCGACGCGCGGTTTAATAGCATTATAAGCTGTCATGTATGCCTGTATGTTTGTTTGAATTATTACTATCTTTGCTGGTAGTTTACCGATGTCGGTATGGTTTATATTCCTGTGCGTCAGTGCGAGTTTGTAACACGAGCTTTGGTTTCCTCGTTCATGTTACTGCATAATATATAATATACGTATATGGTGAGCAGTGTCTGTATCACAATCACCCATCAACAAATTATATACCCTGTATCAGCTAGGACAATAGGTGAACGCTTGTTTAAGACTTTTATGTAGTCGGGTTTTAGTTTTTAACTATATTATTTACACAGCATCATCTAGCCCCAAGCCAGGCAGAGCTTGTATTATGGGATGTCTGATATACTTAATAAATACAGAGAGAGCCTTTAAGAATGCCCTAGGGAGTCGCGGTGTAAGAATCTACCCCTTCAGGTCAGCCCGTGGATGTTATCAGATTCTGCTAAGGGAACCTACCATAGGAAGGGTAGCAGATTCCTTTTGTGTATCTTGAACATCAAGGTTACCTGGGAGAAATCGCTCTCATCAATAAGGCCGTCTTTTGTACTATTTTTTTATTAATATAAATTTTTAAGACAGTAAATTGTTCATTCATTCATCTCTACAGCGATCGTTCACCGATCCGCCTGCCGAGCGAGCTGATTGTGGCAAAACCCCTCCTTAATTGGAGGAGGCTCCTGCAGCAGTGGACGAATGTGTGCTATTAGACCTTAAAAAATACAGATCATAAATCAAGTATAACAGATATGTCCAGGAAACCAGCTTTTTATTATATATCCGGCGACATCTTTTGATATGGCATCAGTAGAGCGGGCGATGTATCAATTAATTTATGGTCACAAATATTTATGGGACAGGAGAATTGCTCTACTGACATGCCTGATTTAACGTTCGGTAAGCGAAAAAATCGCCAAACACTGTCGATTTGTTGAAACGTAGAAAAAAATTCTAGGTCTATGGTTTAAACTTTTACCCACTTATTCATAATGGTCTGCTAGCTAAAACCAACTGCTAAGCAGTATTGTTTCTCACTCTGACTTATGTCAATAGATAAAGACAACGCGAGAATTAGCAATGCTTTAAGTTAGCAGACTATTATGAATAAGGGAGGTTAGACTCTTCGTAACTTATAACTTATTATAAGTTTCGTAAAATTATTTGTCTAACCAACGGCCAATGGTCTAAAAGCGGGGTCGCGGCGTACGAATATCGACCCCTCCAACTCAACCCGTGGATGTCGTAAAAGCCGACTAAGGGAACCTACCAGAGGAAGGGCAGCAGCTTCCTTCTGAGTATTTTTAAACACCAACACTGCGATCAACAATCCGCCTGCCAAGCGTGGTGATTATGGCAAATCCCCCCCTACATGGGAGACCATCCACTCGATTGACCGACGACATCGTAGCGGTCGCAGGGAGTCGATGGATGGAGGCGGCTCAGGACCGCTATTTGTGGCGTCGTACGGGGGAGGCCTATGTCCAGCAGTGGACGTGTATGGGCTGATGATGATGATTTGTCTAAGTACATCATAAGTAGGTATCACTTCCTAACACAACCTCAAAAGTTATGGGAAGGTTTAACCTGTTCAACCATTATTGGCGTTGACTGCATGCACCACACAAAATTGTTTTTTATAAATATTTTATCATATTAAGTACCTATAATAAGCAACTCTTCATTAATTAAATTTTACACACTCGACTTTTATTTCATTTCTGGGAAATCCTAATAACATTCATGTAAACAAATTACCCTGTGCTTTCCCGGAAAATTATATTTGTAAGGGATAATAAACTTAAATAATTAACAACAAAAATTTTCAAGCTAAATTTTATAAATCTTAAATCAATACGCTACCTCATTGCAGTGCAACATGATGACAAAACTGTCATCCAGTATCTTTGCGGTTTTACATAACTTTTATTATAGAAAGAGAGTGTCGTTGAATGACTGAATAAACAATGTTTTATCATCGTCATCAACAACCCGTACACGTCCACAGCTGAACATAGACCTCCTCCAAACAACGCCACGAATAGAGGTCGAAAGGAAAATTATAAAAAGAAATTAATGTAAAAAAACAATAATTCGTTCTTGCTGTTATATGACTTAGTCATAGGTACCTACTTGAATTTAGCTGTAAATTTGTCTACAGTAATTACAAGATTTTAATGTTACCTTAGTTTGACGGCCTTTGACTCGATAGAACGAAGAGCCTTCAGACTGATTGACGAGCAGTACCTTGCAGATACTAAGATCCAATGTTTCGAACACCGCCGCAAGGTTGCTTGTTGTCGATCTTATAAAGGATACATTTCGGAGAATGCTTCCACCATCTCCCTTTCACTTCAGGACAAGCAGATGGACGGTACAATACCATCCTTATCTGGTGGATATACCATCCACTCGTACAAAGCGGTTTTCCTCCACCTTCACCATTCGCACCGCTAAGGAATGGAACTCGTTGCCTGCTTCAGTTTTTCCGGTGAATTACAATCTGGGTCTCTTCAAAACAAGAGTGAACAGGTGTCATCTAGACCTTCATGATACAACATCGGCCACATCATCACTTTCCATCAGGTGAGATTGGGGTCAAACGAGGATATATACTATAAAAATAAAAACATAAATAGGACGTGATGTTTGCAAGCGGCCTGTGTTTGAGGTGGTTCGATCCTTAGATACGAGTAAAACAGCAAACAACCTATCGACTTCATGTATTTATTCATCAATTTCGTCTCAACGATGCACATTTACTTTCAATTTCAACATCCAAAGTGTCGATTATGCTAATACTTACGAAACATCTCCACCTTTAGTTTTAGAACAGCTTATGAATTCACGAAATTGGTCGTAATAATACACAGTTGTATCATAAACATAAAACGGCACATTAATTTCTTGGAAGTGCAACTTTCTTGAACATTAGCTCTGATTTCATATGTCTCTTAATGCTAGATAGGAAGCTAAAGGTAATTTTGCAGAAGATACATTAAATTTTTAATCTATACTAATATTATAAAGAGGAAAGATTTGATTGTTTGTTTGCATTGAATAGGCTCCGAAACGAATGAACCGATTTGAAAAATTCTTTCACTGTTGGGCACCAACACTAGCCCAGTCAGGCTACATGATATTTAAAAAAAAAAATACCGGTGCGAAGCCGGGGTGAGCCGATAGTTGGGTATAATCGGATTGTGCTTAAGCTAGTCACGAGCAACCAACTGTTTGACTTAAATGTTTAAAATGGTTTTTTCCAAAATTTTATTTATCCCATTAACGAAAACACCCTTTTACTAGAGTTTTCATTTCTTTGTGATAATTAGTGTAATCTGATATAGAATTATTTCTTACGAGTACCTATTCCAATTCGTGTGAAATTCGTGTCAGAAACAGTCGTAACCTTTGCTCACAAAAACACAAAACTAAAAACATGAAATATCAACAGTTTGTTAAATTAAACGAATTTCCTTCTTGCATCATGCATGATGATTAGTTTAAAATATTTTTTTATTACCTACTTTATCTTAAATATGCCCGGCTTTTAAACTATAAGAATGTTCGCAAGATTTAATGTATGTAGTGTCCAAAAGTGTTGAAACTTTTACCGTTGTCTCGGAAGAAGCCCCACTGAGCTCGAGATCGTAATGAATCTGTTTAATAAATTATCATCTCATTTAATTTAACTTGCTTACGCAAACTTGAGCTAAGTTTGTGTACCTTAGTACTTTAGTTCATGGCTTATTTCCTCCTTATTTTATGTGATTACTTGAGCGGGATGTTTTGCTCTTATACGTTTTTGAATTTCCTTAATATAAAGTGGTGCTGTTAACAGCATATTTAATGTTTATTCAGATCAGTATCAGGCTAAAAGGTATGGATTATATTTCACAGCAAATGAGATTAGGTTTTACTAGATCTGCAATTTTTCCTTTGTTTTAAAGTAAAATGTCATAAAAGGCGAGAAACTTTAAAATATTCGCATATTCAAGCGACCGGTGCTGGAGAGAGTATCACTTTACGTGATGTATAATACTTTGAATTTGCATAAATATGATAATTTATGGTTTTTTTTTTTTTTTTTATAGTGCTTATGCCCGCACTTTGGGTAATCTTAAAGAATTTAATGATATCCCAAAAATTTACGACTCCGGCGGGACTTGAACCCGCGACCCTCCTCTGAATACGAGGATGCGCTAACCAACTGCGCCACGGAGGCAAGTACCCGACCTGTCGAAAATCTTTGGGACTTACGGACTATAGCGCCGTTAGCTCCACCTACAGGGGAAACATTGAAGTTATCCAAACCTGCTCAAAGTCTAAAGTTACATTTAGATCGTTTGACGAGAGGTATCGCTGTTGCTAATCTCTAAGGTTTTTTTTTTTTTTTTATAGTGCTTATGCCCGCACTTTGGGTAATCTTAAAGAATTTAATGATATCCCAAAAATTTACGACTCCGGCGGGACTTGAACCCGCGACCCTCCTCTGAATACGAGGATGCGCTAACCAACTGCGCCACGGAGGCAAGTACCCGACCTGTCGAAAATTCGTATTCAGAGGAGGGTCGCGGGTTCAAGTCCCGCCGGAGTCGTAAATTTTTGGGATATCATTAAATTCTTTATGATAATTTATGGTCACCTCCAAGACCACCATTAATAAATTACTTAGGTTATAAAGCTCGCTGTCCTTAGCGACGCGCGTATGTGAAGTGTCATCCTCATCATCATCATATCAGCCCATACACGTCCACTGCTAGACATAGGCCTCCACTACACGAAGCCACAAGAAGCGGTCTTAAATTGGCTCCATCCATCGACTCCCTGCGACCGCTACGATGTCGTCGGTCCATCAAATCATTGTCGTTACTATTTCAACGCTAAAATTTGATATCGCTCTAAGAATGGCACCGTTGAATTAAGAATGGCCTATTTATTGTAAAACAAAGCAGTCGTTTTTCTTCTTTATCTTTTATTATAGAAGTTAGAGCGATCTAAGTCATTATGTACATATGTAGTTTGTTGCCGAGGGGCTGATGTGATTCACTTCATGTCTTGCAATACTAAAAATATTCACAATGTGTAACGCCAAGAAGAAGTTATGTTCTGACTGTTATTTAAGAAACAAACCAAGATCAAGCAAGCAGCAGCTAGCGTGCGCCACGTAACCATGCGGATGTTGGTTGACACCTTTAGGTCGCAAATGAAATATTAATTGCGGACCAGCTTTGCATAATATGTCTTCAATGTAGAATGCTTTTAATTCCTTGTCACTACAAGGAATTAAAAGCATTCTACATTAATACACAAAACCACAGGTAGTACATACTATCAGCGGATAGTATATACTACCTGTGGTTTTGTGGAAACATGGTTTTATATCACATTTCATCGTCATCATCATCATATCAGCCCATACACGTCCTCCATACACATAGGCTTGTCGTCGGTCCATTGAGTGGATGGTCTCCCATGTAGGGGGGGATTTGCCATAATCACCACGCTTGGCAGGCGTATTGGTGATCGTAGTGTTGGTGTTGAAAAATACTCAGAAAGAAGCTGCTGCCCTTCTTCTGGTAGGATCCCTATACGACATCTACGGGTTGAGTTGGAGGGGTCGATATTCGTAAGCCGCGGCTCCACGGCCATGTCACAATTAGCATCATGCAAAAATACCCTTAAACCGGGTACTGCTCGGTGTTACGGTAATGTAACGTGTAATACAGCAAGGTTTCATGCAGTCAGTACAGGGAAAGAAGGCGCTCGTATCTAGCTACGAGACGGATTTTAGCAACCGGCGTAACGTTTCATGCTAGCTGCGAATGATGCATTACGCCCCATAACGTGTAAAATACAAAATAATGTACAGTATTACAATGTAACAGGCAACTTAATATTGCGTCAAGTAAAGAAAGGTTTAGATACCACCAGCCAGTCTAAACCTTTCTTTACTTGACGCAATATTAAGTTCCCTATTACATTGTAAGTAAAAATAAAAGTAAAAAATATTTATTACAACAAAATACATAGATATTTACATTAGGTGCACATTCGAAAGACGAATTTCGTAAGAGTGTACATTATGTTGTATTTTAGTGTCCGCTTAATTAAAAAAAGCATGTATAGCTAATTTACTTCTTGCATTATTATTTTACTTGTTTCTCAGTTTCAAAACTCCTGACCTAGCTGAATCGTTAAAAAGCCGAAGCAGACTCTTATTTGCTTTGAATTATCTAGATACCTGGAACTCAGAGCGTACCGTTTTATTTTGCTCTGAAATAAAAGAAGACAGGTTTCAAAAGTTGATTCGTCGGCGGCTATGGAACTTTTAGCTAAACTTCTTGCAGCGGGGAAATCGCTATCAAATTGGATCGAGAAACTATTTTATAGCGGCTTCGCTAGGTTCTATGTACTTCTACTACACAAGAAGAGTATTTATCTTTTGTTTACTATGCGAGTAAGTTTTCTAGCGTTAAATCTTTTCTCAAATTGTTAACACTATATGAGACTACAGTAAAATAAAAAGTTAGACAAATACTCTAATTTAAATAATAGATAGATATGTAGATAGCAAATCTTTCTTCTTCTTCTTTCTTTGTTTCTTTATTGCACACTTTAAAAAACTATTAACAAACTATTTGGTACAAAAAAATGTGACATTTGGTGGTCTTATCGCACACGAGCAACAGACAACCTTGGATGGATAGGATCGTTTGATTGAACGCAGTTATCTGTGTGCATTATTATTACAAGCCAATACAAATTACAAAAATCTCATTCCTAAAAAATCTCTTAGAAATTGCCCTAAGTGTGAAAGGTTACGCACTATAATTCTAACCATAGACACAAAATACTTAAGACTACTAATCTGGCCAAATCCCTACGAAAAAGCGTTATCCGACGCCCGAACAACAAAAGGTTGACTGATTCCACATCTCTCGGATTTTCAATTTAGCATTGATCGTAAGTGGGGGTGGGAAGATTGATAATTCGGATTTTTACCCGTCAGAAGAGGAGGCACAAGTGAGCAATCGAGTGTGACAGCTAATGATGCCAGCGCGGGGATATATACGCAGTGACTGAACTTTGATGTTGTATATGTACATATATATGACAATGCTGAATTTGAATTCAGCCTCGTGCTTATTATTTTAAAATAGATAAATAATACTGGACAATTAACACAGCTTTATCTAGCCCCAAGATAAGCAGAGCTTGTGTTATGGGTACTAGATAACTGATATACTTAATATAATAGACTGCATAGATAGATATTTTTTATTAAAGTTAGAAAACATCCAGAACACCCGAACAAATATTTGCAGATCTTTTATTTGATATTTTTATTTCGTTGTTAAATGTTTGAATTGTATTAATATCCCTTGAATCCTAAGGGAACTCAGGAAAGTTTATAAGATTTTTCTATTTTTGTAATCTAACTTACTGCCATTGAAACTGCACGTCAGGTAGGCTTGTGTGTAGTTATAAAGTTTGCCTAACGGAGTTGAAGCAGATAAGAAAACTTAATGTATTGTTTGTTATAACAAAAAGTTTTCCCGTATAAGATGCATAAATTTATTTTACGTGGGAACTAAAATTAAATGTTTTGGGTCGAACGGGGCAAAATACAGTAAAATAAGTAAAAAATTGTGGATTGAGCGGGGAAGCACTCGTTTCTAATACTAGAATATTTAATATGTTTGTTGCGTGTGTTGTAATACCGGATCATAATAATATTTTGAAAATAAGTGCAAACTTTAAAATATCCCTACTACTATTCGTTGCTTTCAAATTCCCAACTGTGACTTTCTTCTTGCTTTCTCCACCTTATTGGATTTGGTACCTAAGTACGTATACTTTGTCTTTTTATGTGTATTCATACACAAAATTCATAAAAACCTCTGAAGCTACAACAATAAGGCCACAATCCATTTAAAGATATCAAAACAATCTTTTTATGAGGGGTTTTAAAGTGGACGATAAAAATATTATCTAACATAATAAAATTATGTCTTACACTGTTTACACAAGCATTATTGTCACTCCAGGGTTTTATGGATTGTTTATCTTCTCTGGGTTAACAAGGATTTGGTTTCTACTAGATAACTGTTTTTTTGTGTATATCACTTGAACTTTTATGTTAGAGACATTATCTACAATAGGAAAAAATAGTAAAAAAAAATGTTCATAACAAAAGAAAATTCAATGGGGTTATATAAGACTTTTGATTGATGCTTTGTTTTTAAATGAAACGTTTTCATATCGTTTTATCACATATAATACTTTTTGCTAAAATAAATTTATGCAAGCAGTTTCCTTGGTATATAAAGTTGTCTTACTGAATTCACTTTACTCTTGGCTTATCGGCTCGAGTGGCGCGTGTCATTTTTACGGATTCCCCAGAATTTATGTAAATTTGTTTTGTCAGCGGTTTACCTTGTTACGCAAGCGTCGTATCAGCCACCGATATTGAATTTTTATAGCAATTTACCACCCTTCCTATCTTCCATTGCATATTCGTCATTATCTATTCAGCAATACGTTTCAAAATGATAATTCATCAGTAATCTACTACCTATAAATTGTTCTTGACATTGTGTTAGACGACCTAAATTGAATGCGAATGCTTATCAATATTCAAAGTCACTAGGTACTTGGGAGAGCTACACATCAGGCAATGTAATTTGGTCGTTTTCAACACATTATGGAGCCTCTTTAGTATAATTACTTGGAACATGGGTACTCCGATATTGGAATTGCTAAGCGCATCTCACGTTCTATGTCCTCGACAAATTGAAATAGACTGAATAGGCATCATAATTGGGTGCTATTGTTATGAATTCAACAGCCATGGGGATGAAACGATCCTATTTGGCTTAAGGACTGCCGTGAATAACAATAGCTAACGTCTTTGGGCCAACTTTCGATAGGTAGCATGTATTTTTAAAATTTCCAATTTACTGTCTGCAATATTTCTATCGAAAACTTGCTTGAATCTGGTTCCGCTGTCTAAATTATTGTTCGTATTTTTTGTAAGCTTTAGTTTGTTCTAATAACTGTAAAATAAGAGGTACGTGAGAGGTTCGATTAAATAAGAACTGATGACAGTCGATTTTTTTTATTCTACTCAAAGTTAGAAATATAAAGTTCATGACATTGAGTTACTAAACTGATCACAAATTGATCTTTCATAGAAATATTTTCTCGTATATACATATAATCACTATCGAGCTGCTCGAAAGTGCTCTTAGTGTTGGCTTATGAGAGGATTGGGTATCGATTAATGCCATGATAGGCTTATGCGAGTCATTGTAATGAATGTATTATGTGTTTCCTTATTCGTACTCTAACAATAAAGGTACTTATATTGCGGGAAAAATTGTGTTCTTAGATAGACATCAGATTACTTTTATAATCACAATCTCCCTGAGGTTACACAACCTCAAGGCTCCTCCTAGAAAGCATTCGTAAATATTATTTGCAAATTTTCGTATTACTTATAGAAGTACTAGTTAGTATTACCTAAAGTACTACCTGTATTACTAAGTAGGGACTTTTGATTTTCCCTAAACTCATGTGAAACTAACTCAATCAGAAAAGAAACATCAATGATAAATTGAATGTCCTCTTCTTCTTTGCCTTGGCCTTATGTCCCATTTCTCTTGGGGTTGGGTCTCCTAGTCCTCATGCGCTACTCTGGACACTTTTGTATTAGCTCAGGATTTACACCCATCGACTTAATATCCTTTTGGACGGTTCCAATCCAAGTGATCGGGGGTCTGCCAGGTCTTCTTTTGGCGGATTCGGTTCCGAGAGATAGGATTTTCTTGGTCATTAAGTTTTCATCTCTACGCATTACGTGACCATACCATCGTAGTCGATGCTCTTTCAACTTTTCCTGTATGGGTGCTTACTACTTTGAATGTCCCTCGTATGTACTCGTTTCTAATTTTGTCCAACATGGTTACGCCTCCTGCCCATCTCAGCATGCACGTTTCGGCGACTTTAGATTTTCCGTAAACTCATGTGAAACGAACTCAACCAGGAAAGAAACATCAATGATAAATTGTATGTCCATGTCATACAAATTTATAACTGCATAACAAAGACTATGAACCATCTGTCTTATTAAATTATTCCTGTTTAGTCAATATAATAACAATTTCATCTATCTCGTCGCCTCCATCTGGCCTGGTTCCTCGACCTTTCATAGTCGTGTATTCCGTGACACGATATTAATACCTATCGCCTTTTATTAATTCTTATTCCATGCTGAAATTGCTTTCTATTTCTTTTTCGTTATTAAATTTTGTTTTTTCGTGATCTTGGATTTTATTGTTCAGTTTTGCTTTTTGTATTTATCCAATTGTCGTATTTAAATTATTCAAAAGAATGAAATGTGGTGAATTGTTTTTTATTTTACTTTTTTGTAAGTTGCTGAATAGCAGCTACCAAAAAAGTAAAATAAAGAAAGCTAAAAGCTGCTAAAAGTGATTTTCAGCTGAATGGATTAATGGATTATAATTGACTTTTACTTACTGACCAACATATTTATTAGTTAGGGCTCACACATAACAATAATTACAATATTTATAATTGTATTGTGTATGTGTATCTTTGATATAAATGAAATTGTGAACTGTATGAACAATGGGCTGTATTCGTGGACAATATAAATGCGTGTATATCACAGTTGGTGGGTCAAAGTAAACTGTTGTACTGTTCGCCTATTAGGCGCGGGTGGATCCTTTAGCTCATTCGGTACCAGTCGGCTGAGGTCGGCGGCTTTCGTAGTGGGGATTAGAAGCAGTTGTCTCCAATAATTATAATCAGTTGGAATTTATTTTATTCTATCTTCATTATTTGAGATTACATCGTATTACTGCGTTATAGGCATATGTTGGTCATGTGTTACTATTATATTATTATAGTATTAAGTAAGCATAGTAGTAGTAATAATAATAAGCATGACATAATAATTTATTTAAACGTTTTATGTTTATTGTACTCTATTAGTTATAAATGAGCCGTTTTTCATGCATGAAGCACTATGCAAACACGCTAGTTAACTAGATTGGGGCTGAATTTTATAACGCGTAAAATTAAATATAAATTATACACAAACGTATTCAATTTGGAACGTAGTGTGTTCAAATCAGTATATCAATGTTTCAAAAAATCAACAGCATCGAAGACTTATGAAGTTATTATTGACAGCCATACAGCACAAACTGTGGTATCGGGTTTAATAAGGATTCTCACAGCAGTTGAGATAGTTGTCTATTTTCAACGAGTTCACAAAAAATTGCAAACCCGTTGACAGCGACTTTTCTTTAAACCATCATAAAATTAGAGCGGCTTGTCCAATTTTCATCAACAATTCAACATATCAAGAAACACAAGTTAAGAACACCATCAATGTGGTTGACAAGACAACCTATAAAAAATACTAACTGAATCAAAATCGATTTATCCATTTAGGCTACGATGCCACAGACAGCCTCAGCCTGACAGACTGACAGATATACAGATTCAAACGCCAAATAAAGATAAAGTTATCCAAAATAACAACTCCCTTCTTTTTCACCGGGGCTTAAAAACATTACAAAAAAAAATTGATACCCATAAGAAAAGTGCTCCAATCTTTGGAGGAAGACGGCATCCGAAGATGGAACGTACCTTTTTCGTTCCTCCAAAGATTGGTATCATAAGGGCAATTTCTACTTTGCGCTACCTCAAAAATATAATCTAGAGGTCTAAATAAGGATAAATTTGCAGGATACCAAATATTTATTGTGTCATTTGGATACAAACAGAAAATTTTATATCAGATATATTTAACTACTAAGAAGAACTGAACTGCTAGAAGAGCAAGAAGAGCAGAACTGCTAGAATACCATTGATAGACAACTAGATTGGTGGTGTTCTATTGGGAATTATCACCCATAAACTGGTCAAGTTGGCATGGTAACGGAACGGACCTTCAATCCTGCATGCAAATGATGCATTGAAATGTGATCTCAGCGCAAATAGATCAATTGATCCTAGATTAGCATTTATGCGTTTGGATCAATGCTTTGATGGCATGACCAGAAATTATCCTTATCCCTCAACATCTGTATTGATCTGAAATTATAATGGTGTGACGAGAAATTATGATTTAATGTCTTTATTCCAACTATCAACTTGTACTTTCCGGGCTTTCCAAGACAAGATGGGTTGACGAAATCGTCATATTTCTACGTTGAAAAACGGATTTTATAGTTGACGGATAACGGATTCCTCAAAACGAAGGATGACCGATCCGTTTTTTTGATGATCCCATTATGAAAACTATTTAGACATTTATTTTTTATTGTTCCGAAAGAAAAGTGTTAGTTAGTGACGCATCCGAAGCAACTTGATACAGGTTGTTCGTTTTATGCAATTCGTCACCCGAAACATCGTATTTCGTGTTTCAAAGTAGGCTTCCTGATACCAAGTGTGCTTTGTAACTTGAGAGACCTTAGAGGCAAGAAGCACATGACAGTCAGGCTGAGAAAAACAAAAGAAGGCCAATATTTAGTTTATTGTTTTTATATGCGATAAGGACGCTAATTGTGTCACACTAGTTCTAGTTTAATTTTTTTATATATTGATGGTGCAATAATCTATAGGTATTCTGGGTATTTTCAATGTATTTAAAAAAAATATTTATCTTTATATGTATTGTATTAAGTATATCAGTCATCTTGTACCCATAACAGAAACTCTGCTTAGCTTGGGGCTAGATGATGCTGTGTGGATTGTCCAACATTATTTATTATTTATCTGTCTGTCTATTTTTTATGAATTGCAATTGTATTATTAGTGCAATGCCTTGTATCAGAGTATATATAATAAATTGGTAAAGAAAGCCCCCTAAGCCCCTTGCTATTTACATTACTTCTTTACTTAACTGACCACCACTCATGAACAATACTATTCATCAATCTATAACACACTTAGACGGAATCGTTGTCTGATCCTGTAATCGGTACCTAGTTATTACCTATATCCATGCCTATATCCAATAGATGTATCTGCTACGAGTATTGAGTAAAGACACGTAATTGTATCGGATTACGCTTCTGTCCTTTATCTATTTACAAAGCAATACCCTATAAGTAATCAAACTAGGCGAGTCAACCAATGTTTTTGTGTCGGTCCGATATTCCACATGCGAGGACACATAAATGGTTATATGAGTTATTATGTAAGTTTATTTATTAAGTATGAAAAACTATTTGTTCTCCGAATACAATAAAATAAATATTTTGAGGTCATAATAATGCTGTACAATCCACGCAGCATCATCTAGCCTCAAGCTAAGCAGAGCTTGTGTTATGGTGGTATGTGATGGGGATGACTGATACATACATAAAACAATACATACATATTGTTTTTTTTTATAACAATACCCTGAACACCCGAATCATACAAACATTTGTCCCAAGGCGGGGATGGAACCCGCAACCTCCACCGTTGCAGGCGAACCTTCACCCGCCGCACCACATCGGTCGACTAAAGTAATTGTATCCGCAACAAACGTCGTACCTACATATACATAACTTTTAGTCTGGCAAACCAGGAGGAACTCCTTGTTCATAAACTAAACCATATTTCAGCTGTATTTCAGGTATCATTATTATTTTACTTCTTCTAGCCTTCGTTCTTTATTTACATCGAGATCTCCCTTTTTTCTGACAACCGTCCACAGACTACCCATTTTAGCCTACATGAAGGGTCACATTCTACCTCCTAAAAAGTTTATATTCAAGTATTATGTATTTATTTGGCAATCCTAATACATACAATGTGAGAGGTCTTTGCAACCGCTAGGGCGGCTGAAGCTCAGGCTGTTACAAAATCTTCCAATAAAATTAATACAGCATAAATTCAATCGATATTTAACAGCCTACATAACTATTCTAACTTACCTATATTAATTTTCATGATATCTGTTGAAATACAGAAGTCATCAATGAGTTATAGATGAGGCTGGCCTTTGTCAATATTGGATATCCAAATCCTGGATGGAAATAAGCCACTCTGTGTAAAGTAACTGGAACTTTGTAATGAGTTTTACGTAACCGGGCGGTGTCCTGAAAAATCCCAACGATAGAGGCTTTTTTAAAGAGTTTTAATATATTCTGAAATTTCAAAACTTTGTTCGTCTAGACTACCTTTTATAAAAGTCTTTTTAGATTGTCAAACAACAAAACTAAAATTATAACTTCCGTCCGAATAATAATTTGCATTTTTACTATCGCCAAAACAGAACTAAGTCGCGATTGTAACCGGACCGTCCATTATCGTGGGTAGTGGGCGTGAATAGTCAGATAAACGCGTTCTAACACGGTATGTTGAACAAAATGCCCTTGTTTTACGCCTTTTTTGTTCCGAATGCATCGGGTACATCGGCTCCGTGTCGGAAACGTACGATGCCCGCTAACAAGAGAGAGATATGTGATGCTTGTTTTTGTGTATCAGCTTTTGTACGAATAAATTTAAATTTTGCTTTATTCTTTGCACATTTTAAGCAGTTTTGACTACGTTGTGTGCCTCGAATATTGCTTGCAATGTTTCCTTGTGATATGAAGCATAAATGCGTCTTGCAAATCATCATCACTATCATCAATCCGGGCAAAAGAAGTCCACCGCTGGATACAAGCATCCCTCAAAGATGAGATGCAATACCCGGTCTTTAATTTTTTTTATCTAATACAAGTAATATGAAAAAAAAAACAGCTTAGTAACCATTCTGAAAGTGAATGTGATTGTCTGAATCAGTCAAGAGTGTGATGAATCGTGCATTATCATTGTTTTTTTTTCCTAGACTTTATTAGACATGATGTAATATGATGTGAACCAATTGGTTTCAGTTGAGCGCTTTTAACGATAGCATCAAGGCGCGAAGTTGCAAGACATAATTCATTAAGAAAAATTTGGTAAATGGGGTTTTTAATTTTTATCATAATTGTTGCAGATAATTGGAATTGCAATTATAGTTGTTTATCATTATTTTTTATTCTTCTTTTAGAAAATTAAACAGTATAAACTCGTAACTCTACCAATAATTACATGGGTATCTTATTTGTAGAGTTGGTACTGTTTGATTTTCTAAAAGAAGAATAAATAATTGTTTTGCTAAATATTCTTCTTTAAACCGTGTTTAATAAAACAGCTTACATAATTTAATATGTTTCTTATTTTTTTTCAGGTAAGAGAACCAAGCAGTGTCTTTCAGCTACAGTGAGCAAAGCGTAGTAAGAACCTTTAAATATTTCACGAACATTGACACAGATTGGAAGCCTAGGTAGGTGTTACACAAAAGTTGGAATTCTTCCAAGAGCCTTCCGTCTTGAGCGAGAAAGCTAGACCTTGTGTCAATTGTTTTTTTTTTACTTTAGTTCCAAAGTGCTTGCGATTTAAATGCAATTCATTAGGTACCATCTTAGGGAATTCGTTCTCAAAGTATTTTTTTGTAGATTTTACAATTTTTGCTTATAATGGCTTGTTAGAATTATTGTCTCCTTCCCTACTTCTAGTCAATATTAGTACTATCTACAAAATCTTTATGCTATAAAGATGTTACGGCGCCCTTTCGATAATTAAATTTCCTACGCAAACAATTGTATAAAATTGAGTAAATTTATAATTCAATGCTCCAGATTGAAATTTCAATCCTCAAGCTAGAAGCTGCGAAATGCTATAGAGATCACATTTAATTGGAACACCGACAAAGTGGCGACCAGACAGTCGAGGTCCCAACTCATTTTATTAGGCAGTAGGCACGGTTTATTAGTATTTTCACGGAACCATAGATCATTAACGGCAAGTTACCAACATATCCTGTGAGAACACTATACAATTTCAATGTTCTATATCTTACAGATATAATGTACTAAAAAATTACAAATAAGGGAATGCCTATTTATCATCGTTAATTTCATGGTGTGTATTTATTACTACTATAGTTATATTAAATTTGTAATACGTATATTATTAATAACAAAGAAAATTAAAAATAGAAACAACTTCAAATAGTATTCAAAGGTAGATAATTTGCTATTAATCTTATTCACTTGTAATTTTGAGTAGATCTTACGTTGTCCAGGTAAACCATAACTCAAAACAATGTAGAGTTTTTAAGTCGTCTGAAAAAACTGTGTAAAATCAAGGGTCTGATTGTCCAGAAGCATGGGCTCAAAGCTGTACCACGCTAGAGCATTTTAGATGCCGAATAATTCACAGTATTGTTCTGATTTTCGCTACCAATTTGCAGATCCCAATCTATTGAATTTGTAGCGTCGTTTCGTGTCTTAGCAAATTAATGCTGTCTTGTTGTTTGTTGTTTATCATTTTAATTTGATGTTGATTCAAAGGGTCAACTGTCAGATTTATCGTTATTGTCAACGGCGTTATTAAATGTCTCATATTGTTAATGAGCATAACGGGTAGATAATTAACATAACGGTCTGATTTGTTCGTGACTATGATTACCTTCGTCTATTTCGAAGGTTATCTTTAAAAATCTTTTAAAAGCTCTGTGATTGACGGGCAGATGGAATGTGAAATTTTTGTGACCTCAAGCATAAATAAATACAGCAAAACTAAATTATCAAAACTCATATGTATAGTATATTATAGTAGAAAAGTTTATTTTGCTTGTAAGGAAATATGAATGTACTTCATGTTCAAAATATATGTGAAAGGAACAAGACCGGGATTTCTAAACTCGATGTTATTAGAAATTAATATTGAATAGAAGATTCACCCCCATTCTTGACAACGCTTTAGGATATAATTTTAACGTTTATTCCGTGAGAGTTTGACGATTAAGATTTACGACCCAACGAGTTTTGCGGTGCGATAATCCCGTGACGAATTCCCCTCTACCCGAAGTTATTGGCAGTAAAACTGTACGGGTTTCCTGGTTTATTAAATGCGTACTGGTTAATGTTCCTTCTTGTGCGTGCTCAAGAATCGTTTAAGATATCTGTTACCTTTTCTAGGCAAGATGTTATTTTTTTACGCGTGTCTTTTAAGCCAAGACTTGCGCCTGGTATCTTAGGCCCCTTACTCACCGGGTCGGGGCATTTTTGTTTTGGTACCTCCTCTGCACCGAATCGGTAAATACGTTTTACCATGCGCATGTAATTTTAAATGTGAACTTTCAGACCGAGTCGTTTCAGTACACATTCTTTACCGAGCAGATATGCGTGTCTCTGCATAGAATCAGTACAGAGTGGCCGGCCTCCCCCTTCTCCCCCTCCAGCTCCTGCCGCTAACTCAATCACAGCTGTACAGTATTGAATGAACGATATCGTACCGAAAACTTACTGACCCAGTCAAACATTGTTTCGGTAGACAATCTGTACAGATTTGGTGCAGAGGCGGTTACGAAACGAAAACGTACTGACCCGGTGAGAAAGGGGCCTTAGTGTCTCTATGTTGTTAGCATCTCGATATTTTTATCTTCTGCGGCCTTAATAAACACAACTTTGTATGGATTCTGAGATGGTGCGTACAAAAAGACGGTTTAAAGCAGATATTTTCTGAAACGAAGACATAAAATGCAAAAAAAAAAACACTAGGCATGCTTAAATGGTTACTTTTATTTGTTTTATGGAGACAGAGGCTACTCGCAGACATCAGATTTTTTTTCTACTGCCACCCCTTCTGGACCTTGGCATCTTGTCAACCAACCTGTTCTATGTCCATAGAACAGGTTTTATCTTCAAAATAAGTAATGGTACCGCACTATTTATTGAATAAATATAGGGTAGTCGGGTAGCTGTTTCTCTTGACCTTCTATTTTACTAGGATGATATTGGCTATCATCAACATATCAGCCCATACACATCCACTGCTGAACATAGGCTTCCCTCATACAACGGCACAAATAGCGGTCCTGAGCCGCCTCCATCAAAATTGGCTATGCTGTCACAAAAACCCGCTTATATATGTAACTTCTATATGTCATAACAATCACTGAGAGGCAACGAGACATTAAAATTAAGAACACGAATCTCATTGCTTCGTACTCATACTACTTTCAGTCTGAGGTAGAGTTTTTTCTTAAGCTTCAGAAAATCCTTGCCTAAATTATAAGTAGCATAGGATATATAGAAATAGTTTTATTTTTCTGAAGTATAAAAACGGTCTCGACGACGACGACGCGTCGTCGTCGTCGAGTATTCGGACGTTTCACCTACAATTTTGGTATTTGGTTGATACCTACTCAAGCTATAAGCGCGCGAAGTAAGAGCCCGTAACTCGATGCAACTCTCGGACCGTTGCAACGGTTACAAAATACCAAAATTGTAGGTGCCAACTACTCGGCTTCCTTTTAGAAAAATCGCCTGTCAAAGTTGGGTGGTCGTTTATGTACTGGAAAATTTCACGCTTCACGCGACGCGGTAGCCTTGCGGCAAGAGAGTCTCCCGTCTCAAAAAAAAAGTTTTACATTTCATTGACTGCCGAACCATATACATAGTAATTGCTGGTATTCAAATACGGTTAGGAACAAAATAAAGTTTTAGTTTTGACTACCTATCCCTTTTCACCTGACTAAGGATTATTCTGTCTGCCCATTTCATTAGATATGTCGAGGAAACTTTGTTGGGTTGATATGCTAAAACATAAATTGTAACTCAGTAAGCCGCTACCTCAATTTGTACCGTATTCGCCTTTTCCGACCTCTGACCGCGGTTGAGTCGTAGGGATTGAACAACTAGCTAAGGCCTTTCTAAAGTCATGTCTACACTCGAGAATCTTTGCCTTGAGGCAATGCTCTGCCGGGGATCAAAACATGTCATGGTTCGTAGCTTGAATTCACTGGTAGCGGAACTTCGCTTTATTTATTTCTCGTTTTAAGCTAGAGCCAGCAGACGTTTCTTCTTTTTTGTTTCTACCATATATGTACGAGTTTTCCTCCAACCTCTTGACTATGATTGAGACGCAGGGATTGAACCACTAGCAAGGGCAAATCGTTTCTTAGTTCAGTGTGTAGTATACATATTATTTGCTATCTATCTGGTCTAGACACTTGCGAAGCCGAAGTCTATTGTAAGGATTCTTAACTTAAGGGAATGCACTACTGTGTTGTAGCTTGAAGCTACTGAAACTTGATTTGGTGCTCATTTATTTCAATTATTTTTTATGGAAGATTATTTACAAAACATTTTAAGAATAAAGTCTGGCGTCGTCCTCTCAAACGTGGTCATGTTGGGTAGAATCTGCAGTTCACGCACTGCCAATAACCATTTATAGAGCCAGCAAAGAATATACGCAATCATGTTCGTGAATGAGGGTACATCTAGTGAGGCAGTGTGCCCCACGGCCATGGGAAGCCAGAAATACTGGCCAAAAAGATTGAAGAAAGGAAATTTAACAAAAAGAAAACATTGCTTTATATTTTAAAGTAAGTAAAATTGCATTTTGAATATTTACTAAATCGGTAATCGAACCCATTACAATTAAAAAAATTACACCCTGTAGTTATTAATAACTACCGGATGTAATTTTTTAATTGAGCATCTTGTCAACCAACAAAGTGACAAAGTATAGCTTAAGCTATATGATTTGGTACTATGCCACTTTGTTATTCCATCTACTCTCCTACGTTGTAGGTAAGTTGAATCATGCTCCATCTTCAAAATGACAGATTCACACCTAGCCTGTCAGTTCACATCTGAGTGGTCCCTGTCAGTCTGTCAAAACCCCGACTATTTCACGAAGATTGCCTCGCGTTGTGGTAACGCCCATCTGCGTCAACCGCCTCGGGCTCAAGTCCAGCATATCGGCAGAAATTTTAAGATTCCTGGAGAGATTCTGTGAGTTATAGTGAATCTTAATATCAATGGTGCGAAGGATCAAAATCACATATTTTCATGTCGTTTGGGATCAAACTTCTAGATCACAACTGGCTTATCAGTTATTTTTGCTTCACTAGAGATGCATTCATATTTGTGACGATTCATCGCACTTACGACCTTGCTAATGTAATAAATAGAAATTAGTATTTAGGTTTTGCTGTCAACTGCTAGTGTTTTGGGTTTTTTTAATTTTCATTTGTAATTTTTCTACCGATACATATGTCATAATTGTGGTAGGTGGATTTTTAATAACTATATTTCATGTCATGAGGCTCTTACCCTCTTTTTGTCGTCTCGCATAATAACAAGTCTTCTATTGTCAATACCTTGACAAAATGCCGTGACAATAAGCACAAGATACGCGGAATGTCGAAATCCAAATGTACAAAACATTGTGGGAACCTCAATATTAGCTACCTCTTGTACTTGAACAAAATGTAAATGAGTACAGCGTAAGATATTGCATAATGAATGTATGTGCCTGTAATGCGGACGTACCAGGTCAAAGGCTGTTTGTGGGTGCTAGCTCTGTTCTCGAATTTTCGCAGATTTTGTGGAAAAATCTACTTGAATGTATGGATTAACCTCATTTATCCTACTTACATTCATCATCATCATCATCAGCCCATACACATCCACTGCTGGATATAGGCCTCCCCCGTACGACGCCACAAATAGCGGTCCTGAGCCGCCTCCACTTATATTATAAAGGCTAAATTTTGTTGTAAATAGATTTGGCCGAAAGCAACGCCGAAATGGGCTGAAATTTACACACATCAAGGTGAGGAATAACATAATAGGCAAATTTTTATTTCATGGAATACGTGCTAAGCCCCGGACATAAGCTAGTCTATCTACATGTATGTATGTGTAGTTGTATAGTAATAAATCATACACACACACTCCGAAAAAGTGTCGGTTGCCGAATGGATAGAGCTCATAGAGTAACTAACCCAAATCGCATAAGCATTCAAACAATCGAATCCTCCATTACAGTAATAAGTCGTTACACTAGTCAGCCAATAAATATAAAGCCAGCATTGATGCAGAAACGGCTCCCTGAGGCGTTTGGCTATCGACCAATACAGTGCCAAACCTCTGCACACAGCATAATAATGCCATCTGTAGTTCCAAATAGTGCAATCCAATTTTCGGTTTCGGCGTACCTAAATCTGTTGTTTCGGCTTTGATTAAGTTTTCGCGAAATCAGATCTGGTTATTTCAGTCCGTGCTTACTTTCGAACCTGCTCTAACTTTCTGCCGGAGAGTTTTGTCTGAAAATTGAGTTCAGTCGAAACTGCCACGCTTAGCAAGCAAATTGGTGATTGCAGTAAAATGTTAGGTTCATTCAACGTCTGGCGAGTACGTTGAGATCATCTCATCAACGTTGCAAGTTAAATTTAACGGGATATTGAGATATATTTTTTCTATCTAGTCAATGGCATATTTTTTTAGCTTATTTATCGAACGCATCTAAATCGTCTCGCCAGCGTCTCCTATACCTGCCTCGGCGTCATCGCCCATCCTCAGGCACCCACTGTGTGGCAATCTGGGCCCATGGTTGGTGGGACCTGGCCAATGATCGCGAATGTTTGGAAAAGTTTGGGGAGACCTTTGCCTAGCAGATGGATAATCTAGGTGAAAAAAAATATACCTGTATAACCTACCATTAATACCAAATTTACCAAAGTTCGTTATGGACAACGCTGGTAGTATCGGCTAATACATTTTAAAATCCAAATAATTTTCTGATAACAGTGCTACCTAAATTCGGCGCTTTTATCAAGCTCTATCCATTTGGTAAGAACGCAATTTGGCTTCACCGATATGTGGCAATTGACTGGCGAAGTTACGAGCACAGCTGAATGCTCTAATGCGTGCCATTCAAATAATTGTGACGTTATTTTACGGCTTTCGGAGACATTTTTTTCAAATTATGGAGATTGTGGAGCCTCTGAGTTGTGTAAGAGTGTAGCAGACACAAACGCTTTTAGGAAGAAATGTGTTCAGTAAATTTACATATTCTTTTACACTTTAGTTTTTGGATTCTTTTTCTTTTGGATCGCCGAGTACTTAATATTATTTTAAGCCCTTATTACATCTAGTAAAAGAAAGAAATAATTATTCTTTGCGCTTTTTGATTCAATCGAAAGTAGCACTTTCGTTTGCATTAATCATTCTAGCCCTAATTATGATAATCGTATACACTTTCATATTATGCTCTAAAGAGGTAGACTATAAATGCATCAGATCGGAACATAACTAGTTAAAATTAATAATGCTGCAATTTTTCTACTACATTATTAAATTGTTTCAGTGTTGCAAGTAACAGGATAACTTTCTTCTTTCTTTACATACCAATTGTAATGTTTTTCTTTATTAAACAAAAACTTATACGATTCTCATTTACAAGACAGTCTAAACCAAAAAAAGTTTGTCTAGTATCGACGGTTACAGCCTGTAGTACATTTGGCATGAAGTTATAGATAAATATATTATCATATCATAAACATCCTAAGTCTAAGTAACTTTGTAATGGTAATTTCGTTAACGGTTGAAACAAATAGTACTAATACCTGCCACATGACAAATCATCAATATACATATACTTTATCAATCACACTATGTTATTTTATCGTAAAGGTTTATTATAGTGCTCTCTATCTTATTTAGAGAGCCCTTAGAATCCTGCTGAACTGGCCTCCCTTCTCATCCATCCTCCATTTATCTTAGTCTAATGCATGTAGTAGTAACAGCGCGTTTGGGCCGGCGGCGGCGGCTGCGGCCGCCGCGTGGTTGTGGGACTCATTTGTAGTGAGAATGAGGAGAATGCGTAATTTTATATGCGTTTGCGGTTTAAATTATCTATATATTCATTATTATTACAATACGTGGTCATCCTACTGCTGGAAAAAGCCCTCCCTTATTCCTTCCAGCCACCAAGACCTTACGCCACCCAATCAGCCAGACATTAGCTATCGTGTCTGCTACCTTCATGTACTATAGGTCCCTCGCGTCCTTTCTGGCTGGGCCAAGGCGTCAAACAATAGGATCCCGGACATAACCAGCTCAATCCCACTACATAAACTCATATCCGAGTAATTCTCTATGTAAAGAAAAGTATTGTATATTACCTTTAGTTACTTAATCATTACAGTATCGAAGCGTGGGATCGGGCTCGCGTGAATCATTGTTAATCATACGTTGTCTCTCTATGTCATCTCGTATGCCGTAATTACTTTCGAATTTTATGTCTGTATTCGCTAAAGTTTGTTTAGTTTTTAACTGCTCGATTGATCTTGACTTTATATTATTGCTGTAAAGTTATCTCAGGTTCTACAATATCTTCATATTCCTACTGAAAAAAAATATATATGTACATTTCTAGCTCCTCACGGTACCTACCTGATTAAAACATACCTAACCTTAACCCTTAAAAATAATGTTGGTACTTTTTCGAAATCTGATTATAGTTACTGAGCTTACTTCCCTTTGAATCAACGGTCAATCTAATAAAAAAATACGAGTATAATAAATAATTGTTGATGTTTCGTCCTAATCCATGTCAAGGCACTTAATTGTACCGACATCTATGGAAAAAACATCGAATACGCTTCTCGCTCTCTCAAAAGAACTATTTCATAACCCCATATTGGGCTAGCCTTTTCGACAAGGAGATTATCTTTACGCAAAATTCATGTCTAAGTACTTACGTAAAATTTTTATTCGTCTGGTTATCCTTTACGCATTTGTATCGTATTCTAGCAGTAAAATTTTAACGGCTGCCATAAATCCAAAAGACATGACTGTGCTATTTATGATTGTAAGCCCAAACCCACCACCTAATAAAAATATCACGAATTTTACATGAAAAATATTATTATGGAAGGCGTGATTTTTATGAATGTTCGTGATTTAGATAATTGTTTTACTTTCGTACTCAAACCCCACAATTCATAATTATTTACTTTTGCAGTTGCTAAGTCGTTTTTTATGTGGTAGTAATAAGTTGGCTTATGTCCGCAACGACACTGCAGGCAAAGAAGAAACCTACATTTCTCGAATTATTATCCTTAAATTATTTTCTCTGTGTCTTAATTTTCCATATGATAGAAAAGATATTAATCCATTGACACTAATGAATGAAGTGATTAGAACATAGAACAATGCAGTACTTTATCTGAATTAAATAATGGTATCTTCACACATAAATAAGAAACAATGGATTATACAATTGCTGTGTTCTTTGGATTCAGATTACAGGTAATGCGTGAGTATGGACTTACATAATGCAATATGTATAACTCTTTCTATATGTTTTTTATGATTGTTTACTCCACTATACATTACGATTCAATAATATTGAAAATATATCTTATAAAAATATATTCTCGCTTTTCTTCAGTTTTTGTTCTATAATAGTAGATTGTTTTACAAGGGACTAAACCATCCCATTATATACGAGGTTGTTATACTCCCGAGCGTAGCGAGGGAGGATGAAAAGACCGAGTTATAATGGGTGGTTTAGGCCCGAGTAAAAGACTCTACTTTTCACTTCGATTGCGAGAAAAAAAAACAATTCAAAATTAGACAATTTTCAGAAATTTTATTAAAAATTAAATGCCGCAACGAAACAGTTCGCATTCTACCGTCATTCTACCGTGAAGGGAAGAATCAACCTTCATAAAACATCATCAAGAAGGTGCTATTTAAAAAAAAAAGATTGACGGAGCACCAAGAAGTCTAGTTTTTATGTAAGAGAACGAATGCTTTGTACGGGCTGATGATTTTAGACAAAAATTAAAACGAAAAAATACTTTTTAGCCCGAGGTATTAAACTCGAGTTTTAGGCCTGCTAAGCTACACGATTATGATACATTTTTTGAGCAAGAGAAGTGAAAAATCAATTCCTCTGCACAACCAATGTATCAAAAATTTTAATATTCATATCAAATATAAAAAAAAACCGGTTGAAATATTAATAGATTACAATATCGTAAATCTGAAGGAAATCGAATTGGCATGGAATACAAGCTAGAGCAAATGTTTAAATGATTAATACTACTACTTTAATCTAAAAATAATAATAAAGAGAGTATATTTATGGCAGGCGTCCGTAGTCTACCCATAGCCCAATAACCAAGTCCATCCATTCATCACAATAACATGGTTTTTTTATTAGTTTCATTTTCTTTTGCTATTGTCTCTATACCTGACGGATATCATCTTCGGGTGTATCATATTGTGGACCAAGTGTAACCAAAAATGATGCCTGCTATGTGTAGCTCTCGCCTTTAGATTAATTCTCAAAGAGGGCCTCTGTGCTGTTGGCTTCGGCCCCACGTATGCCTCCCAAACGACCGGGTCAATATATGGCCCGTGATGATGGTAATGAGAAACATAATACTTTATCAAATTCTAAAGAAAAATAGGCAAATAAAAATATTTGTAACAATAACAACAATATTAATCCAATTTGTTACAATCGAGTTGATTGGTTCAATCTTTGAGTAATATAAAACAAACTTTTAATTTATGAGGGTTCCCGATAACTTCCCAATTGAATTTGAATTAATTGGATTCCGTTTCATTACTTGCCTTTCCATTTCTGTTATTATGAATTGTTATGCTTATTGTAATCTAAGCTACGAGTAAAAGATAATTATTACCTGATAAGTATTTTTAATTATTGGATGTTTTCTCTAATTTACTTAAGCTACCTTTCCTATAAATATATTTTACTAGCTGTGCCCGCGAATTCATCCACGTGGATTAGTGACAGTGTGATTTTCATACAAACTTTCATCCCCGATTTCCTTTGATATTTTAACCCCTTGAACGAAAACAGAGTTACTTTCGCATTTATAATATAAGTAAGGATAAGGATAATTAAAAATGATTAGAACATAAAAATAATAAAGTGATAAATCAGAAAAGTATCGTATACTTCCATTTGCTCGCAGTTCACTTGTGCTTCCTGGATAAAACTTAAAAAAGATTTATGCAAACAAAATCTAAGTAAGTAGGTACTAAAATATGTGTAATGTAGCCAGATTACAGAGAAATAATTTTCAGAATCGGATATATTAGTTTTGGAGAACACCCATACTATTCAAGCAAGCCTAAGAACATAACTTTTATATAAAAATAAATTATTACCGCTCTCCCTAACATAATATAGGTAGTAGTATAATTAGAGACACCAAACGATTAAATAATAAAAAAATCGGTTTTTTTATTATTTAATCGTTTGGTGTCTTGGGAAATCTGTTGATTACTTTATAAAAATTCGATTCCCGAAAAAAATCTGGGCTTATAGCTAGGGCATTTTAATTTAACCTAGGACCCGCGTAAGCCTCGGAGGTCTGGTTTTTCATGCCCTAAGCCTGGTAAGTCGGAAATCCGTTAGTTAATCCGGCCAAGTCCGACCGAAGCCATACATTATGTAGGGGCTCGCGCGTTCACATTGTGCTAATGGAACCAGTGCCACTATTAGGAGCAAGCTACTGGATCGACTCGGTGCAAACTATTATAATAGACTAGCCGCTGCCCGCGCCTTTGTCCGCTTTTTATCAAAATAAAAAGTAGCATAGACGTTATTCCAGATCCTAACTGTACCCATACCAAATTTCAGCCCAATAAATTTAGTAGTTTTTGCGTGAAAGAGGAACAAAAATCCGTACATTCATCCATCCATTCTCACAAAATTTTACATTTGTAATATTAGTAGGTTATCGAAAGAAATACTAGAGACAGAAACTCATCTTTTCGTTGGCTAGCCCTTATCAAAAATGCAGACGTTTGAATTGTGTAACTTGTAAAAAAAATACATAGGAATTTAGTAAATGCCTAGAAGATGAAGATTTCCATATTTCAAAGCAACCAGCCTATTTAATATTATCCTTATTTTCGACATAATTTACATAAATCTACAAAAAATATTAAAACGCATTAAGCCCATTAAATTTCTTTTATTTATATCAATAAAAAAAATAACCTACTGCATGTGCCCAAGCGCAACCAAACACTACCTTACTATCGTATTGATTCGTTACCCTGTTCATGATACACTAAACCGTCCATGTTTGCCGGTCAAGGAGTTTAATTAGATCTCTCCGGGGTGTCGGTTTACACAGGTTTACACAATAGGGGATAGGTTTAGAATTTTGCAATTACGATTTTGCTGGCAACATTTTACTTTATGTGCGCAGCGGCTGTTGAAAATATTTGATCTGTAGCTTTTGAGCTTACTGTGTAGGCGGTTTTTAAGACATTGGTAGGTCTTGAAGTGACGAGTTTTGAAAAATATGTATTTAGGCTGTATCTTTGTACTTCAGTTTTAACTCAATTCTGTAATCTTACTTACAATGTACACAAAACATATTTGTAAGTCCAATGTTGATAGGTCATAGAAATATCGAAGATTAAGCTTCTGACATTTTACTTGAATACTTTGAACGTGGAATAATAGTCTTGAACTTAAGACTTATGTATATACTTACACACTTTGACTAAGAACTTGCTTTACCTAAGCCTTTTGAGATTTATTGCTTTTCATTTAAATAATTGACCGTTTTTTTTTTCATTTAATCCATGTTTTCTCACATCTGGGTAGGCCTCCCCTTTGAGAGTTTGGGTTATTGATAACCTCTAATAAAGTTGTTTAAATTATTGTATCACGTAGTAAATTGTCGTTTTTTGATCTCAAGAACTCACATTAATATTCAGCCTCTGACATAATTTTTTCTATAATTTGAACTTTTTGTTTCGATTTTTTACCAAACATTTACATTGCTACTCCACTCTTTGGATCTATAACTCGTTCCAAGTTAAACAAACATTTTACATATTGTATAATATACGGAAAAATCAACTTGTTGAAGTACATATGTATGTATTATGTACTTCAACAAGTTGATTTGTTCCACGTTTGCCCAACCTATTCGCCCCACATTCTAAAAAATTCTGCTTCTGCCCCATGTCAAAAATATTTCTGGTTTCCCCTCACATTTTCATTATTTTTGTTAAATCAATGTGACATGCATACAAACACATGAACCTACAGTTCAATTCCATAATAAGAGGGTAAAATATCACTGGGTAAATGCTCAAATAAGGGGTTCTATTTTGGAGCCTATGAATAAAATAAGCATGGTCGCGTGCGACTCCGCACGTGACGTTATATTTTACAGTACGATAAGTAGATATTCTATACTATCATGCATTCTACTGAATCGTATGAGTTTACCTTATTTAAATATTCATCATTCAACATAGGCAACTATAGATGCCAAAATTCCAAAATAAAATTAAAAGACCTGAATTTGCACTGGTCTAAAGATCTGGGTAATTTGTACTTTATTACCATGAAGCTAAGATATTAAAGGAAACAAGCTTTGTGTTTGTGCTTTGTGTTGCTTAGCTCCAGCAGTATATTGAGTAGCCTCTTTGATATACTAACTATTACTAACCTTGTTATTTTGTACGTATTTTTTCTCTTGTTGTAAAATCTATTGTTGTGTTGCTGTTATGGAATAAATTGAACCAATTTTCCTTTGTGGTTGTCCACTTAACTCCAGCAGCAGATACTTGAGTAGTAGCCTCTTTGATATACTATTACTAACCATGTTATTTTGTACGTTTTTTTTTATCTTGTTGTAAATTTATTGTTGTGTTGCTGTTATTGGAATAAATTGAACCAATTTTCCATTTCTATTTCTGAAGCTGCATGAATCCTTGTGCTCTCTCCATGTACACTAGGTAGCAGTCGCACATAAGCAAACAGTGAGTAAACTAATGCCACTAGTGCCTGGCGGAATACTACGTTGAGTTCGCTTCCGTAACTGAATTTTGTCGGCACGTGCACCGACAAATGTGACGCTGTGGATTTCGGACGTTACCGTGTTAGCGATGCCATGCCAGCTAGTGTATTATGTAGCAGATGCTGGCTGATATGCTATGCTGATATGTCCGAGTGTGTACGCCTGTTTTTGCTGTTTCCTGGAAATTTTACATTGATTTATTATTATTTGATTACGAGCAGCGCTGATTTGCCTATTTCAGTCCTCAATTGCACGGGTATTATAACAATAATTGTTTACATATTATTAGAAAGATGTGTATGTCAATAAAAGTCTAGTACTTTAGTATTATAATGTGTCACCCAAATAATACCAGCACGGCAAAAGTGTTTTCACCAACTGTTAGGTATAAGAGACCGTGTCACCAATATCCCGTGCTTCACCTAGGTTGCTTACCTAGGTGAAGCACAATTCACAATATTTACAGTTCCTCCTATAGTATAATTCCCTGGTAGTTCAAACGAATTGTTTGGCACACACGCAAGAAAATAGTAAAAAATAAATTGTTTTGTAGCATTTGGACTAAACCAGCCTAATACAGTTACTGCTGAATCATAAAACTGGCAGACAGATTTAATGAGCATAATTCAGGTTTTACTAGATACTTCTCATCGCAAAAAAAACAGAACGGATATGTAGATCTTTCTTTGTAAGATATACGAAGGCACTAAACCGCAAAAAAAAAAAAAAAAATGTTGCCATCTCCAAAACTAGCTCCCGAAACGTCTGCAGATGTTTGATAGCCACACATAACCGGCAGCTTTATCACGGGCATTGCGACCGAAGCAGACATCAAATAAAATGTTGTTGCACGAATGTCGATTTAGGAATCTAGTCGGATTGCTATCATAAAACTAGTGTCATCACGAATCCCCACTTCCCGACTTCTACATTGAACTTTACGTCAAGGAGTTAAGGTTGTGCGAATTCTGCAAAGACACTTTCTCGGTTATACTGTTTAGCATAAAAGTTTTGTTTATTTAGTGATAGAGCTATCTGTTTGTGTGACCCGGTTTTGTGAGAAGCTAGAAATAGCAGTGTCTCGATTCAGATATTGATTTGAGATGCGGAAACACGAGTTTGGAGAACTTGATGATTTACCGAAATCTATTTCGAGTGAGGCTCTATCTGGGTTTATTAAATTAATTCGCAAAACTTGTGGAAATTGTTTGTATTTCGAAAGTTGAGGAAGGAAACATTTGATTTGAATATCTTAGAAAAGATTTGTGAAAACTTTGGTTTTCTCAGATATCACACATATTTATAAATGTTGTTAGGAACAACATTTTTAAATATGTGTGATTTTGCGAAAATGTTAAAAGGTAAGGCTTGACCGGGGTTCTTTACGCAAAATAATATCTATGCTGATCAGATGCGACCATTGTATTCATCTTGCACCTTTATGTAGATATGGCCAATTCAGGTAACATATTCTATCTGATAGGAAAACGACCGGTTTTCTCGTAAATTTTTATATCTGGACCAAAACACGAGTTTTTCCTACTCATAAAAACGAGTAAAATAATTTAAGAACGTATTCTGATTTTAAAAGGAATAAAATAAGGCTAAAAATCAAACAAATAGCTGAAATAAAAAACAACTTCACTGGCTTTTCGAGCGATGCCGTAGGTTAAGTTAGTGCAGATTCTGCTCTTTACAGAACGTTTTGTGCAGGTATAGTCTAGAAAGGGAGAGGTGAACTCGTGACGCTATCTACGTCACGTATTGTTTATATTACCGTCTGTTTGCACTTTCCACTGTCTGCTTTGACCGCGTGAATCAATTTGCTCTTGGAGCTTCTCCTTTGCTTTAATTTCCTAAAATACTGCTTTTATCTTAAAAGAAACACTCACATGCTAATAGTAATCTTAGTATTATATAATATTTTATTCGTAAATTGTCTAGAACTCTAAGTAGAGTAGCGAGTCTGTATCGTTACTTTTTCTTTTCATTTGAAAGAGTCGTTGTTATAAAAACCGCCTCTGGAATTATCTCTCAAGGATAGTAAAAAAAAAAATATGTTCAATGATATACCAAACTAAAGGTACATATTAAATATACTAGGATTTGAAGTCGATCGTTACGTGTTGGCGCGAATTTCTTTTCGGTAGATATTTCATTTATTAAGCGTTCTTCAAGGAATAAAACTAGAGGAAAAGTAATTCGCCGCAAATTGTAAACTATATTCTATTAACTTATGAAAAAACGAACTTCAGTTCATTAGTATTTTGGAGCATTTGTGATTTTCAAGTGATTTTCGGCTAAAAAATTAGATTTAACCAAATGCTCCCAAAATACAATTAGATCGAATTTGCGCCAACTGAATTTTCCGTTGGTTTTATTATTTGGAGAAAAAAATTAAAATCGCAAAAGAAAAATTATCTCGTGCCAATGGTATTTGTCCAGCAGTGAGATCAACCAGACTTGTGATTTCGATTACTGTGTCACATATTTAGAGACGAAACAAATAATCTTTAAGCTTAGCAACAATCTGGAGGTGGCAAGTCTAATATGCTGATAATTAGAAACAAGATTTACCTAAGCAACGCAAGTTCCTGGAAGCAAGTTTGTATGGCGTATGTACAAAGTTTCCTTGTAAATTGTACGTAAGTGCTTCGAGTTCATAAGCTGGGTAGAATTTTGAACAACTAAGAAACTCCAGGTTTTTTTTGATCAGGTCGCTCTGTTGTGATTTCCAATCTTTTCTGCTTCCTTTTTGTTTTTTACCAATCTGGGTGTCACTGTAAACAGATGACTGTTATCAAATTGAAACTCACATTGCTGATCTTGTCTGAAAACAATGCAAACCCTAAACATTGCAAAAATAACATTATACAGTGCTCGAACGCAAAACCTATCATATTCATTTCAGCTTTCAGAACAATTCTCATTGCAATTTATGCTATGTTTTTTGTGACAAAAAAAAATATTTTCTATTCTATTCGTTGTGCTACAGTTTCCACTACCAATAAGCATTACACCTTCGTTGTAAATAAAAGAATAATAACTGCACTAAAGCAAATCTAATGACAAAGCAGCGGCAGTTACCGCTGAATTCGGTCTGTGCAGAAGTGCTTTGCCCCATTTCCTGCGGCCACAACTAAGTGCAAAACGCTCATTCACCCTGACCGCTGACCGTGCCAAGACCCTGTTTATGACGTCACGGCTCTAATAAGCTTTTGTCGTAAACCTGGGGGTTTGTTGGCTTCTTTTTTGTATAATGAAACTGGATCGGTCTAGTTTATGGTTACAAGGAGCGAAGTGTAGGAGGACTGTTGTCGGTTTGGGCTAGATTGCCGGTAAAAGTTATTGAATCTTACTCACATACACTGTTGGGAGATTTGATTCTGGTTATTTACCTTTTGGAATAAAAAAATATAAAGATAGAAAATTACAATTAAAGGAATAGAAACAAAAATTGAACTAGTATTTACAAATAAAACATTTAAGCTGACTGCAGACTATTGCAAACTATCTAGAGGCAGCTCAGATGATCCATATCCAAGAATGAAGCGTCCCCAAGACGCTGGCGGCATTGCCCTGCTGTATAGTAATGCTGATGAAATAGATTTTTTTTATTAGGTCTAAGGCCGTGGGGCCGCGGCCCACGAATATCGACCCCTCCAACTTAACCCGTGGATGTCATAAGAGCCGACTAAGGGAACCTACCAGAGGAAGGGCAGCAGCTTCCTTCTGAGTATTTTTAAACACCAACACTGCGATCACCAATCCGCCTGCCAAGCGTGGTGATTATGGCAAATCCCCCCCTACATGGGAGACCATCCACTCGATGGACCGACGACATCGTAGCGGTCGCAGGGAGTCGATGGATGAAGGCGGCTCGGGACCGCTATTTGTGGCGTCGTACGGGGGAGGCCTGTGTCCAGCAGTGGACGTGTATGGGCTGATGATGATGATGATGAAGGTCTTTGTTGTTATAGTGCGTAAGCTCTCGCACTCGGGGTAATTTCGGGGTATTGCGGGGAAAGTCGCGGGTTCAAGTCCCGCCGAAATCGTATATTTTTGGGATATCATTTAATTTCTTTATTTGGTCTGTATAATAGTGAAAAAAAAAACAGAAGAGGCATGATTCTAGCTGTGGGTTGAAACGGGCTGAAAAAAAATTATTTGTATTTTCTTTATAAATCAAACTTAACCTATTCTTATAGCTATTCAGACACTCTAAACCAGAGAAGGTTTGTTTAGGTCTGCGGTTACAGCAAGTTGCCACACATTTAGCATGAAATTATAGAACAACAAACATATTGCAAACATTATTATTTACACACTGTTATTTTATCATAAGTGTAGGTCTACCTAACTGCGTATCGGCATACAGGTTTTGCCGTGGGGTCGCGGCGTACGAATATCGACCCCTCCAACTCAACCCGTGGATGTCGTAAAAGCCGACTAAGGGAACCTATCAGAGGAAGGGCAGCAGCTTCCTTCTGAGTATTTGTAAACACCAACACTGCGATCACCAATCCGCCTGCCAAGCGTGGTGATTATGGCAAATCCCCCCCCCTACATGGGAGACCATCCACTCGATGGACCGACGACATCGTAGCGGTCGCAGGGAGTCGATGGATGGAGGCGGCTCAGGACCGCTATTTGTGGCGTCGTACGGGGGAGACCTATGTCCAGCAGTGGACGTGTATGGGCTGATGATGATACAGGTTTTAGTACAGGGTGACTAGGGGTCGATGTCTAGAATTAATTATTTTTTGCGTATCGGCATACAGGTTTTAGTACAGGGTGACTAGGGGTCGCTGTCTAGAATTAATTAATTTTTGATGTATTGCTATTATTGATTGTGATGATTGTGTGAAATGATAGTACCTAGTGGTATTATGATCGCGGCTCCTTACTAGAATTCTTAGGTATGATTCACTCACAAACCTTCCATAACAAAGATTCTAGGACAATCCCTATTATGATTTACTGACGCATGATACCCTTTCTTTTACCATTTGCCATAACAAAAAATTGTTTCAGGTAAGAAGCAGAAAGAAGAAAAATATTGTGTAAAACGGACTGTACATATACTATATGGTATCATCATATCAGCCCACACACGTCCACAGCTGGACATAGGCCTCCCCCATAATTATATGGTATGTAGTAACAAACATATAAATAAATAATCCTGAACAATCAATACAGCATCCATGCTAACCCCATGCTAAGCAGAGTTTGTGTTATGGGTACTAGATGACTGATATACATATAACAATATATTATATAGATACATTTTATTATACATAAAACAATACCCAGAACTCCCGAGACAAATATTTGAAGATCGTACAAACATTTGCAGATCGTACAAACATTTGTCTCAAGGCGGGAATCGAACCCGTAACCTCCTTCGTTACAGACGGACCTTTGCCCGCCGCGCCACATCGGTCGACATCAATGAAAAGCGTAATCGCATTATTTAGTAGGTAAAATAAGAACAGCTTACGAACTTATTAGGTATTAGTACCTACCGAATACGAGTTATCGAATGGAAAATTAATAACGGACGGAATTACTGGTTCTTTTATAAAATTTAAGGTAAAATGTATTCATCGGCCAATCGCACTATAGCAAACACACTTTTTGCGAAAGTATGTTTGTTTGTTTTTTTGTCCTACCTTCATCTCTCAATCAAGCAACCAATCGACTTGATTTTTTGCATCGACCTTAGTTGAAAGAATGGAGAGTAACATCTATGTAAACGGGAACGGTCAAAAATAGCCTATAGGCTATTTTTTGTCCTAGTAAAACATCAAATTCCCATGGGCAAGATTTACGGCTTATTCGACTTTAACGACGAATTTAACGCGGATGAAACCGCGGGGAACAGGTAGTATTATAATATAAATGCGAAAGTTCGGATGTATAGATGGATGTTTGTCAACTCTTCAGGCGAAAACTACAGAACGGATTTGGCTCTCTCTGTCTGGAAATTGAGCATACACGTAATTCTAGGTCTGAAATCAAACATAGGCATATTACTTTTGATCCCATAAATCAGTTCCCATGGGATGAAAATTCCCTTTAAACGTTTCATTAGTAACAACGTGTGCGAGGCCGCGGGCAGAAACTAGTAAATAATGTTCTCTTGTCAACTGTAAAATATTGATACGCCTCATTTAAATATTAGCACAAGTTTTCCTGGTTGTTTTTTTTTTACAATCCTCATGGACTAATTTCATTTTATCGAGTAGCTAATAGCGATACCAAGTTGGGCTACTATTTCACAGAACAAATGAACACGAGTTTTAAAGTCATCATCACCATTAACGTTACAGCCGCGGGTGGGCCTTGGTCTGGTCGAGTAAACTCCCTTCGATCCTTTTCTTGTCATTTTCTGCCAGCGGTCAGTCGAATTGCCTTTACGTCTTGTTGGATTCTATCGAGCACTCTAAGTTTCAGTCTTCCAGGGGGTTTTCGGCCATTAGGTTTGCTACACAGAAGACCTATGGTGCTCTGTCGTCTTACATTCGTATTTAAAGCGTTTATAACCGACTTCGAAAAAAAGGACTCGAGGAAAAGAAGGTTCTATGTTGGGCTGTGTGTATGATTTTTATATTATGGTCGTCAATAACATTAATTTTGGTTGTCTGGAAGAAATCGCTTTAAGCGATAAGGCCGCCAATTCTTTTATTTTTTACCAATATGTTTAATTTTAAGTTTACTGAATAAAGCATTATACATACATATATCTATCTATCTATCTAATAACTCCATCATTTATGGACCGATTTGAATAAAAAAAATATTAAACTAATAAAATTTTAACCTCGCGGGATTAGTATTTATCCCGCAATACTTAAAACGCTGTTTATTTTTAAAAAGAGATTCTAATTCGGTTTTTAGTTTTTTTAACACGATTATGTAAATTATATCATATTAATATGTATAAACTCTGTCAAAAATCCATACCTGCTACGGTACTCACAGTAAACGTGTTCTTTGAAGTTATTATCACCCTATTCAAGATTTAACTTAAAGGTGATTCTAGTTAATAAGTTGAAACCACGAGATTATTGACTTGACACCTTTTGACAAGGTTTTGAAATATTTCGCAAAGCATTGCCAAGATTACGAGTATAAGTACACGCAACTCGACGGACAGCAATAAATATTGTAAAGGTTAGATGACAGCCAAGTTTTATGATTCTGACGCTTTGGAAATAGTTTTAATCTTCAAGGTGTCTAAAGATTGAAAAGTTCTAAGCTGAAAAGGCTAAATATTAGAATGAAAAAATATTTAATAACAATTCCGCGTATAACCCACTCCGATAGTATTTATCAAAGTAAGTTGTCGACTAGTTTCGTCTCTTCACGAGACATCTTCAGGATACCACAATACTCGACCTTGACATTGAGATTGCCAAGCAACACTGACAGAGTCCAGCCAGCGACTCCGAGATTCTCGCGCCGACCAGTCTAGCTAGTGATGTTGCCTCTCCGAACTCCTCGCGCCAAGTCAAGTAACGCCTGAATTTATTATTTAACTGAAAAGGCTGTATAATACGTACCATTATATAGGACTTAGTGCTTTTTCTTAGGTCTTGTCAGTATGGAAAAAGATGGTACATGAAGAGAACTTACCTCCCTTTTCATTGTGAAGCAAAGCTTTCTGAATGAATCACTTATTTAGTTTTATCCTTATAGCTACAAATCGAAACGTTTCTTATATTCTGGTGTGCTTCTAGGTAGGTACTATGATGAACGAGTGCTCTCAACAAAACTATTTTGTTACGTTTCTATCTATCCCCTAACAAATCCGGAATACCTACTGTCGTAACAAAGACGTAATCAAATGGAAGTGTCATACCAAATAGACTGTAACATAAGAAGTTGATAGTTAAGGTTTTTGTTATTATAGTGCGTAAGTTCTCGCACTCGGGATAATCTCAAAGAAATTAAACGATATCCCAAAAATTTGCGAAAAAATTTCGGCGGGACTTATTCGCCACCGCGATCTTTATAGATGATAATTGCATCTTTCTTCTGCATTAGAGGCTCTACAATACTATGTGGTCTATGATAAAAATATAGGTGGTGGTGGACCAATTCTTCTCAAGCGTGTCCAGCTTGACTTTGATAACCAAGATCATACCTATTTCTTAAATTATCTTAAAATTCACCGTTTTGATCAATATACCTAATACCATGCCTTTATTTATTCCTTCCATTATATCGAGTTCCATGTAACTATTTTTGCCTATACCCGTTGCATCAGATAGTTTGGGTTGTTACTGTTGGCTGGTCCTCCTCAAATCCAGGGATCAAAGGGCGACCTTTTACTCGCAGGATTGATTCTGTATCTGTACACAAAGCAGGAGATATTGTGCGTTATTTTATGAACTCTGAGGATTACAGAGGGATCGAATAAGATCTTAACATGGTTCTTTTATGAAACCCCATTCGGTTTATAAAACCTCATTAAAAACCGAAATGAAGATACCATCTCTGTTTACTGTAGAGCGATAACTTTTTATAGACACTTCGTTTATACTGCGAGATAAATATAGGTTTACAGTTTACATGATAATCTATTTTAAAGTAAAAGAAACCAGTTTTAGAGATAATGTATATTTATGAAACGTTTGAAGTATGATGGTACCTTTCCGTATCCTTTACTAGTATAAAATTTTCAAAAGCGCTAGCTTCAAAAAGTTGTAAGCAGAAGCTGGAATATGATTGGTTCCACAGATGAAAACCAAAGTACGATGGAACTTTTACGCCATTTGTTCACCACCACCGCCGTCACCGGGACGTCAACGAGAACGAGATGACGGTGCCGAAGTAGTTGCGATTTATTATGGGCCTCTCCCTAACCATAGTCAACGTCACCCGAGCGCTGTTATCCGGCAGCCAATGATATGAGAGTAGTTCGGTGCGGACGTACCGATGTGGTGGCTTTCAAACACATTTAGATAGATAAATAGATCGTTTATTTGGTTCACAAACATAGCCAACACAAAACAAAAAAAACATTGATATTGCAGTAGGTAGTAGGTAGGTATCAGTAAAATATACGAAACAATAACATAGGTACGTATTTTTAGGTAGGTTAAACACACAAACAACTTAGGGTAAGAGTATCTACCTACACGTGGGCAAGTCTAAGTAGGTATGTCAGTGCTGCCAGTCTCAGCTTTATGGTGTTTTGCACCAGGGTACAAAACCGCGCTGGTTTTCAGACACATTCATTTGAACTTGTTCACACACTGCCGTCACACCGCGCCGTTCGTCCGGTTTTTCTTTTAGTTCTCGTTATCGGTGAAGACCTGGTGACGAAGGCGGTGGACAAACGATCGACGCCGCCACCCCCGTCGCATCATCTTGAATTCGGCCCAAAATAATGTCCTTCTCAAAATATCGTCTTGAAAATAGTGACGTCTCAATGAGAGTGGCGACATGGCGGTGAACTAACGGCGTAAAGATCGATGTAGAATTGGAGAGAATATGAGGAAAGCAATATTACTAAAGCTATTTCAGAAGGATACGTACGTAATAATTTTTGAATCATAATAAATGCTTTTTAGGACGAGGAATAAAGAACTGAACTTTCCGATACGAAGTGTTGTTTTACTGCACTACTAATCGTAAAACTAACCAATCTTGTTACGGCTGAACCAATGTGAATAAAATAAAAAGTGCATTAAAGTTTTATTTTTAAGACTCGCGGTCGAAAGCTCATTTATTCTCGGGGCAAAGTGAACAGTTCAGTTTTAATAGAATAAAATGAATTCAGCTACTGAAAGTATTTTCTAAGTAAAGGGGTCTTCGATTGTTAAGAACGTAGCAATCTGCCGCACTCTTGGAAAAACAAGTGGAAATAATCTATCTATTGACTTTCTCAGCTTGATATTTTATCTAGCTAAAAAGTCAATAGATAGATTAACGTACTATCTAATCAACGTACTACGTAATCTTTTAATAATATTACCTAGTATTCCCTAGTAAATAAATGATAACTGTAGTTATACTGATCCCCCAAGAATTTAATTAGCTTCACAAAAGTTAATATCGCGATTGTAAATTCAAACTTCTCTCTATAATCACTTGCTTTATTAATTCCTTCACTAAAATGAAGTTTTGCAAAGATTACCCGGGCTCAACAATTCTAACGAAATTACGCAAAATAAGGCTTCTCTTTAAGCTTTGGAGCTCTAGATTTCTCGAAATTCTGTTGTACGTTTAATTTATTTCAAAGAATCCGGAACACCATTTTCTGTCGACTTTTTCACAACGTCTATTCAAATGTCGATTCTTTAAAGATTATTCTATTTTGGAAACCGTTTTTAATAATAACCTATGTTTTCATCGCGCTCTGTTGTATTTTTTATTTATCTTCGTCGATATTCAATGCTAACTCAATACATTTCTATATTTCATTGCCTATCTACATAATTATGTTGACCTTTCTGATGTTACAGCATCACTTCGTAACAGTAACAGTTCGAAGTTCACTAAATACCAAAGAGCACACATAAATCTAGTCGGTTATCGATTGTATCCAATGCTGGCTCGGCTATAACTCATATACTCAATCGCATCCACCGACTCTACCACTGAACTATGTAAAACAGATTATTTTGTCAAAACTCGGCCTGTCGTAGCCTAACAATCTACTATGTTATGGCAGTTTGAAAGGTACGTATACTAATTTTAAACAAAGTCTTTGCTGCAGTCCGTTGTGTATTGTTTTGATCTTGTTACTTTTCTACTGATCTGAGATTTGTTTTTCATTTTTGTATTTCTTAGTTACTAGTTCTGTTTAATATGAACAGTTAGTGAATGAATAGTTTTTAAAAATTTCAAATTACATTATTATAATTTGATTATTTTGGAATAACTAATAACCGACTTCAAATTCCTTAGTATATTCACAGTTTTATAAGTTTTGCAGAATATATACAAGCTTATCCCTCGGGAATATTTTTTTATAGAGTCATTTCGGAATTATGTACCATATCATTTCATAAGTGAGGCAGAAACCGAAGAACAAACATTAAAATGATGATATAGAAATCCGAATAAAGAACCTCTACTTTTTTTAGAAGACGGTTATAAAGAGGTAAGAGTGAAACAACGCTAATATGATCGTTTATACGTAAAGTATTGCTATATTCATTAATTGTATTAATTAAAGAGAATTTGAAGCGGAACAAATTAACTGTTTTAATTAAATTAATTACAAAGTTGTCCTTGGGTTATACATACAGCAACGATATAATCAGTATTTCAGGAGAGCATCTTGCTTACCGGCACGATAACATTGCCAAACTAATTTGAACTGGAGCTTTGGTAGTCGCACCGCGTATTGTGCTACTCGTGGGATATATTCACCGCCGGGAAACTTTGATACATGGCCTGGCTATAAAACGCAGTGTCGCACACCGCCCATGTGCTATACACTCGGGGACAATGCCAAGTAACACATTAGAAGACGATAAATTGGGTGATATCGCTTATTCCGTTTGAGAAGCGCCTGAATGAGACGTTGAAAAATGATTAACTCGTTGCCGGTTCATTAAATGTAGCATTTTCAACCAGGCTATTATGTATAGTGTAAAGTAAAGCATTGATATTGGTTGCCAAAAATTCGCCAATTTTTACAATATAATGGTTTCCTTGACCCTTAATTATCTACAGGTCTTTAGTGGAATTGGTAGTGAATTTGCAATGATTTAAATCTCCGAGCTCGTTTTTATTGTCCTGTAGTTCACGTGGAAAAGCGTACGATATTGAACGTCGGTGTCATTGAGTGGGTTGAATTTTATTTTCGCCCCTAGACGGAAACAGGTCCGTACTACGCGTGGGATGTGGACTGCCTACTCTGTTTTTAGAGATGCGTGTATCAGAATTTCTAATGTACTACAGAAAGCGTCATCCATAGCTTAGCAAGGCAATAAATACTTTGAATCGCGCTTATTATTCGTCGTGTTCGAGACATTTTAGATCTCAAGCAATTTTTATTAGTTACCTACACAAGCATCTGATATTTGAGAGATTCCCCTAAATATATCACGAACGCAGATTAAAGCGATCAAGAAAAAACATTTTATTAATGACCTATTCTCGGATTTAGAATCCAAGGTATTTTATGTCAATAAAGATGAAAACTTAACAATAACAAAAAACAACAAGTTAACAGCAAAGTTATCAATAAAAACTAAAACACAAACTTCAACAAAGCATAATCTCACTTGTGTAGCAAAAAACGTTTAAATTTGAAAACGAACGATAAATCAATTAAATGATGAAAATGTAAACAATAGAAATAAGGAATAAGTAGGTGTGGGTTGAAAGGGGAACTAACATCAAAAGTTTTGGGTCGAACGGGGAAAAATACCTAGTGGGTAGAAAAATCGTGGGTTGAACGGGGAAGCACTCAATAAAAGCTTTCTAAACCAAAAATTGTTTCGAGCTTCTACGCTATGCCCCGATGATACAAATGTCGTTAAAAAATTTACACCAATATTCCTTGGGTTTTTTAACCTCATTATATACAAAAAATATCCAGGTTTTTGAATCGGAGTATAGTTGGAAAATTTAAAAGCAGTGCTAGGTAGTACGACTTAACCTACCTTTGCTAGGCTACGTACGTCTTACGATCATTCTCATTCTTAGGACCTCGTTCTAATTCTTTCCAATGCGGGTTATTCGAGAACCCTCTCTACACCAAGCCCCTTAGCTTCTCTTTTTTCAGTTGCCGGTATCAGTAACGCGGTCAGCACACAGCTGAATTGTTTGCCAATGATGTTCGGATAGCTGATGTTTTTTAGCCTTTGCACTGACCCCTCGTGGAGTGGATACTGGTTAATTGGATTCTGATTTTTCATATTCCAGTTTGAAAGAATGTTTATGGATAGCAGCTAAGTTTTTGACAGAACCTTTTTTGGTTGTTTGAAAATAATGCTGGAAATTTATACTTGTTCTAAGCTATGTTGAAAGCAATTTATATCTCTATTCGCTGTAGACTAAATATATTTTTGTACAAATAACATGTAGCTAGTTTGATACCAACTCAGGTTTCTCACAGAAAGTATGATTTTGAAAGAACATTTTTATTATCTAATATTAAAAACGTCTCGTCATAAGTTTATACTATAATACATTCTCATAATAATATTTTTCTTATACCTCGTATTGTGGCTATATATTTAGGTCATGGTTCAAAGAACTGGAAATCAATTATGCAACAAACTTACTTCTTACGAATTCCAATACCTTATCTGTAAAAGCTATAATATTTTATTATTTCGTCATTTCGCTAGACAAGTTGTATCTGAATAAATATTTAAATTTAATCAGATACAACTTGTCTAGCAAAATGACGAAATACTAAAATATTATAGCTAGGTCAGAAAACAATGCACTAGTACCTTACTAGTGCATTGTTTTCTGAAAATAAAGATTAATTCATTTATTTCAGTTATAAGGAAAGCTAGTCATGGTCTACCGGGCCACATTATACAATTTTTCTCATCAGCCACCCCGTTCGAAATAAGACCTACACGCAACCAATAGCCACATTGACAATGGCGTATTATTTACCAAATTTTAAATCCCATACAGTTTCCTGTTTTTCTAATTATATTTCAATAAAACAATTAATAAATCTTTATTGACAAAGAAAATAACAATCAAATAATATAAACAAATTAAACTTGTATTTACAATTGAAACAATTGAGCTAACTACAGACTGTTGCAAACAATCTACAGATAGTTCAACTGGTCCATATCAATACCAGTCGGAAGCGTCCCCAAGACGCTGGCTGCATTGCCTCGCTGTATGGCATGCTAATGCGCTGCGCCAGATACTCACCAGCTCTCGGGTCACGCGTCGCTTCGACCAGGCGCTCAGATAATTTTTTGAAAACCCGAGGAGCCACGGTACCCCCTGGACCTAGGGTCTCGACTCCAAGGGGAGCAAATGCGTAGGCTCTGTCGAGACCTGCGACATTTCAATTAAATTCAGGTAGGCATCTACATCTTCTCTCTTAAAAAGTCGGGTTACTTGGTATTCATATAGAATCATTTAAAGGAGGTGACTTGCAACTAGGACAATTCGCTTGTGACTGGGCAAGGCCTTATTTTCGAAGGTCAAAGGCGTTGATCATCCCACGAACAAATGGTGTCATAGTGCCAGTATGCTACTTGGGCATAATGTGTTTATGATGGAGTAATACCAAGAAGTAAAGGGCATTTAAAGTGACTGCATGATGAGCGAGCAATCGTAGGTTGGTTTTTTCTTTGCTAGTAGAACCTGATAAAAAAACTCCAAAGCTCTAAGAAGGGAAATATTAAGAACATAATAAATAAATAATGCTGCTATACATAAAAACACCCAGAGGACCCGGAACAAATATTTGCAAATCGTACAAACATTTGTCCGTGAGGTAGGAATCGAACCCGCCACTTCCTGCATCCAGGCGAACCATCGCCCGGTGTACCATTTCGTCAAACTAATACAAATGCTTATAAAGCAATCATAAAGAAAGTCAAAGTTTTATTAGTCCAATTTCTTTTTCAGTGCTGTCAGTGCTTTTTCACTTATATTAATTTTGCATACCTGCTAAATCTTTTACAAGGTTAAAAAGGCTAATATAAGCGTAAATACGAGGAGTTGATTGACCAAAACCACATCAAGCAATTTCCCCTCAATCAACCCGTAAATAGATTGCTCATTCGTTTCATTTCCATGTCTTTGGATAAAGGCCCATCTTTATGAATATAATGTCAATCTAAAGACTTATCAGCTTGAGGTGGGTCTAGGTTAGAATGACGTTTAAAACCGAAAGCAATCAATTTGATGGCATATCGGGTTGATCGTACTAGTTCATCAGAAATAGCTGAGCATCCTACGGAAATTCACACAGTTCCTTTGTATTTAAACTTAGAGTTAAATGTTCTATTTCAGCCTAGCCCATTTACTTAACCTTAAGGCCTGTTAGTGTTTTGAATACGACATAAATCTATAATTAAAGATTTTATTTATCGGGTATTTATCGCGTACCTTTTGTTATATTTTCCCCTACGTAAATAATCTTTAATTATGTCAACAAATCGCGAAAGTTTAAAAAGACATAAATCTAGATCTAAAGACTTATCAGCTTTAGGTGGGTCTAGGTTAGAATGACGCTTAAAACCGAAAGCAATCAATTTGATGGCATATCTTGTAGATCGCACTAGTTCGTCAAAACTAGCTAAGCATCCTGTATAAGTTCAAACAGTTCCTTCGTATTTGAGCTTAGAGTTGGATGTTCTATTTCAGCCCACTACTACTACAACTTTAAAACCCTAATAAGGCATGTTAGTGTTTCGAATACGACATAAATCTAGATCTAGGTATGTAACATAAAGTCTAGTTTTATGAGCCCCATAAAACGTTCGTTACAAGAGGCTTATAGTTCGTTGGTGTAATTAATGAAGATAATGTTCTCTAGATTTTAACAAATACATAGATAAAGTTGGTGAGATAATCTAATCATCTATCAAGTAGAGTTGGAAATATTATTTTCCAACAACCAACGGTTTGAGTTAATTTGTAGTACTATTTATAATTTGAAGCTTTATTTATCTAAAAAAGAAAACAAAAGGTTTGTGTGGTACACATTCTTAAATAAAGCCTTGTCTTAGCCCAAACTGTAATATAGCTTATAACGAAACGCAACATGTGGCTAGGGAAAAACGGAACGTAGGGAGGCCCCCCGCGACAAGATGGCGGGCCATCTACAGAAAAGCAGAAAATGCTAACAAATTGTAAAACTAAATGATGAGAATAATAAAAATGTTCCCGCCCAAATCAGCTTATTATTTACTAAACAAATACATTAGCATTTATAGAGAGGTTAAACAATCCATTGCAAGAATTTATGGTCAAGATGTTCGGTTTCTTGCGAGGGACGACAGAACCCCATTGATGGGTTCTTGGGCGATTTCTGTTTGATAGTAAACGCTAATGCTACTTGAAATTCCGCCCAAGTGCCCGGTCCAATAGCCTTCTCCGGGCAAGTTTACCGAGAACTTATTGGAGAACTGTATTACTGTATTGAATGCCGGAGATTTTCAGCTGAGTTATTGCTGTTTTCATTAAATTTCGAATTTATGTTTTACAGTCTTTGGTTGACCTCGATTGGGTTATAAAATTTTTGTGAATGCATGACGCATTGTCATATTTTCATCTTGATTCATTTGATAGATATTTCGGCATGTAGGAATTGATCTCTTGGTGGAATTGTTATTTGTCTGAAATCTCTATAACAATACACAGTCAAAATTCTATTAAAATGTATAGACTGGTATTGATGTGGACCAGTTGAGCTATCTGTAGATCGTTTGCAAACAGTCTGCAGTTAGCTCAGTTGTTTCAATTGTAAATACTAGTTTAAATTGTTTATATTATTTGATTGTTATTTTCTTTGTCAATAAAGATACATTAAAATGATAAATTCAATTATGTAGTTAAAATATTTAAATTCTTGAATTCTGTTTTTTGCGCTAGATTATTGTGTTAAGACATTAACAATCTGCCACCTTCATAAATTATAGTTATTAAAACTATTCCACAAACAGTTTCCTTCGTAAACGCAATTTGCACAAGAACGAAACGAATCTTGCAATTTGAATGCAAACAGCTAATTAGTGTTTGTCGCAAGCTGCCTGCGAACAGCAAAGTTTTTATCTCTGTTGACAGAAAGCTTGTCAACATAAATGTTTTTATATAGTGGGTTTTTAACTAGTTGGGATGAATCGTAATTTTCAAATTATTTATTGTTAACTGTCGTAATTTTTTTTATTCATGACATGATACTGGAATCCATAAAATATACTTAAAAGGAAACTGAAAAAGTATTTTGAGTCAAAAACTTTTGCAAGGTTTGCCCAATAATATATATTTAATGTTCGATTTTTGCATTAAAGCAGTTATTTGTAAACTTTATCTCCCGAATTCACAAACACAACTCAGATTTAAGCACTTCTTTTTGACAGTTTTTCATTGAAAACTGTCAATAAATCGCGACTTGAGACGTGCTTAAGCTCCGATTAAAAAACCTGGATAATATTTGTCTACAAAACCCAAGGAATATGGGAAGAATGGTATCATCGAAGCAAAGCACAGAAGCCCAAAACAGTTTTTGGTTTTGAAAGCTTTCATTCATCATTTAATAGATCTCTCGTTCCCATAATACCCGTAATGAACGCGATAAATACCCGTGAATATTTTTAATAATGATCTCGTTCGTTGTCGAGATCATATATATATTTTTTTTGCTACATATATGAGATTATGCGTTGTTGAAGTTTGTGTTTTAGATTTTAGTGATAACTTTGCTGTTACTTTATTGTTTTCTGTTATTGTTATTAGTTTATGTTAAGTTTTCATTCGTTTATATCTTTGTTGAGAAAAAGTATCATGGATTCTAAATCAGAGTATAGATCTGAGTTGCATTTTAATACTCTGGTGTATATCAATGAAAGGATTATTAATTTGACTACAGGATAAAAAGGTAGATTTTCAAACGGTATTTATTCTTGCCCTTAATAAATTTTAACTGCAATAAAGTATGCATTTCGCTCAGTAGGAAGTCTAAACATAACATAAGGTAATCTTATTTAATACCTATTGACATTACCTACGCTTCCGACTGGTATTGATATGGACCAGTTGGGCTACCTGTAGATTGTTTGCAACGGTCTGCAGTTAGCTCAATTGTTTCAATTGTTAATACTAGTTTAATTTTTTCATATTATTTGATTGTTATTATCTTTGTCAATAAAGGTACTACTACTTTATAAGGTACAGAGATTAAGTCTACAAGTTTATATCACTTCATACGTCATAAACGAACTAAAACCGAAAGAGCAGCTCATGGTTTTCAAAAATTAATTCAGCAATTTCACACGCTGAGCGCTGTCGATATTTCATCCGCAGCTGCTCGCTTCGCTCGCGGACGGCTGGCTCACTTTACGAGAACTCGCAAATCATAAGTTTTATTGGAAACCTAAGTAATAGTTTTACAAAACACATATATTACACAATCCTCTGTTTTAGAAGTTGGGGGCAATATTATGTCTGCAAAAGAACCGTCAGAAAGAAATATCGCCTAGGTAGAGTTTTTTTTTCATTAGAAGACACGAAGCTAAATTAGTCAATGGTTAATAGTTTCACTATCCACCTTGGGGGCAGTTTACAGATTATTTTTTACTATAGATAGACGCTGCATGCTTGCCTTAACTACCAAATTATCCAATTATCCGTCAGAATAGTTAAATCTCAATGACCAACTTCTGGTCTGTTCCTTACTTGAAAAGCTTCCTTATAAGGACCAGCTATAACACGAGTGAGCTAGCTAAGCATCACGCCAATGGCCCCGCCAATTGTACGGAAACATCCGTAAAACGTCGACCTTCTGATATATGTCTCGCTTGAACATTTGCATTTGTATGGGCGTCGAGCTAGCTGGGTATTTATCACTTTGGGGTGTACTACGGTAAAAACTCTATCTTTAAATTTACTTATGTACCTACTATAGCTATTTCTACTAGCACCCGCAATGTATAGAAAGATGGAAGGGAGGCATTTAGGATTCAGTGGACTGAGATGAGGTTTAAATAAGTTCTTGCGTGTAAAATAAAAAAAATAAAAAAAAAAACATTTATTCCATAACCATAATAGTACTTCATAATAATCGTGCGTGCATAATAATGAATTAATAAGTTAAATTGTAATTGTCTTTTCAATCTTCCTATAATATACATATATTAATAATTACAATTAATTAAACAAAATTAAATTAAAATAAGATTAACCTTAGGTACCTAGCTTTCATAAAATCGTTACAATTAAAGTTGCATGCATTGTTATTTGTTATTGTTGAATTTGTTTACATATAAAATAAATTTCCTTCGCATTAAATTACAGTAGGTAGATATTTTTGTTGGTTAGGACCCTTTTCGGGTACAGGCCTCCTCCAGTTCATGTTTGATTTTCTTAGTTTTCATAAGCTAGCTTTGTCCTTGTATGTCATACATATGTTTTCTCTTGCGTTACATATTTAATTATTATAATTTTTCTTCGCTATGTATTCAGCAAGCAGTATGATCCTACGCTATAAGTATAATTATAAATGCTCTTCTGTCTCCCGTTTTTTTCTGAGCTGGAAGGTTTCGGTCTAGCTCTCCCGCGGTGACCAGCCGTATTGGGATGCTTGGTTTCGGTTTTGTGTTTTTTTTTTGCATTTATTTCCGATTGGAAGAGGGAGCGCTTTTTGCTTATTGTTTTTTAGGTATTGTCTCTAGTGTGTGTCGTAAAATATTGCGTTATGTTTCTATTTCCGTTGTACATTTTATGTTTTTTTGAAGCTCTGCTATAATCCTTTTTGCTCACCATTGGTCCACTTTCACTATGGATCTTGTCTTGTAGATAACCTTAATTTTCTGAAATGCTTTATTTACATTTCCTTTGCAGTTAGGTAACAATATTGTTTTCATAGTAAAACTTATGTTTTAATAACATTAAAAAGATAAATGTAAGAAATAACTAAGGCAGTTGTGCAATAATTATTATGCACCAAATAATAAATGATATTAAGTTTTGATTAATAATTCATATTTATACATATATGTATACTTCATTACATCATAACTAAATTACTTAATAACAATAGCTACCATTGAATTTTTGGTTATTAATCATTATTTTACTACATATAATATCAATATCGGAACAATTTAATATTATTAGCTAATTAAAGCTTCTTTGCTAATCATTAAACAAACATAACTTTCCTTCTTTGCTGTTCTGAGTCTAATAACACAAAGGAAACCTAATAAATGTTTCCAGCAAAACATGATACATTAATCCTATTACAAACTATTTCTTTGCTGCATTATTGTTGACTTTTCCTTCGTTTTCACAATAATATTATATTTCCTCCCGTTTCCAACAAGCTTCGTTGTTGGTTGTAAATTAATTTAATTTGTCACTAGCAAGCGGGCAGTGTGGTTAGCTCTCTAGCTTCTTCCACTGAGTAGATATCTAACTAAGTACTAAAAGCATTTATAACGTGGAGAGACTTTAATTTAAATTTTCATCAAAAAGTATGCCAAAAAATAGTTGGGCATACTTTTTGATCACGGGGATGGGTAGCTCAAGGTAATCGCGAGTTGTTTTCGACAGAAATCGCGATCATGTCGTTATTATTTATTTTAGTGTTAATAACTTAAATTTAATTTTTATTAAGTACTAGCTACTACCCGCGGCTTCGCACATGCTTTTTATGTACCCTATGTCCGTCCCCGGGATACCATCTACCTCCCTTTTAAATTTAATTAAGATCCGTTTAGCCTTTTAAGCCTGAAAAGGTAACAGACAGACAGATAGATAGACAGAATTACTTTCAAATTTATAATATTAGTAGAATTGTCTGTGTAGAGAAAAAACTGTTTATTTGACACGTAAATTGCACAACAAGTTAAATTTAATCAGCTATTGTACTATCATACTGTTTGTTTTCTTTTGATTCTAAACATCGTTAAAAGAATAGTTCACAATCCGTAGCATAGAAAATGTGGTTGAAAATAAATTTTCAAGTTTCTTTCCAGGGTAAGTAACTTGTTTCTAGCTCGTCCAATATAAAAACAGTGTCGCTTTTTCACATGAATGGAAGTTTGTTTTCTTTTGATATTTAATGTGCTAAGTTTATCATAGCCCGGACGTTGGCGGAGCTTAAGACTAGTTTGCCAAACCATAATATATTTCTACGTGATATTTTAACGTAAATATTGAATGTATGGTTGCATTTGGAGGAACTTAATAAAACATTATTTGAATACGAACTACTTAAGGCTAAAATAGTGTTTTGTATAGATATAATAAGTTTATATTGTCAATAGGTATCACTGCATTGCTATACGTATCTATTTAAAATATAATAGAGCACACCTACATAAGTTTAAAAATTATAGACTTATTCGTGGCACATTACCAAAAATCCTTTCTTTAAAAACTGCTGTACAAAAATATAGCCTAACTTTAAAACTGAACTAAATGAAGCCAGTGAAGATGAAACACAAAATGAAGACGTTACACTACCGATGGCGGAACGTGAGCGTCGTACCTAATCGCAATTCACACCGTACTTCTCGCACCATTAACTTTGAAAAGAGCGATCGCACGGAAGAGATTAACATCTACCGCAGGTTTTATACAGCCTTCTTACGAACTTATAGCCTGCAGCCAGCGATAGGTTTTGTACTGCTTTGTTTTCCACTGAAAAAATTGCAGGATAGTTCACGATGCATACGGCTTATGAGATCTTATATGTATGTCTGGGTATTAGCTGATACTGATTTGCTTGCTTATGTTTTTGATAGATAACCTTCACCAGCCTTTGTTATAAATTGATCTTTATCATTGTTACATTTGAAATGTTGAACGAGTACAGTTATTGACGTGAGTTTGAAGAACACTTTAGATACACGACACGAGCAGCACCTAGCATCAAGAATACTTTACGGTTTTTATTTGCTTGCCTTTTGATTTAAGTCTTTGAACTGGATGTATGTTTTGATACCTGGGGGCATAACGGCATGCGGGAAGCGTCTCGAATCAAAGAGACTTTGAAAGGATTGCATAGCAAAGCTGTCTTGTCACAAACAGAAAAAAGTAGTAGAGGCATGAGCTTACTGCGAAATTTCTTGGTATATAAAGTGGAAAGCTAGTAGCTGAACGATACAAATCAATGTTCAAACTAATAAAATACGAATAATCTCCGTATGAATGGAATGATAGAATTCTCTTCACTTTTCTCGAAAGTCAAAAGCCACTTTGTGTACCTATACAAAAATATTTTCCTTTGAATCATGGTTAATAGTGTATGTACTAAACGTTTTTAAGTAATTCCCCACTACTAAACATTATTTGTGCTACGCCTCGCTTTTATTTAAATTCATTGCAGTGATGAGGGCCATTAGAGTTGCCGCAAATAAACGTAAAAACATTGTGTAGTTGAACAACAGTCTGTTTTAACATTTTACTCGTACAACATCTGGAGATCTACTTTGAAAAACGAACGATATTGACGGTTGACGTCGGATCGCACAAAACGAAGGACGGCCGATCCATTCTATCGCTAATAATAATATAATTAATCGGTGGCCTTACTATGAAAATGATTCTGACATTAATTCCTTGGAGATCCGAAACGATCAGTGTTGTCGGTTAGAGACGCGCCCGAAGCAACTTTGTGGTAAGGTCATAGGTTGTTCTTTTTGTGCGATCGACGTCATCCGTCTATATCTAATGGAGGGCTCTCTCAAAAAATATTCAAAATAGCTTAAATGTACAGAATTGGACCTGTTACAATTTACAACTTATTAGAAGTATTTGTATAAGAGATTTATTATTACGAGTATGTATTTCATCCTCGACTAGGTAAACTTGACTTATTCGACAACCGCTTTAATCTAAAGCTACTGCTCTTATTAAAGTGTACTTCAAACTCTTCGTGTACCTGACTTTACTTGCCAGTTCATCAATTCTCTCTTTGTAATATTTGTATAAGCTTTCCTACCATAATAGTAGGTTCATTTTGTGGCCAACAAATTGTGTAAAAGTGACACTATAATCTATGTATAACAGATTCTGAGATCTTCGTAAACAGCTATCGAAACAAGATAAAGATTAGTTGAAAAGTAAATAAAAAATGCGGGATATTTCACACTACATTTTTTCAAGCCCCAAAGTAAAAGGAGCTTGATATCCTGTATAATAATGATTAATTTTTCTATTTATTCTTAAATAATTTTAATTTTTTTAATTAACTAAATGACTAAATCCTACTTGAGACATACAAATTATATACTTTAAGCTTTACGAACATTTATTTTTCGCGATGCAGATGGATACCCGGCAAGAAAAACGTGTGTTAACGTAGGCCCGTGTATATTGATTGACATGCTGTGCCAGTAGTGTGCCAATCGAGTCGCAAATGTTGACGTCGCGTGGCGCGTTAAGTAATACAATATGTCACGTAGGTACTTATGTATTATATTATACTATATGTATTCTTATATTTTTCCAAAGATACATACAGACAAGGTCCAACAAGTAAGTTCTCAAATCCATAAACACCCCACCCAAAACATAACTGTAACACAAGAAGCGTAGCTCAGAAACAGAGTTTTTATCTACTTTCATTAGTGGATGTTATTGGTAGAGTCGTTTGCCCGGGAGAGTAAGAGTAACTTACACTAACTTAATTGTCTCCTTGTTATTTATATACCCTCCTTGTTTGTAACAAAGGGACTTGAGAAAACGAATAGTTTTTTAGTCCCGGAGGATGTAATTTAAAAATTATAGTTTTGTGATTTCTGATTGAAGAACCTAAAATATATCGCCACCTTTTGTCTTTTTGATGTCGATTTCTTGTTTATATATACCATATCTTTGGTCAAAAATCCACTGATGGTGATAGATGTAGGATTTTCTGTTCATAAATCGACTAATCCGTAGAATAAAGTCCGATCTTTAGAGTTGATACCTTATTCTATGGAATTTGCGAAATATTGAATTCAACGAGTGTTCATTTTTTTGTTGCAGTTCGATCGTGAAAACCTTTTGAGCCATAGAAATAAAAGGTAACCTATTTAATATCAATAATTCTTAACCTAAGAATTTGTTCGTTCATTTTGACGACCGATGTGGCGTGGAGGGTGAATTTCCTTCTGCAACGCAGGAGGTTGCGGGTTCGATTATCTTTGTAATATAACTTTTTATTACGTATATCAGTCATTACCTATAACACAAACTCTGCTTAGCTTAGAGCCAGACGATGCCATTTGGATTTTGCAGCATTTATTATTATTATTATTTATTTAATGTCATTGTCGTCAAAAACATACGTTAAAGTAATGTGAAAAGGTGTAGGAAGGCTATTGCCGAAAATAGATGATCCAGGTTCTAAATAGTTTGAACTTTTCAGGAGAAACCCATTTAGCTTAGACTTGAGGTCAAAAGTGGCTTAAGATGGGTACTGACTGGCCTTAAGGGGCGTAATGTAACGTATAACACAACGAGCATTCGTGCAGTCAGACGGGGAAAGAAGGCGCTCGCGACGAGCAACGGATTTTAGCACATGGCGGCGTAACGTATCGTGCTCGCTGCCAATCAGAATCAACAACTTGATTTCTTTAGGCTCACTAGCGTCGCCACCTATTTTTAGGCGACTTTCAAAAAAAGAGAAGGATCGGCTTTATGCATGTTTTTAGAGTGACTGAAAACCAGCACCTTTTAGAAAATAAGCACTTAAAAACAAGTCAAATTTTATATTATCAACAGTTATGAAACATTATGCCCCTTAACACCGGTCAGTACAACCGGCTTTAGATAATAAAACGAACGAAGTTAAAACAATTTACTACTCTCTTTGATAGGCTGACAACCCATATGTCTAAATGTTTTGCGTGTTGATAGTCATTGTTGTGTATCAAAGCAAAGCCAACATGATTCAGAATACCGCAGGAACATCAAGCTATATATTCTGTACATAAAATCCGGTAGACTGGAAACCGACGTACACCGTTTTTGTACAACGTTATTTGTATGCTCTACGGCTTTTTCGAACTTTGCTGCAGTTGATTTCGTTTCCTTTAAACTTTATATTACACATTTTATAACAAGCGGATCCAATATAAAGTTGGATAATTCTGCGGGCCACGGTTATACCTGACGTTTAGCTCTGCCAGGTTAGATTAAATTGGGTTTTGTATTACTTCCCCGTCGTTGAATTGTTCCTGTAGTCCAGTCATTTGGTTTGAATATACGAGGTTACCTGGAAAGTTTTTCGTTAGTTTTGAAAATGGGTAATATTATAGATTCGATGTTTTGTTTCTGAATTTCAACTTTGCCACCTCGAATCTTTGCCGCCCATGCCGGAGCTCCGAGTTGGAAAACAGTAACTTTTTCGACTTTTACAAAATACTTCAAAAAGTATGCAACTTAGAAACATTACAAAATTGTTTTGAAATGTACAAATCAATAACTTTCCCATTGTACAGGTCTCTTTTTAAAATTTCGTCATCACAATTTGTACTGAACCTTCTCATCCTCATTTTTTTTTCTTTGGTTCCATTTGGACTAATAATAAAAAAAACGAAACAATCATGCGTTGCGTAAAAAAAATTAGCCGTTTTGTAAACCGCTTAACCATTTTACAAATGGTCTGATTCTACGATCCGGCGGCGACAAAACCAATATTTTTTTTGTATCTCATTCTAAGAGCAAATAGAAATTGGAATATGTTATTTGGGCGGCTACCTTCATTCACATTGCCAAAACATGCGTAACTCTTACATCCTGTATCGTCCATTCCGCCAACACTTATAATCCCCTGTTATCCTAATGTTGACTGAAAGCCGTTTCATGTTTCCCTTTTTATGTGTGTTCCGTTATCGCTTAGTCGACAATGAAATATGAGGTGTCTCGAAATTATGTGAGATGGTTTATGTGATCAGTAATTATGAACAAGAACTTTAGAAAAGAAAAATACATTTTTTAAATTTATGTTTCATTTTGAATATAGAAAATAGCGTGAATCACTTAGTAATACAATTTAAATTCTTATTACAGAAGACGTAGTCATTCTTTAGCTGTAAAAATCTGCGTTGGCGCCCAGCTGTAAAAACTAAGATTATTATAATAAATAATTCTGCACTATTCAGAGATTATCATCTAGGCCCAAACTAAACGGAACTTGTTTTATTGGTACTAGAGACATAACTGATAAGCTTGAGAGCACAATGTACCTTCATAAATATTGCTGAAAATTGCTTAACAAAAAATGTGGAAATAATTGCACTTTTAGTATCTTTAGGCAGTAGCTATATTATTCATATGTTATCCATCTATACCAAAGGCTCTGCCTACTTTGGTTACGATTTTGTATAAACTTATTCAATGTTTTTTTTTTTCGTTTGCTCTCCAACCATGTTCATGTCTTGCTACCGTATTCTGACACACCCTTTACGCTGGAAGCTGTGCGTGCGCCTGCCACGGAGAGATGTGTTCCCGAATGATTTACGATCTCTATACGCTTGCCATCCTCTCTATATTGTCTTCTGTTTGCCGCATTACTTTGGAGTGTTATTTATCGCTTGTCTGATGGCTTTTTCAATTTTCATCGCGGATTTCTTTTTTGATTATGTCGTTTCGACGTAAATATTTTGTCTGTCTTAGTGACGTACGACGTCTGACGTAATATCTAGCCCAAGCCTCCCCTACAATAAAATGTACAGTTAACTAATCTCCTAGATTTCAAGGACTTTACAGTCACATCTACACATTCAAAGTAACCTTTGACGCTCAAGATCAAAGCTATTTACTTCGAATTCTTCTAGGGACCTAAATCTTTCAATCTATTTGCTCTTAGCTCGAAGTTTTTAAAGTAATATTCTTACTTTTTAATTATGACCGTTTTCGGCTATAACGATAAAACTTGAAGTGTAATTCCCTAGGCTAACTTAAATTCTAAGTAAAATTTCAATCTCGTTAGAGATATCAAATGAAGGCTTTTGGATTGTAGTACCAGACCATGTAATGAGTCTAGGTTTCAGGTCAGTACTTTTTGGAGATGGCAATCTTCTGAGTTAATTAATTAGACAGAAAAACTCTATGGAAGCAACATTAGCACCTAGGTGGTCAAATCGGAGAGAACATAATTGAATTCTAAAGCTCTGAGAGTAGGAAGTTATATCCTTACTAATATTATAAATACGAAAGTAACTCTGTCTGTCTGTCACGTTTTCACGCCAAAACTTCTGAACCGATTCAAATGAAATTTGGTACACAGATACTCTAGAGTCTGAAAAAGGAAATAGGCTACTTTTTGATGCGAAAAAAAGGGTTGTAAGCGGTTAAAAGAGGGGTTGAAAGGCTGTATAGAAGTATCGTCATATTTACAGCTAAGAGCTTGGAATTTATTTTTAGGCTGTTGATTGGATATAAATAAGTATGTAATTTCAAGTTTCTACAAATTAAACGCTCAATGGGGTAAAATGTCAAAGGGAATAGGGGATGAAAGATGAATATTATGCTACCCACTGTCACTATTTCACGCGGACGAAGTCGCGGGCACAGCTAGTACTTAATATAGTTTGAACATAAGCCCGACGTCCCTAATGTGGCAGCACTAGATGAATGCTCAACTGAACTTTCAAGTAATATCTTTTTGCAATCAATGATCGAAGTATCCGTCACGTTCTTTCATATAAAAATAGAAAGAGAAGAATGCTAGTTCTTGTGAACCGGCTTGGACGTAGGCTCTCACGATACTCGAGGTCGTGAGCAGGCTTTGTCTTGTTATTTACCAATATACCCAGATTTTGATGAAAGGAAATGAGATTTTGTACATCAAAATACGCGCAGGCATTTGCTTGAACTATAGGTACATATGTGCACAATACGTGTACCACTGACTCCGTCGACATTTTTGCGTCATTGAAGACATGTCAGCATAACATATGAAAATACTAGCTGCTACCCGCGCCTTCATCTGCGTTTTATCAGGATAAAATGTAGCCTATATGTATGGCAAACCCCCCCTACCATCCACTCATGGACCGACGACATTGTAGCGGTCGCAGGAAGTCGATGGATGGAGGAGAGTCAGGACCGCTATTTGTGTCCAGAAGTAGACGTGTATGGGCTGGAATGATTATATGTTATTCTAGGTCCCAAACTATACCTATATCAATCCCATCTGATCCCAATCAGTTTAGTAGTTTTTTGAGTGTGTCAGAATCGTGGGCTTTATCTACCTACCTTTTATAGTAATAGATAGAATCATGGAATTGCCTACCCTACTATGCAACCTAACAATTTGGTAATTGGGAATAATAAAATCAGAACTCAGAATTCAACACCTCTATTTATTAGTCTTATAGTTAAGCACAGACAGGTCAAACATCGAAACCATAAATTATTAGGTATCAAATAAGAAATAAAGTGTTATTGATATTCTATTCACTTCAATCTTTTGTCCACTAGCGGAAGAAGTGAAAAAGAAACCACTAGCACGTTTCACAAGACTTATATGTCTAATACAGTTATATTTATCACCTGTGTATTATATCTGAAAGAATAGATAACCTTATAATTTAAACTTGACACTCAAAAATATCGATGCGAAAACAAACTAGGATACATCTAGAAAAAGGTTCTATAATGTACAACAGCTTACCATACTGAGAGACGGTTTCAGTTCACAGTTCCAGAAAAGAGTGGCAGGGCCAGCTCACCGTCTGTCTTACATAAAATTAGTTCAAACAACCGTCGCATCGTCGGTTGTCATTATGCCTCGCGCCATTTTTGCCAAACACCGGCGAGTGTTCGTTTCATAAGTAGTTATATATCTTCTTATATTATAATTTATCCATGGCAAATGTTCTTAAATATTAAATTAACAATTAAGATACTGATTACATCGATTATAAGACATTATGAAATAGCATATTCATTATACAAAACTAATTTGTCTAGTATTTGAATTTGAACGGAAAACATGTAGGAAATCAAGCCTATTACATTTTATCATTGAATATCTTTTGAAATCTTATTGTTTACCACAACATACACTTGTTACACTATATATTTATAACTAAACAAATTAAAATATCTTACAAGTGCAAGAGGAACAAACATCCATACATCCATTCTTACAAACTTTTACGTTTATAATATTAAGAAGGATTTGACTAGCATTTCTACAAACAGTATTCTACATAAATTGCATAAGTAATTCCTCTACTTTCCAAAAATGAATAATTTCCCCAATTTGACTTTTGCGATACAACCATTAATGAGTATTACGGCTTAAATACACCGATAGTAATTGCAAATTATGTGCTATATGTAACACGAATAGCTTTTTAATTGATACTAGGAACATTAAACGACCGAATGGGGGTCGAAAGGAGGCTAACGACAATTTACCGTGGGGCGTCAAGGGTAGCTCGTTCAAAATTACGATATTAGTCTATTTTGCCGAATGGGGTGACTTTTAGCAATCACCACGTATGTTACGTGGAGTTGGCGGCGGGCAAAGACACAAAACTGCAGTTAGAAACCCCGTTTGCTTTTATTTGGTGGAAGGTAGTGTTATGGGATTTATGGTGTCTATGAATGTGTGTTTGCTAGCTTAACAACCGTCAAATTGGATTTTGGTTAGGAATTGTTGGATATGCAAAAATGAGTGCAATAAGGCTCCTAACCCGGCACCAATGACGTGACAAAATTACGTAGACAATGACGCCGGGACATTTTAACCCAAAGTTTTTCAGCATTTTTTTATATAAAATAATATCAGCCTACTTTTACAAAGTATGTACTAGTAGGTGTTATTGTTCACACTATTAAATAAAAAATGACTTTTTTTTTACCAAAAAAAAAACAAATGCAACTTTGAAAACACAACTTGCGTAATAACTCAAATATTTCTAGAAAAAATTACTAAAATGACAATACAAATATCTGATGCAGTATAGAGATCAAATCTACTAAAGAACATCAATTTAACTTATGATAAGTATTCAGCTTCCTCATACCTTGCTATGGTGGAACTGCTATCACGCTATTGATGAAGCTGAAACCTACCCGTTTTTTCTTGCCGCACGTGTATGTCCCTACGCAGGTGGCTTCACACTGATTTTACAAGCGGTAAGGGTGGAGGGATACTGTATCTCCAGCTACTAAAATATTCAAAACCACAGAGTTTCGAAAATACTAAATATGGCCGTTTTAAATCACCTCGGATCAACATGACCCAGCGTCATTGGCACCGGGTTAAATGCAGAATAGCTTTATTTGCATAAAGCTTTATGCACATAAACGTACCGAATGTTTTATAAGACTATGTAATAAAGCATTATCTTTCTTATTAAAGATTAGTTTTTCGATGCTACGGTGCAAATTACAGTACAATTAACCTGAACACTGTGTACATACATAAAGCCCGCTGAGTTACTACTCAGCAGGCTTTATGTATGTACTCTGCGGTACTCCGCAGAGTATCTTTGCCCTTAGTTAACTATACTACATTTTGTAGGAATTGGAACAAACTTTCCGACACGATAAAGTCCAGTCTTCACTCTTTTGACATCTCGAGATTTTTCCGATAATAACTTAGCCGGACATAACTTTTTAAGACTTATGTCAAAGTCTAACTTTCAATCAGATGTTCCAACGTTTGCAGTTAGAGGGTTCGTTACGTTCTAAAGTTTTCTTTTGGGTTAAAAAGAAATAGGATCGTGAGACCACAAGACCTTTGAAACTGTACATATGCCTTACTTTTTGAGACCTTAGAAATAACATGCCTTAGTGCTCATATACACGAGCGGTAAAGTGCCAATGGCAGAGGTAACTGTAGCCGTTGATTACACGCGCGGACGGCAGCCGTCGACGCGTGAACGGCTGCTGTCGATAGTCGACGGCTGCCGTCAACTATCGACGGCTGCCGCCGCCGACCGGTGCTACAGTTACTCGTACCTCTGCTATTGGAACTTTGTCGCTCGTGTATATGAGCCCTTACTTTTGAAGGGTACAAGAAAACACAATTCTGGTATAATAGGATACTACCAGTCTACCAAATCAAAGCAGACCTTACGCAGGTAAACAAGCTACAATATTTTGCGTTATCCTAGCTTCAGGTAATCGTGAAATGTATCTAAAGAGGGCATTTCGAGAAACAAGTTGAATGTGTCCTCGACGTCCATAGTTTTATAGCCACTTTCCACAGAATCACGACGTAGTGAAGTAGTTAGGTTGGGTTGGTATCATTGTTTTGTTACACTTCTGCCCGTGGCTTAGTTTACGTAGTAACATTACACGTAGCCTATATTTACACTCACGGATTACCCAGCACTCAGGTACTTTTTTTTTTATTATCCTGAGAGAAATGCTCCCGCATATTGCACTGTCACGGGGAGACAGTACGATTATGTGGGACTTTAACCCACTAAAACCCTCAGGGTGTTCCGCTTCTGCCGTTTGTGGTGGGAACACGGGAACGTTTCCTCTTCCGCGAACCCAACGCGGCTGCCCGATATCGGGCCCCTCACTGGGGGGTGTGGAGCACTCCCCTTCGCGACGCACCAGAAACACATGATGCGCCGCGACCACCTCGGGGACCTTACCCTGCCACATAGGCGCCAGACGACCCCGTGTCAAAACGCCTCTAGGTCCCCTTGCGACGGGTCAGTCGAGTTGCCCCGCGGCCTGCCACACGGTCACAGAGGATAGGGAGAGCGGCCCTCGCAATACCGACACTCCTCCTCCCCTGTGTCCCCACCGCGTCCGCCATCAAACGGTGGCGACCCCGTCAAGGCCGCGGAAGGCAGGGAGAGCGGCGCACCTCTATACCGGCACTTCTCTCCCACCGCGACCTCCACCTTTCTGCGGCCATGCCACCCATACGGCACAGCCACCCCCCTCAGTTGCGGTGCCTCCCATACGACACCGCAACCTACTACCTCTCCAACTAGGCTTAGAGGGCAAAACCCAGAGGAGCGGTCCGTCTCGGGGACGGCCGTGTCGCCGTCTGCGTTGGCTCGGCCCCATGGGTTCCTCTTAGCTTCAGCGCGGGTGACCAGGCCGCGATTACTCAGCCCCCCCACCACGGTAAGGCTGGAACCCTTGGGGGGAGCACTCAGGTACTGGGATATCATTTACTTTTTATTGTTTTTTTTTTTCAAATGGACCATTATTTTGATTTTCCGAGATTCATCAGCTTGACAGCCTGAAATGACCAACTGCTGGGCAGATTCCAAGAGGCTCATTCCCAATGGCCTCCTTTTTTCGTTCTTACCAGCCTCTTCTATATTTGTGTATATAAGTTCCAGAGCAAAAAAACCTAGAAAAATACGTTTTCAAGTACTTTTTTTTCCCCTTTGCAACGTATAAAGTAGGTACCTAAAGCCTGCGCATTCGCACGTATCATAGCTGATGGAATTGCTGTAATGACAGTGATATTACTACAAATGTAATGACATCGTGAAAATGTTTTCTCTGAAAGTAATTTTCTTTGAAACGGATGAAGATACGACGCGAAGTGAACGGGGTTCCGGCGTGCTTTGACAAGAATAATCTCGGATTACACAGGAAAAAAACAACCGTTGTTCTCTTCAAGCTTTTGAAATTTTACTGGTTGTTAATTTTTTTAAATTCTGCTTAGATATTTAATGTAGGGTTAGCTTGGTTGCATTTATTAAATTTACCCGTGAAATAAATCAATTTGCACATGTTGCACACCTAAATTATAATTTGGCATACGAGCTCAATTTCTGAAGGGTTACGAGTAAATATTAATGACTAATAATAATATATCAATAATGAAATAAAAAATCTCCACATTAGTAGATACCTTATGTTACCTACTTCCAAATATGATGACAGTTTAAATTAATTCTTAGTATCCAAACATGTACGAATATCGACCCCTCCAACTCAACCCGTGGATGTCGTAAGAGCCGACTAAGGGAACTTACCAGAGGAAGGGCAGCAGCTTCCTTCTGATTATCTTCAAAACCAACACTGCGATCACCAATACGCCTGCCAAGCGTGGTGATTATGCCAAATCCCTCCCTACATGGGAGACCATCCACTCGATGGATCGACGACATCGTAGCGGTCGCAGGGAGTCGATGGATGGAGGTGGCTCAGGACCGATATTTGTGGCGTCGTACGGGGTAGGTCTATGTTTAGCAGTGGACGTGTATGGGCTGATGATGATGATGATCCAAACATGTCACAAACACCGCTATTCGTGGCGTCGTTTGGGGGAGGCCTATGTTCAGCAGAGGACGTGTACGGGATGAATCATCATCCCGTACACGTCACATCATCATCAGATGATGATGATGATCCAAACATTAAAATTTGTAATAGCAATAAAATATAACCTACCAAAATATCATCTTTCTTTGCATTAAATCATATTTCAAAAAGAAACGACATTTCCAAATGAAAAGCTTGTAAAGGTGGCGTTCCATTTCTAATTGTTATCATGACAATGCTAAACGACATTTTCGCATGAACTAAAACCTCTATTGACAGTCGTGACCCACAATACAAAGTTCAAGGGTGTGCCAAGTGCCGACAGCAACCGGTTATGCTTGTCGTGTATCGTGGTTATTGGGTAAACGAAAATAAATGGACGTAACACAATATACTGAGGGTGTGTTAGAATGTGGGGGTAAGCAGAATAGGTCCTTGTGTGAAGTTTATCTATACAGACAATAAAACTAAAGTGTCTGTTTGTGACAAACATTATTTTCTGTCTGTCTGATAATTTAACTTATCTATGAACTGGCTAAATTGATTTTGACGAGGCTGTTGCACCAAGATTGCTAACAGGGTAACTAAATAAAGTAGCTATCTAGAGATAGAGATAGAGAAAAATTTATTGACAAACACAACCCTGATACAGCACAGAAAAGAAATAGCACTTAATTAGAAATAATAAATGAAAGGTGCAATACAAAATTACGAAGAGAAAAATATAATTCTAAATTCGAATATTAAAGCAGTAGGTACCCACCTACCCACTTATAGGATTAGGATCTACTTTTATTGTTGAAAAGTAATTAGGATTTACGCAACAAAATAAGGCCTCTATATGTCTCTCTCTCTAATTCTTAATACTACGTGGGCGGAGCTCAGTGATTTTTCTACTCTTGAGGCTATTAAGCTATCACTGAATATTTGTATTGGGTAAATTTGTGATGGCTTGACTTTTATGAAAGGAGTGGTTTCCGGTGAAATTAGACGCACAGCACATGAGACTTGTCACATTGCTGGCCAGCCTCTGTAGTGCGATCCGCGCAGGGGCGAGCCGCAGCTAGTAGGACTCAATGTGCGTCTTTGGCAATGAAAGTGTTAACACATAAGTCTGAGGGAGACGAGCTCGAGGTATTGCATCGTAGAGTGCTCTCCTGTGATCCTATACTCTGACAGTTATTGTTCAATTTGTAAGCATTGTCATTGAATACTAGCTGACCCGACAGACGTTGTCCTGTCATTCAATTCAAATTTCAAATTATTTCAAACGTGCTTAGGAAAGAGAATATAAAGCTGGAACTAACGTTAAATTAAAAAAATATATAATAAAGGTACCAATTTTCTTAATTTATCTAATGTTCTAATGTCTAACCTTCTACGAAGTATTAGAAATAATTTAAAGAAATGATGAACGAAATCGGTAAATCCGTTCTCAAGTTAAAGGATGACCAGGAGAAATAGGGGTTGATTTTTATATTTATTAAATATTTTTAAGCTGTTGTTGGTAGGTACGTGTTTGGGATTTCAGACACGATATAATTCTGATAGTTAAAATCAGTTACTTGATGGTTACAGACAGTCTTATATGTAAATAAATCTGTACAACTACAACAATAAAACCATAATTCACGTTTCTTAGCTCCGTGACAAGAAAATGGAAGCGACTCGGTAACAGGGCCGTCGACGATGGCTACCTTGCTGCCGTCTTCAAAGAATACTGGTTTAGCAGGTGATGCGTGATTCTCACTACGTATCTTCTATAGTATATTGTATCCAGAGCATACATTATGACTGGTTCGTGCGGTTTGATGTGTATGGGAAATTTCATTGGCGCGACCACGTCGTCGTCGGGTTGATTAATAAATGCTGTGCTAAATCCAACCGCAAAACGCGCTGCACAGATATCATGTTTGACTAAATGTGTTACTAGACTAATCTCTTCCGCTTCTATACCTGCCTATTTTTTGCTGCGTCGAAAATACAAGGTATACTCACAATACTCGTAGTTGCAGCCCTACATTTTAATATAGAATAATGGTACATGGTAGATAACTGATATGCATGCATACTTAAAACATTAAATGGATATATTTTTTAAATGCATAGATAACATCCAAAATATCAGCAACGCGTATTTTCAGATCGTACAAACATTTGGCCCGAGGCAGGAATCGAACCCGACACCTCGTGCGTCTCAGGCGGACCTTCGCTCTCTGTACTACAGAGGTCGTCAAAATTAAAAGTCCTTTTTATAATCTTATATGTAGTCCATTAAAGCAATGACTAAGAAAGTCTAAACCTTCACTAGTAAAAGAAGCATTTTTGCAAAAACATGAATAGGTTGAACTCGTTTGAAATGTCAATATTCATTGTTTGGTTCGACAGAGCCTACGCATTTGCTCCCCTTGGAGTCGAGACCCTAGGTCCGTGGGGTACCGAGGCTCTCCGGGTTTTCAAAAAATTATCTGAGCGCCTGGTCGAAGCGACGCGTGACCCGAGAGCTGGTGAGTATCTGGCACATAAGCATTGCCATACAGCGAGGTAATGCAGCCAGTGTCTTGGGGACGCTTCCGACTGGTATTGATATGGACCAGTTGAGTTACCTGTAGATTGTTTGCAATAATCTGCAGTTAGCTCATTTGTTTCGATTGTATGTACTAGTTTAATTTGTTTATATTATTTGATTGTTATTTTCTTTGACAATAAAGGTTGTTTGGTTTGAAATTAAATAACTGGCGGCATTGAAATCACATAGTTGATACAGAAAACACTGAATCAGTTTTCGGAAAGCTTTTTCATGTGCGAGTTTTTCTATTGTTGGTGCGGATTGCATAACAGACTGCAGACTACTTGTCAAAACGAAATCGGAATATTTTATAGAGTTTTACTTTCATTGTTGAATTACTATGAAAATATTTATGTAGGTTTTAGAGTTCCACAAGTTTATTTTATGAAATTGCTGGCAAAAAGGTTCGGTAAGTTCGGTTTTAATTTGCAATTTCATAGCATTCCTGAACAAGGAAGCGATTTGTCGGTACTCACTACGGAAATGAAAAATTCGATTATGGAAAAGCGGTTACCACCAAAGCGTACATCGTCGCAGTTGGCCAAATCTATGCTGAGAATTTACATTTTAAGGGGCACGCTACTGCGAAATCGCATTATTCCTTTTCCAATGCAATTTCGCAAAATGTCACGTGTTAGAAAAATGCCCTGCGCATATTCAATACGCTCCAGGTTTCAATTCGGAATTACTAACTGCGATTGCAGCACACGTAAAGCGCTCAGCGGAATCGAATTTTTAATAGAACACTATCAGTTTGTCCAATAAATCTTAGGCGGAATCCTTGCGGGGAGATAGCGAGTATTGGCTCGGACGACATCTGGTGGAGCGAAGGCGAAGCTAAAGCGCCACAGCAATCGGCAGCAACCGACAAACCGTATAAATTATGTAAAAAACGTGGCCGGATGAAACGAACGTAGGATTCGACCGGGATATTTGGTTCGAAATGCAATTCCGATCTTACGAATAAACATATATATACCATCAAAGGCTTGTGAAACGGGAAACCTATTCCGCTGTTAAAAAGGATCCTTTGGCAGAGAAATTCTAAATCGAACGTAATGAGCTTTTCCCCATCTATCTCTTTGCCAAAACTATTTGAGTGCTGAAATAGAAAACACAAAAACAGTAGGTAGGTACCTACTAGGTACGTGATTATCGGTTGGATCGAGTAAGAGGCATGTACATACAGTCATGCAGGACCAGATGTTGAAGTAGGTACATTATCACGCCTGGCCATATCTGTTATTCAAATTAGGCAACCATTGTTTGTTAAAAATTAATGTTTTTTTCACATAAATGAACCAACAATGTAAATAAAGTACCTACACAATATGACGACACATGTATTGTAATTATGGTACCTACATACACAAAACTATAAAACAAATAAAAAGTATCTGAAAGTTTATATTCCAAAATTAAAAATCATTAAAGGATTACAATCATAAATCTGTAATTTTTTCATACATAATTTTTCTAAACAAGTCTGTCGTGTCGAAAATGATTTTCCTGTTTCAAGTGGATGAATATAAAATGACAGAAAATTACCAAGAAACAAGAAAATATAAGTGTAGGGTTTAAATGCCCATGCTGTTTATTTATATTTCGACAAACGATGAGGATATCAATACAGCCCGGCATATAAAGGTTTTTCCTTACTGTTGAATTCAATGTTCGATTATATTAATTTACTGCTTAGTAGTGTATAGTAATACAGGGTTAAAGGTAATTCACTGACTCTGCGTAAACTGTAGGTTCATCACAAACACGTTTGTGAAGAGGCCACTTTTTTTATCTTATATTACCTTTATACAGGGTTTTGATAATATGTCACCCTTATGAATGAAGTCTTAAATTACTAAACAGATTTTGATCTTATTTTAAGAGCTGCATGATAAATTTCTATCAGCGCCCTGGCATCCAGGGACATTGGTTGTGAAAGGATGCTGTTGCAGCCTCCAAAAGATCGAAGAAGGTCATCATGACAATCAAACAATCTTCGACGAATGTCTTCGGCCCACGCACACTCCATTATTCTCAAACTTGGTATTAACGTTATATTAGTTACTATTATAATAGTTACTGAAGAACGATTATTGAATATGGTCCATTCAATAATCGTACTTCAGAGAGGTAATTTTTTAAATAAACTTAAAAACGGCTCTGTCCTGAATTAACAATGTGTTTATGAGCTTCGTTCTTAATTTTTATCATCTAATATTAATGTATGCTTGTAGCGTAAGTAAATTTACTAAGTTTATCTTGTTCATAATTGTTTTAACATTCGTTAATTTGATAGTTTGGTTTGTTTGTTTTTTTCTTTGGTGATAGTCAATTTGTTAAATTTTACAAAAGTATCCATTGGCCGTAGATTCCATGAAAATTTTGTCTAATAATAAATAAATAAGACCCGTCAGTTCCGGAAAAGGAAGTTTTTTTTTTATTTTGGCAGTGATTATTTACAAAAAAAAATAAGTGTTAAGACCTGGTGTCTTCACGAACGTGTTCGTGATGATGGTCAAAACCTGCAAATCATGTAGAGTCAATAAATTACGAATAACCCTGTATATTTTAAATGCGTAATATGTTGCCATCATCATCATCATCAACCTACGCTAATCCACAGGTTGACATAGGTTTTCTCCAATGATTGCCAAAGCGCCCCGTCTTCAGCTTGCCGCATCAGGCATCTTCCAGCAGTATTTAAACCATTTAGAACCAAAAAAACCAAAAACTAGAAGGCCCTATTTAAAACAAACTTGGAGACTTGTTAGATAATTTAGGAAAATATTCTTCTGGTATAATGAACAAAAACACGTCCTCAATCGCGGCCGAGAGGGCTTATATTATGGAATTTTTCAAAACAATATTTTTAATACACAATGCTTTGTTACATTTTTTCATTGCCAACGTACTTTCTTGTGGCAAACGGTGCATCTAAGCTGACCCGGCAATTTCTGGGCGAAGTGTCCAACACCATCTTGAGCCATACTAGGCACCATTGAAGATGGTTACGACGCCTTCCATCAAGTATTGCTGGCTGATGCCTCATTGGGAGAAGCTTGTATCCAGCAGTTGATTAGCCTATGTTCATCAACTGCTAGAGGTATGGTCTATATGTACCCAAGCATCTTATAAAAACATACATAGAATGTGACTTTCTGTATGGTAGATGTTCATAACAATGTCATTTTGGAAATAATGAAACCGACACGATATTTCCATTACGGTAATATACATGTTCCCAGAGATTGCTTGACAGTTGGCATAAATCACATTTTTTATAACAGGTGTTGTACCTGTAGCAATTTTTGTCATTTGTGAAATTTTCATTAATAAGATTTTATTGAATAACATTGGCCATAGGGCATGTTATGATAAATTAAAGTTATGTCTTTTTTGGGACATTACATGAATTTGTTCTAAAAAACAGTCATAACAGTTTTTAAAAGGAAAATATTTTTTGTGACACTATTGAACCACCTTTCTCGTGTTTACCCCTTATTCAAATTTGGTCATGTAATCACTTCAAAAATTCAAAATTCATCGAATAATAAGTTACTCGGAAAACTTTTTACTTGAATGAGCAAATATTTTCCAACAGAATTTTTAAGGGTGTTTTTCTTAAGTAACTTTGAAAGTTTTGCCCAACGATGAATAATAAAATTGAGGTGATGACAAAAATGTATGCAAATTTTTCAAGTTTTTGAGTTTTCTTTTCCCAAGTCACTTAAGATTTTTCTTTTTGAAAGAACTGCCGGTAGTATTGGTTCATGTAACCCTAACCCAGGATTATTATGAGTGGAACAGTCTGGAAGACATCAACACCCAACAGTGGGTTGACTAAGTGATGATGACGAGTAACTATCAATAATTTGCACCATTCATTTTCGGGCAGCTTAAATCCACCTTATGCACTGTTCATTTTACATATGTACCTTATTTAAATTTTTTATACATAGAAATACAGAAATTCAATTTATTTATAAATCAATTTACATATCAAATTTTCGTAGATGTACGTATTTAACAACATTTTATTTATATAACAAAAAGAAAAAAACAGAAAAATATATAAAAGGCACCATACAAAATAGCATGTGCCATGGCATCATCCCTATCTTGTACTCGTAGTTTGTTTAGACGTTGAAAAGTTTAAATTGGTGAATATAAGGGGGTTGAGCTTACAATGTTTATAGCAGCGCGGTTCCCAGCGGTAGCTCATAAACTTGAATCACGTCTAAAAAAGAGCCGTTTAATTTTCTGGAAATGCTTTGGTTCCCAAATTTTTGCCTCCAACGGAAAATAAATTTCCAAGCTTGATTTCAAAACTCTGAGGCATCTGACTTAAACAATATATTATTTAGGTATAACAAAAGCATTATCAAAAATAAAGAGGTGGGGTTTTTATTTCAAATATTTCCTAATACCACCATTGTTATCTTGACCTTAGCTAGGTATTTTACGTTTACATCCAATTATATTAATGATATAACTTCATAGTACTTCCTTGTTATAAAACCTAACAAAAAAAATTTCGTTAAACTACTACTACGTCACCTGTACGAGTTCTAACGGAAGACCAGCGCTGGCTTGGACTCCTACGGGAACATAGCCAACATTTAAGCTGAGTTAGGACCCTTCTGTAACAACTCTAGATATGTACCTATTTTATAAGTGTGTCTTGTTTTTAACTGTATAAAGTTGCTATAAATAAATGTATTTCTATTCTATTCTATATCATTGGTACTAAGTTATGTAGTAGTCCTACAAGTGTAAATCTAGTGTCGTTCATAGTTTTTCAATAAACTAACTCTTCACTGATCTTATTTGAGAAAATTGTAAGGCTGTAGGTCAGATTTTTTCTAACATCGTTATATTCTATTGAACTCTGTAAAGTTTAATCTAGATTGCACCGCACAAAAGTTATATCGACCAGTTTAACGACAGAATTTCAGGTGAATCCCAAGTCTTTTATTACTACGGACGTGTCCTCGCCTTGCAAACTTCCTCTGCTAAACTACTTCCACTATTCAATAACCAGAGATCAATTAAAAACTAACTGGAGATTCGCTCTAGAGAACTTTGCTCATTTGTCATTTCTACGCGATTTCCAAGCCATTGTTGAGTGCGGCGGGAAGACAGCGTTAGTCTTTACTTTCTGGGCTTACAATTTGTAAGTCTTCGTTGGAGGAGGTTGGTCATGCCTGAAAAAAATATCGGGTTTTTTACTATTTTCAAGGTTTTACAAGTAATTTAGATAAGAGATGATGAATTTGGCGCAAATTGTAAGAAACCATTTGCTATGAATCTTTGCTAAAACAAACTTTGAATCAATTATAGTATATATTTAAGGCTGTATTAGTAATAAATCTCATGTTAATAGACAACCACTTTTATCGTATTTTTTAAAGGTTATTTCGCTCGGTAACAGGCGAAAAGACTTCTGAAAAAACCTATCAGTATTTCTTTAATTGAACCTAATCTTTAAAAAACTGGGGTTCAGGGTCTCTGAGAGATGTTTTAACTCTTATTAAGTTTGATAGTAGAATTGATTAAGGCCAACAATATAAAATCAATAACTTTTCTGTGATTCAATTTTTATTCAATGTTTATTCGATACAAAGATTCAAGATTTCAAAGAGCTTGCTACATTCTCAAACAAAGAGTTGAGGTACCAAAACCACTAAGATGTTCAATATTAATTTTCCCCAAGTTTACCCGACCGAAATATTCATTGTTCAGCATATTTCAGGGCTAAACCGTTATTAATCCAATGTTAAGTCAATTAGGCGCAGAGCCCTTTATTTAGGGCGGATATAGGTGGTGAGGACTGAGTTCGAGCCTTTTCTGCCTTTAATTTACCGAATAGACTGACTTTTGTGGGAAAACGGCAAAAAGTCAGTTGGAGTGAATTGCAATGACTTTTGTCTGTGCTTTGAGGGATGTATTATTTTTTGTTAAAATGCTTATTTTGAGCTTGGAATGCCTCGCTGTGGAGTCAAAGCCTGCTGATGTATTCAAGTTAAAATCAGGGAACACCAAAAACAGTGAGACCTACCTTTCTGAGAACATCTCCATAAATACAAATATGTAAATAATATATTTGATTTAGATTAATTTAATCTCTACCGTGCTCAGTGTTTTTAGAAACGCACGACGACATTATGGTATTTAAGCGCAACACAACTAAAGCTTCTTATACATACAGTTCTATTCGCCAAACTTCTATAAAAATAATTGCACCTGTTAGCCTACGCATATGACTGAAAAATAACACTGCCAGGCCCATTTTAGTGAATAGAGCTCCAACTACGGTGCGCGTTGGGTCGGAAACTAAAATCGTAGCGCGGTTCCCGGCTGGTCTAATGGGCGTCCGCCTTAACGAGGTACGGAGGACTCTCGAGCGCGATCTGTAGAGCTAGGCACGAGTACCTACGACTCTAAAACGAGTTGTGTGCGTCAAGGGTCTTACGGATGTCGAGTGCCCCACAATTTTCGACCCGACCCACGCCGATCCGACTTTTAATTGACTTTGCTTGTATTGTACCTACTTTGCCAAAACAAAACGTGTCGCGTGTAATTTACATGGGTTGGCGTGGTCGTTACCTTTTCTATTCTATTTTACCTATCTTTTTCTCCTTTTGAGTTTTATACGAATTGATGTGTTTCTGGTTTAAGGATTTCCTTTCTTCTCTTCAGCACAGATACGTCCACTGCTAACCTTGCTTCCCCTTAACAAAGAGGGTATACCATACTTGGCAGGCACATTATTGATCGCAGTATAAGTGTTAAAAATACACGGAAGAAAACTGTCCTTCCTTTCTCTTAGTCGCCTCCTATGTCATCCGCGGGTTATAAGTTGAAGGGGTTTATTTTTACGCTGCGAGTCTGCGACCGCCACGGCTCCTTGATGGATATCACGTACTAATTTCATCAAATCGTCAAACATTTCTTTCAATTAACTGCGAAGATACACCTACACTGTGTAATTTATGTAGCCACATCCATTGCCAAAATAAACATAATCCCCTACAACTTACGACGGGCATTGACACATTAGTCTTCCCAAACAGGACTGAGTCAATAAACCCATCTTTTTGTTTGCAGATCTCGGAGGGAATCAAACAAAGGTGAGCCATACCATCAAAAGTTCATTACATTACAACAGAACGAACTCGAATTCAAGGAACGGGAAAATATCTTACAACATTACCAATAAAAAGCCCCAAAAAGCATTTCTTTCGGCCATTAATTCTGCTATTGTGAGTGACGCAGTGGTCACGGATTCAATCAATTGACCCGAATGAGACGCAATCGAATTGGAATCGAAGGATCCAATTTTAAGTCCCTAAAGTCATTACTAGAAACATTACTAGACAGCGACCTTAGTAGCCCTATGATCGGAGCGATAACCTTAATGGATGTGACGCATGAACTTTCGATAACTAATCAATTTATGTCGTGGATTTATCAATAAAAATCTCGAACTACAATAAAAGTTAGGTACTGTTGGACTATATTGAAAGGGCTCATTAGCTTTTAAGTGATTTAATATTTGAATACTTACCTAAGTAGAAACATAACATAATAAATCACTGAAAGGTTACTTCTTTTCTTACCTAAAGCGTTATATGCCTGTTGCTTCTTATTAAACGTAATTGAAATAAATTGTTGGAATCAAATTTTTGATTTGCTGAACAAAAGCTTTTTAAACTATAATGGCACTTTAAAATCAGTATAAATCAAGTTACACCGAATTGAGGTCAACGACCAATCGCCAGGATGTCTATACTTATCCCATTGCCGTATCAAATTGTATGTCAATTCATCTCTAACCCTTTAACATTCGAGTCATTTGATCTGAAAGTTCAACGGCATTGTGTAAGAACTGCATCGACCTACATTGTAGATGATATAGCTGTCAGTGTATAAGATTAGAGCAATCTTTGAAATTACCCAAGGCCAGCCATCTAAATTGCTGATTCTTAGTAATACTGCACCAGCTGACGTAGAACCATCTCGCCTCTAGATTAAATACACAAGGAAGATCAGCATTATACGGTGCAACATAAATTACGACCAGACAAAACAGACCCCTGCATAGACCAACCTAAAAACCAAAATGCGGATCCGCGTGATGCGGTTGCATAAAAGTCGCACGGTGTCAGAAGCACCGCTACAAATGTGTCGGACTAATCTCGTCGCGTATGCTAGTAACCAGTTGTTACAGCAACGGTGCCGTCCGGGACCGTTTGTGGCAAAATGTTCCACTGAACTGATTGCAACGCCATAGAAGAACATAATAGAACTAACATACAGAAGTTTCACTTCACCAAACAGAGTTTGGTAGTTGTGGAATAATTTGCAGACGACAACTTCGATGAATTGCATGACCCGAATTCGTTATCCTGCTGGTAGAGCATAATTCCGTCTTCTTTCAAAGCAATAATTTTTGTTTTCCATTGAACACTGATTGCTAGTAGTGACTAAACCCTGCAGCCGAAGCAAAAGTTTGCAACAAAGAATGCATTCTGATGTGTTTCTCGCGGTTGACTCAGAAAGTTTTACACTAAAAAACTTTTGCTCGGGTATTTTACAATTGTGCTTAACATTCTTATCGAACTTGGAGGATTTACTTCTGATTTGATAAAGGAAACTTTGTTTCCCTGCTGTATCTTTGAAGTCAACTTTGTCCACATAAACTTTTTCATTTATCCCTAAAACGATAATACTCAGATTAATCACACCACAATGGGTAATTACAACCAATTTATGGAAGCAATCAATGTCGTCAAAATAAATATCACGAATACTAATATCAGAATTAATATCATTACATCAGAATTTATTGCGCCCAAACCAATATGAAAATGTTAACTGATGATAATTTTAAATGTGATCTGTATACTGATCTCCAATTTGAATTTATGAATGTGTAATTTGGCGTGCGTGTATGTACATCCCAATCGCAATAAATACACACGAAGGTGAATTTATTACATTTGTTTTTATGCGATTTTAAGATCATTTCTCGGGTCAAACATTACCCGCGTGTATTTCACACTTTTTCACAATTTATATCCTGTCAGGTAAAGCATGTAGATTTTTTCAAATAGCGTCGTGGCGAACAGTCTAGCATAAGGTACTTAACATTCCTCACTTAAACATTTTCCTTAGGTCATGTATTTAACAAAATTTAAGCAACGGTACCTATGCACTGTTTTCTTAAATATTATTATTTAAATAGGTAACATGGTAACTTACAAAATTAGTAGTAAGCTACGTACTGAGGTCTTCCAAAACAACAATCTCTTCAAACTATTTTAAGCTTTACCTACTGTGGTTTGCGACTCATCTTTGGGCCAATAAAGACATATTTAAAATATTAAAATTACAACATCTATACTTATAATAAAACTGTAACAGGTCCAATTCTGTACATTGAAGATATTTTGAATTTTTTTTTTGAGGGCAATCTATTATCGGTACTGATGCCAAAAATGTAATTTTTTTCCATCATGTCTGTCTGTCTGTCTGTGTGTCTGTCTATATCTTGGCCGCGCATAGCTCCGAAACTACTGAACGTATTGAAATGAAACTTGGCAGGATTTGAGCTCATACTGCGAGGAAGGACATATACTACTTTTTATCCCGGATTTCAATAGCGTTCCCTTGGGAGAGGGGATGAAAGAAAAAATTGTTGGCTGCGCATAGCGCCGGAACTACTGAATGTATACAAATGAAACTTGGCAGGATTTGAGACCATACTATGATGTAGGACATAGAATACTTTTTATCCCAGATTTCAATAGAGTTCCCTTGGGAGTAGGGATGAAAGTAAAATTTGTTGGCTGCGCATAGCGCCGGAACTACTGAATGTATTCAAATGAAACTTAGCAGAATTTGAGATCATACTATGATGTAGGACATAAGATACTTTTTATCCCAGATTTCAATAGGGTTCCCTTGGGAGAGGGGATGAGAATAAAATTGTTTGGCTGCGCGTAGCGCCAAAACTACTGAACGTATTCAAATGAAACTTGGCAGGATTTGAGCTCATACTGCGAAAAAGGATATAGGATACTTTTTATCCCGGATTTCAATAGGGTTCCCTTGGGAGAGGGGATGAAAGCAAAATTTGTTGGCTGCGCATAGCGCCGGAACTACTGAATGTATACAAATGAAACTTGGCAGGATTTGAGACCATACTATGATGTAGGATATAAGATACTTTTTATCCCAGATTTCAATAGGGTTCCCTTAGGAGAGGGGATGAAAATAAAATTGTTTGGCTGCGCGTAGCGCCGAAACTACTGAACGTATTCAAATGAAACTTGGCAGGATTTGAGTTAATTTTACGGGCATGGACATAGGATACTTTTTATCCCAGATTTCAATAGGATTTCCTTGGGAGAGTGGATGAAAGTAAAATTTGTTGGCTGCACGTAGCGCCGAAACTACTAAATGTATTCAAATGAAACTGAGCAAGATTTGAGTTCATACTATGAGGAAGGACATAGGATACTTTTTATCCCGGATTTCAAAAATGGTATGAAAGTAAAATTTCGAAACTACTGAAGGTATTCAAATAAAACTTAGCATGATTTAAGTTCATATTACGAGAAAGGGCATAGGATACTTTTCATCCCGGATTTCAATAGGGTTCCTTTGGAAGAGGGGATGAAAGTAAAATTTGTTGGCTGCGCATAGCGCCGAAACCACTAAATGTATTCAAATGAAATTTGGCAGGGTTTGAGTTCATACTATGATGAAGGACATGGATACTTTTTATTCCGGGATTTCAATAGGGTTCCCTTGGGTGAGGGAATGAAAGTAAAATTTCTTGGCTGCGCATAGCGCCAAAACTACTAAAGGTATTCAAATAAAATTTAGTATGATTTAAGTTCATATTAGAAGAAAGGGCATAAAATACTTTTTGTCCCGGAATTCAGAAGGGTTCCCTTATGAGAGAGTATGGAAGTGAAATTTTGCGCGTTGCAGGATGGCGCGCGGATCAAGGGCGGTAGAGAGCGATAGCCCTCCACTGTGGGGGGCACTGGCAGTGGGGCCCGAGGCAGTGGGGGCCCTCACGCAACGGGACCCTCCCAGTAGCCCCCCGCAGTGGGGCCCCCACATTGCCCCGCAGTGGGACCTCAGTAGCCCCCACAGTGGGGGCACCGACAGTGGGGCCCTGGAAGTGGGCGCCGCCGGCAGATGGCCCCCCGAAGTGGGCCCCCCACATTTGCCTTTCATCTTTCCCACTAATATTTTATATGAGTCCTGGGATGTGTTAACAGTCCGGCAACTATTTATAATGAACACAGTGCTACGACAGCACGCAGAGCTTCCATACAGCACTGAATTTACAAATAAGAGACGGAATGATAAAGTTTGCCCTAAACCTTCAACCCTAAAATTTGCCTATACGGATAAATTTTATCTATTTCTTGGTCCCTTCCTATACAACAGACTAAATTCAATGTCTAATTTTTACGCGCTTAACTATAATAATTGTAAAAAATGCATTAAACTTAAACTTCAAAGTCTATCCTACGATGAAACAGAGAAGCTATTAGATATTGTCAAATAAATTATATTTTTTATACATTAAGTTAATCTAGTTAAGATAGTGATTAATTTAGCTATACTCAATATAAGTTAAGTTCCTTATTAATACCATGAACCGTTTGTAAAATAAACAACATTGTTATACTAAATATGCCTTTATCGTAATATTAAAAGATTATTTTATTTAATAATTAGCACTCTTGTCGCCTGAAACACAGGATTACCTAGTTCAGGCAAAATTGTTACATTTAGCTATATTTATTTATTAAGTGCACTCATGTTTTTTTTTTTTTTTTTTTTATATGTACGAGTTTCTTTGAATAAATTTTATTTATTTTTTTTATTTTTATTATTTCCTCGCAGTGGGACCCCCAGTAGCCCCCGCAGTGGGACCCACACAGTAGGCCCCTACAGTGGACGGCACTGGCAGTGGGGGTCCCCGGCAGTTTGCCCCCGCAATGGGCCCCCCACATTGCCCCGCAGTGGGCCCCCAGTAGCCCCCCGTAGTGGCTCCCCCACATTAGGGTAAAATTTCTTGGCTGCGCATAGCGCAAAAACTACTGAATGGATTCGAATGATACTTAGCATGATTTGAGTTCGTACTACGAGGAAGGACATAAAGTACATACCCCAAAGCCAACAAAATGATTACAAAATTGTTATTAGTGCCGATAAACGACCTGCTGGACAGCATCCGGTTGGTACAAAGCTCTCGCTAACAATGATGTTGCCGTCGTCCTGGTAGATCAGCACTGTGACAGGCGGGACATTGTGCTGCGTACCCGGGATGACCGCTTGCAATGCATTGGCGAAACGCACCAGGCATTTGATGCTCTTCAGTCTCTACTGGCTTATATACCTACTGTCGTCGTGGCGAAGACGTATACAACTTTGATCTTTGACATGTGAATACGAAAACTGACGAGACTGAACACTAAAAAAGTTTCTGCAATGCAATTCTACGCCTAGATACATTTTACCAATTAGAGAAGGTCGCATTGCTCACCTGCAAAGGTTTCGAGGTTTCTTTAACCGTTTTATGGTGGACACTTACGCCAAAATTAAAACGGAGCGTTTGGTATACATCAGAACAGAACTTATGAGAGAAGACTGCGCGCTGAGAATTATGTAGATCTGCGAGACGCCATGAATCAAGATAGAAATTGTGAAGATTTAGGACGACTGGTGATTCTTCCTTCCAGTTTTAGAACTGGACAATAGATGTGTAGTACCCTATTCTCCAGTAGGTACTATCAAAAGCTTTTGAAGCGTATAATATACCTAGGTAGAAAAAAATGTTTACCGCCCAACGAAGTGGGCACGGGTCAGCTAGTCAAGAATAAGATCATCACCAACAGGATTATTTCATAGGAAAATTTACCATAGTCTCCCCAACATTCGCATTTTCGCTTAGCGATGAAAATTAAGATCAGTGATACCAGACGGTCATGTGATTTATCGGATCTACAAAATAGTACAATTGGTTAGGTACTCAGGTATTCCTCGGGGAACTAAGGTTATTATGCAGACAATGCGGCTTACAATTTCAGAGTTAGTAATAAGGTGTGAAATAAATTAGTTACTCCATTATTCATTTAAATCGTTTACAAAATCGTGATTTACGGAACTTGAACTTTATTACGTTTGCTTTGTCATGTTCGGGTAGATTAAACTTTATTGCCGGTGCTCGTATTTGCTATCTTTTTATCTGTAACTAGATTTAGAGATAATCGTTTTGGTCATGGATATTAAGCCCTCGACACGAGAGGAATTAAATTGAATTGAATACTTTATTTATTTTCTCTTCCAAAAGACAATTGTTGACAATTTCTTAAGCTAATTTATATCTAGTTATCTTGTTTTGTAAGAGATAAAACCTGTGGTACAGGTCACCAGGGCTTCCTCCGCAGGATAATTTGGGATAGATACTTACATAAGAAAAGATCTCTTGAGGAAAGTAGCGTTATGAATGGTGATATTGTTATGAATGTCATGTACGTATCTACATAAGGTATGTAAAGCTTATACCTACGTAATCTGTCAATTAATTTTTTTCTTTTTATAAAGGCAAATACTTTTTTAAATAAAATTAACTGTCTGTTTATCGAAAGGAAAGCCTGTCAGAATCAAGGAACATGGAACTTTGCGGTTTTAATATACTCACTGCGTAGGTACGTTTGTTATTGAACAAGTTAAGCTACCTATTTCAAATACGGTTTGAGAGCTACATATCTTGTGTAATAAAGCCGAAGTGCTATCTTCACGTAACATTTTGTTTAGACGGATTTCCGCAGATCTTCCCTATAAAAAATGTAGTCGGTAGTCGATTTTGTATCAGTTACAATCACATTTTTAAACAGTTACCATTCAGCTATCCATAACTTCAACACGAAAACTGCAACCTCGTCAGTAGATCCATGACCTTGAATCAACTGCTAGCCGGATGGATGTATCACGAAGCCTCTCGGTCACGACTTGAGGCTTCCACGTTAACATTCAATCCAAAACTACTAGTTAATGGTTATAATGATTATAGATATTATAGTTTTAATGCTTTGAGTGCCGGGTTGTCTAATTGAATTTGAGGCATAATCCGACTTATAGCTTTAAGTTGTGACCTTCGATTGTGAAACCTTTTTAAGTATCTTCCCGATCATTATACAACCGGCCGTACTGCGCACTGCTCATCGATTGCCCGTGGTCCACCTACGTGGTCTATTTTGGTTGATCGGTGATGGTATACAGGTGGATCAGGCTTAATGGACGCTTACTGCCGAATAAAGTACTCGTGAAGTACGTGGCATTCAATACGGTAGCGCGTGCGTCAACCCTTCAATAATTGTTTTGAAAATGATTTGCTTCACCAATACCTAGTATAAAAATATTTTCATACTAGGTATTGGTAGTATCAGTAGGTATTTGAATTAAATATTTTGGATTTTCTTTTAGATTTGAAAAGTGTTCTTGGTTTTAAAGTATCCCCATATCCCTAAAAGTTATTTTCAGCAAAACCTACCGATTAAGCAGCTCTATATATCTTTCATGCATGATTTCAATACTTGAATCTTATTTTTATTATCTGTTAATTTTGTACATATGTACATATGCTTTGAAAAATATGTCAATATTCTAGAAAAATGATTTTCAAAGTAAAACTATTCGTAAAAGACCATGCGTCAATTCCATTGTATCCAATCATCGCCCAGGTGACTTTGGTAAAAAAAAAACGATATCTGCGATAGAATTGCATCCAAAGTCCCGGAAAACTGGTAACAAGCTCATGGCCCCGCCAGCTACTCCCAACCAGTAAAATGAACAAAACCTACAAGAGGATTAGTGTGAACGCCAGTGCGGCGGACAAGTGACGTGAAAAAGCTCCCGTTCTGGCCAAATGGCCGGCGCGGTCTGTGACGAATGTTGGCTATTTGCTTTATTATACTTTTGCCTCGGTATTTATTACCGCAAAATGTTTACCGTTGATATATATCTACTTTATTTGGATGGTTTGTTCAAAATATTCGCTTATTTAATATGCGCGTACTGCGTTATTTTGGTGAAATGATACGAGTAAAATGACAGTCTGTATGTACACTTATAAACCTCCCTAGGAGTGTAGTTGATTAAGCGTCATTGTAAAAGAAATCAAGAACTATAAGGGCACCAGGTACTTGCCCAGCAATAATATAAGTTCTTCGGCGTGCAAATTTCCTACACGATGCTGCAGTACGTATTTCGCGAAAGCCTCAGGTCGTGTGAAGACGTCCCATTTGCTGCAGTGTGATATATTAACCGTAGCGTATTTCCAGACTCGGCGTCGTAAATTTTGTTCACGCAACACCCGGCTTATTTACCGTCTTACCTATGCCGTAGTTTGAGCAATACTTTCTATGCCCCCGTCTGTTTTCACCGCAGAATAGCTGATACTTATTATGAGCGCGCTTGTCTTCTGCCGGAGCTAAGATTTTGGTAGAAATGTTTTGTTGTTGAATTGCGTAGGTGCCAAAGTTTGTAATGAATGTGTGTCATCCCCATTCGTTGGTGGAATTATGGGGTTTTATTGTTAAGTTTAGATTTATTTACGTAAATACAAAGAAGGAAGAAGGGATTTTGTTGGTCGTCTACCAAAATAGCTACAATCTAGGGAGGAGCAAAAGGGTTTTAAAAATGTCTTGTGAAAATTCCCTTTGTTAGATAAACGTTTATTTGCCGTCCTAAAACAACTAAAGCGTGCACTAAACCCCTTTAAAAAATGGCGCGTCACTTAATCTGTGGTTTTCGAAGGCAGCCCTATCTTATACAAATGTCTATAGCTTTTTATGAACAACTGGTTTATTTTGAAATGTCCATTTATTCTTGCTATAAACAAAGTATTCAGTAATTTTGTGATATCTAGAGGTATTTAGGACTCTTATCTGTAAATTTATGTCATTATTGAAGAATATTTTAAAGGGAATTTTAGAGGTAATTGGCAAACAAGATCAGTACTCAAAAAAAATTGGCGGATTTTTGCCCAACAGCTGTGAACATCGTCATCGATAACAGTATTTTTTTTCGCCAAAGCTAGGATAGGAAAGTTTAAAGTTGGCTTAATTCGTTGTCAGCCAAGCTGTGCTTTGAAAGCTGTAGCTGCTCAATTAAGCTCCTGCCAGCCCTGGGGGCGATGGCGGCAATTCGTTGTGGTCTCATTAAACGGTCGAATCGCTACATGTCATTGGCTATGGTGTTCTGCCGTATTTCCGTTGTTCCCGACCGTTTTCAGCGCAATGCGATTGTGGGTAGTATTCACCAGGTGAATTCTTATGTCTTCTATTAAAATACACATGCGAAATATTATTGTGCATCAAGCAGGGATGGCGCATTGTTTGATTTTCTGTGTTCATTAATTTAGAGATATTAGCATGGATTATTCAGAAATGAACTTTTGATGTTTCTCTTGAGTTTACTTGATTTTGAATTATTATATTCAGAATGGTAAAGGTCAAGAAAATAAACAAGAGCTGTTTAAATATTGTAATACATGCAATCTCACGAACTGTAAAATTATCAACTAGGTTGCCCTTATCCTGCTTGGTCGGACTCTATCTCCAATGACACACATTTTTCAATTCGACTTTTCATCATTCTCAATCCGATGAGTCTACTGATGGCCTTTCCTAAATATCGTCACAACGACCGGTCCTCCGCGCCAATACGGCAAATTAGCAAATTATTTTCTAACTAACTTTCAAAAGGTTGGCTGTGCCTGACATCACATTTGCAACCTCCTGGCATTTACGTTAACCTTCTTAGTGATCAAATATATCTTTAGGTACGCATCTCTGAGACTTTTAAGGGATTGCCATAAAATTCGTAAAGATACATGAACATTTTAATGACATATTGCAACGTCTATATATAAGTAATTTTAGTTTATAGGCAAGAGCTTTTCTGTCATTTGATGTTTGAAATAACTTGCAATCGACTGAACTCTACCGTCCCCGATTAGTATCTCACTTACGCATTATTAATGCCATGGTCGGGCAGGCTCATCCGGCAATACCACACATGGTTTATTAATAACCCAGTTTAAAATGGTTTGCAGACGGATCTGAAACTTGACTGACTGGCCTGGTGCTTTGTACTAAAAATACAGAAATAAATACAGAGAAAATAGCTCGCACTGTTTTTTTTAGTAATCTTAGGTTGAAAATGTCTATCTACGTAAGTAAACTTGACGTCGGCAAGAAAATCAGAATTATAATCAGAAATCAGAATATACTACGTAGATTAATACAAAAGTTTTACTTCCATAGATTAACTGAACATTGCTTAGAACTTCGGTTCGTCGTACTTAGGTACGAGACCAATTAATAAATAAGGCATCAGGCTATATTAAAAGTTTTTGTACAGTCTTCTTTAATGGCGGGTAAAATAAACAACACTATATACCGTAGAGTTCTTAAAACAACAAATACATATTATCTGTTAGTGAAGCTGAGTATGGAAATGAGTGTTCTCAGCCGCAAAAATATCAGCCAATTACTGGCAATTAAATTTAAATGAAAATTCACCGAGCGCTGAAACTGAGGTTGTCCAAATAATATCCGTTGCATCGGGTTATTCTGACATTTATCCGATTCTTCCAGGACTTTCATTGTTTTTTAGCTATTGTAAATTTCTAAAAACTTTGTACAAGGGCTGATAAGGCTACGGCGAAAAACCTTCACACAGACAGTGTGAAGGTTAGTCGGTCGTCGAAATAACCAGTTGCATACATCATAGTTTTCGTGCATACGACAAAACTCAAAACTCAAAGAGCTTTATTTCATTTAGACCTTACATGACTCTTGGACACGTCACAAAATAAAAATAGCACAAGTAAAACAAGGAACTAAAGTGATCACTTTGATTTTTTGTTCACTTCAATCTTTTTAAGGTAAAGTAAAGAAGCGAACAAGAAACCGTTACCTTGTTACCCCTGGCCCTGCGTTGCTCTCAAACGTGAATGACTTGATTAAGAATGTTCTTACCATAGTACCGAATATTTAACACGTTAATCAAGTAAAGTCGTCTTCTTTTTTTACTTTTCATTTAAGTCTACCGCCCATCTATACCCATGATGCTGATAAAACCCAGTGTTTATTCTCTCAAATATTCCCTGCTGCGTAAGCACGTACCAAACCGCCTAAAACTACGACACTGCGGCGCGGTCCTGCTATAATATGCAAAGTCCCACTATTTTTGCGGTAGTGACAAGGTTCATTCGTGGCTGAGTGGTTTATGGACCCCCTGAGATAGACCTTGTAATAAAGAGACCAGGCTTGTATCTGCTTACTTCGCCAAAATTTGCTGTGAGGGGTTAAAAGTGCAAAATTGTGTTAGAACGCGTTTAGTGGTTTGGCCTGGTTAATACTGGTACACACTAGAGAGTTTTTTGTAGTGCTTGTTTTTGTACAATAACAAAAGCGTTAACAGGTGAGAATACCTAACATTGTGAACGAGATCTGGCGAATTGCTAAAAACTTTTCCATTTCATAATAAAATACTTAAACGCAACTCAGATTTAAGTAAGTCTCATATTTGTCAGTGTTCAATGAAATTCTCTAAAAAATTAGTCACTTGTAATATTTTTACTTGTCAACTGTACTTATCCCTTTGTACCGTAAACTTTTGTAATGTGGGGTGAAACCAGAAATAATTTTTACCTGGTGCAGAAGCAGGATTTTTTGGAATGTGGGGCTAACAATCATGCAACAAGTCCATGAGAAGGACATGTTAAATCTGAGTTGCGTTTGAGCATTCGGACGTTAGTATAGAGGATACAAAGAGTTGAATAATTATGGTATGCACTCAGTGCCAGGTGTAGATAGCAATCTCTGTATGAACCCCTTTTCAATGCCGCAGGAATCGGCCGTTTAGGTCTTCGGCAATCGCTGCCAGGAAGCCGTTGCGGCAGGTGACGCAGATTTTATAAATCTAAAAATACACAGACGAAGTTATGACTCAGCTAGGTCAAACTTTAAAGCCGGAACGAAAACAAAAGTGCAGCCAGCTGGTATCCACCACAACGATAAACTATTCGCGCCAAGCAAATAATAGCGAGGAGAAAAGCTTTCATAAGTTATACTCAGGAACCTACCACAAAGTGACTTCAGTAGAAATAAGTGTGATTCTATTATTTTATTTTCCTATTTTGACTCATTACAGTATCTCCTTATAAACACAATACTGACTTCTGAGAAATAATAAGTTTTAAATAGGTTTTGCATAAACTTTGGCTTTCAAACGACTTCAAGGAAGAGGTTCTCAATTATACTGAATGTTTTTTTTTGTGTTTTACGCGATCATTCAGCCAATTATGGATCGATTTCAAAAATTATTTCACTGTTATATAGAAAATGATCCCAAAGTGGTCCCATAAAAATTGTATCCCCAGGGGATTAGTATTTTTCCCGCAATACTTTAAAACAGCGTAAAAGTATGGGATTCCAAGTCGATTATTAGGTTTTTGAAAACAATCAATATATCACAGTGACTATGTATAAATAGTTAATAAGGAGCTAGACAAGAGGTAGTCAAATTGTCAAATAGTTTTTTAAAACAAATCATATTATAATTTTTCCCAAACAGCAATGAGCACGTTAAACTCTATTCATAGCAGCAGGTCAATCATTTCATCTAAGCAAAAGCTGTTGATAAAAACTGGTTTGTATTATTGGAAAAATCTTTACCTCCGATATAATCCAATAGAGTTCAAATTACTTACCCATGCTGAAAAGAAAAACAACAATAACACAGCACAATACCGTGCAAAAAAGGTCTAATTGGATTACGTTGTTGGCACGCGGCTAATGCGGGAAACATCGACAATGCAAGAAACTAATTGGTACTATTGATTGTAGACATTTGCGACATGCCGGTAGATAATTAGATATTTTTATCGGTATAGAGAATAAATGAATAAGTATTCTATTCCATTTCAGATAACACAAGTCCAAAACACATATCGTACACAATAGAGTTATAAAATGAAACACGATAAAAGAATAAATAACAAATCGCTCTTACAATATCTACTTATTGTAACTGCATACATAACTATTTTAATAAATAAATTTTACACGTAAACTTTTTTAAACCTTGTGACCCTAATCACAATGTTTTAAATGCTGCGATGGTTTCTTATAAAATGTTTGGGAAAAGTTTATTGCAACTTTTGGCTTTTTTAGTATTTTCCAGTGTAGTATTCCCATCCCCAGTCACTAATCTCAGTTGGTCCGATATAAGTTTTGATCAGTTTTAAGCAACAGAATAGATCAAAAAAGTTCTTGTGTATGATGTATGTAGATGCCAATTTTCTTGTTAACTGTACATTTATTTGAAAATCTGATAACAGGTATGAAAATTTATCTAAAAATTATGGATAGTCTCGTAAGATCATTTTTCTGTAGCTACACTAGTTATAGCACCTAATTGCCTTCCTGCCCTGTCTCAAAAATCCACACTATTTCAAAGGTAGGTAGGAAACGGATCCTATAAACTTTAAGGGACATTCTTGCTTGTTTGACACAACAGCTAATTTGAGAAGCCTTGTAAAGAAAACGGCTTCGTTAAAATATGATACAAAGTAAGATCTTTTAAGTTTTCGCCCCGTTCACCATTTTCCGAGGTTCCGTTAGGGATACCTCAAATAGGAACTTTATGAATAAACTTTGAATTTCCAAACAAGTTTCACTGAGAGCCACGGGCACGAAAGATAACACGTTTTGCATAGCTCTAACCAAATATTGTTTAGACAAAATTTCAAATCAGTGTAAATTGTATATACATAGAACTGACCGCATTCGCTTTTGCTGTCTAATTTATTTGAGTTTGTTATAAACTTAGTAATAGAATTGGTGAAAATGTATTTTTAAAGCATGGTCTATTGTCACGTTTATATCAGTGATATACTGTACCTTTGATTATTATGAAGTACTATTATGGTTATGGAATAAATGGTTTTTTTATTTTATTTATATATTTTATACTGTACCTACTGCAACGTTCACCGTACAGGGAATAAAAATTAATATTTTATTCGACGACGGTGACATTTTTACCCTCAAATTATGGAATTTAAAAGTAGCACAAAAAATTATCCGGAGACATTTTTACCCCGACACAAATCTGCTCTTAATGAAAATGGTGACTCTGTGTCTCATCATCATCAAGTTTTTAGATTATACCAAAAAAACTATCACTGAAGCTTCGCAGAGGCCTCATGCACTTCAGTCATCCCATGATCACGACAGTGCGTAAACCTATTGAAACGTCGTCGAGAAAAATAGGTTATTAAACGCGATAAATTCCAGTAAATAATAATAATTACTATAACGCGCTCTGATCTGAAACTAACGGGTAGTTTAAAAAAATAAAACGAAAAAACTGCATGATGTCCACCTAGCAGAGTTTAGTTCGGCGGCCAGTCTGAACGGAGATTAGCCTTAAGCGCAGAAGTGCACAAGTGAGTAAGCAAACACAGAAGCACTATCTATTCCCATACTCTCATTTTACAATGAAATGACAGACCAATATGACCGGAGAGAGGTGAGGTACAGAACCAACGGCTTAACGTGCTTTCCGTCACCGTGACTCTTTAGTCTATAACCTGATATTACGACTAACCTCACAATGTCTGCTTAACCTATACAGTCTTATCATAATAAGGTATTGACTAGCTCTAATCTCATTCAAATTATTACCTATTTTCTCTGACTACAAAAACCCACCCACGAATTCTTGTTATTAAAACTCCGTTCCATTCTCTTTCACGGTGTTTTCTATCCACCCCAAAAATATTTCACAGTGCTTTTTACGTTATTACATCGTAACCCTTATCTTTTCAAATTCTCGTTATACTACATTTTCATTATTACGTTGTTTTCAGTTGTTTGTTGTAAAAACTAGAATGGTTCCGGTTTTCCGTTGGAAAATCCAGGCATTTTTTTACTTTCATTGCAAATTAATTGGTACTTAATGGAATGCAGCATGCTACTACGTCATTTGGATCGACTTTGGTTTTTGTTGTTACGAAGCGACATCCTTTTTGTTATTATTATTTAGATAACTAAGTAAGTATATAGCTCTTGGATACTCTGCTCTTAACTACTCTAAACTGACATGATATTTTGGGCTGATGATAGAGAACTGATAGATTAATGTGGGAATTTGATTTGGTATTCTATTCAATGAATAAGCCCTGCTTACAAAAGGATGTTCAACGGACTTTTTGATTAGTGAGCTTTTAAAGCCATACAAATAATTCACTAATGAAATAAGATTGAACGTATATAATGTGCAAGAGGGGCTAAGGATATAAACTGTTACACTATCGATTCTTAACACTAAATGTTAAAGTGGATAAATATGATACAATAAATTATGGTAGATATTCCGTTCAAAGAACTTTTAGAGCTAAAACCTGCTTATTTTTTAGATTGTTTGTGTTAATATTGGACTTATTGACAATAGCCCATATGCAAACAAACCTGACAAAGTGCTGTCATTGCTCTTCAGTCAAATAATTACACCGCTCGTAATGATTGTTCCCCATCGTTTAGTTTGCTTAATTATTTTAATTAGTAGAGAGTGCACTTAACTTAATACTTAGTTAAATGCTTTTGCTTACTAATGGAGGACAGGCTTAAAATGTTAATATGGCCCGGTCAAATGACACCTACTAAAGCTTTTTCAATTAATTGTTAGGTAGTGGCTCCCGAATTCATCATCATTCATCATCCTCAGCTTGTTGACACCAGCTGGTTACGATAGGCATCTTTTACACGCCTGTTCTAACAGTCCTGTGCAATCTACCGTCTTCTGGCCACCTCGACGATATCATCTGGTCATAACCAATACTGTAAAAGTAGTATTATTAGTTATTTGATTTTCTTAATATAAGCACTACTTAACTTAGGGCTAGATGATGCTGTCTGAATTGTCCACTATTTTATTAGTTTATTTTCCTCTAAAATTACATTATCTGGTCTACTTTGCCTTGTTACAACTCAATCAATGAGGTATATATAAAAAAAAATTACAAACGATAATTGACCTCCATTCACTGTCATCGCATAAGTAATTAATGTTATGTACCAGTACTCTTTTAATGTCGTAAATTTTTAAATTATTTTTTTCTTTATGCAGGAGCAAAACATCATATGGAACTAAAAGTACTAAAATTTTACAGCAAATTGAAAACATTACTACAACACTCTGACATTTACGAAGACGAAGACCAAGCATCAGATATCTATTAGTGCTGAGTCCTAAATTCTTTGAGAGCTCACTTGAGATGACATAGGAGGGTTAAGCCCCACTATGTCATCGATTAACGCTAAACCATAGATAAACCCGTCTAAGTTTTGCGTACGTTTTGCTTTTAAATAGAATTACGAGTTTGTGAAGGTATGGGTCCTCTGTACATGCAGCAGTCAAATTTAAGTGCGATTGAAACTCGCGCACTGAGATTATCCACTCACTTGTGACGATAATATTGGATATTAATCATAGCTCTTGCCAACGTCATTCAGAAAGATAAAAACTCTTTTTAACTTTCCTAACCTATCGTTTCAATTCGGTATTTATCTTATTTTATTTGTGTTGTTTTCTGTATACATAGCTTTCCCATCCCCAAGGATGGGAAAGCTATACCTACTACATTATATATACGCTCTCAGATCAGTCTGTTATCTTTATTTTCTGTAATCTTTTGGTTTTTATTATAAACTCGGAAAGGTATATGACATTTTGCATTAGGGACATTGGCAGAATTGTGTCGATCAGAGGCAGAGCCAAGTTGAAACGGTTCATTCGGTTCTTCGTACGTTGATCATTACGTTAATTAGCGTACGAAGGTATGGGTCCTCTGTACATGCAGCAGTCAAATTTAAGTGCGATTGAAACTCGCGCACTGAGATTATCCACTCACTTGTGACGATAATATTGGATATTAATCATAGCTCTTGCCAACGTCATTCAGAAAGATAAAAACTCTTTTTAACTTTCCTAACCTATCGTTTCAATTCGGTATTTATCTTATTTTATTTGTGTTGTTTTCTGTATACATAGCTTTCCCATCCCCAAGGATGGGAAAGCTATACCTACTACATTATATATACGCTCTCAGATCAGTCTGTTATCTTTATTTTCTGTAATCTTTTGGTTTTTATTATAAACTCGGAAAGGTATATGACATTTTGCATTAGGGACATTGGCAGAATTGTGTCGATCAGAGGCAGAGCCAAGTTGAAACGGTTCATTCGGTTCTTCGTACGTTGATCATTACGTTAATTAGCGTACGAAAAACCGGCTGTAGGTCACATTAAAGAGAGTGATACAGTACCAGGCAGTGACTTAAACCCAACATGAAATATGAGTTCTGAACCATGTTATTTGTTTTTAAATGCGTGCTATCAAATAGAGTCTCACCCTTAAGGAACGAAAGTTCACTGACCCGCGCTTGCGACTCCTGTTCACATTCCAGACTGAAAGCAATCTTGAGCCAATACAGCGTGATAGGATTCTGTCTACACAATCAATGACCGTTTTCAAACGGACAGATGCTGCAAATACTTTGCACGAGGCATTTGAAACTATATTCAAATCAAAGATCATAGCTTAACTGTATTAATTCAGATAATATAAATTCTGATCTGTATTTTTAAGACTCATTTCTAATCAAGACAAAGACTATTCTTTTTTAGCCCCGACAGTAAAGAGAGAATTTATACGTTCACCATGTGCATCTGAATCTCTAATAGTAGCATCGTAACTCTCAAACGGATCAACTGATTTCGATATTTTTTTGAGAAGGTTACTTTTTTTACCATGTACGATAAAAAGTAGGTGAAACAGTTCTAATGTCATGAAGGTTCAAAGGAAGGTTAGTTTTTTCAAAGCTGTAGCTTGATTGGACATAGAAAGCGTCGAATTTCTATGAGATTATAACCACGACACAGACAGACATCTATTAAAAATACATTTATTTGGCCATAAACATTAACAAAAAAAAAACTTCTATAATAATAAGGTTATTAACTCTTCTAGTACAATTTACTAATAAAGTTTATTTTCACAAAATTGATAAACTAAAAACTGCATTATTAAACTAAATAAAAACTCGCGTTTTTCAATTGAGAGAATCATTGCGTTGCGAGCACGAAGTCGTATACCTACGTAGGTGTCCCAGATCCATTAATAATTTCATTTGAATCGTATCTAGATATTTTTACCCTCGCGGGATGGCTTCGATACTCAATAAGGGTAGGGACAGTTTTAAAACGCTACAAATAAGCTTAAATGGTTTTTATCAACGGGATTTATTAAACCCAAGTGATGCCGATGCACTGGCCTTCAATGCAGACTTTAGAGACGGATAATGATGCTGAGGATAAGTGATAGAAACATATTAGTTTTATTTTATCTAAGCTATTTCGTGGGTAAGAATTGTGTTGAAAATCTCTAATTGAAGATTTGATAATATCATGAGATCAGTAAAAAGCAGCCGAAACGTAAAATTTTCAATTCTACGATAAGCCGATGAGAAATTCTCGTTAAAAGTATAATCTTCGCCAGATTTGGGAAATTAAAGCCAATCGAGATCCGTGAAAAGGCTTTATCGAGTCCATGAAAAAGGAAAATGAAGCTCTCCTCCGGGAGATTGGCAAATTGGTCCATTTTATCTTCATTGGACGGAAGACCGCTCGATTTTTTTTCAATGATACAGTGTATGATAACACGAGCAAGTTCTTACATTAAGTTAGTAAGAATGGCTTTATGAATTGAAACAGGTAGTTTATTTATCATTGATCTTGGTTCATGACGAATAAAATTCCGGTCAGAGAGAAGAAAAACAGAAATAACGAAAGGTACTAATACCAAAAAAATTAATAATGACGTTAAAGATCAGGATCGAATCGGGAAAGATGAATCCTGCACAGATTAATCTTTGATATTAATTAAAAGTTAAATTTTTATTTTGTCCAGGATATAAGAAAACAAGGTATGGTCTTCCGAGACATGATAGTCACGTGGGTCTCTATTGCTTACGTCTTCAACGCCATCGGCGAATGAGAAGACGAATCTGTTTCCTGGTGTAACCAGTAGCGTAAAATCGTAACTCCCCGAAATTCTTGTATTACCTGCATACATTTGATTAAACTATGTGGTTTTGTATTTACCAATTATTTATCACATTGACTCATGTTTAAATAACGCTGTTATGACTAATCTAACAAAAATAACGGACAATTGTAATTTTTTTATTGATTTTTAAATTGTCCCTTATCACATTTGTTTCCAAACATCTACGTTTTGTTGAATTAAAGTGCCAACTTGATAGTGACGTAAGCAAATGACAGTCCCGGAGGAGCAGACCTTGTTTTCTTGGTTATTTTCTTAGAATGAAGAAATAAAATTGATTGATTTCTGATTTATTTGGTGAAAATTTTCATATGCTTTTGTTAATACATAAAACCTACGTAATTGAATGTGTTGTTAGTAGGTATAAGACACACCATTAAAATATTATGAAGGCATTCGTAGGTAGGTGCGGAAAAAATATTTAAATACTGATTTTTATTTATGAAATTGTTTCTTAAACGTTGCGTTTTAATATACAAAAGTGACCTAGCTGTTGAAAATGTGGTCTGGTAAATCCATTTGAAACGTTCAATGGACGAAGTAGGTAACTGGTTTATTATCGCGATTGATCTCTTTTTTTGGAGAAGTTATCCAACAATGGCAATTCAGTTTCAGGCATAGAGATACCCATATTTCGTTTAAACTTTAGAAATATCTAGGACTTGCTTATTCTAGGTATTAAAAACCCTTAGGTATTTATTTTAAAAGGTACTTACTTAAGTAAAAAAAGCTATGGAAGTTTTATATTGCTGAAGATTTGGTGCATTTTAGATACAAATTGTACGTAAATGTGTAGTACATATACATATGTATGTAAAATCTATTGCTGTTCGTTAGTCTTGCTAAAACTCGATAACGGCTGGACCGATTTGAATATTCTTTTTTCTTTTATTTGGTCCAATATAGAGGTGGTTAAAAATAAGGGAAAATACTAAAATTGTAGGTGATACGATGACGTCCACGGGGTCATCTAGATAAATTATAAAAGAATGTGATATTTGAAATATAAAAGAATGTGATAGTAGCGTAAACTGACAACTGACAAAAATATAATTTAACTGTTCAAAGTTTTTTCATTTGCCGTGTCATCAAGGGTTTCATTAATTTAAAAGCCTCGAGTGATTGTAGGCGGTTAGCGTTATAACATATATATATTTGAATGGAATGAGCTGGCAAATGAATGTGTGTCCTATCATTTGGTACCTCTATTATTCAGGCTGGGTTATATTTATGTCTTTAAATATTCTTTTTTGATGTGGAACAACATAATTACTAAGCAGTCACCGCTGTTCTAATGCGCGGAAAGTGGACAGAGCAAAAATCCATTTATTATGTGTCGTAATTTTGTCCTTGAAGGTAAATCTTTTCATGTTAAATGTGCAAATAGCATTGATATTCTATATGTATGAATTGCAATTTTCGATAAAATGGAGTTTGTATGTATTTCTCCGGGTTATTATATTTTTATTATAATCAGTAAAATAATGAATATTTCTCAAGAAATGCTGAAACAAACATGCAATTCTGTCTTATTTTTTTCCTCATGTAGAGCAAGATATTTATAGCAGCATGTTCTTGTTATACATATATATATGTCTACAGAGTGGTAGGAATTTTATTTGGCAATGCTGATTAGTACCCTAAAATAGGATGCAATACATACTGCGCGCTGCGGTTAAATTCTAGGCAAGGTTCGTGAGCTGTGGGTGGTCTGTGTCACCGACACCGGATTTAGCCTGTTATATACCTACCTGGTTACCTAGTTACTTATAAAGCCATTGTGACGGATGACTTAGTTCAGTACTGACTAGTACTGTGTCTGTGGTCGAGGTCGTAACCTTGTTGTGACTGCTAAGTAATCTGTGCCGCAGGTCATGGTTGTTGCGCGCACGCATCTTGCGGTGAGGCTTTGAGCTGTCATTTTTAATATAACCAACAAAAATCATTTATTGAGGCGTTTCCCGTGGGTTTATACAGTAAATAACATAAATTAACTAATTAATTTTATTGAACAATCCACAAATCATCATCTAGCTAAGCAGAGCTTGTGTTATGTTGTAGGCTTTGCAATGAACCTCTATAAATTTTTCCTGGGTTTTAGATGTTCTTTCATCTTCCGCAAATATTCAATGCAATTTTATAAATGGTGGTCTGATAAATGTGCACGTTCAGTGGCCGCAAACGTCAAGGAAGAAGGTCATCATAACGTGAAAAGTATAAAGTATTTTTTCATTATTTATCAGCTTCTCATTCGTTCACTCTTACGCCAGGTACTGACCGGTGGTGTTACGTGGCGTAATGTAACGTCTAATACAGCAAGTGTTCCTGCAGTCAGCATGGAGAAAGAAGGCGCACGTGGCGTAACGTATTGCTTACTGCGAATTTACGGCCCGTAACACTGGTGCCTGGTTTTATAAAAGTGCAATACACCTCAATGTGCTATTAAGCTTTACTATCTATGTATCTACTCAGCCCGTGAACACCCACTGCCTGCTGGGTATAGGCCTCCTCTCCATTAAGCCATTCTTTCTTGAACCGCTCTAATTTTTCCTAATCCAACAGTCATCTTTTAATGTTTGTCCTAATGTTAATATCTATGGCTGGAATTAGACTAGGTGTTTACGTACTAGTAAAAACGCCCAATCGCTAACACATACCGTTTTAAAAAATATGTTACTGTTACTCCACAAATTGCTGGCGTTAAAGACGACGATTGAAAACGTTCAATTTAACAGATTAAAATACACGGAATAGCTACTGGACAAGTACAGCACAGCTTGACCATTTGAAGCTTTTGTCGATTGAGGCGAACGGGGCGCCGACAGCGCGAGCTCGTCATGCATGTACTTACAGGATATCTAGATTAACTTTATTGACAAAGAAAATGACTTTTATATTCTATAATTTCTTCTTTTCTTGTAAAGAAAATTGTATCTGAGCTATCTGTAGATTGTTTGCAACAGTCTGCAGTTAGCTCAATTGTTTTAATTGTAAATACTAGTTTAATTTTTTTATATTATTTGAATGTTATATCAAGATTATATCTTAACTTTAGTTTTACATAGAATTAAAAGGGATCCGGCCAATATTAATAGGAATTGATGGACAATTTAAGCTAAATAGTAAGATGCTTAAAAGATGACAAGGTACTTCAAGTACCTTGTCAAGTACCGTACTTGAGTGAGTACCTAATAGAAGCGTTAATAAAAGAAAGCGTTTATTGGCTGCCCGAACGAGGTCGTTATTTAAAGATAGACTTAAAGTGACTTTATTTTAATGTAGTATTTTGTTCTTTGAATTACAATAACTTCTACTCGCGGCTTTGTAAGGGTCTTTTCCGGTCAAAAACTAGTTTATGTTATACCAAACAAAATTTTTGCATCGAAAATTTTCACCTGTTTATTATTTCTGTTTTGTCTGTCTGAAACAAAGAGATTTTATTTTAATCTAGGCACGCAAACAAACTCAACTAAAGAGTAACAAAAAAACGAAGACTGAAAATAACATCGGGAATTAATTAGAACCTAACCCTTAAATTAAACAATTAAGTACCCTTCTGGGGAGTTCATTTAAATTTACTGTAGCCGACTCAGGTATTTTGCATTTTATGGTTATCTACGAAGAAGGGACTAGGCGATTTGTTTCTTAGTGGCCAATGTCGTAAACATTTCCTAGTGGAAAATAAATGATGTCTATCCTTTTATAGTTTTTAACAAAAGTTGTATGTTATTCAGTGCTTAAATGAAATTTTGGTTGTTACAGATATTCACATTGAGACGCGTTTGAAAACTCATCAGTATCGCTTAGGCTTCCAAAGGTATCTAACATTTTACTATAAAAACTATCTTAATTAGAAAAAATCTAAAAACACGTTAAGTCTCTGGTCCTGCGATTGACCTCTGGTCGTGTCAGTCTGCCATTCCATCGGATTATGAGAGTGGAATGATGAATGCACCTGTGTTTGCACATACACTTGTGCACTATAAAATGTCCCGCCTTCATTGAAGCTAGCTGCCGTAGGTGAAATTCGGCTTGGAGGCATTATTGTGCCTTCGAATTAGGTCAAATGACAGAATACCTTATTTGATTCGGAGCGTTCTTACTACCCCTGAATAAACTAGAAGATAAATATAGGTTCGAGGAAAATAACGTTGAACCCCGCAAATGTTTGCGGAATGAATGTTTCATGGATTCCTTGAACTAAGTAACACGTGAGTCTGAGTTTCGGGAATGTTTTTTCTAGCGAATTGTATTTTCTGTTTTATTAGGTTCGAGGATTGAATTAAGAATGAATGAACACTTTATTGTATCTATTAAAATTACAAAAAAACTCTTATATCTAAAATTAAATAAATGCAGTACAAAAGGCGGCCTATTGCTGAGAGCGATATCTCCCAGGCAACCTTTAAAACGAAACTAATTTTTTCTTTTTTTATTAAGCTTAATATTGATTTAGCGAATCGTTATACTGGAAAGTAGAGCAATTTAAAAATGATACCACCCTGATGATGTTCCCCACTATGGAATGAAACGTTGGTGTCCCTCCTCACCGCAAACAGGGTTCGTTCGTAGTAAACCCTTTATCATATTTAATAAACTTAAAAATATTAAGTAACGAAACATTAATATGAAGTATTTTCAAACTTTCATTCTGATATTATGCATTACAGAAAATAAGAACATTTTTTACAACACAAAGCATTACAAAAATAATACTTAAATTAATTAAGAGAATATTATAATATAATGAATGATAATTAACAATTAAAAAGACCGGGAGCCATTATGATGGACAAACAGAAGCAGGTGCAATGCGACTAGTTAATAAAGAACAAAAGCCTTTCGGCGGCGCACGGGGGCGGCTTCCGTGGCCCTGATGAATTGTTCTGCTGGTACGAGTATACTCAGCGCCTCAGCAGGGAAAGCAGATTTACTGTTATAAGGTTTATTTTTGTAGGAGGGCGCTTGTTGTAAGTGCGTTTGATTAGATAGAACGAAAATACGCTAGGAAGTAATACACACTGAACGTTAAGAAACAATTTACAAGAAAACAAACATTCGATACTTTACAAATACTAGACAATGTTAGGTTGTGCGGTAGAGCTGACATAAGAATGCCAGTGATATGAGTTTCTAGGACCATGCAACCAATCAAAAACAGAGTCAGACAGTTTTATGCAATTGGTTGAAACTGTGCGCTGGAACTGAGGATATAATCGAATAGACGTTACGATCTTAATGGAACTTTTTCAATAGTCAAATTAATGTGTTGTATTTTGAATATAACCCTTCCATCTCTTTATTAACAAATGAAGATAAATTCGTCAAAGCTTAAGCTAAAAATTGTTTATTCGCAGTCCAGGAATAAAACAAGGCTTGAATATTTCACGGGCACTGTAGTACGTTTATTAGTCACGGAGGGACTAACTTTAGTAGCCGACTATACATTATCAGGGTTGGCTGCCGAGCCATTTTTCAACGAAACACATTGCCGTTTGTAGGCCAATACAACAACATTTCGGGAAATTCCCTTAACAAATTATACACGACAACGACACGCGTCGATAAATTGAGCTCATCTGTTTTTAGATGGAGATAAGCATAACGTTTGAGCGTAAAAGTGTGCGCCTTATTTACAAAACAAATCGAGCTTCCTTGTTTTAGATTTTGATGTTGAGATTTCAGAAGTAATGGAGTTAGCTACTGTTTGCGATACGATTAAGATTGATATAAGTAAGCTTCTTTGTAATAATGTAGAGTTGGCACATTTAAATGGTTGTATAGGAATATAAAATAATGAAAGGGGAATAGTGAGGTCCTTGCCCTGCAGTGGGAAGATGTAGGCTGATAATAATAATGTTTACTTATATAATTACAAAGTGAGATGTTTTATGTCACTCATCTATCTTCCTTTGTTAGAAGTTAACAACTAGGAACGTATGGAGGTGCATAATGAAACATTAAAGTTCAGGGTAGCGTACCTAACGATTATTTAATTTGAAATAACCGAAATTTTAATAAGCCGGAAATATCCAACAAACTTGAAATGCTTCACCCGCAATAACGCACTACGAAATTTAAAATCGCAAAAGTTAACCCAATTACAGCGACCAAGATGAGAAGAGAACCCAAAAAGGTCCACATAGCAATTACCTTTCTACCCCGCGGGCTAGAGATTTAACGAAAAATGTTCCAACAAACTGGGATACTTTTTGCATTAGTCAAAATAATTTCTAGCTGCTACAAAGTGGCTCGACCCTACGAGTAGTATACGGATACGATGCGCTATGAATTCTAGTTTAATTATTTTGAGGGGCTATAAATATCTAGAAATTCTCATTTCAGTCAATCTTAGACTATCATCAACATTCATAAAAAAAAATTTTATTTTTTTGTTCCCAGGTCTACCAATCTACCGTTATGGACAAAAGCAAACGGACTCGTCGGAAATGAAACAAAAAACAAGAAAGAAACTTGTGGTTATTTGGCTGAAGCAGAAGATGTTATAGCCAAACAAATTACCAAAGTCATGTAAAAGAAAGAGTAACAAAAAACTTTTCATATCGAAAAGCATATCTCGATAATTCGTGAACACACGAAACATATCTGAATATTTTATGCTAGTCTCTGTAATTTGTGATTAAAATAATAATATAGTTAAATGATTGCTCAAATTCTACAAACTAGATGTCGATTTTAAAGTAGAAGACGTATTTGGAGTAAGGCTTAACTTTGAAGTGGAAAGCAGTTATTATGAAGTACAGTATGTTTTTCCTAAGAAGACGCACGTTGATACTAAAAGCTGTGCTAGTGTTGACAGCACTATGGTTTATGGTAGCACTATTCACTACCAGCGGCAGTTCAAGGAATGCTTTAGGAGCACCTCCTCTAGAATATGATGAACCAGAAGCAAAGCCTTTGAAATTGGTTAAATCTACATCTACAAAAAGGAAAAGCGAGTCATATGGAAACAATCTGTCCGATGGTTTGTATAAATTTGATTTTACTAGGAGTATGGTGATGGTGCATGATATTGTCTAAAATAATCTTTTCACTCCGTTTTTATTATGACAAACGATGACGAAAGTAGAATGCTCAAAAGTTCAGTTCAAAGTCGTTGACCTTTTCAGCTTTTATCGGAAAAGTTTTCAGGATATCCCAAATCTACGAACGCACCCTTCAATAAACTCAAAAATATGAGTTTACTTAAATAGCATCTCATTTTGGGATTTGAAAAGAAAAGTTGTTCTATCACTAATAAATAATAATTGAAATTTATCGGCTGGGTCTGAGTTCGTATTGATTTTAATGACTTTGAAGTCTTCATCATCTTACTTGTGTTTTTATTGAGCATAATATTCTCACTCATATTTATTTTGCCTATTTTATTTAACTGTTTTGCAAAAATTTAATTTGCAAAAGAAACTGTAGCCCGTCTTTTATTGATACAAGTACCTGCAATGCACTTAAATAATATTGTTTTGATATCACAATAACTAACACCAAATTTATTTTCTTTTAGGTCCCACTCGGGGTAATCATTTTGTAAATAATACCTAGTTTTATACTAAGCTTGTACTTTTGTGGCTTAACATTGCATGACTTATAAAATAACTTACATATTTCTAGCTTTTTTATGTTATCACGTTGTGCATGATTATGTTTGTACGCAGCTGTGAAAATCGATTGGATCGGGCGGATCGCAGGGCAAGAGGCGGCAGGTAATTTCATGCTTTTATAGTAGTATAGTAGCTTGTTCTTAAAATAGTTCTATAGAATATAAGAATGCTTTCGGTAACCCGTCGAGTCAGTTTTATTTTACCTTATATAGTGTAAATAGTCAACTCCTGTGGTTAATACATTGGGAGTAAATTAAATACCATCAGTATATAAATACTTTTGTACTTTTGGCTTAGGCATTATTATATACTATACTAGGTATATAATTTTAGTTAAGGAAGCCATTGTTGTAAAATTCTTATATTTATTTGTTAAAAAAGGTGTTAGAAATAAAAGTCTCGGTTTCTTGAACTGGTTTACTCTGAGACTTTTTATGCATAGAGTTTCTACTGCATTTCTCTACAAGTAACGAGACTATGAACGGTTTAACATCTCGACTGGAAATACTAGTTCAGAATGTTTGCATCCTGACCAGCCATTATAAATGTTCAACAGACCATCAAAATATATTGCTACATGAATAATAAACTATCACCCAGGTCTTTGTTATGGTTTAAAATGACTTTTAAATAGCGTTTCGTGTAAAAGCTTGTCTTTGATTCCATGTCAATGTAACAGATTAGCTAAAGATCAAAAATTTTTTGTAACTGAATATTTATTCCTATATTTTGCAATGGACTATCTCAAGTAACACCCAAATCTATTATTTACTTAGAGGAGGCGTATTTAAAAAAAAATGATATAGGTACATGACGATTGCGACCGCATTGTGATAATATTGTAAATACCTACATATATTAATAAAGCTATATAATTCATATTTCCAATAAACATTTCAAAAGTCAAGCAAAAGATGTTGCCACAAACAAAAATAATAAGTATATGTCATGTCTTACCCAAAAATAACTTCGTACCTCAAACTTCCTATATTTTTTCTGCCTGTCATATATCATTCATGTTACATTCTTCATATGTCGCAGGCCTAGGCGTAATCGCAGCACCTGGTTCGGACAACGCACCCGGAGAACTGGGCAAACCGGTCGTACTGCCGAAGAACATATCAGAAGATACAAAGACAGCTGTGTCCGAGGGATGGAAGAAAAACGCCTTCAACCAGTATGTTAGTGATCTGATCTCAATCAAAAGGAAACTTCCGGACCCTAGAGATGAGTGGTAAGGGATTTTTTAAGTGTTTCGTAAGTTTAGAAACTAATTTTGAATTTCTATCAATATTTTCTGAGTGTCAATGTGAATGTATGACTAAGAACTGTGTAAAGTTATATAAAAACTAGCTGTTCCCCGCGGTTTCATCCGCGTTTTATTTGAATTTCACATTTCTATGGGGATAAAAATATCGTTTTTTCCCGTAACTAATAATGTGAAATTGATGTTTTTCCAAGACAACAAGAAACTTATATTACTCTACATTCTTTCCACTAACTCTATGCCAAAAATCAAGTCGATTGGTTGATTAGTTAGAGCGTGAAGGAAGGACAAATAAACAACATACTTTCTCATTTATAATATTAGGATAACATTCAAGATGGCAGTGATTCTAAATAAAATGAATTTATGAAAAGTTGCCGTAGGTCCAATTTCAACGTTAAATAATTGAATGAGTTCACGTTGCAATTGATCGCGTTTAATATTAGATAAACTCAGTAAATTCAGTTGAACGCTCCAAACGAATTCAGTGCATTTCACCGACGTAAAGTTGATCCGGTTCAAGCAATAAAACGAGTTCAAAAACTGTCATGTCACACAATAGGTATTACGAATTTCAATTCAATCAAGATGAACTTAGGTCCAATTTCATTCAATCCTTTCGCTTGTGTACCGAGTGACGCGATGTTATGCTGGACAAGTTATTTAGCGCTACCCTTACATTTCAGAATTTGTTAAAAAAACAACAACTACTTTGACCTTACAGTCGAAGTAGGTATTTATCTGTAATAATTTGATTACCATTGTAATACTCTTAATTTTACTATAATGTATGTGTATACCTTTATTTAGAAAGCTGAAAGGCTACTCAAATTATTTTGGTTATAGTTTCTCTATAAGTGAATTTGTAATTCTTAAGAGAAAATAAATATCTCAAACCTCAATTTCACCGATTTGAAGAGCTGTCATGTCACACAAATGTGAACTCGATCAAGCTAAAATCGGTTCTGCTGAACTAAGTTTCGGCAGCGATTGGTGAAATTGGACCTTAGTCTACATTTCAACAAAATGTAATATGAGTTAGTCAGCATCATCAAATGATACATTTTATAAGGATGTACGTATATATAGGAGGAGGTATGACGACGATCGTTTTAAGTTTTGTACACGAGTTTGGACAAAGGCTCTACAATCAAAATATGGCTGATGCCAACCCGAGCTCTTTCAATTCAAAGTTCATTTATTTTCTCTTTACAAAATGTCTTTTTACAGAATTGTTTTAGCTATGTGTAGTATAACAAATACAGATACCTGTTTGTAGAAACTGGTGCCAGTGATTAAAACCTTTATTACCAGTCACCGGAACCCCCTCCTTAAATCACATTTTATTTTTACAATGAATTGTGCCTTAATAAGGAACTATGGAAAAATTATAGTAAACTAGCTGCTGCCCGCGTCTTTGCCCGTATTTTATAGGGATAAAAAGTAGCCTATATGTTATTCCAGGTCCCAAATTATACCCATACCAAATTTCAGTCTAATCAGTTCAGCAGTTTTTATGTGATATAGTAATAAATATCCATCCGTACAAACTTTGATATTTATAATATTAGTAGGAAGTAGAATAATAGGATATTAGAAAATTAAACACCAAAAAAACTAAAACTATATTAAAGGGTTAGCGGTCTATAAACAGCAGACGCATGCATGTGTGTGTGCTTTTTGAATTCAATATTCACGTTGTTTTTAAGAATTACTCTAAATCTAGGTAGATTTAGACGTAGATAGGTATCTACGCTACGAAATACCTACTAATGGCACGTTACTTTGTGGATTAAATCAGGATAGGATGCCCGTGGGAGCGGTCTTTGTACCGCGTTCTTTTGCCTTTGCAGCTTTTGCTTTCAAAGGACTAGCCCTTTGAGTTCAAAGATAGAAACCGTACTTTTGATTCAACAGTATCGTTGTTACCGTTTTCTCTTTATTTAAACGTAACGTTAGTCGAAAAATTCTTTACTTATGTTTATCTTTTGCAATAATTTCGAATTAAGAACAAGTACAAATTAGGCACACACAACAAATTAGTAAAGAAGCGCGTGTTTTGGTACTTGCGTTTGAATAACTAGAAGCGTGTGTTAGGGTGCGTACAGATGTATCGGAGCTGAAGGTTTTAAAACGCACGTTACAATAGCGCGCGCTTAAAAACGCTTAATTTGTATTCGCCCTTACCCTGACTATATTGCGATGTTACCACTTTTCTTTGGCTTTAACTGGTTTTAACACATTTGTTTTCTTCGACAGGTGCAAACAACCTGGCAGATATTTAGAAGATCTTCCTCAAACATCTGTGGTAATTTGTTTCCACAATGAAGCCTGGTCGGTGCTGCTCAGAACCGTGCACTCTGTCTTAGATAGGTCACCTACCCATCTAATCAAGGAGATCATACTTGTTGATGACTTTTCTGATATGCGTAAGTTTTGTCAATTTCATGATCAGTTTTTATTTTTTTATTATTTTCGATATGAATAAATTCAGTATCAAGTAATAAAGTTCATACAATAACAGTCTATTAATTAAAAAAAAAAAAAAACGGTTTTATGACGTTCCTACTAGTTTTTTAAGTGCTCGCTGTTGCCGAAATTAAAAATATTATTTATTTTGATGTTTTCATTTTCAGCACATTTGATGCAACAATTGGACGACTACATGTCATCTCTACCGAAAGTAAGAATAGTACGAGCATCTCGACGAGAAGGTCTCATCAGAGCTAGACTTCTTGGGGCCAGATACGTTACAGCTCCAGTTCTTACCTATCTTGACAGTCACTGCGAATGCACTGAAGGTATTAATCATGATTGACCTTGAATGACGTAGGTAGATATTTCATAACAACACTCATTGCATGAAGATTTTATATATTTTTTTAGGTTGGCTAGAACCTCTGCTAGACAGAATTGCTCGCAACAAAACTACAGTAGTGTGTCCCGTTATTGATGTCATCGACGACAATACTCTCGAGTACCACTACAGAGACTCAACGTCTGTCAATGTTGGCGGTTTCGACTGGAATCTCCAGTTCAATTGGCATCCAGTCCCTGCCAAGGAGCGAGCTAGACACACACATACAGCGGAGCCAGTTTACTCCCCGACTATGGCTGGTGGCCTCTTCGCAATCGACAAAGAATTCTTTGAAAGATTAGGGACCTACGATAGCGGTTTCGACATCTGGGGTGGAGAAAATCTTGAGCTATCATTCAAGACTTGGATGTGTGGTGGGACCTTAGAAATTGTCCCGTGCTCTCATGTGGGCCACATATTCAGAAAACGTTCACCATACAAATGGCGAACAGGGGTTAATGTACTGAAGAAAAACTCTGTCCGATTAGCTGAGGTGAGAACCTAATTTGAATATAATAGAATAACTGTTCCTGTTACAATGCAAATTTTGTTTCACGAGATATTTTATTTCGGCATTAGGTATGGCTGGACGATTATGCAAAATACTATTACCAACGAGTGGGTAACGATAAGGGTGATTACGGTGACATCGGCAGTCGACTAAAACTGAGAGAAAAGCTGGGTTGCAAAACGTTTGACTGGTATCTGAAGAACATTTATCCAGAACTGTTCATTCCCGGAGAGTCTGTGGCTCATGGAGAGGTAAGCACGACGTATTTAAGAGTTTTTATTTGTTTCCAAAATAACGTTCATTTACAATGAAAATTTTATTTGCGTAATTTTATTTATATAAATGATTATCCGTTAAACACCTGTGCTAAAATGAGTGCAAATAACGGACGTGTTGTTCAAAATTATTACCTGTACAGATCCGAAATGTGGAGTTCAAAAAGTTATGTTTGGATTCACCGACGCGCAAGTCGGATCACCATAAACCAGTGGGCAAATACCCGTGTCACCGACAGGGAGGAAATCAGGTCTTCTGTCTTTTGCAATTTGAAAAATTGCGGCAGTACCATAGTGCACGAGTTCTTTTTGTTAATTTTTTTTTCTGATTCGACTTTGCACTCTATATGCACGTGTGATCACAGAGTACAGTCTATAGCACCCCTGAGCACAATGTACCAATTTTTTCTATTGTTTTTTTTTTGTGAATTCATTTTTATTAGATACGATACGTAGAAAAAGATCAAAAAAGGCACCTGTGTCTAAACGGAAACAACGACATCGGCTCACAGGAATTCAATCCAGTGTGGTTGCAAAAGTGCCGCCGGCAACCAATTGGTGGAAATCAGGTACTCCAAAAGGGAGTGATTATATTTTGGGAACCCTATCACTCTTATTTCCACCTCTTGTAGTTGGCGTATGCGGCCTGATCTTTATCTTATATTGTTACGTTTTTTCATTTCATCGTCACTGTTTTCTGATGTGATCACTTGAACGTTTGTTTTACTCGTATATTTTGGGTATTTAGCCGATATAGGGTTCAAGTGGTGAGATCAGTAGCACGCTTGCATTTGGCACGCCTTAAAATCTTCCTAATGGCATAGATCGCGAACGGCCGCTCGGGTCTTTGCATCGACTCTCCTGCTGGGCCTGACGACATGAAGAAGCCAGTCAATTTGTGGCCATGCCACGGCGAGTATGGAAACCAGGTTTGTTGGGCCAGCCAAATTATGACTCACGCTTTGCTTTTCATTTAGATAGTCGGTGTTGGTGCTTGTTGAATTGTTGGTAGGTTAAATTATGTTGGTACTTACTGTATGTTTGGCTTTATAAACTCGATAAAGTTATAAGATAATCTCACTGAATTCAGTAGCTTTTAGCTGTCGATTAAAAATTTACTAAGAGTTTCATTATCAAATATGATAGTTGCTTGTATAATGCATTCACGATTATCATCATTATCTTTATAACTTAGTTGACATAAACGCTTATTTACCTCTCCTCAAAATTAATCAGTAACCGTAAGTTCCTTACCTCTCGACGACTCTGGTGTATCCTAAACAATTTTTAGTATATTATAATGTTTTACTACTGTTGGTTGAGCTCTTCCAATTTGGTACTGCCGCAACGTATTTTACTAGTTTGTAAGTCCTTTCTAACAAATTAATTTTGTGTATCTACTACTTTTATTTTTGCCAAAGTTACAGGTGTTGGTTTCTATTTGGATATTTTATTGGTAGTCACGTTTCCCAAGACGCTACTTTAAAGTTTATCACAGACTTTATACTACATGAGTGGCTAACAACGCCATGATAGTAGTGTCATGCGAAGCTGCTGAGGACCATAATACTTTGGCTGTATTTTTATATTTAGCGAAACATACTAAAGCTATATATTGGCAAAAATACTAAACCTTTTTGTTATTTTTTTAAAAAGAATTTTAAAACTAATACGATAACAAATGTTCAAACAGATAATTTAACTTGTAACTTGTATTTTCCAGTACTGGATGTATTCTAAGAACGGAGAGATCCGTCGTGACGAGACCTGCCTTGATTACTCAGGCCACGATGTCGTGCTCTACCCTTGCCACGGGGCTAAAGGCAATCAGCTATGGCTCTATGATCAAAATGTAAGTGTACTTGTAATGTAACCTTCTCGTGTGTGTTACTTTCTCGTGTGTTTTTGTATAATCTTTAATATAGTTTTAAAGTTAAACGGTCACTGATTGGTCCCCTTTCATTGTGTTTATTAGTTATCACATTAATGTTTCACAACCACAATCCTAATGCACCTTATTGCAGCTGTCGAAATTCGTATAAATCTTTTTCATTATCATAATAACGATAATGTTTAGGACATTCAAACAATCTAAGTTATCCTTAAGTAACTGTCAATAATCGAAAAATAATCAAATATATTTTCCAGACAAAGTTGATCAAACACGGCTCCAGTGAAAAATGCATTGCGATATCTAAGAATAAGGACAAAATCATAATGGAGGCATGTAATGAGTACGAGACCCGGCAGATGTGGACTATGGAGAATTTCAAACCATCCAGACTATCTCCAGAACTCCTGAACGATTAGCCCGAGGCTTACGATCAGGTCTTATTTATCTAAGACAAGATAATAACGTTAAAGACCATTGGTCGGAAACTTGACAGTGAGATGTGACTTGAAAGACTCGCAAGAGATAGTGACTGTGAAAATTAAATATTCCTAAATCACTTGTTGTTGAATGCAATGTTTGCTTTTAGTGTGGCTATGGTTTATCATAATGTTCAAGTTTAGATTCATCTTCGTTTTATAGTTGGAAATGTGAATAATCAATAACAAACTTGTAAAATTGTTGATCATTGTAAATAACATCTTGAATATTATAATAAACCTTAGATAATTTTAAAAGGCTGTTGATAGCAAAAGTCAGTTTGAATGGCTTTATTTAGTGTGTTTTAGCTTAGAATCACTTGTTGACCCCGTCACTATTGGCCTAAGACTGTGACTGACCTAATCTTTGACCTATCGGGTTGTTTTATTGAATTTTATTTAGAACTAACGAAAATTTTACAAACAATAATATTGATAACAGATGTTCTATATTTTAAAGATATTTTAATTACATATTATCTAGATTTATTTATTTATTTTTCTCTTGACAAAATTGCATGAGTTTTGACGGACTCTATTTTTCCTAGACTAAAATATTCCTTTTATCTTTTACTAGGTATAGTTATATCAAAAACTTGTGTTCATTATTGTGTGTGTGAGATAACAGCATGCAGACATATCTGGACAGTCAAAATATAATAGATGTTATATTACAAATTATCACAAAACATAGTATTCTTTGTGAAGTATTAGAAAGCTAGTATTACAATTTGATATCTTGTATATAAATTACCGTTTTATTAAGTATTTAAAGACAAGCCATTTTAAGAAGTACTAAAATATAAAAAACAATATTTCCTAGGATTTTCGGTTATTAGTTTTCAGCTTTTAAAGGGAAATGTGTATTTAAACTATGAAATTTCTGTCAACATAATTTTAAATAATTCAATGAATGAATTCTCTGCTCAGAACTAGCCAAATTATAAATCATTGTAGCATATCGTTTGTTGTGTGAATTGAGGAAATAATTTTTTTGATGTTTAGTTTTTTTTTAAATAGAATTCCTTTCTGTGCTTTCTTGTACATACACATATTGATAAAAATAATAAAGTTAAAATATTTATGTTGTATTAGTCAAATACGAATTTATTTAAAAAAAAAGATTTGTTTTTCATTTGGATTTTTTTTTATCGCTAGTTATAATCAAATCATAAGATTTATTAGTGAATAGACATTCCAAAAAACATCGAAATTGCTATGTGAGTACATATATAGTATTAATAATCTACATTCCTTTATTTTTATATTCTTTATATAAATTGAGTTTTACGTAGCTAAATAAAAACTGCCAGAATTCTTAACTCTTTTACAGAAGAGTTTTGTTCTATATCACTATTTTAGAGGTGCAAAAATTAATCTACTGTCTAAAAATATTAGTATGTAGGAAAAAATATAGGTTTAATAAAATCTTTACATTAATTTCTTCTGAAAGAACTATTTAGATGATCCAATTTTGATGACATTATCTTGTTTTTGTTTGATTTCTTTTGTAAATAGTTTTTACAAATTTTATGTAGAAGCAATATTGAATATTTGTAAATATATCATTTTAATAAATTCAAATTAGTGTATCGTTAAATAGAGATAAATAGGAAGTTATAAATGTGCCTTATTCTTATTATTATAAAATGTTAAAATTTCTGTATATATTGCGGTGTCTTTAAAATTGTATAAACTAGTTATGTATAGATAAAGGTGAGATACAATAGTGTTTGTAAAATAAAGCATTATGTTCGATTCTTAAAAATATTATACTCATTTCCTACCTTTCCCATTAAATATTATTTCGCATGATCCTAGAAAACAAGGTCTGCTCCTCCGGGAGTGACACTTGCTGACGTCAATGTCCAGTTGCCACTTTAATTCAACAAAACGTAGAAGTTGGGAAACAAATGTGATTTATTTATCTATTTAAATCTTATATTTTAAAGGGCTTTTAGCCAAACACTGACTACGTCAACCCTGTTAGTACGAGTACATTCAATCTGTTACTATCTTATAAAATATCATACACCATTTTATACAAAATCCTGGCCGCAGCGCAAAGCAAAGCCGCGGCTAAAAGGGTAAATTAAAAAATCTATAAAAAAATTACAATCCTCAATTATGTTTGTTAGATCAGTCAAAACAGCTTTAGTTAAACACGATCAATGTGATAAATAATTGATAAATTATACTAAACCACAAATTTTTGTCAGATTCATACTTACCGGGAATACAAGGAGCTCGGGGAGTTACGATTTTACGCTACTGGCAACAGATTCGTCTTCTAATTCGCCGATGGCGATGATGACGTAGGCAAGTGTTACTCACGTGACCATCGTGTCTCGGAAGACCATACCTTATATTATTATACCATGTTATTTCTGAAGTGGAACATAGGAACTGCGACTCGGCAGACGATCTGCGAAAGACTGCAAGCAGATGCTGGATGCAGCAAGCAGAAGACAGGGCTGCATTAGGCTATGGCGCTCCTTAGGGTATTATTATATATTGAGTCTTTATTAACAAAGAAAATGACAATCAAATAATAGAAACATATTAGAACTACTATTCACAATTGAGCTAACTGCAGACTGTTGCAAACAATCTACAGGTAGCTCAACTGGTCGATATCAATACAATACAATACATTTGGAGAAGAAATTGAAGTGAAGAGAATATCAATAACTTCTTATTTGATAATAATAACTATGTTTATAGTATACAATTTGACTTGTCTAAGTGCTTATTTTGTAAGCCTAAAGAAATAAAGTTATTGATTCTGATTCTGATTCTGATTGACAACATCAAGTCAGTTACCAAGGTAGGTACATATTTCTTAAATAACAATAATTGATATTATAATCGTAAATTAATGTTAAAACATTTTATAAAAATTAATAATAAATATTGGTGTAAATTAAGGCATTATTTTATATTATTAAAGGAGTGGCAGTTCGTAAAACTATTAGGAGTTGACTTGTCAATACCAGTCGGAAGCGTCCCCAGGACGCTTGCTGCATTTCTCTGCTGTATGGCAAAGTTAATGCGCTCACCAGCTCTCGAAATATATTATTGGATATCACACTAATATTATAAATCCGAAAGCTTGGATGTTTAGATGGATGTTTGTTACCTCTTCATGCCAAAATTACTGAACAGATCTAGCACAAATTTTTTATACAGGACTAACTGTATAAAAAAATCTGCCAGATCTGTTCAGCCTATGTTTTATTCCAAGCCTAGAACTATCTAGGCTTGGAATAAAACATAGGCTTCTTTTTATTTCATAAACCAACGCATGCGAAGCCGCGGGCACCATTAAAACATTCATGAATGTTTTAATTTAATCACGTAAGATATAGAAGAAAATTAGGTACCTATTACTTGTCCAGTAAATAGTGTGATTGGCCTAAACGGGACAGAATGACATTTTAAATCCTAATCTTTATCCAGATGACTTGTATTCTGTAATTTTCATAATCATATCATTTATTGTGATTTTATGTAGGTATACAGATATTGGACTTCGGTGGGGTTAGTCCCACCAATGCCACATCTATTGTTCTCTGAATTTTAAACTTCGTACTTTGAGTCCCAAGCAATGCCACGACATTTTAAATCGACTGATACAAAGTTATTTCCTTCCCAGTGAATGCCAGGAGTATTCGCCAGGTACAGTTAACGCAAAAAGCCTAAGACAACAATTTTGGTTTACCTTCCCATGTATGTATGTAACATACTAGCAGGGATGATAATAGAAGGGACCGATGTTTATCAAATGAAATAATCAATGAACTCGCAATATTTTTTTATATATATTTCAGAAAACACCTATCGTATTTGTATAATACCTTACTATTCAGAAAAACTAGGTATCTATATATTTATACGTATCACAGTAATCTACCTTAATATTTAAATTTTTATGAAAACACTGGTTTGAAATAATCTTACTATTCAGAAAAACATTATCTATCTATTTTTATAAATATCACAGTAATCACCTTAATATTTACACTTTTATGAAACACTGGTTTGAAATCATCTTAAGTACTATTCAAAAAACACTCTATTTTTATACGTATCACAGTAATCAACCTTAATATTTAAAACTTTTACGTAAACATTGGTTTAAAATCATCTTAATATTCAGAAAAACACTAACTATTACTAACGTATAGATACATTAAATGAATGTTATTGCGTAGTAATTCCAGCCAAGCTCATAATGCTATCATAATTGGGAATATTCTCCAGTAGGTTGTATCCTCTATCTACGTATTCTTTCACGATTTTTTTGTAAATTTTTGTTATAAAGGAGCATGACAATTTTTGACGTTTTCAATACATTCTTCTTTAAAAGCTTGAGATACGGACTTGAGTTGATCTTGTGTACACAAATGACGATCTTCACGCAGAATTCTTTCTCCTAATATTTTCAATCTTGCATTACAGGTCACACGTACACCTCCACAGCTGAGTCCCATCTTTAGATTGATTATGAAGCGAATGCCGGCGATTGTCATTTATAAGTATTTTCCGGTTATCTGAAAATAAAATATTTATGTTAGTTCTGCTTTACACTGCCTTCGCTAATTAACATCAGATCAATTAAGTCTTAACTATTCTGTTAGTTAAAAAGCCCGTCCAACTGTGCAGTCAGACAACTTCAGGTCCACCAAGTTATATCTACTGTATATGAGACTCAACTGATCAAGTTTTCACGTAATCACCGCCCTTGTATTCGTTGAAAATGATACCCATATAAAAAAAAGAAAAACAAAAAAAAGGTGTCTGCCGTCAAATTTTAATAAGCAACCCTTAATTAGTCGATACCCATATATGAAAAAAGAAAATACATCCGCCATCTTGGATTTTAAAATTTAATGTCATATTCGTAATCAGCGCCCCTTAATTGATCGAAAACAATCCCTACATAAATCGGGAAAAGCAAACCTATATTTAGAAGCATCACATAAAGTTTAAGCTAAATAGTAACTAGGTAGGTACTTACTCGGGCAGTCTATGAATGTGAGTGTAGATGATACATAACTGGAGCTCACTTCACCTCCGCCATCTCGGTTGTCACCCATTTTGCACTATTCAAAGATATTACCGTTGACTGTACTTGCTTGTCATGGCATTGGTTGGAACTAATTTAGGTACATAATTTTTATTAAAATATTTCGTGGCATTCTCTGGGAAGAAATCTGGCATTGAGTGGAACCAACCCCTTTGGTGTAGGTAGTCTTAGTGGGTACCTACATAATTAAAAAAAACTTAAGGCATAACAATAACTTTGGCTACGTTCTTGTTAGATATGAAAAATCACACTAATATTACAAATGCAAAAGTTTATCTAAATGGATGGATGTTTGTTACCTCTTCACGCCAAAACTACTCAATGGATCGGGCTTAAATTTGCTTCAGGTATACCAGTATAAAAAAATCTGCCCGATCAATTTTAGACCTGAAATAGGCTACTTTTTATCCCATAAATCCGTTCCTATGGGATAAAAAAACCCTTAAGGCATGCCCATAGAAAGAACGCGTACGAAGCTGCGGGCTGACACTAGTTATTTATACTTCCATTTAATGTTGTTGTTGAATTTTGTTGTTCTACTGTAAAAGACTTTATTTCACGCTTAAGCTGACAAATTAGAGGCAATTAAAGCTCTTAAGCTTAGCGGTCTGAGTGAAACAAGCTACCTAATCTATTAGAGTACTTTACAATATTTTGAATCCTCACAGGGGCTTCATAACTTTTATAACAATGAATAACACGTTTCACATTATAACTTTTTGTTTGGGACAGCCTTAATAATTCGTGTCTAAAATTAGAATAAACAATAGCAATGAATACTAACTACGTTTTGAGTTTGGGAAGGCTGAATAATTTATCGTGTTATCTACCTCGTAAAATTAGACTAAGAAATTAGTATAAATACTGTCTAAATCAGGAGAAAAGCTGCAGAAATGCATTTTTTAGAATAAGGGATAGAGAGACATTTGTGAAAACCATCGGTAGGAACTTTTGAAGATTAGAGTTACGTTCGAAGAAGCCAAACTTAGTTCCCACAATATGAGTTCCTTGTATAAACTTAGTTTGAACTTCCATTAATTAACAAAGCCTAATTAACAGACAACGGTACGCGGTTTTGACACGCTTCCCTGTTCCTTACATGGATTATTCCTTCTAAGGCAGCGCAGAAATAAAAGATTCTAATAAAGGATTTATAGGCTTTCAAGGCTTCCTAACTCGTAGTTGTGGTTGCTGTCTGAGGTATGTAACATTTCTGCTTTTGTGTATTATTTACTTGGCAAAATTATACCTACATTTAATCTAACGTAGAACTAGAGTTCTGAGCATTGCGATCGAATATAAAAGTCCTTTTAGCTTAAAACCTCTGGCTACCCTTATAATTTATTTAAAATTTAACTACTTGATATTATGATCTTATACCGGATAAAGCTGGAGGAATTTAGAGAGACATGAGCGAAAACGTCGTTAGGAACTGCATATAGAATTGAAAAGAATATCAATAACACCTTATTTCTTATTTGATAATAATAATTATGTTTATAGTATAAAATTTGACTTGTCCAGGTGCTTATTTTGTAAGCCTAAAGAAATAAAGTTATTGATTCTTACTCCAAACTGAGTTTCGGTTCCGACATAGAGTTCCTTGTATGAACTTAGTTAACGCTACTTGTATATTGACCAAGCGCAAATAAGAAGAAGCAAATAAATTGTCACTTTTAGTATTTCCTGGCAATTTTGAGTCACCCAGCTTGGTCCGAACTCCGCCATCCAGATTATCGGTGGACTGAGTGATATCGGAAATTGCGAGCGACATCGGATCTACAGTTTACAGAGCCACGGATCGTTGGACCAAGCTCAACTGCGGGTATTATTGTGTTAGCTTTTGAATTTTATTTATTTTTGTTCAGAATTTAGTTGATTCTAAGGACTGGGTTTAAAATGGTGGGACGAATGGGACAATAATATTTTAGTCTTGATGTCCCGTTCGTCCCACTGCCTACATTGGTGGGACAAAAAGGACATAAATTTAATTCAGACTATTCATATCCCATTCGTCCCACTGGTGGGGCGAAGCTAGTGGGACGAACGGGACCTCACGAAAATTTAGCACATAAGCTTAGAACATCAGGATAAATATTAAGAACAGGATGATTCTTACCTGCAGTAGGTTACTTACTATTGAGCATGGCATTCTAGCCGAATTTACTACTATAATACACAGGTGTGTGCAAGCACAGGTGCACTTTCTATTACCTCATTCTCATACTGAAACGGGATGGCAGAATGACATGATGATTTCTTAGGCATTTATGTTCTTAATTGTAGGTAGGCAATACTATTATCACCTTATTTACCTACTTCCGAATAGTCAGAATGAACAGTGTTAAGCTATAGGGTAAAATAAGGATTTCCAATAAAACACCCATTCCTAAAATATTTGTTTTGTATCCTAAGCAACTTACTTAATTATAGCGTGTCAGCACTGTTTCTTTGTGATTTTCAGACGTATGGTTCTTTTAATTTGTTTATATTGGATTACGTATCCCTACGGAAAACTATCCCTACTTTACCCTACATTTAACTTTAAATATCAGCTCATTTACTTTTTTAATAAAAAACCAATGCAACAGTCTGCAGTTAGCTCAATTGTTTCAATTGTAAATACTAGTTTAATTTGTTTATATTATTTGATTGTTATTTTCTTTTTTAATTAAAATAAAATATCCCCAAAATACACCTTTAAACTATCATAGTAGGTTGATAGTTTAAAGGTGTATTTTGGGGATTGGGGAAAACAAATGAACCACATCAGCCCTAAATTATATGGCGACCACTGTGTATGCTTGCTATGTTTAAAACAAAAGGCAACTGAGTGATTCCATTGTGTTTTTGTGTGTATTGGAATTTGGAACTAGTGTATAATATTTTAACAAATTCACTTTAGGAGATAATTATCTGAGTCATTATCGTAGCTCCTGGGTATAACGTAGTTTATCGACAACAATATCAAATAAAACACTGGTTTTGGTTCAAATAAAAATTAAGTCTTCCACCAGATCTAGGAATAAAAGGATTTTTTGTAGTCGAGATTTATATCGACAACAAAAATCCTTTTAATATTTAAATTCAAATGACTTCATTTCTATATTTTTATTCAATTCAAGAACGCGACAAGAATTTGTAAACCTATAGAATTCCGCGTAATTTGGGTTCAATTTGAAAACTTTTCTAACTTTACCTCCCATTTTGGTGGTGTTCCAATAGTCATTGAATACAAAAAACTTTTTCATTTACGCTCCAAGACGCAAGCTGAATAATATATGAAGCGTGGCTGGATCTCCTCGTCTATTGGGATTTTAAGTTTTAACTTTATATTGGGCATGAGGCTTCTGCTCTGCAGTTGTAGTTTTGACTCTGTTTATAAGTGTACATAAGTGCTACCTGAGCTTTAGTGGAAAATTAAAACCGCTAAGTAACCTGAGATTAGCTAAAAATGGTAAATGGTGACCATACCAGACGGCACATCATAATCATCATCAGCCCGTATACGTCCACTGCTGAACTGCTGGCAGGCGGATTGCTGATCGCAGTAAAGGTGTTGGTTACACACAGTAGGAAGCTGCTGCCCTTCCTAGAGGAAGTCCGTTCCTATAGTGTCCTTAATCGGCACTAAGGGAAATCTACTCTAGTAGATTCCCTTAGTACCGACTAAGGACGACTCTTCGACATCCACGGGTTGAGTTGGAGGGGTCGATATTCTACCACGGTGAACCGATGACCTTTGAAAACCGTCAAACGTAAGTAGCGCAGGATCAGTTATTGTAGCGATCTTTAGGGAGGTCTAATGTTCAGCAGTGGGCACCGTGATGATATCTGGAATTGTTTTTATCTACACTTTAGTAAGACAATAGACAACGGTATAAAAATAAAGAAAGCTCCACAGTAGAAACAGACCACTATCGAACACCAAGCAGACTCTTTCATGGATGTCAAGTTAGGTATAAGTCACGTAGAGTCCTTTTACCAGAGGTTGGGATAAAAATGACAGCCTCATGGTGTTCCGCTTGATCATATTTGATTAAAATCTAAGCAAATCAGCATGAGAGGCTGAACATTTCATAACAATCTTTATCTAAGCGACTTACAATGATGATTAAACCTCACTTGAAAATCTTCGTCAAAGTTATTCCAACGATAAAACTGTTGGTAGCTTTACACTACCACTTGCTCAGCAAGTAATGTTAAAGTCTATTCTTATGAATAACACATGAATGATCCTTTATTCGGGGGAACTGAATGGCATTGAATTTGAAAATAAAGGTGAAGGAATCGACTGCTGGGTAAGTTGTTCTAGAGTTTTATGAGGCATTTATTTAGTTTATCTAGTATAGGGCCGAATTTTTCAATCCGCAAATAATTCCTTACGGCTGAATCAACTTTCAAGACAAGAGTGAACAGGTGTCTTCTAGACCTTCGTGATACAACGTCGGCCACATCATCACTTTCCATCAGGTGAGATTGTGGTCAAACGAAAGTCTACGTATATAGTATAAAAAAAGGTATTTCATTTTAAAATATGATTGTTTTAATGTTAACGAAAACTTAGATTCTCTGTTATATATATATATATATATATATATAACAATCATTATTTTAAACGAAATGAGATTTTATCGTTTTTCCATGAAATTTTACAAATTAATATATAAAAAAGAAACCCGAATGCCTGAGTAAAAACAGTAGAAATATCTCTTGTCGAACGGAAAGATTTAATAGTTTTTTTGAGAAAACATAGTGAGGTCCAATACTCTTCATTACTGAAGAAAATTTAGATAAAAATATAAAAATATCTCGAATAACCAAAATATTAACTAGTTTTTTTTTGAGAATCAAAGATGGAGGAGGTTCAATCCTCTCTACATTTCTCAAAAAACATAAATCGTATCCTGTAAAAAATTTAGTACGCTTTGTTAGTAGAGTAACATAATTTCTAATCAACACAAACCAGTTAATATTTTAAAGAACACAATCCAATCACGAGGGGCTGCAAAGTCCAATCAGAAATTATAATCGAGTTTACAGACGACGATGTACCATCGATTTCCTCACAGACGGAACCAAAACAAAAACATGTCGAAATTCGGTGCCAGATACACGAGCCGATTTGAAGATTAGAATTGAAGCTTTCTCACACTGTAAAGGTATAGGAATACAGAGTGTATTCTCAAGTTCCTGATCAAAAAATGTTCGTTATTAACATTTTATAGATAAGTATATACATAATAATGTTTTATATCGGATCTTTAATGAAAATAAGTATATACATTATTATGTTATTTTCATTAAAGATCCGATATAAAACATGGAGTGGCCCTGGTTAACAAACGTATTGAAATAAAATCATAACCCTCGCCCTTCGGTAGTCGGGTAAAAACATCATTAAATAATTATAAAATAGATTTATTACCTACTACTACTGGATGCTCAACGTACCATGTTAATTGGTTCAGTTCATATACCTACATACGTTTTTTTCCAAAGCGACAGACAATATAAGTACGTCTTTTGGTCATGGACATGATTTGAACCTGTATGGTGCAAGTAGAAACAAACATAAGTAAAAGTTTCAACTAAAAAAAACGAAATTAAGAAGTAAGAGTTGGATCGGCGTAGCACTCTATTTAAAAAATGGTTGATTCAACATGCAAAATAGTAAAGTAAATTAATAAAACATACCTCTAACTTGAATATCCATTGCAAGATAGAAGGTGACCAGTGTCACAGACAAGAGGAACTCAAACACACGCGTCGCCTCTTGGGCTAATTAGCACATGGTGATCACACGGTTGATGACTTATTAGATGTGTTCACTTTCGATGCCGAAAAAAGAATGTTGCGAACAATATATTGCAAAACCTTTTACACCCTCAGGTAGTATGACAATTGGTGGGTAACTGAGCCAGGTATCATGGCTTAGCTCAATCATTGCCCTCTGAGACCTATGACCTACTACCGAGACCACTGTGCTGTCGGGTCGATAGGAACCAACAGATCGGGTAGTGTAACAGGCTCTTAACCCTTCGTCCTTTAATATAGCCAGGTGCCAGGTAATCTTAGGGATGTTTTTTCTTTATTGACTCCCCGTCGTTGCAGCTCAATGACTTATAGCTGGATTAGGCACTTGTTATTGGTAGGAGTCTTGCTAGTAGGTAGGTTTTATTTTGCCATACGTTATATTGCGTAGAAATAAGCAAGTTTTTGTATTATTTTATTGATTTTGACGACCTCTGTGGCGTGGTGGGCGAAGGTCCGCCTGCAACGCAGAAGGTTGCGGGTTCAATTTTTTAATTTTTTATGAAATGGAATACCGCTGATGTTACCTAAGTATTAATTTTATGAAGGAAAATATCGAGAGTCTTGCCTATCAACCTATACTAAGAATTTGTTCTAATGAAACACAGTTTTGAAAGGTGTTTGAGCTTTGAGAAATAAGTAGGCTTATTTATGATGAGAAAAATTAGGTACGTGCAAAGATGAAAACAGAAACTAGTAAAAACATAAATAAAACACCCTGTACAGAACCGAATTACCAAATTGAACTCGCACACGGGCTCCTGAGAGACGTTAGCCGATAATTTATGAAGGTCCAAATGGCTGGATAAGCTGATTCCCGCTAATCAATTTTGTTTGTTGCAAGTTTTACTACCTCGGGGATTGAATTTGCGAGGCCGATCGAGGTATTGTACCTATTCCTAAGTAGTGGTTTGTAAATCAAGTTTCGATCGGTGATGCTTACTCTTTGAATTTATAAGCTATTCTTTACAGTGCAAGTGCCTTGAGAGTTCATTCGGTAATCTATTTATTTATTTAATACGTATTACCTACATAATCTACCTTAGAAAGCTAATAATAGGCATTCGTATCATGTTAAACTACGTATGTACATAAGTGTGAATACAAAAAAAATTCTTTGGCAATTGCGTATTTAATGAGTTAAAATTATATTCATTAAAATTTTATACGTATAAAAATTAAGAGTAAAATATACGTATAAAAATAAATACTACATTATGTGCAAAAGAAGTTGAGAGTCTTGCATCATCGCCTTGCCCTAGATGTAGATCGTGTCTTTAAAAAAAGGATTTTGAAGCTATTAAAAATTGTGTTTTTACTACCTAATACAAAATGTTAGTGGTTAGTTCAAGAAATCAATTAAATACAAGTTAATGAATAGTATTCAGTTAATAAGCCAGACGAAAAAAAAAAACTTAAAAAGCATTGAACCGATTTTTATGCTCTTTAAAAGCTACATTTGTTTACCTACATAGCTAAGTGAATAATTTACTAGTATTAAGTTATGTAGAGCTAAGTGGAGAGGGAAGATGACAAAAGAAGACTGATCGATGGAGAAATAATGACAGAGGTCATTCTTCATATTCTACTAACATATTTCATTCACCGAAACTAATGCAGCACCTCAAAGAGAACGGCAGTCTTAAGAGGGCTTTTCGAATAAAAACCTCAGTTGGATGAAAATCCCAGGTAAAGAAAACTCAAGACGGACGGACTGGCTGGGAAAGCGTTGCGCTCAGACCAAAACCCCATTTTCTTAGAAAACCGAGCTGAATTCAAAAGTTTACCCTATTGAATTTTCTGCCTTTCTTACCCGGCGGTAGCGTGTTACGCATTTTTTTTTAAACCTATACTATATATTTTTTCAAATAATACCTATATTATGTATGCAAAGTTTCAGTCGATTTGGTAGATAAAATACTTTTGTCGTTATCATGACCAAAACATATTCATATACCTTTGCTTTAATTGGAAGGAACTAAACTATTAGCTAATTTAATACCTGTCCGGTGTGGTGGTACGGTGCGCTCAGGAGGTGGGTCTGCCGGCTTTCTTGGCGTCTGCACACGGGTTTGCCAACCTAGTCACTACTCTACTTCTCTCTAATGGTGACGGGAGAAGCATACCTTTTGTGTCGGATGCTGTGTCAGCTTGGTCGAACCTTAACTCAGGTGCAACAATCCCTGAATTGACGCAGTTCAGCGGGCGTGGGATGACGTAGGGTAAAGCGCCTTCAGGAGCAATTGTTAGAGGGTGCGTTGGGAGTCAATAAGGCTAGACCTCGAGCTGTGTCGCAACCTGAGTCCGGGGCTTGGTTATAAGCGGTTCCTTCGCCTCACCTGGGCACTCTCCTCGACGATGACTCTTTGCGTGTGGCAGTGGCGCTCCGCCTGGGCTGTAAGGTGTGTGAACCTTATATATGCACCTACGGTTCCATGGTGGAGGCCGATGGCTATCACGCTCTGAGTTGTCGGCGGTACACTGGGAGGTTTCCGCGTCACCATGCCCTGAACGCATGGTGACGCGGACATAGTTCGTAGAGCCCTTATATCGGCGAATGCCCCCTGCGTACTTGAGCCTCCAGGTCTCAGCAGGTCTGACGGGAAGAGGCCAGATGGGCTGACTCTGATGCCAGGGAAAAATGGGAAGTGCCTGATCTGGGACGCAACTTGCGTCAGCACTGTCGCTGCCAGTCACATGAGTCGCACCATGCTCTCTGCATCTGCCGCTGCTGAAGACGCTTGCTCAAAAAAAGGCTTAAGTACGCTGCCTTGGAGCAGCTTTATCATTTTACACCTATAGCAGTGGTGACCTTGGGTCGTTGGAGCGTGGATGCGAAGTGTTTAGTGGGAGAATTAGGCCGTAAACTAAACTATTTACCTGTAGCTCTTAGTAAAATTTTATAGTTAAATATTTTTTTCACACTTAATCGAAAAATATTTAGCTGGTGACCGGTTTTTAACCTGAAAGGATCCACCAACCGAAAGTAGTAGGTATCTACGTAGCTTTGGCCAGTCGATAAGTAACTTTGCCGATTCTTTGCTCTTTTTGGAACCGAGAAAGTTCAATCATTTTTTTAGGTTACTTTCGACTTTCCCGGCAACACAGAGCAGGCTCAGTAAAAAGCTCACGCTGTCAATAAGGTTAAAAAAACCTACTTTTAGAAAAGTCATCATAGGACACAGAAATTTAAAATTTCATTTTTTTTTAAATTTCAGTAAGAGCTTTGACATTGTACCCCTTTCTGTAAATGAAAGTTTGGCACAGCTCCAAGAACTGTGTCTGACTTGCACAAAAGTACTTTTATGTTTTTTTATGAGCTCAAGTTCCGGTGGCTCTGTAACTCGGGTGTAAACGAAGCAAGTGCATTTTTAACGTTTCTTCGCGGAAGAATTAATATTTACTAGTGTAAAAAAAAAATTGTACTGTCATGTAACAACTTTTTTACCGTGTATGTTGTTCGACATTCAACAAGTACGATTATAGCCAAGCTTTTGTTATTTTCTAAATTTAAAGCAAGAAAAGAGTCATTTGATTTTTCTAAGTGCAATACCTTATTTATAGTTTTTCTTATGTCAAAAATTTGTGTGTGATTACTACATATCGCTGATTTGGTAGAACATCGACGTAATTTACAGTATTCCAATTTTACAGGAGAGCGATTATTGAGTTTTTTTAGAGTTCTCTAATGAATTTGTAAACAACTGGTGGTAGGATTATGATTATACTAGATCTATATTAGAGTTTTATTCAAGGAATTTCAAATATCATTTTAACATTATTAAAAAGATGTATAGAATTTCCGTAATATAAAAATAACTACTGTGGTACCTGTAGTTAAGTCATTGTTCCACCAGAATACAGTCATGGAGAATAAAACTATTCGTACAAAATGGGTGATTTTGTGACAAAAAAAAACTTGTTTTTGTTACTAATCATTTATTAACTTATTAAAGTATTCAAAATTTAAAAAAAAACGCTCTCAGAATAATATCACATTTCAATATTACTGTTTAAAAGGCACAAAACAGTGATCATAACATCTTCAAAATCTTAATTAAAACTAAACAGTCTCTTAGTCTTTGTAACTTATTGAATCTCACTTAGAATAGAACCTACTAAAATAGTCTCAAAATGGTGACATATTCAGATATCGCCAAAACTAAACTGTACTAATTTGATACCACTAAAAATGTTTCCATCCTTTCCATTTCGACTGCTATATCAGGGGCGATGACAACTTCAACTGAGCTGTCACTTCAACTGTTCAACTTCACAATATTAGATGAAAAAATATTTAGTAATAATTCCGCGTACAACCAAATCAAGAATTAGCTGAAATGGAAATTATTGTTCTAAAAATTAATATGAATAAAAAAAATATTTTATTAGAATTTATAAAAAAAAACATTAAAAAATAAACTTCTCTGATAGTATTCATCAAAGTAAGTACTAAATAGTATGACTATTTTAAGTTACTTATTTTATTTATTTTAAGTTTTGCTAGATAAATAGTAATCCATTGTGGATAAAAATTTTATGAGACCCCTTGTGGATAATTTTCTATACAATAGTGAAAAGATTTAAAAAATCGGAACATAATTAGCGGAGATATCGCGTAACATATACCTACCTAGGTACATACAAAAAAAAACATACAGACGAATTGAGAATCTCCTCATTTTAAAGTCGGTTAAAAAAACAATTGTGTATAAGATTGCTAATACTGGGTGTAATAAGTAATAAAACAAGGTTAACTAATGTTTATTTTATGTTGCTTTGGTTTGTATTGCCGATAATTTTGTACGTTCTATGTATCCTCGATATCTGAAAATTAATTAACATAGATCAACGACGTAGCCTTATCTATTTTTTTGTTTGTATTGGTATTGTAACTTACATATATTATTATATGTTCAATGACTTTCTCGTTGTTTTACACAAATTAATTTACTGTGCATAGTATTTCTGTTGAAGGTATGCGTTGGTAACTAAGAAAATATTACCTGCCTCTCTTGAACAATGTATTGTTACAATTTTCAGCCCCACAATAAGTTTGGATCCTCGACATTTTCTTTGTTTATTTTATGACTATGAGTGCAACAATGCTGGAGTCAGAGTCGTTTTTCACACAAAAGTTATGTCTTCTCGCTGGTTACTGCAAACTGGTGTACATTTTTAACTAGTGCAACATTTTATCCACTATTATGTAAGTGCACTGCGAGGAGCTTAAGGCGCAGTGAGTCCCAAAACCCACGTTTTGACTGTACGAAAAATCTATTTTAAGGCAAGAAAACATTCAAATTTTTATTATATTTTGATGAGCATCTAGGTCGTTTAGGATTCTAGTTAGTGACTTATGGGAGCCGAAACACGATTGACTAAACTCGACTCGATACAAAAAAATCGCAAAGTTCCCTCTAAATCTTCATTTTTACAGAGATACTCCTACGGAAAAACCAATTTCATTTGGTGATTATTGAACATATTTCGATGAAATTTCGTCTACGTGTTCCCTAATAAATACTTTAGAGGATTTTGGTTTTATTGTATTGCGAAAGAGTATTATTTGAGAGCAAAACCAAATTTAAAAATAAATATCGGAGAATATGCGCGCGGGCCGGCCGTTTTGCGGCTCTTGCCTTCCTCTCTTACCTTCCCCGCGTGGTGTTCGCTCATCCTTTTCCGCAAAACCGCGCACTTCGTCTTAAGCGAGATTAACATATATACTATGTATATCTACCACAGGAACTGGAAGTTTCGAATTGCTAAGGCAATTTTTATGGAAACACTAGCTGTGCCCGCGACTTCGTCCGCGTGGAATAATAACAGAGTGATTTTCATAACTTTTATCCCCTTGATATATTACCCCCTACATATATTACATCCCTTAAGGGTAAAATTTGTAGAAACAAAAATATATTTTTTATTTATATCTATTTAACAGCTGAAATTCCAAGCTATTAGCTTTAAAAATGACGATACTTCTATACAATCTTTCAACCCCTCTTACAACCCTTTTTTCGAATTAAAAAGTACCCTATGTCTCAGGCTCTAAAGTATATGGGTACCAAATTTAATTTAAATCGGTTCAGTAGTTTTGGCGTGAAAACGTGACAGACAGACAGAGTTACTTTCGCATTTATAATATTAGTAAGAATCTGAAATCCTCAAGCAGAAATATTTATTAGATACGGGAATAAAAAAGCCAAATTTTCGTCTACTTTCCTTTACATCCATCGCTTTGCATGTCTCAAGGTGATATGTCATAATAACAAACAAAAGCGTTCAACGTCGTCGTTTCGTATCTACGCAGAATGGTTATGACGTTATAAGGTGAAAAAATTCGGAATCGTTTTGTTTAAATTTGTTTCATATTTTTGCACAGTAATATTCAGATTTGGAGGTAATGTATTTATCGTTTTACCCCATTGGAGTCGAGAGACCAAGGCTCTACGAATCTACCTTTTGAAAAATCATCTGGTTGTTGCGACGAGTAACCCGAGAGCTGATGAGTATCTGACGCAGCGCCTCAGCATTGTCATTCAGCCAGCGTCTTGGGGACGCGTCCGACTGGTAGGTATTGATATGGATCAGATAAGCTACCTGTAGATTGTTTGCAACAGTCTGCAGATAGCTAGAGATACATATTTTGTCTTTTTGGTATTATATGTATAAATAATCATTATGGTGGACGTAGTAAGAGGTAAAACTTTTGAAACTGCCATGGAACACTACTGTTGTTCCGTGATTATGGCGCATGAAACTGTGCAGAAACATTGGAGAACTTAAAACTCAAATCATGGTAAATATCCCGTTATTAACTTTAGTGTAGTAGGTGAGGAGTTTTGTCATAGTCACCTCATTTAAAATTTAGTAGAAAAGTAAAACTTTCGGGAACAAGGAAGTATACCAACATAAATATCAAAATGTAAGAGGCATGTTTAATAAGAACAACGTAGAAAAATAAATTAAATAATCGAGAATTTACTGAGGCTAAATAACATCGAGATTAAATTCCAGGTAAGAATGTCTTAGAAGTATGAAAATATTATATATTTTTTGTCGCCAATTTTTAAAAACAATTTTATCTTTTCCTTTCTCAAATGAGATCTAAACAAAAAGAGGCCTATTCTGCTCTTCGCCACTTGAAAAGAGCCTAATCTGGTATAAAATGAAAACATAAAAGTTACCCTTTACTTGCATTTAGATGCAAAGCAGGTTAGGAAACCGGAATTCAGACTTTAGTAAGATTCTTCTTTATGAATTTGACCGGGTTTACTACGAACCATGTTTGTTTATATTCATCATCATCATCATCAGCCCATACACGTCCACTGCTGGACATAAGCCTCCCCCGTACGACGCCACAAATAGCGGTCCTGAGCCGCCTCCATCCATCGATTCCCTGCGAACGCTACGATGTCGTCGGTCCATCGAGTGGATGGTCTCCCATATAGGAGGGGATTTGCTATAATCACCACGCTTGGCAGGGGGATTGGTGATCGCAGTGTTGGTGTTTAAAAATACTCAGAAGGAAGCTGCTGCCCTTCCTCTGGTAGGTTCCCTTAGTCGGCTCTTACGACATCCACGGGTTGAGTTGGAGGGGTCGATATTCGTACGCCGCGGCCCCACGCCCCCACTGTTGTATTACAGTTGATATTGAGTTTAGATCTAATACTCTTCTTTGGGATCCGCTCAGCCGATTGGTATAAAAAATATCATACTTTTTTGCTGTGTATAGGTAGGTATGTCAACGCATACCGACTACATTTTAGGTTCATTGAATTTAAAAGATCAAAAATTAATCTATGTATGTTTTCTCTCCAAGATCTTTGGAATATTAGAATAATAGATTGCAGTTCGCTCAATTGTTTGAATTGTAAATACTAGTTCTAATTTGTTTCTATTATTTGATTGTTATTTTCTTTGTGGGTAAAGGATCTTAGGATTCATTGAATTCCTACAATGTCTTTTTTTATATTATATAGACCTTCGTTTGACCACAATCTCACCTGATGGAAAGTGATGATGTGGCCGATGTTGTATCACGAAGGTCTAGAAGACACCTGTTCACTCTTGTCTTTGACATTCGATAATGTTAGATCTGAAGGACAAGTATGTATATTAAAAATAATCTGATTTTAAGGATGAGTCTAGACCCTCAAATAAGGATTAATTCGTTGGTAAAATAACTTTGCAAAACTAAGTTTATAAGCGCGTGAATCTGTGAAAGTGGTTTCTTTTTTCTACAAGTAGTTTCCTTTTTACTGGCATTTCCGCTTACATTATAAATGCCGTCTTATTTGTACCTGAAAAAGGTAAAAATCGTAAACTTTATACGAGCAGACACCTTTCTGTTATTCGGAACGCCAAACAGTTTCAATAAACATGTACGGGCGGAATGAATTTTGGAAATACCATAAATTACTTTGGATTTTGTTACCGCTTCTTGGTGTGAATTGGAAATTTTTGTAAGTAGGTACACTCAAGGAAACCAGTTTTGATATCTGGACATATCCGACAAAATATGAGATTTAATTTTATTGAAGGAGTTGTTCATCGATGCTTTGAAACAGCTCTGCACGTGCTAATGATTATTTCATTCGCGCTGGACCCAAGGCACATCTACTACGCTCATCTGGTTGTGTCGTGGATACTTTGATCAACTAAACAACTAATTGGTCTGTTCGGAAAAAATATACCTATGGCCCAACCATAGAAATCACTTTTTCGATTTCTGTGGGCCCAACTGACGAAAACTCGAATCTCTGGTTGTGCTGTGGGAGCTTTTAAGACACAATCGATTGATCCGTTGGGGAATAGGTAAAATAGGCACCTTCGCTTTTTGTATATTGTCCTGTTATAGAAGGCAAGTGGAACCACCAGTAATTTGTAACTATGTTTCGTTCGATAGGCGGCGTATATTCCTCGGCAAATAAATTATTTGTGTTTTTCGTAAGTAATACGCTCTATCATAAATGTGAAAACACTATAATGTAGTGTAATAAATAGCCTTAATATGATTTTTGTCGGTCCATCGATTTGGTGGTCCTCCCACACGATGAACCGCTAAACATAAAAAAATAGAAAGCAAATTATATCGTTCATGAAAAAACCTCTCACAGAACACTGCACCAATTTACTAATCCGCCTAGCTACTGCTATTTTATAATTTACGCGACTGGGTACCCAAGTACTTTCCTCATTTCCCCAGAACAACGCTACGGAACACAGAAGAGTCCGTAGTTTGTCGTGGCAAGAGTAAAAGTCAGAATATTTCTTGGAAAACATTATCATACAGGTTGCGTTCATTGATTCGTATATTTATAAAATTGTTGCTCTGTAAGCCACTCTGCTTGTTTTACAGTACTCACCAATAGGTTTTAGTCTCGGCTGTATCATCGAGACTGCGGTACATAAGCGTTCCAAAATTTTTGATAATATGGCGTGTTTTAACAAACGATAAACCGACTTCCAATTCCATTACTTTTACACTTATTTTAAGTTTTGCGGAATAAGTACTAATCCGCTAGGGATAAATTCTCCACAATAGTAAAATAATCTTCAAAATCAGTTTATAATTGGCGGAGATATCGCGTTACATATGTATGTTACGCGATATCTCCGCCAATTATACAAAAACATTAAAAAAACATACAGACTAATTGAGAACCTCCTCCTTTTGAGGTCGGTTAAAAATTAGCGGTGGTACTTGCTTAGCTACAACCGCCCCCTATGAACCAGATTCTTTTGAGATTGATACAGAATTATCATCTACAAAACTTATACCCGTCACATCAGCAACATCTATTTACCTGAGTAGAAAACTGCAAAAAAAATAATCCTGTCGTCGCAATGGAAGAGAAGGAATAGTGGAGTTTTAACGGATTTCAATTAAAACACCGTACGCGGGGCGGTGAAATCCGTGGGCCAACGATTAATTTAAAACAAACGCACTCACGGGGCGGGCAATCCCGTCGGCTTCATCATCAGCATCATCATATCAGCCCATACATGTCCACTGCTAGACATATGCCTCCCCGACGACGACGCAATTGTCATTAGTGGTCCATATGAAACGACACAGTGAATACAATTGAAAAACTTACTTTTTTTGCGTCGGCCTCTCCACTAACATTTATTTTTTATTATAAATTGAAGAGCCTTCCTCTTCTCAATGCAATGATGCAATTTCCTCCACTTTTCTCGTTCCAATGCGATCTCTTTTACTTGTATATAAGACATGACAGGGTCTTTCTCCTTGATCTGATTCTGCTGTCAACGCGCCCTGAAAATGAGCAGGTAGAATGATTTTAGACTAAACCTCACTTATTAGGAACATTACAGATGAAAGCGACACAGGAGTGATACAGCCTACGCCTAGCTCCCCAATACGTCTCATGTCCCAAAGTGCCGCCCATAAAACGTACACAAAAGCAACGCTGCTGAATGTTGTATACATCCATCTTATCATTGGGGAAGGAGATGAGGGGACTTGAATACACGGTATACTGGTCGGTGCAAATGGCTTGGCTCCTAGACTGAGAATCGAGGCTTACCTAGGTAAGCGCTTGATTTTGACAATGCGAACTTTAAAAAAAAGTGGTTGCCATAGACTAAGATAGATGGCGCTGTATGAAACGCAGTGTCAAAAATCTGCCAAAAAAAATTGTAAAATGGCACCCATTTCAATTGACATTTACTCTTGACTTTTGTGCAGTGTCAAAAATCTGCCAAAAAAACGTGTAAAATGCGTAGAATGTGCATAGAGTAAGCAAAAATCCTCAATCTACTGTAATATGGCATCCGATTCGTTCTTTATTTTATGACAATTGAAATTTACTTTTGACTTTTGTGCAGCGCCATCTAGTCAAAACAAAAAGCGTGATTGTTTAAAGATTGCATTGAAAAGCCCTCATTGTAACCGAAAACTGGTTGGATTATCATAAGACCTTGAAATGCTTGATTTGAAATAAAAATTATTTTATTATTTATTTATTAAAACTGTACTATAAATTTAGATCGGTGTCAATCAAGCTTAAATAAAATTTCTAACATGTTGATGCTCTTGAAAGACTTGAATAAGGATTCGAAAAAGGATGAAGGTTTTGCCCAATAGTTACAGGCTTTAAAAACAAATTACAAAACCAACTACTTCAAAACAAATGTCTTATTTAAGACATAACTTCATTAATTTTATTATATTGTATATTATCGTGATATGGTATGAATAAAAATGTCGTCAAAATTAAACCATAATCAATTCGACAGCTTTAAAAATGTTATCGTCTCTTATTTATGATCGAAATAATAAAAATGTCATTGTTTTTGTCCTATCAAATTAAATTAGTTAAGTTTAGTATTGGTGTCATCTGAATGGACACCTTGACTTTATTCAATTGTCTCATTGACTTTATTCCCTCATTAGATCCTACTTCCTACTAATATTATAAATGTCAAAGTTTGTATGGATGGATGCATAGATATTTGTTACTCTTTCACGCAAAAACTACTGAACCGATTAGGCTGAAATTTAGTTTGGGTATAGTTTTGAACCTGGAATAACATATAGGTTATTTTTATACCGATAAAACGCGAGCAAAAGCGCGGGCAGCAGCTAGTAGATAGATAAATAGAAAATGCTCTATAGCACACTGAAGAAAACAATTTGTAACAAAAAAATGTGAGAATTGGCGGTCTTATCGCTCACGAGCACTTGATCTCTACCAGACAACCTTGACCATTAATTATTTGCCTACGAATAATTAGGATTACCTGAATATGTTATCCAGGTAATTCTAATTATTCAGATTCTATCTTTACACTCCCAAAATTGCATCAGTCTATGCTTCTACCGCGCTGTCGCGTAAACTGAGGGATAGAAGGAAGTCGGGAAGTCGTTCAATTTCACCGAGCTTAAAGATTCATAAGTTTCGCTCGTTGAACTGAATTGAGAGGTGTCTTCGTGATGTGACGTCATTGTATCGTGAGCGTTATCTTGTTGGGAGATGTGTTTTGTTCTCTTGGCTTTCAACGACGATTTCGTGTTGCCTAAATAATGTGCAAGAAAATATTGACCCAACCAAACCACGCCTTGGCCGCATATATTTTATATACTTGCCTAGTTTTTGTTGCATTAAAGAAAGGTTACACATCGTATCTAATGTTTATAGGTATTAAATTATGTAGTGTAAGTATTGTATTCTTTTTTATATAGATTTATACGCGTACCTTGTCTATTTTTATATATATACTATACTGTTGTTTCTAAATAAAATAAATAAATATTATTCTTTCATTTGCAGTCCATCTCAAGGTTGGCTGGAACAGGTCGCTTCTAGCGATAGCTTTTGTACTTCACTAATGTGGTTTAATAAAGTGTTAGCTGTCTATTTATCATCGATTGGGTACCTTAAAACGAATAGGATAGAAGAGACGTCGTACAGTCAACGTCAAATTGATATGAGCGTCTAGAGTATTCAAAATGATCTGAAAAACATAAAAGCAATTTAATATACGCAGTTCGAATCATCATAATGTTGTTAGCACCCAAGGTGTTTAAAATATCCTACTACTCATTTTTTCATATTTATCAAAATTACCTTAGCAAACAAAGCTCTCAAAGGTAGTGTACAAACTCTTTTGAATGAATATTTTTGAAGGTACATTTTATGCACAGATTAGTTTGAGAGCTTTATATTATTAGCTAAGATAATTATTTTGAACGACCTGACTGCTCATGTAAATATGAAACAATGGTAAGATATTTAGTACAGTAGTAAGATATTTAGAACACCTTGGGTGCTTACAACATTATGATGATTCGAACTGCGTGTATCAAATTTCTTTTATGTTTTTCAGATCATTTTGACTACTCTAGACGCTCATATCAATTTGACGCTGATTTTATCACTAGGTATGTCGCTTTATTTTATTGCTGCAAGTTTATACGCAGTGGATACGAAAATTTTAATAGTTGCTGAAAATATAAAACCCACCACTATTTCTGGGCCTTTGCATCCTCCCAGTATCAACAAAATGTAGGTCTAGTTAAAATGGTGGATCACCAGCAGAATTACTTCAAAAACTCATCACATCACGAGTGATCTCCCTGATCTGAATAAATATTAATGCAGAAAGTGGAGCAACGTGTGAAATAGGTCAAGCGGATACCGTGTCATTGCATAGTCAGGTATATAAAATAAAGCCAAGAGCGAGTGTTTATAATTTAGAATTTTTCTACTTTATTTTAGTCACATCCCACAAAAAAGTGGGGTCTCTACAACACGCTTTCTACTTCTTAAATTATTCTAGTAAGTACTTTAGCAAAAGAGTCTCATTTCCACAATATCATCCATACAATTGTGGTTGTTATAACCCCGACTGCCGATGTGGCGATTATGATAAATTTGCCAAAAAAATGATTTTTGGGGTTAGGCCTATATACAGGGATGGACGTCCTTTGGTTGCGGTGAATGGACTTGAAAAGTATTGTAATTTTACAATAATTTTACCTGTGCAATAAGTTTTAGATTCAGGTATTTGAATTTCCAATGCCTAGGTAGATTTAATTTAAGCCAAGATCCAAGTTAGGTCTAATGTAACGTGTGTAGACCGATTTATTGTTAAACACTATCGCTCAAAAAAAGCTGTTGATGCAAAATAGTTTTTCTTTCAATTAAGTTTATTTGTTTGCAAATAATTTTGAACATTGTATCGCTTGAGGGTAGATAAATTCATTTGCACTCGCGCGTCACGTATTAATTTCCTGTCAGCGCGCCTGTATTTTGCACCTACCATAACTTGAAGTTATAAATTGGTATTATACTTATACCTACTGGTTTTTTTGGTCATGGTGGTCATGGCGTAAGTTACCTTCCGACTTGCCAATGCTATTGTTTAAAAATAAATACAATAAATGGTCACTGACTCTTTATTTTTATAGCGTGGACAAATATTATAATTTGAAATAGATGAGAAATTTTTAATTTAAATCTTAACATTACTAACTTCTGTAACACCCACACTGGCGATCACCGATCCGCCTGTCGATTATAGCAAACCCCTTTGTTTTTAGGACGGAGTTTTACTCAGATCTTTAGCCATTGGAATTTTATGCTGGCTTCTATTTAAAATTCCGCTTCTGGCTTCTATTTCGGTCAATCAGTCAGCATTGAGTATTGATAATCAACGTGGCAGCGCTGCCAGCATTCTCGGCACCCAGACTTCTGGGAACGTGTTAAATTAGAAAATTGATTTAAGTAGTAAATTCTACTTGTGTAATTTGTCTCTGTTGTGTAATAAATATGAAACTTATTTAATAAATACGAAAATTTGGATCTATAGATGGATGTTTGTTACATCTTCACACCAAAACTACTGAACGTATCGCTCTGAAATTTTGCATATAAGTAATTCTAGGCCTGTAATTTAACAAAGACTGATTTTTATCCCCTATATCAGTTGGATACAAATCCTCTTTAAACGTTTCCATAGAAACGGCGAGTGCAGAGCCGCGGGTAGAAACTAGTATTTCATTATGTATTTTGTCATCAACGCCAGAAATAATCTCGTCGCAAAAGCGGGCTAGCATTTTTGACAGCTTTCAAATTCAATATGGCACGTGGTGGGCAATCATTCTAAAATCCCATGGAGGAAATAAATATCCCTTTACCTTGTTATGAAAAAAAATCTACACAAGAAAAAACATACACAAGAGCGTATTCAAGCGTCAATTTACCAAAAAACTAATTGTCAATTTACAAAGGATATCTGCCTTTGCGATGCAATGCAAAACAGAGTGTGGGAAGACCTCCCACTCGATGGACCGACGACATTGTAGCGGTCGCAGGGTGTCAATCGATAGAGGCGGCTCAGGACTGTTAGTGGCGTTGTTTGGAGGAAGCCTATGTTCAGCAGGGGATGTATACGGGCTGATCATGAAGATGATCTGTCTTTGACGCCCATACTTTTTGTGATTTGTTCCCAGTAAATTTTCCTTCACAATTCTCACCCCGACGTTAATCCACGTAAACACACTTGCATCGCAAGCAGTATTCATTTCCCGTGAGTGCGTACTTGCGCCTGTCTCTTTGAATTCTACACAATTCCTGTCAGCCTATCCCCTGAGCATGAACTTCCGACTTCGTTCTTTGTTTGGCTTTGTGTTTGCTGCATGCTTCATGCAATATCCGGGTTGAGAATGCAGTACATTTTTCTGTAGAAGTTTCTGGGTTATTATCCAAATTGACAAAGCCAAAGGCTTCTAATACAGCTAAAAAAGGCCACTTTAAAGCAAAAATCTAAATAACAGCTTCATCATCATCGTGTTCGATACTCATCAATGTTTTTGTTTACCGTTTCTTTATTTTATACTCTTCTGTACCTACCTGTGTCCAAATAAATATTTTTCTATTCTATTCTATCATCAGTCTATAACCAAGGTAAAATTACTCGCATGAGGCCAAAACTGGACCAATTGTGAATTATTCACAATTGATCCAGTTTTACCCTTATGCGAGTAATTTTACCCTGTCCACAGTTTATCACATTGAGCTTCTCACAGCGACTTCCTTCGAGCTGAAATTTCTGATAATAGACGGCATATTACGAAAAATCAACGTCAAATGGAGAGTCTATACGAAAATGAAGCAGTCTTATCACACGTCAATCACGTCAATGTAAACACGGAGGAAAATGTAACATTATCTGATACATTCTTCTCCCGTAAAATACACGTCCAATAACCATTTTCGTCATAAAATGAACACCCTGTATGCACCATTCAATATCACGATATAAAATCTCGACGACGAGTTATGAAAGAAAGAAAAAATGAAATCGAGAAAAACTTGTGTTGCGAAATTTGTGAAAGCAGAGGTGTTAGTACGAACCCTTGTAGGGTAGTTCATGGTTCGCGGAGTCTTTTATTATTGGCCTGTCAGGTTGTTAGATCAAAGGGTCGAAGAAGGGACGGCGTTAACAGGATTTTGAGTGGTTTGATTTGGCTTATGTTTTCCTTTTTTAAAGAGGCTGGGAAGACTTATTTTGTTTGCAAGTTGAATTTCTTTTGTAACCTTCTTTATGTTGGCATTTTCGGTTAATCTTCTTTACCAACTTATAAAGCTTGAATTTTTCTCAAGCGTCCAGACAAGTTGTTTCTGTGCGAATCATACTAAGTAATTATTTTAACATAGAGATAATGTTGGCAAATAATGTTTGATACGGCCCATATACTAGTCACAATTTTTTTTTCAGTAAGCGGTAGTATCTATGTTGTGCCCATTTAAGAACGGAACGGATAGCCCTATTCCCCATACAAACGTAATTTCCGCTTCATTTGGAACTATATCCCCGATCTTATTGAAATTTTCCATACGTAATCGGATGAAAAATAGCTATGTTTGCAGTAATTTAGTTTTTGAAAAAACATAATCATATTTAAATGAGAACGAAACTCTTTTTGACCACCAAATCGAGTCTATTCACGCGATTTTTTATGCATGATAGACACCTTTATTCGAAAATCTATCGCACTGCAAACAACTTAAATATATTCAACATTATAAGTAATAAAAAATATTTTTGAAATCCATCGTTTACTCAAAATTAATCGGAAAGTACGAAAAAATATCAAAAAAATGGTGCCAACACCAAGCAGACGCACACAGCCACATTACAGGTTCGTATTAGATGGTTAGACGTGCTTTCTCACTCATAGTGCGCCCCATTTCATTCTACGTGAAAGAACAACAAATCCGCATGGGAAAATCCGATTTCGTTTGGGAGAGGTTCGTAGCCTTCTTAAGTAAAATTTTCGTTTACGTCGCAACGTAGGGTTATAAAAATCGTGTACCGCTTTTCAGACTGCAAAAGAAGCAAAAACATACCCCAGTTCTTCGCCCAAGGGAAGTGACAAGATACAAACCAGCGATATCATCCGCACATATCAGCTTACGGCTCACTGCGTTTTTTTCGTTCGTTTTTCAAACTGAATGGAACACTTCTACTGGAAGTAAGTCAGTGTATGATCAACTTCGTGGTGTTGTTTTGTTTATGTATTTAGTGTTCGATATCGGATTCAAAAGCAAAGCCCAACAGTTTGTATGTTTATTTTACACTTTCGCTTTTATTGCCAGGAAAAATAAATAATTGTCCAATCAAAATTCGTGGAATCAGATGGGACGAATATTTCCCAATATTACTTTTGGCACGGATTTTATACTATATAATTATTATAGGGAAATAATATTCTTCCCAACTGATAGCCGCGACCCTGTGTCATAAAACTCAATGTTAATAAAACAAACCAACTTTTTTAGCTTTTCCCAGTGAAAATACTGAAATATTTTCCATTTTCGGAATACGCTTCGCACAAATAAGCTCTTTGGTCAGTCATATTTTTGTTGCGATATTTTCTTTACCTTGATTGCTTCGTTGCTTTGTAATGTGGTTCGGAATTTTTAAAATTTATACTTTTTTTAATCGTGCCAATTGAATACTTTAGGTAAAAACCGTCCCAAGCTTTTTTATTATGCCTACGCTTTTAACCCTACCTAAGTTATTAGTCCGGCTACATGCTCAAACATTTGTGCATGCATGAATACACAAACCAGTTGCGCAAGCAGATGAACCCGGCCACACGCTCCATCTTGCTTGCGCAAACTGTGTTTGTGCAATCATACATGCACAAATGTTTGGCGTGTAACCGGGCTATAAGATAAAACTTTGTAGTGGTGGTCATATTTTTAGGTTTGTACCTACTTACAGTTTTGTATTAAGTACAAATAGTCCTATAGGTTATTATGTGGTAGGTAGGTGTAATAAAGGAATAGGTTCAGCTTCCTACCCTCGCGCGAGGGCTAGTCACCTGCTACAGTATGAGTGCGATTTTTAACCGACTTCAAAAGGAGGGGGTTCTTAATTCGTCTGTATGTTTTTTTTTATGTAGGTAGGTATATTACGCAATATCTCCGCCAATTATGGACTGATTTTGAAAATTCTTTAGACAATAGTGTGTATATAAAATGATCCCGAGGGGGTCCCATAAATATCCAGGGGATTTGTATTTCTTCCGCAAAACTTAAAATAAGTATAAAATTAAGGGAATTTGAAGTCGGTTTATCGGTTTTTAAAACACGCCATATTTATACTTACCTATTCAAGCAAACCCCCAGCCCACCTTATATTACATATATCTGAATGACATCTATCGTACAGCGGTCGAAGGATGCAGCTTCGATTCCCGCCTCATGTCAAATGTTAATGAAATCTGCAGATAATTGTTCCTGGCGTTCCGAATTTTCTATGTACCTACAATAAAAAAGTAATATATCTATGTAATGTACATAATTGTATCAAGTAGTACATTAATATATCAGTTATCTAGTACCTATAACAAGCTCTGCTTATTTTGGGTCTAGATGATGCTGTGTGGATTGTCCAGCATTATTTATTTATTCTTTAGACGGTTACTAGCACGTGTTATTTCTAACTAGTTACCTAGTAGGTAACTGCCTAGACTGCCTACTGTCTCCTGCAACAGACGGAGTTTGAAACCTAGCTGTGAAGTTCAAAACCCGAACAACTTTTACGAAGTCTAGAAGTCGATCGCAGGCGGTTTCACAGCGAACTCTAAACTTAGCGAACACTTCCGTACAGAATTGTACCTGGGTAAGCACATACAGTAATGCTTAGAGCGCGCGCTCCGGCTACTTTTTGAAACGATGCAAACTCGAGACTGCCGCGCGACACAACATTTAACCAAATGCATAGAATCTATATCGTACAAACATGTGTCCTGGTGAGGAAATCGAACCCACATCCTCCTGCGACGCTGACACAAAAAAGCAATATAGTACTACGCCAACTGCAACAAATATCAACAGATCGTACATACATGTGTCCTTAGGCGGGAATCGTACCCATCACAGCCGGACCTTCGCCTGCTGCGCCGCCGCTGAGTTAGTCAAATCATTGTTATTTGTATTGATTCTCGATTTGTATGGATCGATTGGCATCAAAAATAGTTTCTATGTAAAATGACCATTTTCTGGCAGACTATAATTTTTTTACAAAATCTGTGACTGCAGTTCAGAATAACTCAAAAATTTATGGATGGTCTCCTAGGAACGTTTTCCTGTAACTATAACGGTTAAGGTACCTCGCCTTACCGTCCCATTCAAAAATCCACCCTGAATATGTACGTATGTAATGTATTTAATACAAGCTGTTCCTCGCGCTTTAAATTAGAATTTCACATTTCTGGGGGGATAAAAAGGTATTTGGATGGGAATTTGATGTTTTAGAGGACAAAAACTAGCCTATGTTATTCTCTCTATGCCAACAATAAAATTGTTGCTTAGTTACGGCGCGTGAAGAAAGGACAAACAAACAAACAAACACCCTTTCACATTTATAATAATAGTTAGGATATTAGTTATTTATCACACATAAAACACGTTCTACTTACCATGCGGCTAGATGATGCTTTGTGGATTAACTAGCTTTATATTTTTTTTTATTTAGACCCTTTCTAAAACTGTAGTATCTGTCGCTTGTATTTATTTATGAGTTAAAAGTCTATCGTGAAAAGAAACGACAACTTCAGGCGTTGCTGCATTTAAACGCATATTAAAAGCAAATACTTTTCAAAGTCAATACTTGAACAGACTGTTGGCACTCTTTCTCATGCAAATCTGCCTTAATACCATAGATAACTAGACCGTTCCCAGTATAAACTGACCCTCCTATTTGTAAGAGAAACCTAGTTTTTGCAAAGATATTGAGTGGGCTGGGAGGTCTATTGGTAGTTGTCGGTGTGTGCATCATACGTTAAGTAGATTCACATGATACTTAGCTGTGATTAAGCTTTTGATTCAAAGATTCAGAGAGATTGTATTGAGGTGATTAGCTTTATAAATCGTTCACGTGATATAAGTTTTAATAACGACAATAAATTAAAGTATAGGAGGTTTAATATATGTATAAGAAGGAATTTATCTCAACATTTGAGATCTAGAAAGATACAACAATATGTAATTGCACACATAAATAAAACAGAAACAACTCATATGAGTTGTTTCTCATTCGATGACCATTTTAACCTTCTTAGATTTCAAAATTATTCAAAAGTTTTATTGTTTCTGTCATTTTATTTTAATTTGTGTTATATGATAATTTTTATTGGTATCAGTTAATTTAATTTTAAATGTATAAAAAAATCCCCCCCCCCCCCCCCCTGCATGAGAGACCGTCCACTCGATGGACCGACGACATCGTAGCGGTCGCAGGGTGTCGATGTATGGAGGCGGCTCAGGACCGCTATTTGTGGCGTCGTATGGGGGAGGCCTATGTCCAGCAGTGGACTTGTATATAAAAAAATTGTGTGCTAAAAATTTCCTAAATTCGACTCCTAGATCAATTCATGCTACAGATTAAGTTACGAACATGGTAAAAAGCACAGTTATATAACTATTCTCAAAGTTCCCATTAGCCCTGGACACTTTGCTAAATAAACTAAGCACCAGGTGTCTCCTCCATTTGTTTCAAAATTTGTTAAAGGAAGGTTTCGTAATGGCTGCCATTCCGATAGCACGACAGCCAGACAAAAGGACAACATCTGTCGTTAAGTCGGATGATAAATTGCAGCGTCATGGTACACCCCTTCAATCCACACAAAGACTGAAAACAACCTCTATGTTATAGTGCACAAGGTTCATAAATTTCGTCGGTCGGCAGGTCTGTATTGTTTCAGTGCCTGAAGCGTTAGACTTACTTTGTGAATTTTGCTCGTGTCCTTTGATTTAGTGCCCCCAGGCTTCCAAATTGCATTTTCTGGATGATTGGCCTCATGTCCGGTGCTTTTTGTCTTTTTGTGGGATCCGTTTTGTGAGTACGTTACTTTTAGATTCTGTTTTGGTGTAAAATTTACAAAACACTGACGACCTTAAAAATATTTTTCATACAGTTTGATCTTAATATTTAAGGTAACAATTTTATTAATACTAATTAAACTGGAAGAGATCTTTTCTAAGCGATAGGCCGCATATTGATATACTTATTATGTTATACATAGTATAATGTCTCTTTGTAATGTATTTTTATTGGTTGACAATAAAGTATTCATAAACTCCTTTTGTGGTGTCGTATGGGGGAGGCATATGTCCAGCTGTGGACGTGTATGGTCTGCTATGATGATGATGATGATGATGATGAAAATCCTTTTGCTAATGCAGCCCCATATAAATAAAACAAAATTCCAATCTCATATCACTCCCAGAAATTAAATTCCATTTCATTAGATCCCATATGAAGATCAGAGAATTAGAAGGAGCCATTACAGAAAAATTACTCATGCAAAGAACAAAGGTCCTTTGATCCATGAATCTTATAAGATTAAGTTCTACTTGAGTCGAAATTTTATCGCTACATTTTTATCCATTTTCTTGGTTGGATAAGCAACCTTTCAATAAAGAACTTTCGTAATTGATCCTGAAATTTAGACCAAGGTAAATAATTGAAAGTTGGCAGGTAATTTTAACAAAGGTCATCTTTTTGGGCTCAAATATTTATTTTACCTAAGGGCTAGATACACGTACAGCTTGGATCAGTCAAGATCGACTGCTTCAAGCTGGCGACTGCGTAGCGAACTTCGCTATTCATCATATCAACCCATACACGTCCACTGCTGGACATAGGCCTCCCCATACGAGGCCACAAATAGCGGTCCTAAACCGCTATTTGTGGCCTTTGTCTATTATTATACTATATTTACTTCGTCTATTACTACTCAATTCAATTCATTCAATTCATTTATTTCCACCGTAGGTATTTCTTAGTATACACTTGATGTCGTTAGTTTCTAAAATATGACTCTTATCCTATTACACTATTATTACACAATTTATAATCAAAAAAGGAAGCACCATAAGGGATTGTATGTAGAAAAAAAACAGACAGACAGTCAAATATTAAGTACCTATACTACTATTTACAGACACACACGGAACCGCTCGAGCATTTGCATACTTCACTAGCAGCTGGAAACATTTGATCCTAAGCTGCTGATTTATCTAGGCTTTAAGCTATCTCAAAATGGTTTAATAAATTGATACTTTTCGTATAGAAATAGTGATTTTGATTTAACCTCTACAGTAATAGTTTCTTTTACCTAGTTAAATATTTCTATACCTATGCCAAAGATCGACCAACTAAGCCCTTTTGTAAATCGTAAGAGAAATAGTACAAAATAAGTCGAAAATTTCTGGCCTTCAAAGTGCACATTTGGAACGTAAAGTGCACAAAAGTGGTCACAAAAATCCACAATCCGTTATGAAACAATAATGAGTGCAATCTTGCTTCGGGTTGCCATTTGACTCATAAGGTTCATTTATATTGTACGATACGACAGAAAATTTCTCATTTCACCAATTCTAGGAAATGTAATCTATTCTAATACTTATAATCATTTGGACCCTATAAAATTATATTATTTTCCAAGAGATTAAAAGATTTAAAATTATCAATGGAGTAATCAATGGACTGTGTAAGCTTCTCAATATTTGTGAGAAGTTTGCTTCATGGTCTTAGATATAATGTAGCTAAGAGTGAGTTCTGGCACCAGATGTCCATGTTATGTTTCTCTGTGTTCCTCAACGGAACACAAAAAGAGTGTCTGTTTTCAAGTACCTTGGGCACTGGGTGACAGAATCCTTGTTGGATGAGGAAGATGTTGAACGTGAACGAAGGGCACTTGCAACTAGGGCAAACATGGTAGCACAGAGATTTAGATGCTGTTCAGTTCCTGTTAAAATAACCTTATTTAAAGCATTTTGCACATCAGATTCAGATTCAGATTATTTATTGGCAACAAAGTTACAGGTCTAATCATAAGGTATACATTCTTACTTAAAGTATGTATCAAGTATGGATTTCGTTTTATTATGTAATTTTAGCACATGTGCACTAGTAATGAGTAATAATTCACAATAATACTTGATAATAATTTAAAAAAAAAACGATATAAAAATAAGCAAATAAATAAATGAGCAATGGGAATGTCAAAAATCAATCAATTCATTTTCACAATCATTAATTCATTAAAATGTTATAAACACATGTCAATAAGCCATTTTTTCAGCTTGTGCTTAAAGGATTGCATCGAAGGTGCGCTAGTGATTTCAGGTGGTAGTCGGTTGTACACACCCGGACCGAGCATGTGCACCAGCTTTCTGGTTTTGGCCAACCTATGGTTGATAGTCTTCAGTCTCTCTGCGTGCCTAAAATCGTATCTCTGTCCGTCGCCGCATCTAGAGTATTCCCCTAGATGGCTTTGGACAAAGAGCGCTACCTGGTAGATAACTAGGGCAGGAATTGTCATTATACCCAGGGACTTAAAGTAGAGTCTAGCTGATGAGTTCTGAGAAACTCGCACAACAGCGTGCAAAAGAGGGCACTTTTGCAGCCTGAAAGCGCGCTCTCAGTCCGCAGCACAGCCCCACAGATCCACTCCGTACTGCAAACGACTATGGACAGAGGCAAAGTACAGACTTCTCACCATCTTTTTTCTAGGGTTGACGAGAGATGCTATAGAGCAAAGCAGCTTCTACCTATTTTTTTGCTCAATGTATCTATATGTTGTGCCCACGTTAGCGTCTTGTCCAGGGTAAAACCGAGAAACACTGTATCATTGACCTGGCCTAGATGCTTACTATCAATAACCACATTCAACAACCTATACGCACGCCCAGCAAGGTTGAACTGGATAAAGTTAGTTTTTGTTACATTTAAGATCAGGCCATTATAGCTAAACCAGTGGTGCAATCGACTTGCTACAGTATTTAGTCATGCCTCTAGTTCGTCTATTGTTGGAGCATCATTATATATGTACGTGTAGCCTAAGTACACTAAAAAGTCTATGAGTGCTCTTCGTGTACAATACAACATTGCCACGCTGGTGCAGTGCGTCGGGCATGTTTGCTGACGCGGGCCTGGACAGCTTCCCAGCTGTGATACGGGCCGGCTGCGCCGCCGCACTGCGTCGCCTGCGCGCCAGCCGCAACAGCCTTCTAGCAGCGATTGCTGAAGATGTAAACGGCCGACTATAATTGGAAATAAAAAAGTTTGCACGCTTTGGGTGCCCCATGACTTAAAAGAAAAACAAATGGTATGCAGAGTAAATTGGTGTAAGAAAATGTTAAAAGAGTATGAAAATGGAACTTCTAACTACGTAAATAATATCGTCACGGGTGATGAAACCTGGCTGTATTATTTTGATGTGCCCTCCAAAAATAAGAACAAAATTTGGATGTTTGAAAATGAGCCTACTCCAATTCAAGTTCGAAAATCACGTTCAGTAAAAAAGAAGATGATTGCTGTATTTTTCACGATACGAGAAATTTTCGATCGAGTAGTTTTGGAAAGTCAGCGTGTAGTTACGTCCTCTTGGTACATAAAAGAGTGTTTGCCTAAGGTGATCCATAAACTCTAGAGAGCTCCATCCGAAGTCAAGACTCGATAGTTGGCATTTTCATCACGATAATGCTCCTGCGCATGTCGCGTGAGACTGTGAGTTTTTTACAAGATGTTGGAGTAAAACTGCTTGAACATCCTCCGTACAGTCCTAATCTTGCGCTCTGTTACTTCGGCCTGTTACCAGCTCAAGGGAAGGAGGTTTGCCAGAGACACCGAGTTGCTAGCTACTTGGGACTAGGCTTGCTCCGATCTTGCAGAAGAAAAATGGAAGCAAATTTTTAATGATTGGTTTATTCCAATGAATAAGTGTATAAGCTGTGGTGGTAATTATTCTCAAAGATTGTAATAAATGAAGCTGTATTGCAAAACTTATCTAGTGACCTTTATATTTACTGTGTCGTTTCATATGACGAGTCTGAAATAAATGATTTTTATTTTTATTTTATTATATGGCACTCTCCAAAATTATTATTGATATTGTAAACCTGACTATTGAGAGGACTATTGAACTTTCATGTGTGGAACTAGAGCGGCATATCATAGTGTGTGTTTACCGCCCCCCCGATGCAAATCAGGTAGCTTTTGAAAGTACTATGGAAGGAGTTTTGCTGCAGTGAATCTCCAACCAGCAAAACAGTAATCAAGCATTTCAAGTCAGACCATCATGGTCAGAGTGTTAATTTTAGTTATAATTTGAATGATACAAACAATGTTGAGGAATATACCTACAGGCCTATTACAGAGAGCCGTATTAAGAATTTTCAAAGTAAAGTGGAACTAGCAGTATCTAATATATCTTGTTCTGATGATCTTAATGTTATTAATAGAGAACACAGTGAAGTATTCAAAATTAAAACATGAACAGTTAGAGACAGGGTCGGGTTTACTGATTGGGCCACTCCCGACATTTATAGAAGTAGGGATAGACTATACGATCTTTATGGTGCTAGAGAAGCTATGTTACATGATCCTGTGTTTCTCTTATATGTAACCAACTACTCGAAAACATTTAAGAAAGTCTGCAACACAGCAAAATGCCTATTCTTGAGGAAAAAAATTATAAACTCATCTAATAAAATAAAAACAACATGGAGACTAATAAATAACGAAACGGGTAAATCAAAGCCACGTTCTAGAGAAATAAGGTTAAAAATTAATAACTCAATTCTTATACATGAAAAGGATATTGCCGATGCTTTCGATGCATTCTTCTCCAATATTCCTAAAGTTGTTACCCGGACTCTAAACTCCTTGCCTTCGATGGCGGTTGAATTATTAGAATCATCTGTTGAAAAATGTAAAGAGGTCTTTATATTTAATCATGTAAATGCCAATTATATAGTCAAAACGTTTAAGTCTATTAACATCAAAAATACTGAGGATCTCTGGGGTATCTCAACCAAAGTACTAAGTTCAATTATAAAGGAAGTGGCTCCTTGTTTGGCCTATATTTTCAATAGTTGTATCGACGCAGGAGTTTTTCCTGATATCATGAAATATAGGAAACTGGTTCCTCTTTTTAAATCTGGAAGTCACACTGATCTGGCCAATTACAGACCAATTTCAATACTTCCAGCTATAAGCAAAATTTTTGAAAAAATTATTCTCACTCAGTTGTCCTCTCATTTCAACCTTAATAGGCTACTCCATAAAAATCAATTTGGCTTCACCAAAGGTAGATCAACAACCGATGCTGGTACAGTTTTACTAAAGCATATATTGGATTCCTGGGATAAAACGAAAAACGCTATTGGTATATTCTGTGACCTTTCTAAGGCTTTGATTGTGTAGATCATGGTACCTTAATTAGAAAATTGAGTCACTATGGAATTCAAAACAAGGCACTGGACCTTATGCAATCATATTTATCTGATAGAGTTCAAAAAGTAGCTATTGGCAAAGAAAGATCTAGGGGCTCAAAAATTGAATTAGGCGTCCCACAAGGATCAATATGAGGTCCTTTTTTTATTTTTAGTATACGTAAATGATCTCCCCTTTTTAGCAAAAGATATGTGTGATATAGTCTTATTTGCTGATGATACTTCACTGATTTTTAAAGTTGATAGAAATAAATGTAATTATGACGATGTAAATGATTCGCTTTCACACGTACTAGATTGGTTCACCGCCAATAACCTCTTACTTAATGCTAAAAAAACAAAGTGCATTAAATTCATGTTACCAAATGTAAAAGAGTTTCCAACTAAGATAATGCTAAAGGATGAGATTGTTCACTTTGTAGACTCTACTGTTTTCTTAGGGTTACATATTGATTCCACTCTTCAATGGAAACCGCAAATTGATGCTCTCGCAGGCAGACTTAGTTCAGCAGCCTATGCAGTTCGAACAATTAGATATATTACCGATGAAGATACAGCTAGGTTAGTTTATTTCAGTTACTTTCATAGTATTATGTCTTATGGTATTTTGCTTTGGGGACAGGCAGCTGACATCCAGACTATCTTTGTTCTTCAAAAAAGGGCAGTACGAGCAATTTATAAATTAAAGCCACGCGACTCTTTGAGGGAATTATTTAAAGAAATAAATATTTTGACAGTAATATCGCAATACATCTATGAAAATCTAATGTATACGCACAAAAATAGAGATAGCTTTTTGAAAAAGTGTGATGTTCACAATAGAAATACAAGAAACAAGAACAAATTACACATCCCAGCATATAGATTACGAAAAGTAGGGAAATCATTTATGGGCAATTGCGTGCGGTTCTATAATAAGCTTCCATCTGAAGCAACTGAACTCCCTATTCGTAAATTTAAACAGTACATTAAGCAAAATCTTATCAGGAAGGCCTTTTACTCCATAGATGATTACATCAATGATGTTAATGCTTGGCCAGATGTCGCTCCGTTCCGCACTGTCAGTAGTATGTAAGAAATTCAAAGTTCTGTTTACCTTTATAGAAATATTGACATGTATCTAAATCGCATTAAATTTAGATTTAGATAGGCAAAATAACCATGTATTAGACACATAAGTGATATTATTAATATGCTAGTGGTTACTTTTTCACTTCTTCCACTAGTGGACAAAAAATTGAAGTGAAGAGAATATCAATAACACCTTATTTCTTATTTTGATAATAATAGCTATGTTTATAGTATAAAATTTGACTTGTCTAAGTGCTTATTTTGTAAGCCTAAAGAAATAAAGTTATTGATTCTGATTCTGATTGAATTTTTCATGGACAAATGAAACAGTTACGTTGTCGAGTACTAGTGTAGGTTGGCCCTAAATTGTGTTTGTAATTAAATGCATTATAATATATTAATTGCCAGAAAATTATCGTGTTTGCACATATTTATGCCAATTTTATCTCAGCATGGTGTAAAAATCCCCAAAGCTGCTTTTCCATACATAGCTGGCATGCTATATACTCATACCTAGTGTCTGAAAGCATAATGCAAAGCACTAGTGCCTCGGTCGCAGTTCGACTCAGGTTTCTCTTTGATGAGGAAAAGGGTTGATAAATCTTTTCTTCGTTTAATAATATCTTTTATTTGACGAATTTTCACGAGCATATTCATCAAATATTGTGGTGGGGTTCTTATTAAACAGAAGCATAATGAAATACTGTGGAAAGTTCTTAAGGATTAGAGTCCTACAAGCCTAGAATCTAGCTAGACTAGAGACTACAGGCAACTAACCTGCAGGCTAAGCAAGGGGATTGTTATCTAGGGTAGAATAGACAATAATGACCCAGCATCGTCATTCATTGCGTACATTATTGAAGTTGATGGAATGAAAGTAATTGACGCATTCGATGACAAAGTAACGTAATGTTTCTCTATTCTACGTAAGTAAACTGAGCACTGAGTTCAGTTGGACGATAATATCATCGAGATATCACCGTGACGTTAAATTTTTCTATCTATGATTTGGTACAGCGCCCCTATCGTGCGAACATGGAACTAAGTAAAACCCATACAAAAAAATAGACGTAACGATGTCGTCTCCACACTATCGTCAAAGTGAACTCTTGGCTCCGGACTACCTGTATAGTGAAGTAAGGCTTGTCCGGAGCCGTTTTTTTCTGGCTCGGGAGATCCCGGATGCTTACAGTCCGAGTCTAAGTAAACCTATGTTTGACTGCTATGTTCACTGAAATATAATTGTGTTTTTAACCTAATCCTTATTATTACTTTGTTACTAATATTATAAATGCGAAAGTAACTCTGTCTGTCACGTTTTCACGCCAAAACTACTGAACCGATTTAAATGAAATTTGGTACACAGATACTCGGCCCCCTAGAACCTGAGAGCTACTTTTTAATGCGAAAAAGGGTTGTTAAGGGTTGAAGTATCGTCATTTTTAAAGGAAAAAGCTTGGAATGTATTTTTTGGGCCGTTGATTAGATATAAATAATTTAAGTTTGTATAAATTTTACCTGGAATAACATATAGTCTATTCTTTATTCCGATAAAACGCGGGTGAAGGCCCGGGCAGCAGCTAGTTAGATAATTAGATATATTTCAGTCATCATCTTGCTGGTGTTAAAAATGAAATTGTCTATTCATACAGCCAACAAAGCTTCCATATTTGTAGGTACAATTTCATTAAAGATAGCATAGGTATACATACGTTTACGAGAGTAAGCACTTTACCCAGTCTACGTCATCGATAAGTGGTAAGCTTAGAACGATATTACTTTATCCAATGAAGCAAATCCAGCTTTATCATAGCGTGTTAGGGTTCGTAATCGGCAAGCTGATGCAGAATTAGAGAGTACCTACGTTGTGATTTTAAGCTTCCCGTAAAAGTGATAGGGACTAGACCTTGCTTCATCACAAAATGCGAAAGTTTGAATGGATGGACGGAAGTATTTTTCTTACTTCCTTACGCCAAAACTACGGAACAGATCTGGCTGAGGTTTTGAATTAATATGCAGGCAACTTTTTATCCCATATATTAAATTTCCATGGGATACAAATAATCTTAAACGGTTCCATAAAATACATAATTCTATCCTGTCCTACTAATATTATAAATGTCAAAGTTTGTAGAGACGGATGTATGGATGGATATTTGTTACTCTTTCACGCAAAAACTACTAAACCGATTATGCTGAAATTTGATATGGGTATAGTTTGGGATCTGGAACAACATATAGGCTATTTTTTATCCCGACAAAACGTGGGCGAAGGCGCGGGCAGCAGCTATTATATTATAATTTGCTGACTTGTAATAACGTATAGTACTTAGCCAGCCAATGAGTGCTCAAAAGAGGGGGTTCGGTGGAAAAATAAAAGCAGAAAGTTTGACTTCGGAACTTTGTCTGAACTAGTTACGAGACAAAAAAACAAAAAATCCATACGCCGCCGCCGCCTGCGAGATGAGCCCTAGGAGTAGGATCACAAAGAAGGTAGTTTAGTTTTTGTCCAGTTTTTGTCCTGTCTTAAGGACGGAACGGATAGCCCTATTACCCATACAAACGTACTTTCTGCTAGGTCCGTAGAGTACCGAGGCTCTCCGGTTTTCAAAAAAAAATCTGAGCGCCTGGTGGAAGCGACGCGTGACCCGAGAGCTGGTGAGTATCTGGCGTAGCGCTATACAGCGAGGCAATGCAGCCAGCGTCTTGGGGCCGCTTCCGGCTGGTGTTGATATGGACCAGTTGAGCTATCTGTAGATTGTTTGCAACAGTCTGCAGTTAGCTCAATTGTTTCAATTATAAATACTATACGTATGTCCCCGATCTTATTGAAGAAATAAATCAAATCACATTTAAAAATTATTTAATTACATTTAATGGGGTCCTAAGTTTAAAATTTAGTTTTTATGTATTAGTGTACTTTTGTAATATTTGATGTTACTTTCTTCTTTTTTTATTTGTTTGTGTATTTTACCTAAAAATACGCTATGTTATTGTTAAGTATATTTTACTGATACCTACCTACTACAATGTCTATGTTTGTTTTTTGTTTTGTGCTGTCTATGTTTGTGAACCAAATACACCATCTATCTATCTATCCATTTAAATAAAGTAGTTATGACTCGAGATCTTTCCTTTAATTAATATTGCTAACAATTATTATTATAAAATTGTTGTGAAATTACCGCCATTTTAATAGAATAATTATAGTTAATTTTCAGTTGACAAGTAGAAGAGAAGAATCCAAGGAAATAGCTGATCTCAAATTCACCGGCCGAGATTTAACGGGTGAAAAGAATTTTCTCGCTTTTTAAGCGAATTGAAATTCTTTAAGTTGCATGAATCCGAGAATAATTCAGCTGGCTCAATCTGAAAGACTTGAAGCGGGCTTCCGATTCTTGAAATATAACCTAACTAGTTACTGCCTGCGGTTTCGAGCACGTTGAGTCTATGAAAACGTTTTAAGGTGATTACTATCCCATGGGAAAACATTTATGTGCAAAAATTAGAAAAGCCAGTTTTATTCTAGGCCTAGAACTAAATGATTGAAATAATTTCAGCCCGATCCATTCAGTCGTTTTGGCGTGAAGAGGTAACAAACATCAATCCCAACCCCCACCAAGAATATTAGAATTCCCAATATCAACATTTATAATATTAGTTTGATTGTGAGACATTTTTCAGATACGATGTCTAAAATTAAATAATATATAGGTAACATCTTTTATAAATAAAAACACTTTACATTTACTTGAAAAATGCTACCAAATTTAGGCAAGGCTTATAAAATTATTGCTTGCCTAAAGCAACACTGTCCAACCTGAATGTATCTTGAATGATTAACAGCTTTATATTCTAATCATTTGAGTTGGGTTCGTCAAAATACAATTTATAAAAACGTTATTTAAGCTTTATTAGGTACAGTTGGCAACGAAAATCGCTGGACACGAATTGATGTTAATATTTCCTGAACGGCACATTCCATAAATAACTGGCGGTCAAAAAGTACAAAATATTCCGAGTATGTAAACATTACAAAATTCCCAATCTTATTCTATAATATCTGAACACCATAATTCCATAAGTGGCTGAACACGTTAAATTGTTTGACTGAATTATTTTTAAGTCCAGCTATAGAACATTATCCCACCTTTCTACGGTCAATTAAAACATCCAACCCTAATTCGGTATTATCCCTTCGATTTCAAAAGGCTTGAGTGGACTTTTACGGAGGAGGTGCTTTATGGAGCTTAAAGTTTAAAAGGCAACACCAGGTTTATTTCAGTTAACAGGAAAAACACGGTAAATTTATTTTACAGTGAATTTACTTTATTATATAAATAAGTAAATAAAAATATGATAATCATACAGCTTTTTTGCGGAGCGTGCGTAGATAGCGAGTTTGCTATTAGCTGTCGCCGCACGGAAAGCACGAGGAAAGCGTGCGCCTATCACAAATTGATAGGTTCACCTTTGTGAAGTCGCTTGAAACGGTAGTAATTTGTATCCTAGCTTGTAAAGCTTCAAAATACGCTAGAACAAATCCGCCGGCTTTGTTTAAAATAAAATCCGAGCTCATTTGGTATACAACTCGAGGGATGTGGTGGGACCAGGGTTGAAATAAGGATTTTTGAGCAATCCTAATGTTGTACTAGGATCTCAGCAGTAGAATGTAGCCAGTTGGCTAAAATGGTAAGAATGTTTACCAGCTTTTAAAGAAATATTATTTAGTGTTATGATCCTAGTTATAGATTTATGGGCATCTCGAATTTTACTTCTCAAGTAAAATTTTTGTAATTTCTGGATTCCTCTTAGACTCGTTTCAGTCGGTAAATAAATAAAATAAAAAATCAATTTATTCCACAACCATAATAGTACCTAATAATAATTCAGATAAATGTCATTACAAAAAAAAAATTAATAAAGTCATACAAAATTAAATTAAAATAAGATTAACCTACATAGCTTTCTCATAATCGTTACAGTTAAAGTTGCATGCATTGTTATTTGTTGACGTTGAAATTGTTTACATATAATAACTATAAATTTCCTTCGCATTAAATTATAGTAGGTAGATATTTTTGTTGGTTAGGGTCCCTTTTCAGGCGGTATCAATCATTATATTCTAGAAATCATGAAAACTTCTGCATGTCTTAGAGCTATCTTGTAGATAAACAAAGATACTTTTGTTGGTAAAAAGAAAATGACTGAATCGGGTGCCACGTTATAGGTACAAAATAACCCTCCCCCGTTGGTATCGGGTGAAAATCAATCGCCGTCGCTGGGAACCCTTTTCTAGAAGCACTTCGAGAAGTTGCCCTTTCTGTTACCTGTATTGCCAAGTCCGTCTCTGTGCTCGCTAGTTACACTGCAAACGTTTCTTGCTGCGACAGCAGTTTCCTGTCCAGCGATATATTGCAATTTGCAGCTCCTCAGCAGGTTTCTTATGTTTCCCTGGATTGCTGTATTTAAAGAAATGCGTTTAGAGGGGTTTCTGTTGCTTTTTCTTTCCGTTTAACAATTTTGTAGCATTAACTAAATTAGAGGGGATAAAGTTGATTACTTCTATCTTTTTATTTCTAATAGCTTCATCAACCATGTTCATGGGTTCACTGAAACACTTCCTGCCAGCGGTCTTTTTAAATTCAACACTTAGATTTTAGTTTTCAGTTTATAGGCAGAACTCTGCCTGAATTAACAATGGCATTAACTGCCAGAAATTGCACGCACGTATAGAATACTTGTATTACAAGATTGAGCTTTAAAAGGAAAATCAAAAGCTAACATAAAGAAGCCATAAACGACTCTTTTCTAAACGAACCAAATAAACCTGAAAATAAAATTACGGCATTCAACGCTTAGGCGTTGAATTTGAAAAGACCTGCTGGAAAATTCATTAAAGTCAAGTACTTTGTAAGTTATAAAAAATATCTAGAAGATAAATGTGCCACTCCATATGAAAAGCGGTTGCAAGTGACGGCAAGGAGCCTAGAGATGGGGAAAAGCTCAGGTATTTTTTTTATTCAAATGCCTGGGATTCTTTGCTATCGGCAAACATTAGATTTTTCTCGGATGTAATAAATTGTGTAAAATGTGATTGACGCATTAAGCAAGCTTTTGCCTAGTTTTAATAAATATTTAACTTATCTGAGACCTAGTCTCACGTATTAGGTAATTACCTATGTATGTACAAGAAAACTACATCGCAATCCAACCATAAATGTAAATTTTACGACAGCCACCAAAAATTTAAGCTGAAAAGTTGCAAGAATCCTTGTACAATTCTCAACTAAAAACTTCTAAATTTCTTTACTTTTCAACTTTAAAAAGTCTCTTTTAGGAATCTCAAATAATTACGCACTGCCTGCCAAGTTTGTCCACAGATTCGGCATAATCGGCGCACATCCCTAAGGCCATTAAAAATGCAAAAGCTCTTTACTTGTGCAAACACCTTTTGTGTGGCGATGCGGCCGTGCCGGTCAAAGTACGCTGGAAAATATATTTTTATTATGCCCTCTGAATGAGCGATGAGAAAAGTGATGCTGAAAGAGTATTAAGTATGTACATAGTTTGATGTGGTAATTCTATATGCTTTCGACGAACCGCGGTCAATATTGAATGAAAAGTTTACACAGGTTTATCAAGGGTATTGAAATTTGGTAAGGTACGTTTCTATAAGCAGATTATCGTTCAGTGTTTGGAATTTGTTATTTTACTTTTTTGACGGGCACAATAATTAACAGTTTGGTTTAAGTAAAAAAAAAAAAAACAAAAACAAAAAAAATAATCCAAGTGCTCAATATTCTAATGAAAAAGAAAATTTTTCTTTTATTTGAGCTTCTAATTTTTTTCAGTCAAGATTGTCCTCTTAAAACCCGTCCCGTACCTACGGCAATACCTAGTTCAAGAATTGTAATATAACGAAGCTCTGCTGTCTGTCGGTTCACCGATTTAATATAAATGCCAGTGAGCCCCGGATGCTTTTAGGAGGACTAATTTGTTTTTGAGTTATTTAAACAAAATAAAGTGTGTTGCCAGAACAACAAATACTGCCTTCAATCACACTGAATTCTCTACTTGTCAATTTAATAGAATTCTGGGTTCTTTAAAAGATTTTTTTTATCCCCAGTGAATTAGTATTTATCCCGCAAAACTTAAAAACAGTGTAAAAGTGAGGGAATTGGAAGCCGGTTTATCTTTTTTTAAAACACACCAAATTATCTTAACGTACCTTTCAATGGACTCTCTCATTCATGAGTGATGTTTATTTTTTACAAACGTGTGCATTTAAAAATCACGCTTCGTTTCTCGAGGAGTGGAAATAAATGGTAAGTTTACGCTGGATGACGGAAACGATATAAAATTAGCCGGGCACTAGATCCAACGATAGTATCTAGCCGTAAAGCCAAAGCCGAAGGGAAGCCCGACGTCCAAATTGAATTCCAAGACTGCATTCTGCTCCGAAAAATCCCAATGTTATTATAGTGGAAGGATACGACGAAGACTTTAATTGTTTCGAACCTAGAGGTATCTAAAGTTAATCTAACTAAAGAAAAACTGGCTTGGGATACCTACATACATATATATGGAGCGAATGATTACAAAAAATATCGGACGGATTTCCACTGCTTTTGGCCTTCCTTAAGAAAATTCCCAATGACTGATGATCACACTGAGCGGCCTGCGTCTAACGGTTTTCCGCAACTTTTTCCAGGCCATGTTCACGATGACTGAGATCAGTCTGTCTTTAAGCCGCCCAGCTTCTGATCCAGTCACAGAAGCCAGAATTATTATCAAACGACCGCAACTTCAGAACGTCTTGATAGCAGGCGTGGCAGGGACGTAGTCATAACTTAAGAGTTAGTGACGTAAGCAGTCACTTATCAGATAAACGAGTGCGGAGTCGCGAAGGTAAGCATCATAAGTTCAGTGGCTCCATCTAGGTCGACACAGTTTCACTTCATAAATTCTACCAGAACGGCGCAATTACGGAGGGCTCTGTATGTAGTATTAAATTCTTCCTGGATTTGTGTTGCTCGCAGATTTGCTAAATTTGAAAATTGCCTTACCTAACTTTGGAGCAATTCTCCTTTCCAGCTGAAAAGAAAATAGCTGAGTACTTACTGATCTACTACACCTTCTTTTGAGCAGATTGGTGGCATATTCATTTCAGATGGATGATTTTGATTGACGCGAAATGTTTTTTTTTCTTTTAGTTATTAATTTTTTGTGCGTTTTACGAGGAATAAAACCAGCAAAAAAGTTATTTGCCACAAATATTTTTTTGCGAAATGCTATAGCTATTCCAAAGACATTATAATACTTCATTACTTCTGAAATTCTATTACTTGCGAAAATAAGAATATTAAGACTGTGAGCTGAGCGATTCAGGAAAATCTAAAACTGTTGCAATAATCAGATTTTTTTTAAAAGAGTTTACTTTTGATTTTCCCGACTACCGAAGAGCGATTATGATGATAGTTAGTGTTGATTTCAAATGAAACAAGACTTTATCTTTCATAGTGAGTTTTACAACACAAACTGATTGGAAATATTGAATTTTTTGTACTAGTTTCTTTTATTTAATAATAACAAACCGACTCTAATAATTGAACTACAAACAGAGAAAGCCAATACAAACTACGAGAAGTATCTTACAAACAACTTTGTCAGTTCTAACATGATTTCGAATTTTAATTATTAGTTGCTTTTCTTCTTGTTGTTTTGTCAGGGTATGATGTTATATTTGATAAATTATTAAAATATTGTAATTTCTATTAGCTAACTAGCTGCTGCCCGCACCTTCGCCCGTGTTTTTCGTGTTAAAAATAGCCTATATGTTATTCCAGGTCCCAAACTGTACCCATACCAAATTTCAGCCCAATCATTTCAGTTGTTTTTTCGTGAAACAGTAACAAATATCCATACATCCATCCGTACAAACTTTTACCATAATAATATTATATAGTGTCCCAGTTAGGTATTGAAAAGTCAGGAATTTTTTAAAGAAATTCCAGACTGTGAAAAATTAACGACATAACTATAGATACATTCAAATTTATTAAATAAGGCAAACAGTAAGCCAGAAGGGCTATAACGTTAATTTAATTAAAAATTAATCTAGCTCAGCCAGAAGGGTGGTTCGGTAGATCCTACAGATAGCTGATTCTACTGGTGGGTATGAAAGTCTTCGCTTTGTGTTTCTCTTTCCTCGGTACCGTCCCTTTAGTGCGCCGCGGGTGAAGCAGTGACCCGACGGCGAAGGATCCGGAAGCCGATGGTCCAGGTCCAAACAAGGAGACAGCTCGTGAGAAGTCCGGCCGGAGACGAAACTGCCTCAGCGTGGACTTTGAACCCTGGAATGCGCATATAAGCTCGGCATTACAGCCAGGTCTTCATAGGGTGATGGGCTCCCACGGCAGCACAAAAAACGGAAGCACTAAGTGTTCATGATGCCGTGGAAGTCACAATCAGAACGGGAGGTGAATTCATACAGATGTTGAAAACAAAATTATCTAGCTAAAAGAATACAAAGAATAAGAAGATGGGATAGTTTGTAGAATGACAAGTCCAAACCCGTACATAATAATGATGGATGACAATGGTGAAAAGGAAAAAAGCTCCATGTCATTCTTTGTGCAATGGAATGAGTATTTACAGCCTACAATACTAATCAGTGCAAAACTTACCCAACAGGGGTTTATAATCACACACGTTTTATTTTAATACTAAAATGTTATTTGTACTTATAAAATACAAATTATAAAATGGCAATGTGAGCCTGAAAAAATAAAGTAAGCCAACAACAGCAAAAATGGCGTCTGCCTGTCTCCTGCGCAGTGCGGGACACGTAAACCTTGCGAGACCATAAACAATGCGACCCGGACGCGACGTGAAGTTGCAGCGTGTTGACGAGTTTATTGTTGCCATTCTCGACTAAATAGCTAAATCGAACAATTGAATCGAATAGAAGTTTATTTAAGTTTGGAATTATTATAATTACACAAGTATGTAACCAGTTACGTTACAATAGTACGATTATAGTGTATTATAATTTGCTATTTAAACAAACAGATCGCCATGTTCGGGTTCATGCACAGATTCCAACGATCCTATCTATCCACAGTTGTCCGGAAGAGATCTCTAGTTATCGATAAGACCGCCAATAGTCATATTTTTTTACAAATTAATAAATAATAAATAAATAAATGCTGTACGTACAATCCACACAGCATCATCTAGCCCCAAGCTAAGCACAGCTTGTAATAAGGGTACGTGAAGGGCGAGTGAGATATATTACATATGAAGATAGATATTTTTTACAATACTTAGAAAACACACAGAAAGCCCGCGACAAATATTTACAGATCGTACAAACATTTGTTCCAAGGCGGGAAACGAACCTGCAACCTCTTGCGTCGCAGGACCTTCAAATTGTTTGTTAATTCCTTTGTAAAGTGTGTAATGAAGCATTTTCTATCTATCATGTTCATTAGTTTACGTGTGTGGGGCGAAAAGGAAGTTTTTCGATATATTTTTATATTGATAAATAATTTGACCCTTGTCAGGAATTAGAAAATATATATTTATTTTGTAAAAACTTAGATACTGAATAATATACAACTGAAGAGATAAAGCACCACACGCAAGAAAAAATTGGCACTGCGCATTGTATGTCACAATACTTAGTCTAAAAATAAGCTAAAATAGTCCAAACGTTGTCTTTGTAGTAGATACGAGTATCATAATCTATCCAAAGTTTGAACGCGCTGTGTCCAAAACTAATTTAGAGTTTTAACCGACTCCAAAAGGAGGAGGTTCTCAATTCGTCTGTATGTATTTTATTTTTATGTATGTTACGCGATATCTCCACCAATTATGGACCGATTATGAAAATTCTTTCACTATTGTATAAAAAAAATTATACACAGGGAATTGTATTTATCCCGCAAAATTTAAAATAAGTGTAAAAGTAAGGGAAATTGAAGTCGGTGTATCGTTCATCATTTTTAAAACACACTATTATTTGGAATTGACATCCTTTGCAATGTGTCTAATTATTTAATTAGATGAGGGGTACCTGCAACAAAAAGTTTTGATCAAATTCTTGGCCTTAGTTATTACTGAAAGCGCTTTTGACTCAACTCTCTAGGTGTTTGTTAGGTTATATTTTTTAGACACGTTATACATGCGAAAAATATATAGGGAAATAAAAAAACATGTTATGTTGAAAAACACAGACGAAGAGCGTTTACTTTACCAAGTATGTGCGTACAGTCAGTGGCAGAGTTCAGCGAACACCATCTCGTTTTTGCAAAGGCTCCGTCTAGCGACTAACTTCAGAGTCCTCTCATTGCTCTCTCCGTTATGATTTTTGCAAAACTTCGTCTTGCTAATGACTTCAGACTTCACTCATTGCTGTTTCCGTTACCATCTTTGTAAAAGCTCCGTCTTGCTACTGACTTCGGATTCCACTCATGGCCACTCAGAGTTTCCGTTGACCTGGTGGAAGTTCGACTAGGACGACATAGACCACTCACAATTGGATGGGAATGCTTGTTATTTCAGTTGGTTGAATTGGGATTGCTATTCAACATGGTAATTTAGACATCACACAGAGCTTTCCGGGGCATTTGCTAAGATAACATTTTCCACTACGGATACTAACCATTTGTTCATTTATTCTAACGCTTATCATTTAGCGTACCTCCACTGCTGAAATTCAAACAAAGGGAGGTTTTTTATCAGTTATCACTAAAATACCTATCATTAAACAAAGGGCTCCACCGCGTCTGTCTGCCTATTCGCGATAAAATAAAAATTACTGAACAGATTTTCATGCGATTACCTTGATAGAATGATTCATGAGGAAGGTTTAGGTATATATTTTGTCAAGGTTTGTTTGGTTTAATTTGTAGAAATATAACGATAATTTTTGGAAGTGTCGAAAAAAACAAGGCACCTGGGACGTTTCTAGAGTTCCCAGTTAGCTCTCATCATATCAACCCATACACGTCCACTGCTGGACATAGGCCTCCCCATACGACGCCACAAATAGCGGTCCTGAGCCGCTCCATCCATCGACTCCCTGCGACCGCTACAATGTCGTCGGTCCATCGAGTGGATGGTCCATGTAGGGGGGGATTTGCCATAATCACCACGCTGCTGGCGGATTGGTGATCGCAGTGTTGGTGTTAAAAAATACTAGGCAGGAAGCTGCTGCCCTTACTCTGGTTGGTTCCTTTAGTCGGCTCTTACGACATCCACGGGTTCAGTTGGAGGGGTCGATATTCGTAAGCCGCGGACCCACGGCCAACTACAACGGTCGGCTCTACTACCCGTGATATAAAAATAAAATAAATAAATTATTATCCGGCATTTCCGCCGACATTTTGAGGAACCTATCCAGCATTCGGCAAGCCACCGTCTGCCGCTTGTAATAGTATTGAGAGTATGTTTATGTCAGGCGTCCGTAGTCTCCCCCATAGCCCGATTACCCAGTCCATCCATTCATCACAATAACATGTTTTTTTATTACATTATTTTTTTTCCTTTGCAATAGTCTCTACACCTAGCGGATATTATCTTCGGGTGTTTAATTTTGTGCAACCAAGTATGATGCTCTCTATGTGTAGCTCTCGCCTTTAGATTAATTCTCATAAAGGGCTTTGGCTCCACGCATGCCTCCCAAAGAACCGGGTCTCTATGGCTATATGGCCCGTGATCATGGAAATGAGAAACAAAATAAATAAAAATCATTAACTTGAGAACATAAACTCATATAAAGGTACAATGGAAAGGAGGTTTGGTATTGGTATAGTTTGGGACCTGGAAATAACATATAGGCAATTTTTTTATCTCGATGAAAACGTAGGCGAAGGCGCAGACAGCAGCCAGTGAAGTGTATTTTCATCACAATACCGCTTACTGTACATGTAAGAGTGTTTTATTCCGTAATAGGTACATCCAAAAATCCATTTCATTTTACTGACAAGGGATAATATGGTGTGACATGGGGGAATTGAGAGAAAATGAAGGAAAACAATTTCACTTTGTTGTTTTTATTGATGAGGCCTCGATATAATATGTACCACACATCGGAGTGTCCAAATGGTATGTTAAAATGGTGCGGTGGATATGTGTAACATCTACCAATACAATCTGGCAACATAGGGATGATGGTCGGTCATTTAGGGTGGGATCTCTGCCTACTTCGTAAAACGCTTTCTTTCGCTATTTGAAAACATTCGACTGGCTCTAGATATACTAGATATACTATCAGGCAAATTCTGCTAGCCAATAGCTTTACTATTAGAATGTGGCAACACGTGGTGTAATGGTCGTGTAACAGTTTAGGACGGGATCTCTGCCCACTTCCTAAAACGCTTTATTTCACTGTTTGAAAACATTCGACTGGCTCTAGATATGCTTTAGGCACGCTATCAGGCCAACTCTGCTAGCCAATAGCTTTACTATTACAATGGTTTAGTCACAGAATCGTCCATAAATGAAAGAAACTCTAGATAGCGTGCAGTGCTATTTGCACGGAGGGATTGATATAATGATTTCAACCTCAACACTTTTTACTCCCTCCATCTGTATTTTCTTTCATCAAAAGTAAAATGAGTCATTCTGAGACAATACCATTTATGAACTGATTAATTTAGTGGAATTAGGGCACAGTATCGATCAAGATATTCGCCGCCCTTTTATTATTGTAATGAAAAATAAACAAACAAATACCTAAATCCATGATATAAGAAAACAGGTATGTTCTTCTGAGACACGATGGTCACGTGGGTGTCGCCAGGCTACGTCATCGTCAACATCGGCTCGAATGAGAAGAAGAGATGAATGTGATAAAACTATGTGGTTTTGTATTTACCAATTATTTATCAAATTGACTCGTGTTTAACTAACGCTGTTTTGACTGATCTAACAAATATAATTGACGATTGTAATTTTTTTATTGATTTTACAACTGACTCTTATCACATTGTTTCCCAACTTCTACATTTTGTTGAAATGAAGTGGCAACTGGACAGTGACGTCATCTGGCGACACTCCCGGAAGAGCATACCTTGTTTTCTTATATCATGCCTAAATCTATCTCAATCTCAACACTCATAACCCAATCTCAATAACTATTTATCCGGAAAAAGTATAATAAAATCTACTCTTTCGTGATTCTATTTACTTAAATATTATTGCGAAGTGAAATTCGCGTTAATATTTCAAATAAATATTGATAGTACTCTAGAAAGATCGTTATTTAATTGAGAAAATAAGTTGGTATCCAAGACTACCTTACTATTTTGTTTCTAACTTAAAGGGAGTTGATGAGCTTGCAGAAGTTTCTTTAAGTCTTCAGAGAAGAAAGTTGTTGGTGAACTTCATCGTGTTAGTTCTGTGCTTCAAATTTTAAAAAAGATACTGAAGGAAAACGTTTTTAGTTTTGCCTATTTTGATAATCAAGGATCTTACTTCATATCTTGTGTACCAGCCAGCTTCTCACGAGAGACGTGCTCATTCTCAACGTCTCACGTAAAGTATTCCCAACGTCTCAAGAAAACGCACCTATGGCAAACGTCTCACGAAATTAAGTATCTTCATAGTTGGCTAAGTACATTGAACATCTATCGCATCCTCACTGGGAAAGTGATAGTATTCTCTCAAGTGTTCCTACAAAACTAATAGAAATAAATAAATGTTGTGGTCGAGAAAACTTACGGACTTTGTTGATTTATATACATAGGTCGTGAAATAGTTTTGGTTTATTACGTGTTTGTAATGTTGGTATCAATCATTAGGTGTCTTCCGTTTAATGACACTCTGCTGCTGTTAAAACATAATCACGTACAAGAATAATTTTAGTTTTACTGTTTTTTACTAAGTTTTCAATCTCAGTCTAAACTGAATTACTCCTCAATCAAAGTCTCATCAACTTTATAACAGCTGATAGAGTCATTATCTCCCAAAGATTATGAAAATCACGTCGCGCGAAGATCGACGTTCGAAATTAATACCCCATATGGAGTGCACGCCCGATAGGCCTTTCCGTGAAGTATTCAACTTTTGGACAAGACAGACAAGAATTTTTTAATGAACCGATTATGAACCTTTTCAAAAAGGAAAATAGATTTTAATCTCTAACAACATATTAAATGCCACTTTACTTTCAAAAATAAATATAAAATATATCCAGATGAAAGCGTTAATCTACCTTGTATTTCGAAGGAAGATCTGTCCAAAAATGGTCCATCGTGGATAGAAAACAGACAATTAGCTATATTAACAGTTTTCTCATGACCAAATTTATGATTTCAAAGGGAAATTAGTCTAGAGCTGAACGGTCCTTCGTACCCCGATCTCTGAGCATGCATTACCGCGTAATCCCAGGATGAGCTCAAGTGTGACACCGAATATTAAACGGGCTTTAGACGGGTCACCCAGGATTAGTTGATCCCGAAACTTTGGGGCGAACTTTAATTATTGCTTGATCACAATAGTTTGTTCTTATGATATCAGTTTTCATAATGGATGAAGGGTGACTTCCTAAATACTGATTGATTGAAATTTATAATTGTTTCGTAAGAAGCAGTTAAGTTTGTGTTTATTGGGGCGCCCTTTACGGGGGTCTCGGTAAATCGTGGCTGAGGTGATGATGGCAAGGAATCAGATTGACATGTTATGGGCTCATTCACACAGCATCCGTTTTACAAGATCCGTTTATTTTCCCATGATGGCGTATGAAGTTATAGGAGCGAATTCACATATCTGACAGTATTTAGGATCCAGATAACGATTGTTACTGGACCGTTTTCTACGGATTTTTAGCTAATGGTTTTTTTTCTGGATTCGGAATACTGTCAGGTGTGTGAACTCGCTCCTATAACTACATACGTCAGCATATACGGATCATGTAAAAGCGGGCCTGTAAAACGGATGCTGTGTGAATGAGCCCTAAGGTGGGTACTGACCGGCGTTACTGGGCGTAATGTAACGTGTTACATAGCGATCGTTCGTGCAGTCAGTACGGGTACAGAAGATGCTCGCAACGACTAACGAGATGGATTTTAGCACACGGCGTAACATAATATGCTTGCTGTGAATAGTACATTACGCCTCGAATACCGGTCATTACCCGGCTTTAAAAACGTTTCATCCTAACTATTATTATACCTAAATGCGAAAGTGTGTTTGATTGTTTTTCCTTCCTCCACGCCCTAACTAAGCAACCAATCGACTTGATTTTTGGCATAAAGTAAGTTGAAAGGATGGAGAGTAACATAAGCTACTTTTTGTCATAGTAGATCACCAAATTCCTATGAGAGATATACGGGAAAAAAGACTATTAAATAACTAATTAGTCTTTTTCCCGTATATCTAACATTCGAATTTCACGCAGGTGTAACAGCGGGGACCAGCTAGTCCATTATAAAGGAACTGAATTCTAAATTGAGGAAAAATTATCTACTAATTACAATGTGCTTGCCATGGGAAGAAAAAAGGCTTCAACCAATCAAAAATCAACCAGCAACGTAATCGGGGAGCATAGAAGTATAGGCTTGCCCAAAATGCCCAGGGTCATCTTTTCAACATTTCGGCCGTTTCTAAAAGCTATGAGTGTCATTTTGTATACAGCCGGCAGTGACCGTCCTTTTCATTGTACCAACGTTTTGTTGGTTATTTCGTGGATATTTCAGTACACGCAATACCGAGACCCGGAAATGTTTTCCTCGCAATAAATCCTTTCGTCAATACTTCATTTCCTTAACACCTTAATGTTAGCACATACGTATTCGCTCGAAGTAATTTCCTACGGAAATTTTCCCGCTCTGTAAGTTATTTCAGAGCTTTTGTCCCGTTGTCCCGGACAATTTGAACAATAGTAGAACGGTTGGCGCTGTCTGCGAAATGACGACTGGAGGCTGAAGTTTGGACGATGCGATATGATCGATTTTATTCTTTGGGGCTGTTTGGTAACGATATTCTCACGCCTGACTCACCTTTACACTCCTCTGTAACACTGGTGTTACGGTTAGGAAATAATTTTACTAACCACCACACTGTTTGTCAAGCAGTGTGACAGGCAAAAATACTGTTTCCTAATCTTCACATTAGTGTGAACTATAGGAAATTAATTTCCTTAATTCTGATGACCTATGTATAATCATAGACAAAAATATCTAAAAGTGTCAAACTTTCGAAATCCTACTAATATTATAAATGTCTAAGTTTGTGAGAATGGATGGATGGACTTATGGATGTTTGTTCATCTTTCACGCAAAAACTACTAAATGATTGCGCTCAAATTTGTTATAGCTATAGTTTGGGACCTGGAATAACATATAGGCGTTTTTTATCCCAATAAAGCGCGAGCGAAGGCGCGGGCAGCAGTTAGTAATTTATAGTTTAGCTTAATGACAAAGCGATTTTGGAAAATTAGCAATATTTGAGCAATTTTTGGTCAAAACTATATATTAGTATCCAGTATTGGGAAGGGTGATTTTGGCTATCCACCACAAATAAAAAAAATTGGTGTAAATATTATTTGCCATAGCAATACTTAGACAGAGTCAATTAAAACAATTTATACCAAATAGCCCAAAAATTAAGGTACGACTCTTGAAGCGGTCTTTGAGGATTGGCACTAAATTATGAGAGTTAATTAACTCAAAGCTGCAGGCACTTTTCTATCAAATTATTTCATTATTCCCGAGTATCCGACAGGTATGCTACTTTTTGATGGATATATTAAAATGATGGGCGAATTCTGCTGAAGAGGCCACAGCCATTCAGAATTCAGTGGAGGTGATAACAACTCGTCATTAATCATGCGAAACAGTGGCTGTCTCGCACTTGACTTGTGCGGCTCATTGTACAGATTACAGTACCTACTTGGTCAAATAAAAAATATAGTTAAAACTAAAACCCGACTTAAACAAGCGTTCAGCTATTGTCCTTATCATTTTCTTTTGATACTTAGGTAGTCGGAGGCCTTTGTTCCTACTTGTACCCCAGGTATATTGGGTGGGTGGGGGTTAATCTCACAAAAGTTTGAAAAACGGTTTCGGAAAGTACAAACAAAGACTTTTGCAACGATACCACACACGAGCATATTTACTAACATTGAAATTTTTGACCCTTTCTTAGACCCTCGCTATCTCGTTAGATCCCCATTTTTATCTGACGTCACGTAGCCTATAACCATCGGGCTATTAAGACGAATAATACGACACCTCATTTGTTGAAATCGGACCAGTTTAGTTTCAGCGCTACGTTAGAACATAAAAAAAAACGGCTATACATTACATACATACATAGGGTATCAAAATCATAACCCTCGTCGTAGTCGGGTAAATAGGAATATGTTCCTTAGATCAGAAATCATTATTTTCATCAGTGTTACGAACATGTAGAAAATACACTTTTTTTAGTTTTACGGGGAAAACCGGGGACCCTATTACTAAGCCTGTACCCGAAGGGTGAAAACGGAACCCTATTACCACCTATTACTAAGTTTCCACTGTTTGTCCATCTAGCCGTCCGTCTGTCGTCAGGGTGTATCTCATGAACCGTAAAACGTAGACGGTTGTAATTTCCACAGAATATGTATTTATATTAGCAAATAATAAAAATAAAATATATTCAATAATTAAAGGGGCAAAATCCATACCTACCAAGTTAAACACCGATCATCGATCTCAGTTAAACACCGATCAGTTAAGCAACGTTGGGCGCGGTCAGTACTTGGATGGGTGACCGCGTCATGGTGGCTTCTTGCTTTTTTATCGATCGACCAAAATAGGTATAATATTTTTAGGTTCCTATTCTCCATTGAATGATGATACGGAACCCTTCGTGTGCGATTCGACTCGCAATTACCTAATTTATTTATGTAAATGAAATTTCGATAAAAGTTCATCGATAATTCATACAAAAAAAAAATATAGAACACGTTCGCACGGGTTTCCGCGTCAATCCCTTTCACCGTAGTATACCAATATTTTTTTCTTCATTTAACCCCAAACTAAAGAAAGAATGTGGCCGACTAGTAGGTATTTTTGATACCTAAGAAGAGAGGATAACACATTTTATCCTTGATAGATGAAGAGACTCAGAAAAACCGGAGTTGTAGTTAAACATTCGTAGAGAGATTATAATTTAAAAGTCTTGTTTTGCATCTTCAGACACTTATATACAAAATACAACAATTATACAGTTACACAAGTAGAAACAAACAATACTAAAATACATTTGACTAATAAAAACAAACAATACTGTAATTAAACACTTAGTAAAATAGTTATTAGTAAGTAACCTTATCTGTACGGAACTGGCGTTGGAGACGCATTTCTACTGAAACTGATTCCATTATCCACTGTACAGCATCATTAAACTGTTGCGTAATTAAATTCTGTAAATCGTCATTTAATTTTAACGAACATGTCAGTTTTATTTAGCTACGCGCGACTCGAGACCTGGCGTGTATCTGGCGCAGCGCATACAGCGGGCTGCGGGCCTATGCAGTCAGCTTCTTGGGGACGACGCTTTCGACTGGTATTGATATGGATCAGTTGAGCTACCTATAGATTGTTTGCATCAGTCTGCAGTTAGCTTATAGTTCTATTGTAAATACTAGTTCTAATTTGTTTTTATTCTTTAATTGTAATTTTCTTCGTAATAAAATACCTAAGGGTTTTATAACAAAATCTTAACAGTATTAAAGTTAAATTTTCGATCAGAAACTAAAGTGAAGGCTGAGCTACTAAGAATAATCCTACTAATATTATAAATGTCAAAGTTTGTAAGGATGGATGTATGGATATTTGTTACTCTTTCACACAAAAACCGATTAGGCTGAAATTTGGTATGGGTATAGTTTGGGACCTGGAATAACATTTTTATCCCTCCGAAATGACCTCTTCAAGTACATCACGAAATTCAGAATCCTTCAAAGTTCACATTCTACTTTCAATAAAGGAGTGCTAGATGAAGAAAAACTACGGAACCTCACAATGGAGATCATTTGTGAACTGGAGAAACTTTTTTAAGTCGTAGAATAAATGAAAGTGTTTCAATAATACGTCACTTGGGGTGCGTTTTGTTTTAAATTTCTTATTTTTAATAGAACCTGCTAAAATTTGCATTTGTAATTTCACCAAAATAAATATAATAGATTTGGAGGCTATGTCAAAATTCTTTTTAAATGCAACTGACCCTGAATTTCATGTAAAGTTTTCTGAGGTATAAGAAAAGTAAGGACGTGAAATGAGTATATGTTTTTTTAGAAGAACTGGGACAGCCAAGCAGCTTTTGATGCTTTCTCGAAATGCTTATAGTGCGTTCTTATCTTTAGCAACAAAGTGATGAATGAATGAACACTTTATTGTACTAGAAAATAAATACATTAATAAAAGAACTTATATCTAAACAAAAATGTACAGTATGATATACGATAGTATGATATACGATAGTATCATAGAGAATTCTTAAGGCCTCCGTCTGTAGTTTCCTTTTTCTAAGTTATAGAATAAATACCTTATGTTATTAAATAAAGAAAATTATATATATCAACAATATATAATATACATAAACAAATAAATACATAAAAACTCATAGAATACCATATATAAATACTAGTCTACGGTGGGAATTATGCGACTATACCAATGTCAAAGTAAAACTATAATGCTTGGTTGTATAGGATCCCCCAGCTTGGACAACATCTTTGGAAAATTCACTCAAGACTGTGCCGAAAAAAACTACTGAAATATGATCAATACATGTTGTAGATCGTAATAAGATACTCTCTGACTTTTCGTGAGACGTTGCGACTAGGCAATGTCTCCCGTGAGACGTTGGGAATACTTTTCGTGAGACCTTGCTACTGAGAACGTCTCACGTGAGACTTTCGGAATAACACGAAAGATATGAATAAAAGTGGCAGAGGCCGAGCAATTCTAAAACTTTTTTGAAACCGTACCAAATTCACTCTTGATTCCAGTTAAACTTCGGTGGTAAATCCTGAAGTTTGTGTGACTCAGTTCACTCCATTAATTTTCGATAACTTTTACGAATCTGAATATTTGATGGGCATGGTGTTTTTTTATTTGACTTGATTGGTTTTATGAGATTCTTTCTAAGTATTCAGGACTCGTTTCTAAGGGTCTTTATTACGAAAGTACCCGAAAAATTAGAGAATTTTAAAAAATATCGTATCCTACTCATATTAAAAAGACAAAGTTTGTGCTATTGTAATGATGTTTGGACTCGACACTGCCAAAACTACTGGATGGATTGAGATGAAATTCTGGAATAACGTATAGAAAATGTTAGCGGGCAGAAACTGGTTATTTATAATTTGTAACCCAAAAATTAAGTTGGAAAGATTTTTTTAAATTTAGGGCCTAAAACGACAAGGCTTTTGGAAGTTTTATAAAAACAATCAATTTAAAATACTCCTTTTTGGTTTACCTTTTGTACATGGGTTCCATTATTTGTACTTTTACCTCAATTTACTTTAACGATGCCTCACAAAAGTAAAAGAAACGGACAAGGGTTATATTATTTTGTACTCTGAAATTCTGCGCACATAACTTTGTTGTTTTAAGATATTATTTTAATAACAGCTTTAATTTTACACGGTAACAAATAAAATTTAAGCAGCTCTAGTCTGACCCCAATATAATTTTATGGCCTTTTCACATTCATACGGTAACGGCACGATCACCGTGCCGCCACGTAAAATAAAAGTGTATGAGCTAAATATGGCCCTTTCACATTTATGGTCACGGCCGTGCCGTGTAAAGTAAAAGTTTAAGAGCTAATTAGACAGCTGTCCCATGACCCGACCGTGCCTTGACCGTGTGTCGCCCGTATAGGACATTCTTACGTAGGCATATGTACGTATAGGAAATATAGACAGCTTTCAAATGGCACGACCGTGCCGTTACCGTGTGTGGGAGTCGCGACGTATCGACACATATTATAATTTCTACATTACACGGCATCACGGCGACCGTGCCTTGCCAGCATGCGTGTGAAAAGGGTTCATGTGTCAACGACCGAAGTGGCACGACGAGTGTAGTTCCGCCTGCTACGCATCAAGTTGTGGGTTTGCCTTAAGATAAATAATTGTACGATCTGCAAATATTTGTTCCGGGTGTTGTGGGTGTCTTCTATGTATCATAAAAATAAAACTATGGATGTATTGTATTATGTATATCAGTCATCTAGCACCCGTAACACAAGCTCTGCTTAGCTTTGGGCTAGATGATGCTGTGTGGATTGTCCAGCATTATTTATTTATTTATGTGTTTAATATATTATTGTTATGACAAGGCGAGCAAAAACGTTTAAATTTACCTAAAAATCGTAACAGATTATTGATTTTAGATTATTATTAACTAGATTCTGCACTTGACTTGCATGGGTTTTAAAGTAGTCTATGTAATATGTATGTCCGTAGGATACCGTTTACATTTCATAAAGATCTGTTCAGCCGTTTAGGCGTAAAAAGGTTACAGACATTTCTTTCGCTTTTATAATATTAGTCAGGAGGCCCACTATCGATCATAACATAACACATATCGTAACGCACGTTATCAGCGTTATTTGCGCTAATTTTAGTTTTACATATGTTACGTAAATTATAGTGCTAATAACGCGTTATTTGCACTAGAATTAGCGTAACGGGTTATTCACGCTAAGATTTGCGCAATAAACGCTGATAACGTGTGTTACGTTATGTGTTATGATCGGTAATTAGCTGCCTGGATGCATAAATTATTATTAAAATAATCTAGATGGCACTAACCAAAACATAATTTCTACATTTGGACAAAGTTCAAATAAAATTGACCTAAACCAAACCTTCACGCCTTTATTCCCTTTGCATAAAGAACAAGTTCGCTCGGCAAATTGAGTTTTCTATTGTAGTCTGTAATTGATGTAATGAAGGTTTGGCCGAAGGGCGTCTCTTCCCTTCCTAATTAAGATGGTACTTTGCGTTTTTTCATTAGATACTTTTCTGAATTAACTGCATTTGTTCTAATTAACCTTCCCCCTAAAATTAAGCTGAAAATCAAGACATACTGTCTTTGTGTCGGTTTTGGTCTACAGAGTCAATTCAGATGTCGCTAAAGCTAAACTAAACTAATTTTAAAACAATAAAAATGATGCCGTCCCTTTCCTAACGATGGTAACAAAAATGATAGCGTAATTTTAAGTGCTGTCAAATAAACTAATTTGACGTCACTTAAAATTAAGCTATCTACAATTAGTTTCCCAAAAAAAAACTATTTCGACGGAACTTAAGGGGCATATTACATTATCATTTATCTTGGATCATATATTTGATCCAAGGTAATTGACTCATTGAGTCATATCTGTGTATTACACTATTAAAGTTGTTTGATCCTTTTTTACGTCATATGTGGTTGCAATGGTGAACGCATCGGTGGTGTGCGCTACTATGGCTTCGGTCTAGTGACAGGTGTCTAGTGACAGGTGTCAGGTATTGACGTCAGGGTTACCAGATCTCAGAGAATTCGATTTGTCAAAAGACATCGTAATTTTAGTAGTGTGGCTTGTTTTTTGTTCTTTCAGCAAGATTATGCAAGTATATAATTAGAAAAAGAACTACATTACATTATTTGAAACATATTAACGAACAAGAAATTTAGAACAATTTTTTTATATTTGCTTTTAAATACCTAGTAGAAAAAAAAATTAAAATAACTGGCAACACCTGTTTCTATGACCGTATTGGATCCAATCTCTCAGAAAATGTCAAAAATCTATGATCAAGGAGAAAATGAATCAATGTTCTATATTACATTATCCAATATCATTGACTCATAGATCTATGATCCGAGATAAATGATAATGTAATATGCACCTAAGAGCCGAATCTAGTTAGTTTGCTTGTGAAACTAGGCTTTGATCTCAGAACACACGGGACGATCGTAGTGAAAAACAAAATTTGAATTTTATATAATGAATGTAACACTGCAGTGTATTGAAATGAATTTTGTTTTAATTCGTAGGTTATTGCTAATTATTTGGTTCCTCTAAACCATTTATTGGTTATTACATTATTTGTGTACTTTAATTGTGAATAAGCAAAAACTTGACTTTTGCGCTTACGCCGTTCCAAAAACGTATGCTCTGTCCCGCTCGTATGATAGCGAAATCTTATGCATATCCTTTTCACAAAATGGCGTGCATTGCGCCCTCTTAAGCCCGCAATCCTCCCTCACGATGCACTACCCAATTGCGCCACGAAGTCAAGTGACGTAGGAGTCGAAAAACTCTGGGACTTCCTACAGACTCAAGCGTCGTAGTTTATCCAAATGACGTTACTTTATTTTAAGGTTGTCGCTATTATACATATATCCCAAATTTTTGTTGTTAGAAATTACCCCCAGTGTAAGGCTTACGCACTATCATAGCAAAAATCTTAGTTTAGTTTAGTTTTGGCGACATCTGAATTGACACCAATGATAATGATAATGCTGGACAATTCACACAGCATTATCTAGCCCCAAGCTAAGCAGAGCTTGTTTTATGGGTACTTGATAACTGATATACATACTTAATTTAATACACTACATGAATAGATATTTTTTACTACACATAGAAAACATCCAGAACACCCTGAACAAATATCTGCAGATCGTACAAACATTTGCCCGAGGCGATTTCTCTAAAAAATAAGGTCTTATGACCTTTTTAAGGTAGGCACACCGGTTAAGGTACCCCTTACCGCCCCGTCCAAAAAGTCCACCATGTATTGTATAATTTAGTGTATCAGTTATCTAGTACCCATAACAAAGGCTCTACTTAGCTTGGGGCTAGATGATGCTTTGTGAATTTCTAGCATTATTTATTTATTTAATTTTTAAAACCTCTACTGCCATCACGAAGCGGGGGTGATTTTGACTCCCTTGTTGCGGGAAATCACGTCCAGCATTAGCCAAACTAACATATTTTTTTGTTTATGTATGTATGTATATGGAGCTTAAATATAGAAGTTTCAAATGATTATACTTATTGATAAAGTTTACTTTAAAATTGATAAAATATTCCCACTTAAAGTTATTGCCTCAAAAATAGACAAAATATTCACACAAAAAAATTACAATTTTTGCAGCCTTGCCCTTATTAAGGCACAAATAGTATACAATATTCTTAAAATTAACAGTAGTATGTATACACAAATCAAAATTTCATTAATACACAGACGCTAATTGAGAAAATAATAATAAATAAACAAATAAAAAGAAGACAAAACATCAAAAAATTCGTGTGATGAGAACTTACATCACCTTTCTACGTCAGCTAGATTTTTGGGTTGGTGTGAAATATGCACAGGACACTTGGTTATCAAGTAGAAAGCTTCTTGAACTAGGGTAGGTAATAATAAAAGTAAATAGGTAAGGTAGGGTAGATAAAGCTTGCCTTGAAGACATCGCTTCTAAGCGATATAACCTCCCATTGTACTTGTATGCAAGTATTTATTTTGCAATCCTGATACATACAGTTTGAAAGGTCTTAAATATTTCACTTCGGGGCTAGGTATTATGAGCCCTGTTAGGGCGCCATGCTTGTCTTATGTAATATCTCTCTGTAATGTTGTTTTTTTGTACAATAAAGAATTTTTGAATTGTATTCTAATAACAATGCAAAACGGACTGTTGGGAGATAATCCACTCGATGTTCCGACGACATCGTAGCGGTCGCAGGGAGTCGATGAATAGAGGCGGCTCAGGACCGCTATTTATGGCGTCGTATGGGGAGGCCTATGTTCAGCAGTGGACGTGTATGGGGATCATCATATCATTATGATGACGTTTATAATAATAATGCTGTCTATACTGTTAACGTAAATTCACGTTGTTAACAATTCATCGAATACTGATTCCGCGATTAAGCTGTTCAAACGTTTGTCTATGTAATTGGAACGTTAAGTACTTGTTAATTAATTGTGGTTTGGTAGTTTGTCTCAGTTTATTAAGGTAGTTCCCTGACCCAAACCAGTGCCGTCACCTATTTTATCGTATTATTAAGCTTAACAAAGGAATTTACAAAAATCAACAAGCTTTTTTTAATGTCTCTGTAATAGTTTCATTTTGTATGACTAAGGGAGTGACGCAAAGTTGCACTTTTTGGCCACCAAACTCTGTTTTTGCATATCTTAATAATCTTTAAAAAATAAAACTATTACAAAGGAATTTAAAAAAGCTTATGATAGGAATCTCAAACGGGCAAAGGAATTTTTAAAATTTCCTTCGTTTATCGTAATAATACGATAAAATAGGTGGCTGCGCTGTTTGGGTCAGGGAAGCCCCTTAAATAAATACGTGTTAATACAATATTAGCATTCTCTGTTTACCTATATACTGGCAACAACGACAAGGAAATCATTCTCTTATTTATGTACTTTCAGGGATAATTTCAATGAGTGTTTTCTGAAGAAAAGACAATTGAAAGACAAATCATGGCGTAAAAACAATAACTTTCCCACCAACAGAAGAAACATAGTAGCGACTTTATCGAGCATTAGTCAGTTTCATATCAACGGACGATAATAACCCAATTATTGAATTATGTGACCAATTTTTTAAATTCTTATTTTTATCAATTATTGTCTTAATATATTTCTTGTACCTAGTGCTTCGGTTTAGACTGTAAGCTAATTACTTTTTTGAATAAATAAATCGAACTCTAATTCTAAAATGATTTTCAAAAAGATGCTGAAAATCGTCAGCATGGCCGTTTTAATATGGCTTGTGGCAGTTTTAAGTGTTTTGAGGCAGTATCAAAAGATGAATAACATGAAGTTGAGTGATGTTTCGTTTAAATTTCTAATGAACGACAATTTGTGCAATAATGGTAATTGCATCTATCAGTCACATTTTGATGGTAAGTATTTATTTTGAGTTTTGAAAGGACCGATAGAAATTTGTTTATTCCACTTTTGCCCCCCTATAATTCTCCCTAAAGGGCAAACGTGGAATGCAAAAATATAAATTACCCTTAAAGGGGAAAAGTGGAATTGATTAGGCACTGTACAGATAAAGCAACCTTAGTTGAAGAAACTGTAAAATTTTTAATACTTTTCATATCAACTTCTTAAGCTGTGCCTTAAATGTAGGTTAAGAAGGCAATGCTAATGCGCAGCGCAATAGCATTGCCATACAGAGAGGCAATGCAGCCAGCGTCTTGGGGACGCTTCCGACTGGTATTGATATGGACCAGTTGAGCTATCTGTAGATTGTTTAAAACAGTCTGCACTTAGCTCAATTGTTTCAATTGTAAATAATAGCTTAATTTGTTTATATTATTGGATTGTTATTTTCGTGGTTAAGAAGGAGTTTATATAAAAATAGCTAGTTGCGAGTTGCAGCAATAGTTGCTCTGTCTGCATAGCGCCTTATAATGTAAAACTATTTTTTTTTTTCATTATAAAACGGTCTTTCTCTAACAAAAAAACTTAAAAACAAAGAAAGCAAATATTTTTATATAAAGTTATATAAAAATATATTCATATATTAAATAAACCAAAGATCTATCAGATAGTTATGTTCTCAGTTTTAAAAATTTAGACAATCGGTACACTCTATGAACCATAGACCTACATTTTTTTTCATGCTATGTACAAATAAAATTTATTTAACTAACCATAGAGACATAAAAAAAATATAAAAAAAATACAATATGTGTTTTTTATTTCAGTTTGGGATATGATACCTCCAACCAGTGGTATTTCAAACGATGAAAAAAAATCCATTATAAGAGAATTTGATTTCCGCCCTGGTAAATGAATATTTTATAGACTAGTTAACAGTTTCTGCTGGTAACTTTGCTAAAGTTTTTTCCAGATAAAAAATTGCTTTATACATTAATCCAAGAGTATGCAAAATTTCAGCCGGATCCGTTCTGTAGTTATGGCGTGCGAAGGTTACAAATATTTGATATCTCTCTCTATTTCGCACGATTTCATGACATCTGTATCTTATTTTTGTCATCCATTGCCAAGATTGCCGTAGATTTTTTGTTTATTGATAAACTTTTGGCTGTTTTGTTCCCGTAAATCTCCCATGGTAATTCGATGTTTTACCAGGACAAAAAGTAGCCATATCTTACTCTTCATCCTTTCAACTAACTTTATGCCCAAAATCAAGTCCATTGGTTGCTTAGTAAGGGCGTGAAGGAAGGACAAACAAACAAACACACTTTCGCATTTATAATATTAGTAAGTATTTATTATAAATATCTCATTAATTCCTATGCTCCTGGATGTCATCCCAATAACTAATTCATTTTAGGTGAAGATGGGAAACGCGTTGATCTTAGCAAAAATCTAAGGAGATCAACAAGTTTGAAAGTTAAAAAAGGTTGGGAGCAACACGCGTTCAATGAATTTGTAAGTGATCTTATCCCAGTGAATCGGACTTTACTGGAGATTCGAGATTATAGGTAAGTAGTAGGACTTAGACCAACTAGTAGGTCCTTGGACCAACTAGTAGGTAACTATAATATATTCTATTCTTCTATTCGCTTTTATAATATTAGTTAGATGAGATTAGATTAATTTTTCTTGATTTCAGGTGTAGAAATAAAAAATATCCAACTACTCTACCAAAAGCATCTGTCGTAATTTGCTTCCACAACGAAGCGTGGTCGACGCTACTGAGAACATTACATTCAGTGATAAATAGATCTCCGTACGAACTGTTGGGTGAAGTCATTTTAGTAGATGATGGATCAACATTGCGTATGTATCGATTAGAAGGATTATTTTAATAGATCTAGTTTGAGACCTTTTTATTTTAAATTAATATCTTTACTACCAAAGAAAATACGAACTCTTTTATAGTTTTCAAATGATTTTAAGTGTTTTGTTAAAGTTTGACAGTACGACTTTGTCAAATCAGCGATAATAACGTTTAAATTCTTTTAACGCGTTCTTAAAAAGTTTTCCGTCTTGTGACAGTGTAAACTCATACTAGCCTCTCGAGATTTAGCCATATATGATGGAAAATGGTCGAAGATATAGGGTAGTGTGAATATTAACATTCCGTATTTATGCTGCATGAAATCGCCGAAAACGGTTAATCTATTTATTTATTCTGGTCGTTTTTACTTTTAAAGATAGACTATGAAATAATTTGATTTTATTTAAATAAGAAAATATATATGGTATCAAATACATGAAAATTGCATTTTAAATTAAATTCAATAAAAATTATCTTCACGTTAAAGTAGCAAACAAACCCTAAAATCGTAATAAAAACTCTATCTAATATCATTATAAGCGATTGAGAAATTTGAGATATTAAAAATCTTGGGATTGAATCAAGTATGTTTTTTTTGCAGGTCATCTCAAAACTCCTTTGGAGAAGTACTTGGAAAAAATCGCTAAAACCAAATTGGTAAGGATTGGTAAGCGTGGAGGGGTAGTGAACGCTCGACTCCGGGGGTTGAAGCATGTGAGGAATTCTATCGTCGTGTTTTTGGATAGCCACTGTGAATGTGCCCATGGTAGGTATAATTGCAACAACGAAACTCCACAGATGATTACATCGCTGTCGTTCCGGTCCGTACTGACCATATGTAATAAATTCTCTGCTTAGTTTTATATAAATACTAACTGCTGCCCGCGGCTTCTCACGCGCTTTTCATGTACCTACCCTATGTCCGTTCCCGGGATACCGCGTACCTCCCTGCCAAATTTTATTAAGATCCGTTCAGCCGTTTAGGCGTGAAAAGGTAAACGTTAGACACATAAGTGATAGATATATAAATGTACTGGTAGTTTCTTTTTCACTTCTTCCACTAATGGATAAAAAACTGAAGTGAATAGAAAATCAATGACACCTTATTTCTTATTTGGTTCCTATCTGGGGGCAAGTCCCCTAGTGGCGGACACCTAAGGTTTTTTGACAATTAAAAAAAAGGAGATTCGAATAAAATATATTTAATTATTAATTAAGTTCGTCAATGAAATTTAAAATCAAAATAAATGTACAAAAATGCAACGTTTACATAATCATTAATTGAAACTTAAATCAAACTTTGGTCAGAAAAAATGGTATCATTGCAAGTGGCACCTAGTACCGGACGGAATTAACTTCGAACATAAATCATACATCGTAGGCCTCTTAACATTCATGGATATCTCTACAGATTCGTGAGTCCACTCAGCTGCTGGAGCTGCAACAACTCGGCAGCTGGAGCATTGTATCCGATTTTCGTAAGCACACTACGCAAGTAGTTCTTATGTTATACATTTTAGTACGTGGGTCCATTTTATTTGCTTTCCATGGTTCAGTTAAAATTTTTTATCATGCTGTGCTTTTCCGTAAGTTAAAGCACTCATTGTTCAGCAAAGCTTCTCTCTATGTGATTTTTTAGTTAAGTAAACAAAACCTTGTCTGGCTTCCGGTGAACTATTATTGTTGGTCCTAGTCTCCTTTATTTTTTATGAGAAAAAAACTTAATTTTTGTCCGGCGTTAAGGGACGACTTAGTGTCCGGTGCCAGGGGACAGAAAATCCCCAAAATTACGTGTGTTAGGTCAAAACCTCTTCGTTAGTCAAAAAAAACTATTATAAATATCTAATATCTATGGATCACTTGTAGTATAATAACAATAACTATTAACACAAATACTAAAACATCGCAATAAAACTTATATCTTATGTGACGCAGCGTATGCCCGCCAAAAGTAGTAAATAACTTCTCCCACCGTGGCCTCGGGCTTCAGTAGCACACCGCGTCTCGGGGCCTGGTATCAAAACGCGCTCCCGCGTCCCTTTCAATCGTTTTTGAATCGAACGTGTTGTGACTTTCCGAGATAGTACGCTTGTCCGAAGCTGGGTGCCGTCCGGCGTTACGGGACTCCCCCTACTCCTATAAAATGGCAACCACGTATGTACCTACCGGAATGGGCGGCCTTCCACTCGATGGACCGACGACCTAGTGAAGGTCGCAGGAAATTGCTGTATGCAGGCAGCGCAAAATCGGTCATTGTGAAGATCCTTAGGGGAGGCCTACGAGTATGTCCAAGACAGCTATACTACCTTGCATTGTTTTGTTATATTTCAAAGGGCAGCGTTTTCGATTAAACTCCCAGATATGACTTTTGTGGACACTTCAAACATCGTTATTTTTCAACCAATTTACACAAAAACTTGTCAAATTACTTACCCAAACCTTTCTCATGAACCATCCTATCGATTGGTAAAAATCGCACGATAATCTCTTCAGTAGTTTTTGAGTTTATCGCAAACAGGAAGACAGACAGACAGACGCAGCGGAGGACTTTGTTTTATAGTCATGAAGATATAAAATCCGTTGGGGGATTTTATATCTTCATGAAGGTTCTCGAGTGGCGACCGCGATGCAATGCGAAACGGAGTGTGTCTATTCGTGGCGTCGTTTGGGGAGGCCTATGTTCAGCAGTGGACGTGTACGGGCTGATGATAATGATGATGATATAAAATCTACAAAAAATACTGACGCAAATACAAAGATTAAGAACTTTTCCAGGTTGGCTTGAACCTCTGCTGGATCGCGTGGCTAAAGACAGCACCATCATCGCCAGTCCCGTGGTAGATCACATTCACGACGACACTTTTGAATACTTGTCTCAACACAACCAATACCTTAAAATCGGAGGCTTTTCCTGGGATCTCAAATTCAAATGGATATCAGTACCAGAATCCGTGAGAACAAAAAGGAACCACTCAGAGCCTATCAAAACGCCAGCTATTTCGGGTGGACTTTTTGCTATCAATATAGAGTTCTTTCAACACTTAAGGTTGTATGATGATGGGTTGGTAATGTGGGGCGCTGAGAATTTGGAGCTGTCATTCAAGGCGTGGATGTGCGGTGGATCTTTGGAGATTGTGCCGTGTTCACATGTGGGTCATGTTTTTAGGAGCAAGTTTCCGTATGACATGCATCCGGGAATTATCAATAGGAACTGTTTGAGATTGGCTGAGGTGGGTTTTTTATCTTATTTTTAAATCATAACTATCTGCTGCCCACGCCTTTGCCCGTAGTTTATCGGGATAAAAATTGCCTATATTTTATTCTAGGTCCTAAACTATACCCATACCAAATTTCAGCCTAATCGGTTCAGTAGTTTTTGCGTTAAAGATGAACAAACATCTGTACTTACAAACTTTTTCATTTATAATATTAGATGACTCGTGAAATTTGGCACACCTAAAAAAGAATCCATTATAAGAACCACCCCTGTATTAGAATAAAAATCAGTTATTTTTTTTAAAAGAAGTTTTTAAATTTCAAGCGGGTCTAATTAACTGCAATAGTTTTTTATCTTATCATTATATTATTCACTTCTTTTTTTTAATTAAAGTCTGTTGTGAATGTGGCCTACACACCAAAGTCGGCGGGATACCAACAAGTTGTGAAAACACTGTCGGCGGCCTACACTACGAGTATTTGTACATTGTCGAACCAATCCACCGGCGGCGCGGCGACACATCCCCGACTTTTGTGTGTAAACTACATTACATTGTTAGAAAAATTACTTTGTAATAAATAGAATTGCACGTGTTCCGAATCGTCTTCGTTATGATAAAAAAATTTAACCCATAATATAAACTTCTTAAGAAACTTTTTTTTTTATTTTTACTTCAAGGTATGGATGGACGACTACGCAAAATACTTTTATGAAAGAATTGGGTATCACAAAGGTGATTATGGTGACGTGTCCGAGAGGAAGAACATTAGAAAAGCATTAAAATGTAAATCATTTGGATGGTATTTGAAGAACGTTTATCCACAGTTAATCGTACCTGATGTTCACGTTGCAACTGGACAGGTGAAAAACATTAGCTAAGTTAGCTAAGATAATTTTACTGTTTTGAAAAAACTAAAAATCCTTAGTATTACACTGTGTTTTTTTTTAAGTTTTTGGGGACTAATCCCAAGGGATTAGTATTTTTTTTGGGACCACTTCGGGATCATTCTCCATACAATGCTAATAATTTTCCAAATCGGTCCATAACTCATGGAGGAATCTACGAACACACATAAAAATAGGAAAAAACATACATACAGTCAACATAGAACCTCCTCTTTTTCTAAGTTAGTAAAAAATCTCCCGCTTAAAGTTTTACTTAGCCGAGGCCGTATGGCGTTGACTTATAATCTGCACCACCCCATCTCTTCTTGCTGTCGTAAGAGGCAACTTTGGAGCTGGCCAGACAGAAACGGCGGCGCGGGCGTGCCATCACCGAACCTTACGGCCCGCCGCCGCGCGCTCGCGTCGCCTCCGTTGTGTGCCGTCTCGACACCTTTCCAATATTCTTTCATACAAAATGTAGGAGAGGGACGTGGTGCAAACCAGATAGAAGAGGTGCGCTTATGGCACGTCCACGCCCGCGCCACGCCTGCGCCACGCCTGCGCTACGCCCGTGCCACCGCCGTTTCTGTCTAGCTTGCACCTTAGGGGCCGCGGGACGGGCAGCAGCGCCTCCTACCTACGCGCGTCTTCCCACACTCCGTTACGCATTGCATCGCAGTCGCCACTCGAGAACCTTTACTCCCCAACGGTTATCGCAATGATTATTTCAACATGTTGGTTAAAAAGAAAAATATTTTTGTTTTCAGATAATAAGCCTCAGTTCCTATGGACTTTGCCTCGATGCTGGAACCCGGTTTAATAATAGAAATGTTAAATTGCGACCTTGCCACGGTCTTGGAGGAAATCAGGTAATCTACCAGGTGTATGTTAATTAAATCTTAGAACAGGGTACTATTATTTTGCACAGATAAATATTTTATTTGGCCGTGGCTTACGAATATCGATCCCTCCAACTCAACCCATGCATGTCGTAAGAGCCGAATAAGGGAACCTACCAGAGCGAGGGCAGCAGCTTCCTTCTGAGTATTTTTCAACACCAACACTGCGATCAACGATCCGCCTGCCAAGCGTGGTGATTATGGTAAAACCCCCTCACATGGGAGACCATCCACTCGATGGACCGACGACATCGTAGCGGTCGCAGGGAGTCGTTGGATGGAGGCGGCTCAGGATCGCTATTTGTGGTGTCGTATGGGGGAGGCCTATGTCCAGCAGTCGAAGTGTATGGGCTGATATGATGATGATGATGAAATATTTTATTGGTAACAATTATTACAAGTCATTTATTAAATTAATACAATCAAATTAAAATTTAAAAATTTGATAGTTATACTTATAAATAAAAAATATTTCAGACAAAAAAATAAAAACAATAAGTAATACAACGATTCATAAGGGTGTCCTATCATCAAAACCCTGTATAAAAATAATAAAAGATTAAAAAAAAAAAATAAGTAATACAACAAAACTGTGCTCAAAGAATGAAAATCCATCAAATCGGACCAACTAGACCAACTAACTATTGTGTGATAGCTAAAGAACATGAAAATGGTGATAGTTTATTGAAATCTGTTAGATAAACATTAAAAATTGTTTCAGTTCTGGTTTTATTCAAGAGATGGAGAGATAGGTCGAGACGAGTACTGCTTGGAATATGTTTTTACAGATCTCAAACTACTCCCATGTAGAAAGAGAGAGATATGGCTTTATGATGACATGGTAAAACTAAATTATTTAATTTCTTGACAATATTCTGTACTAATTGCTTCCCGCGCCTTCATCCACGTTTTATCGGGATAAAAGGTCCAAACTATACCCATACCTACCATATTTCAGCCTTATCAGTTCAGTAGTTTTTGCGTGAAAGAGGAACAAACATTCATACATTCATTCATACTCACAAACTTTGACATTTATAATATTAGTAGGATTTGGCCCTATATTGCGATTGTAATTAGATGCTGGATGAGGCAAGCTGAAAACAGGTTACTATGGCGCTCCTTAGCTCCTTAGGGGCGACTCATATCCAGCAGTCAACTAATATGGGATGATGATTCTGTATTTGTATTAGTACGCTAAAGTGACGGCCATTCCGAAAAACCGGCAACCATTTTACACATGGAAACCGGGACGTGAACACCCTGGGGCCAGGTGGAATGATGTTATGGGGGCTACCAGATGCTGGATACGGCAAACGGGTGTTCCACGGCCATCAATCATGGAGGGCAATAACTAGAAATATTAAAGATAGGAAGTTTTACTGAAAGAAAATATTCCAATATTTTTAAAAATAAGTAAAACTGACTTTACTGAATTTTGAAAAAAATCTTACTTTATTCGGTAATCGCATCCACTAAAATCCTAAATATATAATTCTGTACCTACTCTTTCTGGCACCGATCGGTAGTCAATCATAAGTATCAAATCTGTCCAATAAACATTGGTTTTAAAACATTGCAGTGCATGCAGTTTTACCCTTAAAAAAATGGAATGCTTTCAGTAAAATTTCTTTAAAAAGTTGGTGGGGGGAAGCCCTTTATACCTATAAGTGCATCCCGTGTTTTGACGATAAACTCCTATATTCCTAAAATTCCATTGAAATTATTTTTAACGTATACTGTAGCGTATATAGACAATGTGTTCTCTGTATGTTCCTGTGATTTTGTTGTACTTTTTTCAGACAAGAAATATTGTACACTCAAACACAAAGTACTGTCTGACCGTGCAAAAATACAACGTAACATTGGAAGCTTGTTTGAAACCTAGTTATCAAAAATGGGCAATAGAAAACTTCGAGTCCAAGAAAATGTCGCCTAAATTACAGAAGTACCTGCATTTATATCAAAAATATGGAGACACTTTGATGGAGCGATACTGATTTTAGCTTTGCTCACTCTTGTTCTCTGTATCCATTCGTACTTGTTCTTGTCAAAGACATATTTTTAGGACAGTTTTAATTTTTTAGAACAGTTGAGCGTAACATCGTTAGAATTAATTTGTTTCCCTCGGCGCGTTCTACTCATAAATGTGTGTTCTAGTGATTAAAGCATACAAATATATTTTCCAACAGGATTTACCACATTAAAATAAATTGAAAAACAAATTCTGTTCTCTAACCCAATGTATAATTTAAACCTGCCTGAAAAGCTACTATTACTACTAGTATAGAATACACATTAGTGTTTTTGAGATTAGTGTCAGTTATCGCCGTGGACCATGGATGAACATAGTAGGCCATACTTAGGTATATGTACATAGTAAGTACTTTTACGGACCCGTAGCATAACATTACCTAATACTGTGCCCCTAGGCCGTCGTAAACGTACATACAAGTTTTTTAGATTTTGCCAATACTAAACTATGTAGTTTGACAGTATTAAAAGTTTTGCGGTCCCTTTCATATCCATAACAAAAAGGATGGCATAATCTTTACATTTGTCAAATTAGTTTAATTTTGGCGACATTTAAATCGTCACCATTATGTAGAAAATGAGACTGGCAGAGTCGTGGTACAAAGCAAGCGGCGCCATTAAAAAAAGAAGTTGATGTTCTTCTGTCTGTCAAAGTCAAAATTACCTCCGTGCATTGTTATTGTATACTCATTGCGTTGTTGGTTATGTTATTTTTTATTTAATATGTTATTTCGCAACCAAGGGAATATTTTTTCCCAGACTAGCTGGAATATGCAGGAATTCAAACGTACAAAATATGCTTTTAGCTGACCACAACGTCGTCAACATTGTCAACTGTGGTCAGTCCTTATGTGGTCAGCTGCCTTTGAAATGGATTGCGAGCTTTGAGGTGGTAAAAAGATTACGGCAATGAACCGTGCCCGAGGTTTTGTAGAGACTGTTCCGAAATATTAGAATTAAAAATATTTAAGAACAATTCCGCGTATAATCTAATCAGATAGTATTCATCAAAGTCAGTTGTCAACTAGTTTCGTCTCTCCACGAGACATCTTTAGGACTCCACAATACTCGATCTTGACATTGAGATTGCCAAGCAACACACGGCAGAGTCCAGCCAGTGACTCCGAGCTTCTCGCGCCGGCCAGTCCAGCCAGTGATGTTGCCTCTCCGAGCTCGTCGTGCCAAGTTCAACTCGAAATTGTTCCGTTTAGAACTGGACTGGTATCAACCCTAAAAAATATTATTTTCTACTAGGTAGCTATCATACAAAATAAACCTGCTTAAGTACCTAACATAAAACTATGTAAAATGTTTAACAGAGCTTTCAGTTCGTTTTTTCATCAGTCTGTTAGACAAGTCGATTGGTTATTTGGCTAGGGCGTGAAGGAAGAACATACAAACATACAAATAAACAAACACACTGTCGCATTTATAATATTAGTTGGAATTTAATTCCTTCATCGTTGTTTCTCCAAATGGGGTTTAACAAAGAGAACAAAAGCACTTTTCAGCCCAAATAAAGGCCGACCATAATTTACCCAGGTTGTTTAATTTAACAAATGGTTCCTTTTTCCAATCATTTGTAGTAACTGGGTGGAGATAAAGGTAATTTTACACAAGGGATGAACTCAATCCGTTTTATGGCTCAGAGATTGTCCAATAAATTGCCATGCTTACCTCAATGGTAAACAATCAAAATTTTCCTTCTTCGAAGAGTTTGTAACCGTTAGGTACATGTTGTCAGAGTAGATATTGCGACGCAGGCTCCTAGAATCTTTGGATGCGAATGCGTATATGTATATAGTATAAAAATAAACCTTGTTGCGAAGAAAATATTTTCGTTGATTTTTTAGCTTACTTAATTAGTTTTTTCAGTGTTATTACTTACACTAAAACCCTTTTTCTACAAACAAAAAGAAGAGAAAAATAAATAAATAATGCTGGACAATCCACACATCATCATCTAGTACCAAGCTAAGCAGAGCTTATGTTATGGGTACCAAATGACTGATATAAATACGTCATTAAATAGATAGATATTTTTACTAAACATAGAGAAGACCCAGAACACCCGGAACAAATATTTGTAGACCGTACCAACATTTGTCCTAACGCGCGAATCTAACCCGCACGCTCCTACGCCACACGTGGACCTTTGCCCGCCGCGCCACGTTGGCGCCATTCATATTATGGCGTAATAAGTACCTAAACTACCTACCTTAAGTCAGTGGGAAAGCAGCCTAATACTAGGATGTTTTCCATTTAATGAAACAGATAGCTACTGGTTCCGATAACCGCAGAGGGGATGAATCTACCCTTCTACCAACTAGGGCGAGCTATGCTTTGTAAAAACGTAGCTTGCCTGTTTAACTTTTAGTTTGATTTGATTTGCTGAGGTTGATAGGGATGAAATATTGGTACCTAAGTTAGTTACCTACCTAGATTAATGAAATAAAGAGACAATTCAGTTAAAATCATCGTATTTGTGAATCGAGTAAAAGCTATCTTATTTTTAGAAGTTTTTTATATGTGTTTACGAATGTTAATCAATGAATTTGTTTTTTGTGGCTTCTATAATATAAAAAACTACAAGTTTTTGGTACAGTGACTGAGTGTGTGATTTTCCATTAACTAATTTAACTCAACACCCAGGTGGATAAGTCAGCAGAAACGTAAAAATGCTTATTCCATCATACGTCCTAAGCCACGACTTGTTCAAATTTAAACTCTACATGTTCGAGATAAAACATAAAACATGTAAATTAGAGGTTCAAGTTTCAGGGCACGATGCTTGGACTATTTTTCTTCATCCCTTCCTTCAATATGTTGCGGGTTGTGGCTCCATCTATCTTGTATGCGGGCCATTATGTAAATCAGGTTGGGAGATGGACAAATAGGGGAAATCTTCGGATTGAATAAAAGTAATATGCAATCAACCCATTACTATAGGATAAAACTTTGTTATCTTTCAGCAAACAAGAAGTTTTTGCTTGTCCATCTAATGGGCCAGCCACACACTCGACGAGTGGTATGGGAAGTAACGAGGAAAGGAGGCAGAGACGTCGTGTGGCCATGTTACTCGTCATGCCGCATGTTCTGCTCCTCGTCCTGCCCATTGCTCCCAATTTTGTCGGTTTTTTGAGCGCGAGTCAAAGGGCCGGCAATAGAAGCGCGAGTGGCAGCGCGAGTGGCTGCTTACATACTCGCGCACCGCATACATTTTCATCGCGCGAGTAGACCAGTGTGTGGACAGACTGGGCAACGTCGCGGCAGCGTGAGGAGCATGGCGATGAGCAGCGCGAGGAGTATAGTGTGGCAGACCTATAAGAAGTTTATAAAATTACATTTGTCTCGGCTTTCTAGTGCTCATTATTTCATTATGAATGTAAGCCGGTAATATTGCACCTTGTTTGTATTGGAAGAACAAACGTGCACGCAGGGACGCGGAACGAGTGCGGCTAGAACTGCACTTATGGTCTCACTCCATCATCATATACAACATATAGATTACTAGCTGCTGCACGCGCCTTCGCCCGCGTTTTATCGGGATAAAATATAGCCTATATGTTATTCCAGGTCCTAAAGTATACCCATACCAAATTTCAACCCAATCAGTTCATTAGCTTTTGCGTGAAAGAGGAACAAACATCCATGCTCACAAACTTTTATAAATGACAAAAAAAATATAATAAACAAAGTCATTTATAATATTAGTAGGATATACGACCTCATCATCATATGTTAGCCTGTAACGTTCCACTGTTGGGCAAAGGCCTCCGATTTGACCGTCATCCGCGGGAAGCGGAACGCGCGCGGCTAGAACCGCACTTACCGTGAAGGCGTTGTCCCTCGTTTGGATAAAGTATTGATGTTCTATCAACACAAACAAGATTCGTAGCTAACCCTCTCACATTCATAATGAATTCATTAGACTACGATAGTGTTTTTTTATTAAAATCCCTATTATAATTAATACATTCAGGCGTTACTTTGCGGAAATCCATTGCAAAATATTAGAATGAAAAAATATTTAGTAACAGTTCCGCGTATAACCTACTCTGATAGACATCACTGGCTGGACTAGCCGGCGCGCGGCGCGAGAATCTCGGAGTCGCTGGCTGGACTCTGTCGGTGTTGCTTGGCAATTTCAATGTCAAGGTCGAGAATTGTGGTGTACTGAAGTCGTCTCCTGGAAAGACTAACTTTGATGAATACTATCAGAGTAAGTTATACGCGGAATTTTTACTAAATATATTTTCATTCTAATTTTTCTAAAATCCCTATTATTTAATTTCATATGCTCTAATTAGTTGTAGGTAACGTCGGAAAATTTCAGAAATTCATCATAACGAAATGTTTGTGTGCTCTTTAAAACTATGAATTTATTTCTATCATATAAAGTTTAATTATTTTAGCTGTCAAACCGAGTCTCAATTCCATAAGCAAAACACATTGCTCTAGATATTACTTACTGAAAAGAGCCATAAAAACACCATAAACTTAACGTTTTCACTCCCAAAGGGGAAATGTCATCGCAATATGATTATGGCTCGTTTTTAATGGACCACGGGTTATGGGCTCGTTAAACAACATTCTGATCTATTGCATTTGAGTTAAGATGAGTTTTTGGATAAACTTCCGAAAAGGGAAAACCTAATTTTTTTTTCAATTTTGTCACAGACATTCCTTTAGGGTTCCTAAGAGTCCCCTTAAAAGGATTTTATATACATGTGCGTGCGTCCGGGTAAAGTTTAAACTCTTCTTCGATTCAAACCCTCTACAGTTCAAACCCGGGGTTTTTTTAGGACAAAGTGGGGATCACTGGAGAGTGCCGTGGGGAGCCGCAGCGAGTAGCGGGTCATATACATAGGTATATCGGAGCGTGCTAAACAAGCAGACTCAAAAAATTCAATATTTGTAAAAATATTGCGAGTCGCCAAAAATCCTTTTAAGGGGACTCTTAGGAACCCTAAAGGAACGTGTGTGCCAAATTTGGTGACGAAATTCGGTTTTCCCTTTTCGGAAGTGCACCCGAGTTTTTGTGTGATGTTTATTTATTCTGAACATAATTAGATTGTATAGAAAAAAAACTAAAAACAGACTTTGAATCCCTTAATTTTACACTGTTTTTAAGTTTTGCGGGACAAATAAAAATCTCTCGGGAATCACATTTCTATGGGGGTTCTATGGGTTCTATCACCTCGGGATCATTCTTTAAAATAGCGAAATAATTTTCAAAATTGGCCCATAAGTGACGGAGAAATCACGAACATACATAAAAAATCCACAACGGCGAGATGTGCTGGAATGTTTTTGTTATCGACATTATTAATACTTAGGTATTGATAATTCCTAATTTGTGGTCATAATCCGCCGAAAGAGAGATCTAGGCAGATTTTGGATGCGGTAAGTTAAAGACTACTAGAAGAACACACTTGAAAACACTATAACTTTGAAGACTACACAAAACTTATGTTATCTGAAATAAATAAATAAACGAGTACTGCACTATAACGCTCAATAGGGGAGGCCTAAGTCCAGCAGTGGACTAGTGCCTATGGGTATAGGCTATAGGGATCATTACACAACAAAGATTTTTCGAAAGTCCTGTCACTATAATTAGTTTGAGTGGTTCCTTTTTAGACTTTGCGCAAACGCGGCAACACACAACATTACCATTCACGTTGCAAAAGATCGAATGCGATGGTTTCCTAATCATAAATTCTTCGTAGTATCTCGTATCTGCCTCAAAGTCTCTAAAGCCTCACTCGTCCAGCCCCACTGCCGCACAACACAGTTCAACAACAGCATTTAATTTATGGGCTTGAACTCGTAACACTTAATTATACTTCGGCATTAACGAAGGATTCTATAACTTATTGCAGCGATCTACGAATGTCTGCTTCTGTTACACATATAAAGCTGACCTGAAAGAAATAAATTAATATTCTAACCTACGCCTGGCAGAATACAGCCACTAGCCCGTAACCTAACGTCTCTCTGATAGCCAGCTTCACTTGTCATTATTTATGTTTGGGTTGCCGAAGTCACACATATTTTCTTACAAAATAATGTAACATCAAGTGTTAGATTAGTTTTTTTTGCAGAAATAACATGGGAAAACGAAATAGAAATAAGGATTATGTTAATTACCATGACCAAAAGTTATTAGAGTGGTATAGACGAATCGGTTACGACCTTTCCTCAACCGTGGAAAAAATACATTTTCGGATGGATACCTACACATTGGAAGGACAGGTAGGTGGTTCTAACAATCATACCTAGCTCCCTATGATAACTTGAATGCATACATAGTGAGTTCTTTCCTTGATAACTTATAACTCCGAATGAAGAACTACCCTCATTTTACCATGTGCAACTTTTGTTGAATACTGGTTGGCATTTGAGAACTAATTTATCCGAATGAAGAACTACCCTCATTTTTCCATGTGCGACTTTTGATCAATACTGGTTGACAAAAAGGTACGGATTACCTCAACTATAATGTGTAACGCAAATCAACCGAAACATTAAAAAATACTCATCCGAGATTATAATTGCCATTTACCTAAATGTTGGGTAGCTTGCTACAATAACCTATATGGATAGCAAAAACCCCTTCTCCACTTTTATAGTGTAGAGATGAACCATGCACCCTTTATGGGTGGTTATGGTTACCACTGTGTTCCTGCACTTGTAATTGTGTCGAGGTGAACCATGCACCCTATAAGGGTAGCACTTATGGTTCTCACTGTATGTATCCCTCCAATCGTATATAGTGCTGAGATGAGCCAAGCACCCTATATGGGTAGCAATAATAGTTACTATTTTGTGTTTGTATCAAATGGTTTTTTACTCCACTTGCAGTGTCGAGAAAAACCATTCATGCACCATATATGGGTAGCAATAATTACCACTTACCGTATACCTCCGCTTGTGAAATGTCGAGATTAACCATGCACCCTATATGGGTAGCACTAAGGGTTACCACTGTATCCCTCCACTCGTATAGTGCCGAGATGAACCAAGCACCCTATACGGGTAGCGATAATGGTTACTAGTGTTTATCACCACTTGTGAGGTGTTTAAGGCTAATAATTAATATATAATAATAAAAATAATACATATTGACGAACAAAGCACGCGGATTCGGCCTAAGAGTGCGGAAATGAAAAAAAAACACGTTATAAATAACATAGCAAAGTATATAAATAAATTATATCTTGGTCCTACGGCTTTAATGAAGACCCAACACGTTGAACAGCAAGTGGGTTAGAATCTCCAAGGAAAATTCAAATTATTATTCAAACAAAATATCAGCCATGTAGGCTGAATGAAACTAAGAAATTAACATGTCGAAGTTCTTTGAAAATTGTTATACTAAAACTAAACAGACTTCTTAACGTGATACACAACGTTATCGCATTAAAATGATTGTACATATGAGATTTTAAAATTGTAAACAAAAATTTTAATCCTCCGCTTTGGTGTTGTCTAGATGACCATGACAACCCTATAAGGGTGTAACTATGTTACACCCTTGTGTAGCAAAGTTAAAGTATCTTTATTGCCACAAAATGCAATAAAATTTCAGATTTTTACATCGAGGTACTTACGTCGGTCGTGCGTCTGCTTATTACTACATCCTTCTCCGTTTTCATAGCGTTGAGAAAAAGTTGCATCTCTAAATATATATTGTATAACACCTACCTATACGAACATTAAGGTACTTCAGGCTCATAATGTTTGAAACCGTGTAACATACACTTGTAGGTTTATTGAGTTGAGCTCATTTGTTTATTGAGTTGTGGTAACCTAAAACAATCGGTTAAGTATTTATTTTTATAGATATCTATTCACAGCCTAATTAATTATTAGAAAACGATAAAATATCGTAAGGTACACCAAAGAAAAGATAAATAGACCATAAAAACCATAAACTATTATGCTCATACTTATTCGGGAAAACTTCAAATTTGGTTTTAGAAACTCAATGCTGTGTTGGAAAGTAAGATTCCGTCCAACATAATGGTCTACGCTTTCATTGCCACCTGTTATAAATTCCGCAAATATACCTCAGGAAGATACTTTAAACGCCAGGGGAGCGTCACGGCCGGCAGCCAGAATCAGGTAACACCACCATACACCTCCACGGAAATAGCGCGACCAGTGCCGATGCATACTATGCATACTATTGACACCGTGACTCATAAAATCCTAGGGCAAGCCGCCGACCCAGCTCTTTGGCTGCTTTATCGTACGACCAAATTACAATTTTTACCTTCTTTAACCATAAGACAAACATACGGTTTATTATGTTAATTTATAGTTGAAATTCATCGTTTAAACTGATAATTTTAAGAAGGAGCCATATTCACCTAAGTACGCATATGAAGGCCACGTATGCCTTCCAAGGTTGCGTCGTTACTTTCATGTTGTACGGATGGTATTTTGCTGAGCCATACAATACCGTACAAAGTCTATGTGTACCGTAGACTGTTCAGATAATTCAAGAAAATCGCAATGTCTATTAATTTCAAACTAAAAAGTCTATCTTTTTCACTATTTCCAATCTATATTTTTTATATATTTATTATTATTTTTTCTATTCTATCTATGAAATTATTATCACCTAAGAAACTGATATGAATACATTTTTAGAATATTTATATATTTACGAAGAATATTTGAGTTTCGGTCTTTTTTCAAGAGTATATTTCGCATGTTGTACCTTAATAGTCAATTTCTATATTACATTGAAAATTATAGAGAGCCTATAGTCAAGAATTGTACCTTAATGGTCAATTCCTATATTACATAGAAAATTCTATGATCCAAGAAGATAGGTCTACTCTTCTGGGAGTGTCGCCAGGTGACGTCACTGTCCAGTTGCCACTTCATTTCAACAAAATGTAGAAGTTGAGAATCAAATGTAATAAGGGTCAATTGAAAAATCCATAATTAAATGAATCGTCAATTATGTTTGTTGTTAGATCAGTCAAAACAGCGTTAGTTAAATACAAGTCAATGTGGTAAATAATGGATAAATACAAAACCACATAGTTTATCAGATTCATACAGGAGCTCGGGGAATTACGATTTTACGCTACTGGTACCAGGAAACAGATTCAGCTTCTCATTGGCCGATGGCATCGATGACGTAGCCTGGAAACACCCACGACTATCGGGTCTTGGAAGAGCACACCTTGTTTTCTTATAGCATGGAAAATTCTTTTGTAGATAGAGGGCCTATAATCAAGATTGCCTACTATTCATCTGGGTGAGACATATTCCATCTAGACATGTATATCTATCTCATCTAATAATTTAGATTACGGTTTGAAGCACGCTGTGGTTTACGGATGGAAATGGATTGGAAAGGAAGAATTCACCGGTTTTTTTTTATATTTTCATTTGGAAAGGTGAATTAAATGAACGATCGTGTCGCTTCGAGCGCCGGAACTAAACCGATTTCGAGTTGGAACAGATTTAATGTACTTACCTAATCAATACCTATGCTTGTGTGCAGACTTTCATGGCCGATGGCTCACGATCATGGTGATCACATCTTAATGATAATCACTGAATAAAATATACTTATTTCATCATTTGGGCTGTCTCGCGTGCGAAGAAACAGTCAATAGAAATTAAAAGACCTAAAATTTCAGTACATTAAAATGCAATAACTCAACTTAACCAAGTGTTCTTCTACTGCTACGATACAATTTATGGATATTATATCACATACATACGACATAAGGATTAAGCAGCCAAGCAAAACTATTACTATTATTACTAATGTTGTTTCTTTATGAAGCATTAATGCCTTTGGCTATATTGCCCCATGGCACGGCTATGATTCTCTGTTAAGCGCCACTAACGTCAGGTCCTTCAAGTGTGCATCTACAGTGGTCCGTCTTCTTCACGACACTTTGGATTGCCATAAACTCATGTCGTGTAAAAAATAAACAAAATGGATACGAATGAAACCGAACATCAATCATCATCATGGCAAGATTTCATAATCGAATGCACCCTGGATGATGCATTTCTTCAAAACTTTGTACTGCCGCCCTGCTCTTACAAAACGTTCATATATCGTTATACGTTCATATACATATTATATTCGTATTTGTTCGATATCAACTAACTCATCATTAACTACGATTGGGACTTGGAATTAATTTTTTTGGGCCAACAGGCGCCAAAACGGAACTCTATTCATTTAAATCAGAGTTTTAATTGTATCCTTAACGTTACAAAAACAAGTAGCTATGGCTTCTTCTCAAATACTTCAATCAACAATCTTACTCAAAGCAACGTACAAATTGAGTAATGTTTATGGTACCAGAACTAAATAACATTTATTTGAATTTTAAACATATAATTTATGATATTTTTGACGACCTTCGAACCTTCAAAACAATCCGTAAGTGCCGCCTCGTATAATTGTAATCGAACATCACAGGTGAGTTCGCTCAATTTTCAAATATAATTTACAATGACGTACTTGCTTAAACTAGCTTCAAATTTGTGGCCCTCGCGCTGTTTACTAGTTTATGCCATCACTGTAGACTGCTGGCTGCCGAATATGGAGTTTCAGAGAAAGTTAAAAACAATTCTTTCAACTAAATGCTATTATGCTATAAATTAATTTTTAATTGACAAAGATTTTTCTGCTACATGACATTCGTTATTCTTAAGTTGCTTTCAGCATGTCTCAATTATAGTTTTATTTTATTGTTAGTCAAGTTTATTTTTGTTATGTGTACAAAGATATTGCACACCGTAAATGTAGGGATACACTGACACACATAGACATAAAAACACCTGTACCTACATGTATTTCATGCAATAAACGATAAAGTATCGTTTAATAAGATCCCAAAAAAAATATCGACTTCGACGGGACTTGAACTCGCAACCTTATCTAAATCCCGAATAGTATAAGGGAGGGTTGCGGGTTCAAGTCACGTCGAAGTCGAAAATTTTTTGGGATCTTCTTAAAATGTATAATATATAAATAATATAATACATACATAAATAATACATAATGCACTATAATAACAAAAACCTTTGTATTAGGTATACTATACATATCTAAATTTTATGACTTTTAGTTTAGAGCGTACGAGTATGTATTTAAATGTCAAAGGTATTACGTATGAGCGCCACCCTAAAATCTTAATCCATAAAAATTGAACCGCTTAGATTTTAACAAAGGACCTAACTTTGGCATGCGCAGCTTATAAACTTTCCAATTATTTATAATCCACATAAATAAACGTAAACGACCACTTGCTTTAGTATCACAATTAATATAGCGAGTATAGAAAAGCTTCAAGCTTAGCAAGATTAATCGGAAAGGCGGAAACTTCGTGCGTTTGTTCAAGTACACTTCAGCTTCATGATCCATTATATTATATCATATCTTCTTCACTATATGTATAGTATAAAACAAAGTTGCTTCCCGCTGTCTTTCTGTCTGTCCCTATATGTATTGTACAATATATGCTTAAATCTTTTAACTTACGCAACGGATTTTGATGCTGTTTTTTTTAATAGATAGAGTGATTCAAGGTAAAAGTTTTTATGTATAATTTAGGCCGCTAGTAATATATAAAAAAATTGGGTTTGTACGAACACACTATATACTGACTAAAACTACTTCTTCGACGAAGTTGATGCACCACCACTGCCGGCGGCCACAGCTCGCCTAGCCGACGGGGCCCTGGGCTCCACTGCCGACGTTGTCGCAGTTACCATGCACCCAGCTGCCAGGCTTTGCGGCCAGCTTGTTGAGCTCGCCGATACTACATATGCGATGCCGCTGGCCTTTCGGCGTGGCGATATGAATGTAGCTGTCCCTCACACTATATATTCGAGAACGGCTGGATTGATCTTAATGATTCGATTGAATTCTATGCTGGCGAAGCCGCGGGCACAGCTGGTATTCATATATAATATTCATATTTATTCATAAGATTTCAGGTTATACATTGATCTTAAAATTCGTTTTTCACTGACCGAAAAATATAGTAGTGGGTAAATGTATTTACGAAATTATTTAGTTTTTTACAAACCTAGCTCAGCCCGAGGTTAACAGCTGGTTAACCCACCATGGTAAAACGCGTGATCTAAATTGACCAGCTATAAAAAAATTGCTTGACACACAGCATCATCTATAGCCCCAAGCTAAGCAGAGCTTGTGTTATGGATACTAGATGAGACTGATATACTTAATACAATAATATTACATAGATATATACAATATATATATTTTTATAAACATATAAAATACCCAATATACTCGAGACAAATATGAGTATTTGCAAATCGTACAAACATTTGTCCCAAGCCGGGCGTTCGGCTTTGAGGTTGTGGGTTCGATACCCGCAACCTCCTGCGTCGCAGGCGGACCTTCGTGCGCCGCGCCACATTGGTCGTGTTAATTATTAAAATTTATCAGATCATCAGAAAAATATGCCAAAATTGACAGGCGATGTCCAAAGTATGTTTTCTTTTGGAGAAAAACTGTGTTAAAAATTATATTAGCAAGTCTAACATCCTGTACAAACCAATATTCTAAGGCATTGGTGCGTATAAAGAACGATAAAGTTTGTTTTTTCTCTCTTGAAATATTCAATCAAACTTTGGTTCTTACCTGCGAGAGTTTTATCACGAATCTAGAAAAGTTGACGACTTCGGATCTTGGATACGACAGATCTCTAACTTATTATGTTAGTCATTCTTTGGAATATTGTGATATCATGGATATTGTGTTTGTCTGAAACAAATTATAAAGCTGAGGTCACAGATTAGGTAATGTTACTACTTAACTGAGGTATTTTGTTACGTGTTCTGACTTTTTCTAAGATCTCACGAGCGGTAAAATTAAAGATTTGCTACAATGTTTGGGATACGGTATCTCTCCCAAGAAAGGGGTAGGTCTGGCTAGAATAGCGTAAATGATAACTTTACACAAAATAATACTCTATTCTTATGTTGTAAGTTGGAGGTGGCTCAGAACCGTTATTCGTGGCGTCGTTTGGGGGAGGCCTATGTTCAGCAGTGAACGTGCACGGGCAGCAGTGAACGGGCCGATGATGATGATGTAGTAAGTAAGATTTTCGCTATTAAATAAAATGTTTTAAATCTAGTAACTGTTTGATAAGCATACTCCAGTCCTGAGCTTATTGATGTATCTTTGGCAATGTAAATTTATTTAGTTATGTGTTCTGACTTTTTCTAAGGTCACACGAGTAATGGTCAAATGAAATATTTAATTTTGCTATGATTGAAAAACGCGCTAGTAAAATTGTATAAAGAACCGGTATCGCTCCCCGATCGGGTCGGTCTACTTTCCTATCAGAATAAGAGAGAGAGAGTGAATAGAGAGTCCAGCACTCTCGCAAACACTTGTGCACTATAATAATATGTCTTGCGCACCTGCCTAGTCTCCATTGAGACTGGCTGCCGTGGTTGAAATGCGGCTAAGAGGACATTAACAAATAAAAACGCCCCAACCAAACTTTTATCGGATTGGTTATGGTAGCGCCTTCTACGCTCGTTATATTCCGGTAATGTTGCCATGTTACTTTTAATGTGGTCATCGTTCAACAACATGAAAAAAAGGAAAATAAACAAATATAGCCTGTGCACCTACATGCACCTCAAACTGCTGTAACGACAACTAACTAACAATTGCCCTAGGGCAGAATTCTGCTTACCAATCGCTTTACAATGACAATGTTCCAGTTACAAAAGCGTCCATAGATGAAATATACGCTAGATAGTGCATGCGGTACTAAATATTTGCACGGAGAGATTGATCAAATGGTTTCAACCCTTGACACTTTTGACCCGCTTCTCTCCATCTGTAGTTTCATTTATCAAAGGTAAACTACTAAAATTCTGAGACGATACCATTGTGTCGATGAAACGTATTAGTGGAATAAGGGTCCAGGTGTTCTGTTTTAATTGATGGGTTATGGATTTTTTGCGCTACACGAACCAAGAATCAACAGTTTGATCCAAACACGTCAACTCTGTCCCTAAATATTCCTATCTCAAATGATAGAAGGGAAAAAATAGCTCCATCGTAAGGGTCTCTTCGTAGCTTGTTGCGAAGAGTTAAGGGCCTATATCGAAGGGATATACGGGTCCCTAGAGAAGGTTGAACTTTTTATAAAAGATTCAACAATCTGCTGATAACCCGATTACGGTATTGTGCGGACATTTTCTTGTTCACGTTTTTCACAAATATTTTAGCTATAGTTCTGTATAAAATATTGTAGGTGGCTTTTGGTGTTAGTTTTCGTGAGACGTTGCGACTGAGCACGTCTCACGCGAGACGTTGGGAAAGACTCTTTTATTTGCTAGTTCTGATGTAATTTTGACCTTCATTTTTATACTTTGAACCATACATAAATATGATCGCGCGGGTGTTTTGCTAATATGGGAGTTCATTCAGAACACATTTCACACAGTATCTCAAGCACGAAAGTAAGCAGAGTGTAACTTAGAGAAAACAAATACCAGTAGATCAGATCATACATAAATATTTGTCCCGCTGTGGGAATTGAACCTGCTTTTCAGGTGGAACTTATCCTTCGGACAGAACGAGACAGAAAATGAAACCAGTGTTGTCTGCTCTGCTCCAACATGAAATTTAATCGAGAGCCTATTTAGCAATCAACAAACACATTAGTAATACGATACTAATTAGCGAACAACGGCAAAACGAGATCTGGCCCCGATTTGAATTATAATAATCTATACTTGTCCACAACTGGACATAAGTCTATCCTAATGAGTGCCATATCACTCTATCAAAAGGTTTTCTGAACACATACGCGCCGTAAAAAATGTTGACACCAACAGCTCGGCGGTGGTAGAACACTGTATAGAGGAAGGACCATCGCATTACGTCCGTTTCGACAAAGCCCGTGTCTTGTCTAGGGAAAAATTTCTTGTTCCTCGTAAGATACGCGAGGCGATAGAGATCGGACGGCGGCCCAATTTCAATAGAGATACAGGTTGGAACCTACCACCCGCCTGGAAGCCATGTCTCCAGGGCAAAACGCATAGCGGTATAGAGCCGGGTGTAGATACTATTAGTTCCGTATGTACACGAAGGATACCTACACAGCCCATCTCGCTGGGATCTCCACCAGAAGATGACTCTCCTTCTCGACATCATCACCGAGCAGCATGCCCCCCGCCACCCCCGCAACCAGCGCTTACGGCGCGCGCGCAGCGGGCTCTCGCCCGCAGTGTGCCCCGCGACGCTGAACGAGCGCGACGCGAACCGCACTCACCCTGAAGAAGTCCCTCGTTAAGGGATGAAACGTTGGTGTTCTTCCAACACAAACTAGGTTCGTAGTTAACCCGCTTACATTCATAATGAATCTATCAAAAGGTGTTTTCTAGACCTTGGCGATACAGCGTCGGTCACATCGTCACTTTCCATCAGGTCAGATTGTGATCAAACGAAGGTACAAATACTATAAAAAAGTCTTCAGCTTGCGACGTGTTATTGCTCATCTCTGTATTGTCTACGTCTTATCTACTACGTTCTAAGTAGTCTTTTATTTCTTTGTTTTTATTGTGTGTTGTGTTGTGTTTAATAAATAATTTTCTTTCCTTCTTCTTTCAGCCTGTATTATTTCGCAGGCCTTCATCCTACTTGGTCGAAGGGCTACGTAATACATACAAACAACTAACTATATATATATAAGGATACTAAACTATAAAACGAATCAACTGGACCTTTTGAGTTAAGCAAGGTACGGTAGAAATTCGACTGAATTAGCTTGCCTCACAGTCAGAACCCGTAACGATCAACATTGTTCCTGAAATGAGTACATTTAGCAAACATAATGGAGCTTAAAATAGCAGCAGAATATGGAAAATAGGTAGGCAGCTACATTTTTGTTTTTTTTAAAATAACCGATTATAAAAATAGTAAAAATGAACAGGGAAACTCAAAATGTAGTCCTCAATTAAATCATAACTCTGATAATTTCTAAACGCAAAACCCACCAAAGGCCCTTTAAATTCTTTCATTAAATATTCCGTGTTTTAAAAGAAGTTTTTTTGTTATTCTTGGCGGGGTTCGAGGTAATTAGACCATTCTTGTGTAAAAATATACAGTTAAATAAATTAAGTGAAAAGTTTTCCTCACAAATTGCCCTCTTTGCTCGAATGGTCGGTGGTAAGACGATTTGCTTGTTTTGTGAAAGAAACCATTTCAGTTACCAAGAGAATGCACTTTTGATGTTTATTAACATTCAGTTCCTTATAACTTATCCTAACTCTTTATTGTAAACCACAACGTTAAATAAAAAACATAGATATTAACATGAAGGCTTAGAAGCGATTTCTTCCAGGCAACCTTATATTAAGGTTTTTGTTACTATAGTGCTTAAGCCCGCACTTGGGATAATCTCAAAGAAATTAAATAATATCCCTAAAATTTACGACTCTGGCGGGACATGAACCCGCGACCTTCCCCTATTTTCCTTCCACTTTGGCGGCCTGCGTTTTGGATAGACAAGGAGACAGGAAATTTGAACGGGCACAAGACAATTTTCAGCGTAGCAGAGTTATGCTTTTCCTCTTATTTCCAAATTTCAAACACAGCGGCCATATTCAACGGAGACTGGCCATGTGCGCATGACACAAAGTGCACCAGTGTGTTTAAAAACACGTGTATTCTCTATTCCCTTTTTCTCATTATCCGATGAGACGGCAGACCGACACGACCGGGGAGAGGTCGGGCGCAGCGTAGCGGAGATATGTATAAATAACTAAATGCTGCCCGCACCTTCGCCCGCGTTTATATCGGGATAAAAATATATGATATCCTATATGATGATAGCCTATATGTTATTGCAGTCCCAAACTATACCCATACAAATTTCAGCCCAATCAGTTCATTAGTTTTTGCGTTAAAGAGTAACAAATATCCATACATCCATACTTCCATCCATACAAACTTTGAGATTTATAATTTGTTTAATTATTTATTTAATTTAAAAAATATCAAATAGCAAAGACAATAAATAATTCTACTTGTGAACAAGCAAACTATAAAAATTTAATTTAAAAGTATTTTTTACCTTAAATATACCTGAACTTCTAAAAATAAAGAATCAGAATCAATAACTTTATTTCTTTAGGCTTACAAAATAAGCACTTAGACAAGTCAAATTTTATACTATAAACATAGTTATTATTATCAAATAAGAAATAAGGTGTTATTGATATTCTCTTTACTTCAATTTTTTGTCCACTTGTGGAAGAAGTAAAAAAGAAACCACTAGCAAAAAAAGGTTTGCTTAGATTGCCTGAATAAAAATAGCCTACGAGATTTTAAAAACCATGTCATTTCTCAGCAAATACGAAATAGCAGGCAAAATAAATAATTCTATTTTTCATTCCGAAAAATGGATAACACGATTCCCAGCGTCACGGGTCGTACGTCAAATATAACACATCGTTTTTCACCGGTATCGCAACGGGGGACCTATCGGAATGACGAGATTAATTTATCATGTAACAAGTGCTACAGTTATTGTCAAAATATAGTGTTTTTAATGGTCCTGATTGATTGGAAACATTGGGGAGAATTAACTAATTTGGTGGAAAAACTTGAGATATTTATTTTTGGATTGACATTGATTACCGGAGTATTTCGCTCGCGATTGTCTAGTTGTGGCTCTAAATTCTATAACCCACTTACTAGGTTAGGACTGTATGTTTAGACAGCGAAAGCGGATGTGGTGGTGGTTTTTGTACATCTTTCAAAGGATTTATTGCGATTAGTGACCAGAGTCCTAATAAAGAATTTTGTATTAAATACCAGCCCAGCTCTCCAGCTGGTCACTGAAACGTAACCCATCCGCAGGGATATCTATCAACAACATAGCGGCTTCTCATTCTACCCATTTAAGGACGACAGTCCTCTTCCAATCTACCTTGTCTAGACCTTCTAGACCTCTAGACATCTTTTGTTAAAATATCCAATCAAATGCCTGTAGTTTGTCGTAAATTTCGATTATTACCTTAAAACGAGAGCATTGAATAGAAAACTTGAAACGACTTATAACAGCAATAAATTGAACTAAGTTAAAGTTTAAATGACAGTTCCTCTCAACCTTCGAGCCCATGGAATGATATGGGTTCAAAATGAGCTGTCTAGAGCCCCAACTCTTGCATTCTATGACATAATTATTAAGTTTGAACCCTTTGGGACCCCCTAAGGAGATGGTAGCCCATTTGATTTCAGAGCTGAACTTTGAATAAGGGTAATAGGGACATTATATAAATTATACGGTCTCACTTTAGAAACGTGGTAAGCGAAGTAAGCGTCTAGTAAGGCACCAGCTTACGTTCGATCTCAGGGAGTAAATTAATCTATGAACAAATGGGCTGTCTCATAGAAATAGCAAAATTTTGAGGCGTGTTCAAATCGTGTTCTTAGACATCTTGGTTACCTAACAATTTTTCACAGCGAAAAAGTCTCTAAACCCAGGCGATCGCGCGTTGATATGTAACGTCTGTTTGCTGTTCACTTGAGCGAACAATTTCACTTATCAGACTGACGAGTAGTAGTGACGAGTATTCGCAGCGCGCGTTAGTGCTCGTCATGTGAACTTTGTATAAATTTTATCTTGCGTTGACGCGCGTTACATGTGATCTTGCCTTAAAATACCAGTTTAAGCATGATAACAAAATAACAACGTAAAAAGCGTAAGAAGATCCCTATTCCAGGATAAATAGCTTCGTTACCGTGATTTACAATATCTATATTGAGTAAAGAAAATAAAGAAAATGCTTTTTATGAATAATATCTACCTATTCGCACGCTAGAGATTCTGATTATGGATAAAGCGATACAATTTTTATCTCAGACTATGAAATGGCTGTTTTATTTATTTCTTCGGCAGTTTGCGAAATCCGACAGTAAACTTCATGATTCTACCGGATTCTTGAGTCTTTCGAACCGTCATCGTTAGCTTTTTACCATTATGGGTAACAGCCGCTACAAAGTCTGATATTGGTTCACGCCACGCTTATTTTCTTTTTATTTTGGGCATCAGCAACTACAAAATCAGTCGTTTTCATGACTTACATTCATTGTTTTTGCTTGCTATTTTGGTCAATCGCCACTTACCTAAGTCAAGAAAATTTTGCACACGACGTGGGATCAAGCAGCTTTTTGTTTATGTTCTGTTTTGTCTTGAACTCCGCTTTTGAATGTATTATTCTGGCTAGGGATTTAATTCCAAGACACCCAATAGGATGTTGCAACCGAACTCAACTTTTAACCCCAACAGCCTCAGACTTTTTGTTTAAATTAATTTAGTCGAAGCAAATTACAAAAGTTAAGAGAGTAAACTCACCGTCGCTATCTCAAATGTGAGAAATGAATACTAAATTTCTTTTTGCAGGGGTCCCTAAGGATACTCTTTGTGAATATTTTATAAGCGTTGAATGTAAATAGGAAGATGGGGCTTTCGTGCGAGTCACATGTGGGGAAATATAAATGCTTATTTACGAAGGCGGGAAATGAAAACTTTTCGTAAATTATTTATACTGATATAAATCTTGTGTCTTATTGTTATGATTATATGGAAAAGTCTGACATTTTCCATTAGGGGTCCATTACAACAAGCTGGCTTCAGTCATAGTGATAAATGATAGGTTTACGGTCTTATTATTTTAAATATTATGTATATTTTTATTAAAATTACGACAACTTCTTCACGTAAGATTCCTGAACTTTATGCCCTACTCAAGATCATGGAAAGTAAAATACCGAAATTCTTTACAAGCCAGTTGATCTATTGATCTTCAGACGACGTAAAATTAAACTAATAAAAGTCTTCAGATCTGAAGTACTAAAGTTTTCCCATTTTGCCTTCTTTAACCCATTTCGAGGGTTCCACAAGATGGGTTTCACTTGTATCGTTCTTTAGCTGGTCAAATGTTCCTAATATATTTCCCAGAAATAGCTACATCTGGGAAAAGGTATCCAACATATTTCTACTATTTTTAATAAATAATTAGCAATATGGAGTAGGAAAATAAAGTGAAAATTATTTGATTGTTTTGAGAAAACTATAAACCGACTTTGAGCCCCTTAATTTTAATAATCAAGTAACAATCAATTTTACTACTCCCATGCGCGCAAGATGTCAGTGCAGATCTCAATTAAACAGTTTTTTTTTAACCTATGGGAACTGATTAATGGTTGGGATAAACGTAGCCTATGCATTTCAGCCCGACTTTTCATTAGTTTTGGCGTGAAGAAGTAACAAACATACATATTTACATACATACAAACCAACCATCATTTTTATTAAAATTGTGTTACCCTTTTCTTCGTTTTTTATTAAGTGAGCAAACATTGCAGTATTATAAAAACTAGCATTTCTGCTCCAATTTGCATTTTAAACTTTATCGTAGCGGAATAAGATACTAAGTCTATTAATCTTCTGCCCGTATCTTCATCTCTAACATGATGAACGAGAAGATTTGCTTTATCCAAGCGCGGTACAAACAATCATTTGTTACAATGAAATGTAACGCAGCTGACATAGTGCTTTGTAAACAGCTTTCACAGTAAGCTTGGTTGCAAGCGCCTCGTAGGATCGGACTCGTGAAAAATATTTGTGGACTTGTTAAATGACGCTTTATATAGCTTTGTATAGGTGAAGCTCATCTGCGACGCCAAGAGGTTTTGTGGGTTCGATTCCCGTCCCTGGACAGTAAATTTTTGGTCAATCTGCACATAATAAGGGCTTTTTAATGCAATCTTAAAAAAATTAATTTTGACATAGGTGCCGCTGCATAAAAGTCAAGAGTAAATGTCATAAAATAAATAACGAAATGGGTGCCATTTCACACTTTTTTTTGGCAGATTTTTGACACTCATTTCATACAGCGCCATCTAGCGTAGTCTATGACAACCACTTTTTTTTTAATTCGCATTGAAATCCCCTCATTGCTACGAATGTGGTAGTGTTTGTATTGCAAAAATGTTTATTTATGTAATTTATTGTGTAATTGTCAATTATCTAGTACCTATACCACAAGCTCTGCTTAGCTGAAGGCTAAAAATGTACTTAAATTTGAAAATTCCAAGTGTTTTGTATGTTCCTATGGTACAGTAATTAAACTGAAACTGAAAGTAAACGATACTGTTTTGATTGTCAAGCAATTTTTGTTAATAACCAGCTTTTTAAAAAAGACTGTTGCGAAGTGGATAAGGCAGCGTTGTTATTAATGCTATCTTCAAAGTTTCAGGATAGTGTCAGTTTTAGTTATGCCTGTCTTTGTGAAACACAATACCGGACGTTTTGGCAAACTAATGTATTTGAGATAGTACAAGGTACTATTATACCTAGTAGGTAGATACTTATACTACCATTCAAATATCTGGATATTTTTTGTATACAAAGGGATTACAGAACCCAAGGAATATTGGTGGAAAATATTTAGTGACATTGGTACCTACCATCAAAGCAAAGCACAGAAGCTCTAAACAATATTTGGTTTTGAAAGCTTTCATTCATCATTCAATTGATCTCTAAGTCGTTTCCGACATCGTTTTCGAATTCAAATTTAAAGATTTTTATGCTGAACATTTGAGATTATGCGTTGTTGAAGTTTGTGTTTTAGTTTTTGACAACTTTACTGTTACCTTGTTATTTTTTGTTATTGTTAAGTTTTCATTCATTAATGTCTGTGTTGACATGAAATATCTTCTCTAGGTACAATCTTCGCCACCTTATAGCCCGGCTACACGCTCAAACCTTTGTGCATGCAGATTGCTTGAACACAGTTTGCGCAAGCCGGTGTGCGCAAGCAAGATGGAGCGTGTGGTCGACTTATTTTGGTTGCACTCACAAACTGTGTTTGTGCAATCATGCATGCACAAATGTTTGAGCGTGTAGCCGGGCTATTAGGTATTAGCTGCGCGCGATGAAAATGGGACGGAACTTTGTCAATGCCATTCCCCGCCATTCGATCTCTTTTGTTTTAGTTCGAAATGGTTCCATTGTCATAGCACGTGGATTATATCTACCTACGGCTAATGTAAAAGATAGCCTTGGCAAAGTGCTGGAAACCGAATAACGGCTTTTCCAGTATTCCCCTCTAAAATTCGCCTCTAGGGCGCCAAATTTAGCCACTTCAAGTGAAAATGTTCTAACATTCCGAATTTGTCACCCAACGAAACTCAAGACTCCAAAAATATTTAGTAAAGCTCTTTGAATTATCTAGTTAATCTAAGTTGGTCGCATTTTGTTAACTTTTACAATTTTCCTCTTGGATTTTAGATAGGTAGGTAGATAAGATGTAATCGGGATGTCACGAGCTAAGTTAAATGGAAAACTTTCGAGATTGGATTAAACAATAAGCTAAGATTTGTCTCGAATCAAAATGCTCGAATAAAATGACAAAAATATAAATTATTCCCATCTGTCACCCTGCTCGGTCCCTCGAGGGGAGCAGTTGGGAATAAAGTTCGATCTGTCTCCCTTTTCGTAATGGTAGGGCAAATATAATTCATAAATTCTTTATTGTACACACAAATTAAAACATATATAAAAGTTAACAAATAAAGGAAAAATACAAAGGCGAGCTTAACCCTAAAAGAGTTTTCTTTCAGCAAACCTACGGATGGAAATAAAGAGAATTTATGAAACGAGTAAGGATAGTATTGTATACTAAAAGACAGGATTGTTTTTTAATAAAACAAATCTAAATACAAAACTAACATAAACTACAAGAAAGAAAAATACCTAGATAAATAAATTAATATATATAATATAATTAAGCCATTTATTATCATAAAACAAATTAAAGCTATTACGTCGGAGGCCAAGACCCACTTTGGGGTTGATGCGCCAGGATAGTGTGTGTGTATATAATTTCAATATTTTTTTATAGACAACTAACTGACCCGGCAAACGTTGTTTTGCCTTCAACCCTTATCACTTAGGAGTATGGAAAATAGATAGTAGCCGATTTTCAGACCTACTGAATACGCATATAAAATTTGGTAAAAATCGGTAAAGCCGTTTCGGAGGAGTACGGTAACTAACATTGTGACATGGAAATTTTGTATATAAGATATACCTTCGTTTGGCCACAATCTCTCCTGATGGCAAGTGATGATATGGCCGACGTTGTATCATGACGGTCTAGAAGACACCTATTCACTCTTGTCTTGAAGAGACCCAGATTGTAATTGGCCGGAAAAACAAGTAGGCAGCGAGTTCCATTCCTTAGCGGTGCGAATAATGAAGGTGGAGGAAAACCGCTTAGTACGAGTGGATGGTATATCCACCAGATAAGGATGATGGGATTGTCTCGTCCGTCTGCTTGTCCTGGAGTAGAAGGGAGATCATGGGATTATCCTATAAAAGATCGAGAGACAGGCGACCTTGCTTTTTATTAAACTACGATTATTTCAGGCCGTGTCCTATGCGGACGAGAAGAACGACATGATGTACGTTTTATGCACTGAAAAGTGTCAAACATCGAGTCCTTCGAATACAATATCTACCTTACAAGGTTCTTTTAAGGGTTCCGTACCCAAAGGCACAAAAAGGGGAACCTATTACTAAGCCTATGCTGTCTGTTCGTCTGTCCTTCCGTCCTTCAGCTATATCTCCAGCCGGCTGTATCTCATGAACCGTGAAAGTTAGACAGTTGGTATTTTCACAGATTGTGTATTTCTCTGGCGGATATAACATATTAATAATTAAGGGGCCAACATCCATATCGAGTTTAGGACCGATCACCGAATTTAAGCAACGTCGGGCGCGGTCAGTACTTGGATGGGTGACCATGTCATACAGATTTTTATATTTTTTACGATATAGAAAACCCGTTTTTGGGGTTCCTTTTGCGAAATACTTATTAACGATGGTAAAGAACCCAGCATGGGCGAGTCGCCTAGTACTTGTCTGTTGTTTAATTCCTTCTAATATTGTGTAATTTACATTATATATACTTATTATCACTTTCATGGCCCAAGACGCACAAGTCCATCTGTATGCGGCTGGATAGTGAATGCGATGTACTAAAATAATTGAAACCTTATTGAGCCTTTGTGTGATCTTACAAAGTCACCTATCTGAATAATCGAAGTCGTTTTTAGCATTTCGAGCATCTGCGTAGTTCAGCCTTTTATGTAGATACCTAGAACAGCACAATATTTGACCTTAATAAGGTGTTACCTGAAGGTGTTATATGAAATAGCTCGTAAAAAGTTTTCCACGGGTATCGTGGATGTAGGCAGGTAATATCAAGGGTATAAAACGGAAACTTTGGGTAGATAACAGGTAAACCTATCCATTTTAGTGTCGGTTCGCATTGGACTTACCTAGAAATTTCCGAATTGTGTTAATTTATTTATGAATTTAAATAGGAGTGGGAAATATTATGTTAAAATTAACACGAAAATGGGAAATATCTTTTTTGAGTAGGTAATTCTAAATGGAGTTTTCGAGGAATAAATGGAGCTCGAATTAATAATCTTATTATAAAACAAAGTCGGGTTAGTTCGAACATTTATAACTCAAGAACGGCTGGACCGATTTTAATGATCTTTGAAACGTTGGTTTTGTCTTCGTTCTGAATAGCAAAATAATACAGGGTTCCGCGCAAAAACTAAAATCAAAATCTGAAAGCAAACATCAGGAAAACTATGCTGCAGTCGACATTTGTGTATGTCATGGCTGAACAATTAAAAATATCGTCAAAATAATAATAATATACCCAGTCCATCTGTTCACCACAATAACATGGCTTTTTTTTTATTTTCATTTTCCTTTGCAATAAATAGTCTCTACAACTAGCGGATATCATCTTCGGGTGTATCATATTGTGCAATCAAGGATGATATCCGCTATGTGTAGCTCTCGCCTTTAGATGAATTCTCATAAAGGGCCTCTGTGCTGTTGGCTTCGGCTCCACGCATGCCTCCCAAAGGACCGGGTATATGGCCCGTGATCATGGAAATGAGAAATAAGGTAATATTATTTTTAAAAAAAATCGTATCTCATTTGATAACGGAGTTAATGTTTATATAAAAGCTACGAATATACTATTGTCAGTGATACACTGACTCTTTGAAGTGATCCTTTATAGACTTATGACGCCTTTGTCATGTTTGAGAAGAAACGTACCTTGTTTGGTTTTCATAAACATATTCCAAGAAATCCCTATGATAAAGTGAGAACATTTATAAAGAAAGTCCTCTGCCTTGTCGATTTCATTCATTGTTCCACAGATTTTCCAGAACGAGGGTCAACAAAAAAGTTATAAATCTCCTTTTCACAAGCTAGGCCTTTTATTAAATGACCTTCAAGTATGTTACAGGCAAAAGAAAGTTTAGTGGGTGGGTTGAAAATAAACGGGTGTATTAATATAATAATAAAGAATGAGATCTTTTCAATTCAGTTCGTGAATTTACTAGGCATTTAATTCGAAAGAACAAGTACGCGTTGTATTGCTCATCCCGACAACGACAGTTGGCTGCGACGGCTGCCTTTTTTCACTGTAACTCTGTTAGTATACATATATTATGTTTGTGTATACCTACTTGCTGTGTTTATATGTATGTATTATGTGATGAGTGGGTACCACAGAAATATATCGAGATAGCAAAAAGTGTTTATAACTCACATGCCAAAATTAGGGTCTGGAGACCCCAGTTTCTTGCCGCGAACTTCAATCCGCTCCCGACCACTTCCCGCGTGCGACGTCTGGTTATAAAAACAAAATACGAGTTGTTCAATAATTAACTGTTCAAACAAGGCTTGTGTGTGATGTCAAAGTACGTGCGGAAAATGTTACACGCTCGGTTTCATTTCAATACAAATCGATTAACTCTTTGCTTCTATCTCGATATATTTCTGTGTTGGGTACCTACTATACAAAGGCTGTCTGGGAGAGATCTCTTGAGCGATAAGACCGCCCATTGTAACTTATTCGTTAATTATTATTCTGTAAATTATATCTGAGTTAAGTGTGCAATAAAGCATTATCTATCTATCTATACACATTTAAGTAGAAATTAGTGATGCATACAAAAATGAAAAACCTATACCTATATAGAATACGTTTTACAACGCATTATACAAGAGGTTATTTAATTTTACTGCGAACAGTAGGTACCAGTCCGCCTGAAAAACTTGTTGAAAACTAGGTTTCCGTACCTCAAAAAGAAAAATGAACCCATTCAGAATCAATTACTTGTCCATCTGTCTGTCAAGACTTTTTGATACCTGATACCTACGTATCATAAAAACGCCGGCAAAAATTAGGGTAGGCCTGGGTGTGGTTCTCGTTTTTTTTATCGCTTTATCATTTATCACGTAGAATATAAATACATACTATACAGAATTACACAATTAGGTCTATAGTAAATGATGGATATTGGGTTTTCTATATGCAGTGATATATACCGAATGAGTTTTGTTCCTTCTTTTGTTATTGTTTTTATTTTTGGTTCGTTATTTACTATGTACATTAATTTTAAAGAAATTTAAGAAGATACTACATACGTATAAGTTATTAGTTGTGTTTTTCTTATTTTAGTGAACTGTATTTAATTAGGTATATTATCTTTGAGGTAATAAAAAATCTTTCAACTGATGATGTACTATAATGATGACAATTAAGCTCATCATTTGAATATTTTCAAAACAACAACTAACTTCAAATTCCGTAATAATTATGCTGGTTTTTAAGCTTTGCGGGATAAATACCTACTAATCCATAGCGTTTTTTTTAGGGGATCTCGATCAACTATACAATATTTAACGAAATAACTATCCAAATCGATCCAAATTTGATGGAATAATCGATAAACATACATAAAAAACATATGTACCTACACTACCTACATGAGGCCGAGCATAGAACTTTCTCCTTTTTCGAACACGGTAAAATAATGAAACATTCACTTACATAACTGACGCAAATAATTTGGTAATTCGTACCTTCTGTATACAATACCTTCAGAATTCATAAATTGCACTACCACCGCACTCGGTTTACCACAACGCTGTGGTTGGTTAACGTTGTTGTCAGTTGTCACATTTTCAAAACTTGCACAGTAGCAAAATAGGGTTGACATTATGTCATCCACTTATCGCCAATTCGTGGTGAAAATGATGAAGTGAGTCCATGATCATATTGTCAAATAACGAATAAATGATGGAAGAAATACAATTCTATGAAAAATGTAGGTAAAACAAAAATGTAGGACAAAAATTTAGGTAAAAAAATGTAGATAAAACAGTTATTTTAAGGTTTAACAACAGTATTGCCTTCGACTACTAAGCATTTCTTACTTGACTACTGACTCCAGTTGGTATGTAGGTATGGGTCTCTGTCGAAATTGCTCGTCTGAAATGACCTTATCCTATAGATTATATCCATTGAAGCCCGGGGTAAGCCCGTAATCAATCACGACGTGGATGAAAGCGATCTAATTTACTTTCCCTAACCCTTTTATAAGATTTCGATGAGACCCTTCAAATTATCTTCTTTGTCAGTACATATCTTATCGAAAATACCCACATTTTCGATAAGATATGTACTGACAAAGAAAGGCGGTCAATTTTTGATTTATTTTTATTGGTGACTAGCTGCTACCCGCGGATTTCCATGTGCTTTTCAAGTAGCCTATGTCCGTCTCTGGCATACTATTTACCTCCCTGCCAAATGTTATTAAATATCAAAGTGTTTTATTTTCTTTAGGCAGGTTTATACCCAGGTCTCTTGGACACGTCACAAAAATTAAATTACACAAGCAAAACTAGGAAATATTGTAAACACTTTGTTAATATCTGCAGCGTTCCTCACAGCAGTATGCCATGAGACATAATACTATGGAAGTAGCTTAAATAGATAAGTCTAGAAGTATCAACGTCTGTAAGATGACGGATTTTTTTGACTGCATACGCGGCAGAACTTTTTCTCTTCCGATAGCTTATTTTTATGTGGGCCCTTTGAAGTATACTATATCTAATAGTTATTCCTGATTAGTTAAGTTCAGTATTATATAAATTAGTTGTATTGTAGAGTCAGCAACCTGTAGCGATAAGTATTGTTTAGCTTGTTATCATATAAGAGTACAACGTAGTGGGCTATATTTTTGATATTGTTTATTGTGTCTGTATTTAATAATTAAATTAATACATTATATAAGTTTTTTTTATTTATGACGTGGGGCCGCGGCATACGAATACCGACCCCTCCAACTCAACCCGTGAATGTCGTAAGAGCCGACTAAGGGAACCTACCAGAGGAAGGGCAGCAGCTTCCTTCTGAGTATTTTTCGACAAAAACACTGCAATCATCAATCCGCCTGCCAAGCGTTGTGATTATGGCAAAACGCCCCCTACATGGGAGACTATCCACTCGATTGACCGACAACATCGTAGTGGTCGCAGGGAGTAGATGGATGGAGGCGGCTCAGGACCGCTATTTGTGCCGTCCTATGGCGGAGGCCTATGTTCAGCAGTGGACGTGTATGGGCTGATATGATCATAAGTTTATTCCTGATTATATAGCGTTGATCCTGGTTATTATAGAGTACTGTCTAAAATTTCTAACGTTTCTCCTTTTAAGTTTACATCAGTCTTAGCTTGCTTTTACATTAGGTAGGATAAATCTAATACATTTAGTTTTGGAGCCTTTTAGGCGTGAAAAGTAATAGACAGAGTTACTTTAGGATTTATGATACAAGATTATGCTCCTTTTATTTTCTCTCTCTTCTTTTATTTTCCCTTATCACTTCGGGGTATAAAAAATAGATAACAAACTATTCTCGTACCTACCAAATATACACATAAGAATATGGCGTGTTTTAAAAAACGATAAACCGACTTCAAATTCCCTTACTTTTGCACTTAATTTAATTTTTGCGGGATAAATACTAATCCCGTGGAGATAAAAAACTTATCAGACCCCTTTGGGATCAATTTCTATACAATAGTGAAAAAAAAAATTAAAATTGGTCCATAAATGGTGGAAATACCGCGTAACATACATACAAAGAAAATACAGACGAATTGATAACCTCCTCTTTTTGAAGTCTGTTAAAAAATCATTTGAATCGGAAAAACTAAGACACGAGATTTTTATATACAAGATCTATCTACCTATATATTAAATATACCAGTCATCTAGTACCCATAACACAAGCTCTGCTTAGGGCTAGATGATGCTGTGTGGATTGTCCGGCATTTTTTTTAATACCTAAAGCTAACAGTTTTTCATGCATCTGGTAGGTACAATGCAGATGATCATGATGAAAAAAACTTATTACTGTCAAAATTTAGCTAAAAATCTAAAGCAAAATACAAGCCGTTTTTGCTATCCAACGTTAGCGAATTTTTTAGAGACGATCTTTTGCAACCATACATACAGAGTTACTTTCCGTAAAAACCGGGTCATAGTGTGATCACGTCTCGGCAACGTAAGCTCAAGGAAGTCATTTGGCGACTCCCTACCGTGTGGAAAAAAATTTACCAAGGTAATTCATTGCATCGTGAACGATTTGGTTTTCGACCAGCTTGGGCTTTGACCGATTATTATCCTTCCTACTATCCTACTAATATTATAAATGTCAAAGTTTGTAAGGATGGATGTATATTTGTTACTCTTTCACGCAAAAACTACTGAACTGATAGGCTGAAATTTTGTAAGGGTATAGTTTGGGACCTGGAATAACATATAGGCTATTTTTTTTTCCTGATAAAACGCGGGCGTAGGCCAGGGTAGCAGCTAGTGGGTCTATAAATTTTAAGTCAAAACCGCTGAACTTGAAAGGGTAAGTTATTAAATGTAGGTTGTTATATCGGCTAATCAGAACTCACTCCAGCAGAGATAGCTAAGCTACAGATAAAAAACTCAACATTTTACAAATTTAAGGTATTTAATTATTGGTGAAAGTCTTTCGTCAAGAATTTATTAATAACTCTGTCATTTGGTAATCAGATGTAGTAAAATCTAAACGAATAAATAGTTAGATTAATGTTTTATTTCTTAGCCTTAAAAAATATTCCGTACGTAATTAAACTACTACTAATTTGACAGGACTAAAAATATTGATGTCCCTTTTATAACAATATTAAAGTGCTTTATTGCCTTTAGACCTAATAGCCCAGTCGTGTAGCTGGGCTATTCATTCATGCTCAAACATTTGTGCATGCAGATTGCACAAACACAGTTTGCGCAAGTAAGATGGAGCGTGTGGCCGGCTCATTTCAACTGGTTTGAGCCCGGCCACATCGTGTTTGTGCATGCATACAAGCACAAATGTTTGAGCGTGTAGCCGGACAATTACAGGACTCTTGGACACGTCACAAAAGTCAGAAAATAATAAAAAGTATGGCATGATTTTTAGTGCTGTCTAATTAGTTTAGTATGTTTTTAGCGACATCTGAATCGACACCTTATTGTCTTTGCATAGGGAAGTTTTCTTACGTAGAACAACGAAAAACATCATTTTAAGTATTAACTTAAACTTCTTCTATTCATTCCGTACTTACTTAATTATAAGTAAGTACAGAATGAATAGAAGAAAAATTATATTTTAAGTAAAAAGAAAATAACATTAAAGATTAGAAACAAATTAGAAATAGTAGGTAAGTTCAGCTAACTGCAGACTGTTTCAGCTATGTACATATATTATTTCTACTAAATTCGAGTATGATATAAATTAGAGTATTTACATATTTCTACTAAATTCGAATACTTGCTGCTTATTTCATTGAAAGAGGCCGAAGTACCAAAATAGTTTTAGTGGATTTCATCCAAAACGTTATATTTAATTTAGCTCACGTAACGGCCAAATCCAGCCTAAGTGGTTTACTGACAGTGAAAAATATAGTAGACTAACCTCTAGGACATTGAAATAAATTATTCTAAGTAGTGACTCCATTTTCTTTTTTTGACTGTTGATAGGTAAGTTGGAAAATGGTTGGTTTATTTTGGTATTCTTTGGATTTGAAACCATCTTGTTCATATACATATACCTAAAAAAAAGAATATGTATTGTATTGTGTGTAGTATTGTGTGTAGTAAAAATACCACACTTTATGCCCAATAGTCCTTGTTTAAAAACGGTATTTTTTATTAAGTGAAAGTTTTTTAGTTTTCTTGTACAATTTATCCGTCTAGCCTCTAATTAATAGGAAAAAAAACTTGTAAAAAGTTTATATATGGGTTAAGTATTTTTTTATTCTGAGGAATCAAAGAATTTAGGTACTTGGAACTAGCTTGAACTTATTTACATTCAAAATATTGATTAATTGTATGAATCCCATTTTATAAATATTATATTTTATTAGTAAAATAACAATACACAGAAATCTAAGACTCCCGATTCAGAAACGGATTTTTCTTTGACGATGTTTTGACGATGTACTTTTCATCGAAGATATACTTTATAGTAAGAAAAAATCCCAGTAACAATCCGCCAGAGTCAAGACGTTGGCGGTATTACAACCCCGTGCCTCGAAAAACACGTTAAGAAGTTACTTCTGCGCCTGACCTCTCACCAATCGTGTCGGTCTGCCGTTCTATCCAATATGAGAGTAAAGGAATAGATAGTTCACCTGTGTTTGCGCACACACTTATGCACTATAATATATCCTACACACGTGGCTCCATTGAGACTGGCCGCCGACGGCGGCCGTGACCGGAAAGTCACAACACAGAAAAATAATGTAAGCGAGTTAACTACGAATCTAGTTTAGTTTAGGTAATCCGTGTGTTGAAGTGTGGAAGAACACCAACGTTTCATCCCTTAACGAGGGACTTCATGAGGATGAGTGCGGTTCGCGTCGCACTCGTTCACCGTCGCGGCGCACACTGCGAGCGCGAGCCTGCTGTGCGCAGGTCGCAGGCGCTGGTTGCGGAGGTGGCGGGAGCACGCTGCTTGCTAATGCTGTAGGTCATCTTATGGCGGAGATCTCTGCGTGATGGGTAGTGTAGGTATCTAATCCATAGTGAATTTCTCAAAATACGTTTTTTTTTATAGACTAGGTATAGATTTCTTTGGCAACGTAATCATGATAATGATTCAGCTTTTCTTACGGCCGTGGCTGTCCTATTTCTTTTTCGTCAGGTATTAGGAGCCATCTACGCCCACACAAGGTCTTATTGAGCATCGAACGTATTCTAAATAGAATTCGTGAATCCTATTTGGACTCGATAATGACGTAATTGGTTAACTTACTTTTGTGTTATTTGAAATAACTTTTAACGAACTTCGTTGTACAAAATCACACTTTAGTTCAAGATTTTAAAAGATTTGCTTGCCATTAAAGGGGTTAATTTTGCAAATAAATCGTTACTACATCACTGCTGCTGCCATAGCCAAAGCAGATCCAGGCATAACGCTGGTCTTCTATGTTGACCATGAAGTTTGGATAATTGGCTGTACCTAAATGTAATTCGAAGCTGATAATGATGGTTTCTATCAACCATTAAGCAAAACCACACTTATATTACATAAGAATGAATCATTCATTTTGAACAATATTAGGATACTTAAAAAAAACGGATGCGAAAGCGGGAAGAAGCAAGTATATTATTTTTAAGTTCTAAGAGAAACAAGCTACAGTTTTGCTACGTAGCAAAATGCTACGCTTGTTAAGCTACTTTAAAATCATTTCTTCTAACAATAAGTGTGAATGATGACGTGTCTTTGTGATGGTAAAACGGGGCCGAACCTCTCGACACCCCTTAGTCGTTTGCACCGATGTTGTTCCATTACCGGCATTTACGCCAACATTTTGAGGAACCCATCCAGCATTCGGCAAGCCACCGTCTGCCGCTTGTAACAGTATTGAGAGTATGTTTATGGCAGGCGTCCATAGTTTCCCCCATAGCCCAATCACCCAGTCCATCCATTCACCACAATAACATGGCTTTTTTTGTTATTTTCATTTTCCTTTGCAATAGTTTCTACACCTGGCGGATATCACCTTCGGGTGTATCATATAAGGCCTCTGTGCTGTTCTTCGGCTCCACGCATGCCTCCCAAAGGACCGGGTCACTATATGGCCCGTGATCATGGAAGTGTGAATGAAACAAACTACGAATAGCAATCATATTCTTACCAAATAAAATAAAACAAACACAAAAACTTGCTGCATTTTGTATAAACCGTCCGTTTGATGAGTTTTATCGTTCACGCAGGACGGTTTAGTGCGTTCAGCGTGCATTGGTCGAACGCAAATTGGTGCGGTGCGGTCGAACGCGCCCTTTCACTGTAATCAGCTTGGTTATGTTGCTGATTGCATCCATTGGATGAAACGTCCAATGTGTGTGTTTTATTTCATTCTGAAACTGGCTGTGCGCGGCTGCGGCTACTTGAAGTTCACAATTTCATGTATTTTTTTGCACTTTTATGAGTTTCTGACATTCGATCTCTATACATTGCAAAATATTTTATAGCTAGTCGAGGTATAAAGTTGTATGTTTAACTCGAGGATAAATGTTTTGTTTCCCTGCTAGCTCAATAGTGAACTTTAGAGTCACTCTCTGGGCTTGTGACTCTCGTACTCAACTGCTTCTCTAGCGGATCTAATACCGGAACGTTCAACAAAAATAATTGTGGCCACTGGCCTTTGGAACAAATGACTATAACCTTTAAAGAAAAAAAATGTATTAAATTCTGTGTTTACCATACAACTTCTTCACTGGGGTGACTTACCAAATGCACACAAAATCGAGACCAAGCGGGCCGTGTAACGTATTATAAAAAAAACTGTTATTTTATTATTACAAACAGACATTTCAATGTTATTTATATTTGTATAGATGAAATATTTGAACTTGGTTAGTTTGGAACCGTTTATGAGTTAATTTTAGAACGTTTTTGATTATTTGACGGGCTGTTGAACATGGAAATTGGTGTTATTTGTTTGAGTTTGTTTTATTGACTGTTCGGAAGGCCCACGCAACGATTATTAGTTTTATTATTTGTGTGTTTTCAGATACAAAGTTTCCAAATGTTGTATCAGTTCATCTATTGAGTACAATTTACAAAGTATTATTGTCAGGAAGGTAGTATTTTCTATGGAAATCTGAACCGCGCTCCAAGCGGGAAGTTTACAAAAAATTTTTGCGAGTGTGCATCTTTTACCATTACTTTTTATGTAACCTACGTAAATAAATAAATAATGATGGACAGTGCACACAACATCATCTAGCCCTAAGCTAAGCAGAGCTTGTGTTATGGGTACTAGATGACTGATATACATAATACAGTATATTACATAGATAGATATTTTTTATTATACATAGAAAATACCCAGAACACCCGAGACTAATAGTTGCAGATCGTACAAACATTTGTCCCAAGGCGGGAATCGAACCGTAAAACGTGAATTGATCGTTTACTTTCTTTTATGTGTGAGTGTGAACGCCAAATTTCGAAATTTTTGGACCGTTAGTAACCTTATCTTCTTTATACATAATATCAATAAGAAATGAATCAATTCTACATACTAACTTAATTACAACCAAAGAAAATAAACAAAATAAGAACTAGAATTTTGTATTGAAACAGTTTAACTAACTGTAGCCTGGTTACAAACAATCTAGAGGTAGCCTTATTAACGTATATCAAAATGTTGTCTTTAAAAAGATATTCAAATTGAACATTTAATTCAACGCAATGTACAGAAAACGCCTTCAAACAGTAATTAAAAAGTTCCTAAAGCTCTACAAAAAGCACAGTAAAATGTGCCGCTAACCACTGTCCAAAAACCAAGATACCAACGAGTTTTTAGTTAAATTAAAACCACACGCTACTCTTAACGGATATTTTGCTTTTGCATAGTTTTATTAACATAAAATTAAACCAAATAAGTTTGAGTCTTCTCGCCTACGGAGGGTTCTGTATAAATAGTTATTTCGCAAAAGGAAGACATGAAACGGATTTCTTAAAAAATCCTAAATAAAACAAAGAGAGAATTATATTATTACTAACTGCTACCCGCGCCTTCAACCGCGTTTTATCGGGATAAAAAATAGTCTATATGTCATTCCAGGTTCCAACTATACCCATACCAAATTTCAGCCTAATCAGTTCAGTAGTTTTTGCTTGAAAGAGTAATACATATCCATACATCCATCCTTACAAACTTTGACATACTCGTATTATAAATTCATAGGATGATGCGGTCACCCATCCAAGACTGACCGCGCCCGACGTTGCTTTACTTCGGTGATCGGTACTCAACTTGGTATGGACGTTGGACCTCTTTGTTATTAAATATATTATATTTTTATTATTTGTTGTTATATCAGCAATACTCACCTTTTCCAAATTTCAACTGTCTACCTATTACGGTTCAAGAGATAAATTAGTAAGGCTTAAAAAGAGTCTTGACACTTATGTCAAGGTTTTTTAGTAAAAAATAGCCAAACAATCTACCTATGTATAGTGTTATGTATGGCAATGGGTACGTATTTGAACATCTCAATTTTTTTTTTTTTCATAAATTTTACTACGTCCGCAAAGGAAACCAGACTGAAAACACATTCTGTGAAAATTTCAACTATCTACCTTTCATGGTTCAGAACCATAAAATAGATACAGTCCGCTGAAGGACGGACGGACAAACAGCGGAGGCTTAGTAATACGGTCCCGTTTTCACTCTTTGGGTACGGAACCCTTAAAACGAGGAAACAAAGGCTTGGTGTAGACTGACCACTTATGGCGACCATTTGCGCTTCAAAATGCAACTTTCGTTACGAGCGTTGCGACCACTTTTTACTGTCACCACAACAAATACTTACGGTCGAAAACACTCTTGTTTGGCTAGTCTGATTTCTACTTTTTATAACCCCTACGGAAACACCCTCAAATCGATCAAAGTGAGTCTAACAAAAAACCTTGGATATATTATATAATATTATAATGCTCTTAAACTTCACTTGAGTCAAATGGAGTTTAAGAGCAATAAATAAACAATTATGAGATATTCTCTGCTTGAATATAACATTGAAAAAGTATTTGCACAATCTAATATTCAAGTCACTCGTACAAACAGGTATTCAGGTCAACTCAAACCGTCGTCGTTAACTCTAGGATAACTCAAGATAACTTTAGATCTTTACTGCCACATCACCGCACTGTAGCGAGGAGAAATCATTTTTCATTAAAGTTTAAATTAACAACCTAGGGTCGACCGTTACCGGCACTTGCCTTAATATACTGAGTTAGTTGTAATAGCTTAGACTAAGCTAGTGATATGCTGTAGTTTTGTTCTGCTGTACTCAGTGGAAATCATGTTTTGACAATTTTTTCTGATATTATCACCACTTTTGGGGATTGTATACTATTTGGTATAGTGATAGTTATTTGGCTAAAGATTCACTGAATTTTGAGCTTAAAATAGTAGTTTATTGCTTTTATCGGAACACCATGTGAAATATTTATTTATCTTTTGCCTACTACAATACCGGAGTCTTATCGAATGATCCTGGAGACAATCATATCCTTTGTAAAAAGGCTTATTACAAAATATCAGATTATCTAGAGGATTTATTGGAAGTTTTGGACTAGTTTTGGTCCAATCGAAAACTAACAACCTAACAATGTAAATGTTTCTTGTTCGCTTCTTTACTTTACCTTTAAAATATGTTTTAAGTGAACAAAAAATCAAAGTGATCACTTTATTTCTCTGTTTAACTTATGTTATTTTAATTTAGTGTCGTATCCAAGAGTCCTGTAAGGTCTAAAGGAAATAAAGCACTTTGGGTTTTGAGTTTTGAAGAAACAACCCTTCCTTGGGTAGACAGAAAAAAAAACAGTCATACGCACCCTCAAAAAAGTTCGTCACGCCCCCGAGTTGAAGCTGGGGCAAAGAGGCAAAGCCTCAAGGCCCCCCTCCGTGCCCTGAACAAGGTCGGGAACAAAGTTCTAGTAGGAGACAAAGACACTGCACCCAAAAGAAACCATCTTAAAAAACCATAATTTACCCAAAATAAATAACCTGAATTTTAGATTAAACGTAACAGCACTTATTTTAATAATATGGCGTGTTTTAAAAAACGATAAATCGACTTCAAGTTCCCTTACTTTTACACTTATTATAAAGTTTTGCGGAATAAATATTAATCCCCTGGGGATAAACTATTTATGTGACCCCCTAGGGATCATTTGTAGAATACAATAGTGAAAGAATTTTCAAATTCAATCCTTAATTAGCGGAGATACCCCGTAACATACAAACAAAAAAAAAACATACAGACGAATTGTGAATCTCCTCCTTTTGAAGTCGGTTAAAAAGCACATAACTTATTTAGCAGATGTTTTATTATATTTCATCTTATCCAAGTGAATTCAATACTGAATATATTCTTTTTTAATTATTCCAAACATGAAAACAGAGTCGGCAAAAAGTTTTAGTTTGTGTAAGTACAACAATAACCTCTCATGTTTATTTACGCCTATAGTGTATAGTCGGCAATTCTGACATTTTCCTATCCTTATGGAAATTGAAATTCGTATTTTCACCTTTTTCGTCTATAACAAAGGGTGCCTTTCAGTATTCCGTTTGCGTTCCCCATTACCCTATCATACACGTGACAGACAGGCGAAAGATAACTACGTGACAAATATGTTTTAACGTAGTGTTGCCAACTGTTTGGAGTAACTTCGTTTTTATTTGAAAAGGAAATTGTGACAGTGATGTTACATATTTCTTGGATGTTGGTTGTTATTATTTATGGTGTTTCCTTTTTATTTCCTTGTTACAATTTTTTACCTACTATTAGAAAATTCAATTGGTAACCTAGATTTAAAAATCTTCCTCATTAGCACATATATGTACATAGTACATATTAGTCTACAAAACGCCACCGTCTATACTACAATAGTTACGAAATCGCTCTTAGCGATAAATCCGCCCATTGTGCAACTGTTTCTGTGTTTGTATTTTCCTGTTTGGTTTTTCTATATTGGTGTACAATAAAGAGTATTTGTATTTTATTGTATTGTATTGTATTATATCGTACTGCATAGTACGACCACTGGTAAACCTGTCTCTCACTAACAAGGGAGGTTTTACAATAATCACCACGCTTGGCAGGTGAATGGATGATCACAGTAGATTGTTAAAAAAGAAGGAAGCAGCTGCATTGACTATATCTCCTCTGGTAGGTTTGATGATTCCTCTGGTTAGTTAATTTTTACGACATGCACGGTCTGAGTCGGAGGGGTTGGTTCTTTTTATTGGTCGATTCTATTGGTTCTTGTGGTTCATCGCAACCACCATGACGGACGACCAACTATGAGGTCAATAATGTATTTTTACCTTTTATTTTTAAAAAGCTGATGAACATACATACTTTAAATTATTTTCAATTATTGTAAAGGAACCCATAATTTCTGAAAAAAAAAACCTAATTAGTATATATTATGAGTACGTGGTGTGGGGTTGTTAGATAGTGGTTATGATGGTTCTCGGTGGCCTTGGTTTCTTTTTCACTTCTTCCACTAGTGGACAAAAAATGGAATTGAAGATAATATCAATAACACCTTATTTATTATTTGATAATAATAACTTGTTTGTTTATGGTATAAAATTTGACTTGTCTAAGTGCTTATTTTGTAAGCCTAAAGAAATAAAGTTATTGATTCTGATTCTTCTGATCTATTGAATATCAGAACCTAAAGGATAATCGACAGTTCATACATAGCATTCATATTTGTATAGCCTAAGACTATTTATTTAACCTCTGTGTGTCATACGATTAAATAAACAGTATTCATGCATATTATTTTCCGAAAACCGAAGTCATGATTTGTCATTAATCATCTTTGAGACTAAAACTGACCCCACCTAGTGTAGGATAAGGGCAGGAGTGTCTTTGATACTAAAAGCTTAAAATCTAGATCAGTTTACTTGACTTTTAAGCTTTACAGAGCAAGTGCAAAGTTTTTAAACTTTTAAAAGTTTGATGGTGTTGTTTGAAACTTAAAAGGACAAATTCTTATTCTTATCAGAGGTAGAATGGCACTCCAGACTCACCAAGTTTTATATACACCTTTAAAGGAGAGTGCACTCGTACACTTAAATAGGTCTCGGCAGGTGCATTCCCACTGAAGTTAATAGTAACGAAGAAATGCTTTTATGTCTCAGAATACATGAAATATCTCGCAGTTGGGTTTTAATTTGCAATAACTCAAAATCTTGCTTTTGAGATAAATAATGATATAAGTTTATGTATGCAAAGGACCTGAATGAAGGAATATTCATGTTCCAACTAGCTCTCATCCATGGTATTATTTGTATGTTTTAAGATGCTTGGTATCGTATCCAACATTTGTGCTTGGAATGGAACGTTACCTACGTACCTAATTTATAAGTTGGCTTGCTCTGGAAATCATAACCTTCTCTTTCCAAAATTATGTGTGTTATTTTTGTTAGAATGAATCATATTTAATTAACTACAGTGTTTTTTTCTCAAGACACTTGACTTTAAATCTCTTAGCAAGTGTCAATCCTACCAATATTATAAAAGTCGAAGTTTGTGGGTATGGATGGATGGACGTATAGATGTTTGTTCCTCTTTCACGCAAAAACTACTATAGTGATTGGGTTCAAATTTGGTATGGGTATAGTTTGGAACCTGGAATAACATATATGCTATTTTTTTATCCCGATAAAACGCAGGCGAGAGGGCGCGGGCTGCAGCTAGTGGATATTAAATTGCTGGACAATTCGCAAACCATCATCTAGCCCCAAGGTAATCAGATGATAGTAAACACATTAGAGGCCCATCTTCTTTCTATTTACCTTCATCATCATCATCATCATCATCATCATCTGCCCATACACGTCCACTGCTGGACATAGGCCTCCCCCGTACGACGCCACAAATAGCGGTCCTGAGCCGTCTCCATCCATCGACTCCCTGCGACCGCTACGATGTCGTCGGTCCATCGAGTGGATGGACTCCCATGTAGGGGGGGATTTGCCATAATCACCACGCTTGGCAGGCGGATTGGTGATCGCAGTGTTTGAAAAAATACTCAGAAGGAAGCTGCTGCCCATCCTCTGGTAGGTTCCCTTAGTCGGCTCTTACGACATCCACGGGTTGAGTTGGAGGGGTCGATATTCATACGCCGCGGCCCCACGGCCACTTCCACACTACAGCAATACCCAAATTTTATTCTAAATAGCTTAATATTAGTAATGTGTAGGAGAGACAAGTGTAGCTACTGTACTTACATAAAAAAGTATGTCTTTTTTTTAAAATAAATCTAAAACCTACATTCGAATATACGTAAATACAATATAATATTTACCTTAGCCATGCAGAAAACTCTAAGCTTGAACTTCAAAGCATAAGACAAAAAAAAACAAGAACTTTTTCTTGCCAATCCATACAGCGCTTCTTCCAGCCCCAAGCCAAGCAGAGCTTGCTTGCCAGATACTCGATGACTGATATGCATAATAAAATATTTTTTATTTATTTATTTTTATACATAGAAAATACCCAGAACACCACAAACAACTTGAACTTTGTCCCAAGGCGGGAATCGTACCCGCAACCGCCTGCGTCGCAGGCGGACCTGCGGCCGTCATGCCACATAGGTCATAAATTTTTCACACGATTCGAATTTACTCCAAACACCTCGCACTTAACGAACTTAAAATTAAAGCACTACAAAACACATACTCCTAAATATCTTCCTCACCGCGAACAAACCCAATCCCATTGAATACCCACAACGCGACAGCCATGGCATGTTGTACCACGTTCATTACTTACCGCACGTGTGAGGTTCCAGAATTTAGAAATAATTTCAGAGATTATGTCACGCTCGTAGCCATTGTTCTATGCTGCAGCTAGTTTGCGATTTCAGAGGTTTGTGAATGCGCTTGATGCGATTTTAGCATGCTGCGTTTGAAGGCAGCGTAGCGTAGCGCCTCCACGATATTTCTAATTTTGGTACTAAGGTATACCGTGATGGTTTAGCATACGATGCTAAGCATACTTTTAGTGCTAGCGATGTCATGTTTTCCTGTGAAAATAGGAATCCATAAGTCTCTGCCGCAAACTATTGCGATTTCAGAGGTTTGGGAAGTGATGCGATTTTAACATGATTCGTAGGCAGCGCAGCGTAGCGCCTACACGGCATACCTAACTTGGTATACCGTGGAGCGGTGGAGGTTTAGCATAAGGAGGCTTAGCTTACTTTTAGTGCCAGCGATGTCATGTTTTGCGATGAGAATAGGAATCAATATTTAAATTTCATTGGCATGAGTTTAATTAATGGCCGTGGGGCCGCGGCTTATGAATGTCGACCCCTCCAACTCAACCCATGGATATCGTAAGAGCCGACTAGACTAGACCAGAGGAAGAGCAGCAGCTTCTTTCTGAGTATTTTTCAACACCAACACTGCGATCACCAATCCGCCTGCCAAGCGTGGTGATTATGACAAATCCCCCCCTACCATCCACTCGATGGACCGACGACATTGTAGCGGTCGCAGGGAGTCGATGGATGGAGGCGGCTCATGACCGCTATTTGTGGCGTCGTATGGGGTACGCCATGTCCAGCAGTGGACGTGTATGGGCTGATATGATGATGAGTTCAATGAAGTGATGCGATTTTAATACGCTTAGTTTGGAGGCAGCGCAACGTACCGCCTCCACGGCATACCTAACATAGGAAGTAAGGTATTCTTTGGAGGCTTAGCATAGGGAGCTTAGCTCATTTTAGTGCCAGTGGTTTTGTTATGAGATAGGAATCAATATTTTAATTTCATTTCTTTATAGTCTCATCGCATATTTTGATTTTTTCTTGTTATAAGTTTATCGGTAATTTTATAAATCTTGAAGATTGTTAGTAAATTTTACGTTAGTTTACTTCATATATATGTATTTGTTACCAAGACAGAACTGCTGTGTCCTTCACAAGCAAGCAGTCTTTTATATGCGAGGACACATATATGGTTATAAGTTATTATTTAAGTTTATAAATAACGTGTGTAAAACTGTTTGTTCTCTGAATAAAATAAAATAAATCGCAACCTAGTGCGATTAAAGAGCGTATAACCAAGCCGCCTGGGAGCTTTAATCGAAAACGCTGCCTTATCCTTTTGAGATATAGTGAAACAATGCATGGTGGCATATTCTTCCACGCGGTCCACGCGGGTATAGCCGCGGGCGGGTCAGCTAGTATTAGAAAAATACTTTGAGTGTGTCATGTCTCCACACAGCCATATCATATAATAATATTATTATCCACTTGAACGCCCAAGGGTACTGCAGTGCCCAAAAAACTTTCAGCAACTTACGCCATGGGTACTACCGGACCCAGAGGGTCACCCTAGCGAAAAAATGATTTTATTTGTTACCTATGGCTCTTGTGTGCCTAGTCTATGGTTTAACGGAAGCGGAAATCATTCATCGAACGAACTGAACCACTTCTCAAATGACATTTCTAGAAAAGCTTTTGTCTATCAACAAATAAAGCGCTAGTAGTACAATTGGGCCGAGGAGTTTTGTTTTGATAAATTTATTTGATAATAATTTTCATAAGTCGAGTATAAAGCCTTTGACGTCATTTTAAAGGAAATAAACCCTACTTTATTTAGAATATTTAATTACTGTTGATATCTTAGGTTGATCGAGAAAAAACTAAAGGTTTCAAAATCCGGAAGAAAATGTCTCTTTTATTTGTTTAACATTATTTTTAATTATCAAGGTCCGGTTTAATGATTAGATGATAAATCAACTTTATTCTATAGATATTAACGTAAACAATGTGATTTCTCAGCGTTAGTCCCCCCCGCGGCCGCGAGCGCTGGGCGTTCAAGTGTCTAGCTGTAAATAGGCATCGTTAAAGTCATGTAAGAAAAAATAATTATTATTATTATTATTTATGAGATTCAAGAGTAATTTATGTATGTCAGAAATCGAGATAACCGATATGTCTTTCCGATAAATGTTATTAATATAGGTGCTATTCTAGTAACGGGTATTTATCGCGTTTATTTATCTACTAGTTTCTTCCCGCAGCTTCGGACGTGATTTTTCTATAAAAACGTTCAAAGGTTATCAATTTTTATTTCATGGAAACTGATTTATGGGACATAAACTAAAAAATACAACATTTATTTTATTTCTGAGCTAAAACCCGTATGCAAAATTTTAGCTTGATCTTCACGTAAAAACTACTGAAGGGTCCAGTAGTTTTTACGTAAAGATTTAACAAACATCCATCCAAACTAGCATTTATTGTTTGTGACTTCTTCACGCCAAAACTGCTGAACAGATTGAGCTAAAATTTTGTATCTAATCCGGGAATCCGATATAGGCACATAAATCATCATCATCACATAAACCATGGGATAAACCTTTGAATCTTTCCATAAACTCAACACGTGCGAAGCCGCAAGCAGAAACTAGTATAACACTATTATAAGAAGGTATACTGATCGCGGAAGTTTCAATAACTTCATGTATAGGTGTGCTCAATATGCACTCTCTACAGCACATCCAACTTTGCCAGCCTTTCGATGCAATTCCGTTTTTTTTTTTTGTATATCTTTATATTAACAGACAAACTTAAATGTGCTTTCACAGTATTTCGTATTCATGCCGAAATTATAACGTTGCCGAGTAACTGCTGTGAAAAGCAAATTGGGTTTCACCTGAAACTTATTACGCAGTTTTGATACAGAATAGTGTAATTCAGTTTATTTACGAATTCAAGCAAACCTACATAATGTTGCTCTGACAAAGCGTGGGGGTTCAGATTAAACTATACAATTTACCAAGTTATGGACAAGGTTAAATCTGATTCTTTTGTTTAGGTTTTCTAAATAATTATTGTTTCTTAAGAACAGAATCTAATTGACGCCATATATTTATTACTGGCTGCGGCTGCATTATTAGTAACAAGCGTATTAGTATGATTTTATTATCCCACGATACTAATCCGAGATCATAAAAAGCCTGTGATTTTAGGTATTAAATGTCATCCAAATCCGTTCAGCGGTTTTAGCGTAAAGGAGTCAAATATAAATACTCGTACACTTTTCACACACACATTTAAACTTTGATATAATAACGTCTTTTTTTTGAAATTTATTGATCGCAAATACATGCATATATAATAAGATATAACATAAACTTAAAATTAGGTATTCTTATCATAGCTAAATATATTAAGTAAAATATATTAAGCTTATATTGTGATCTCACTTTGATTTCTACAATAGGACACATTATGCTGTAGAGACCAAAACGTAGTATTGTTCTAGTTTATAGTGATAGATGATACTAAAGTACGAGTAATGTTCGGAATATAGATAGGTGACTTTGTCATGTACTTGGTTGGTTCATTTACATATATTCTGGGGTAGCATAAACGTAAAGGAAGTATGCTATGCTGCCTGAAGGCTCTGACCTAACAAAAATATTTGACAAGGGGGGCCCTTTAGCACATGGGCGGCTCCAAAGCCTACCTGGCAAGATAAATATCTGGGTCACAGAACCCCCGTCGCGCTATCGGCTAAAGACGGATTACCGCCGAAACTGAGATTAATTACGACATCGCCTAGTAAGGACGCTGATATTGATGCCGGCTTCACTGCCGATAGAAAACCCTATTAATGATACATTAGTTAGGGTATTTTTGTGATATGTTGGGTGGTAGAAGGCAAAATTGCATATGTGCAGTATTTAAGAAGAGGTGAAAGTTTTATGTGCGCAGTCATTGGAGAATGTGGAGTGAAGTTTATGTATTTAGATAGACTAGCGGCGCGCCCCGGCTTCGCACGGGTATTTAACAAAAAATTCAATATTGCTTATTTTCTTGAAAATATAATATAGCCTATGTCTAATGTCGGAGATAGTGCCCAACAGAGAAAGAATTTTTCAAATCGGTTCAGTATTTTCGAAGTCTATTAAATTTAAAAAAACAATAAAATCTTTCCTTTTAATAATATAAGTATAGATAAGATCGCCTTAGCCGCCTTAGCCGTGGGGTCGCGGCGTACGAATATCGACCCCTCCAACTCAACCCGTGGATGTCGTAAAAGCCGACTAAGGGAACCTACCAGAGGAAGGGCAGCAGCTTCCTTCTGAGTATTTTTAAACACCAACACTGCGATCACCAATCCGCCTGCCAAGCGTGGTGATTATGGCAAATCCCCCCCTACATGGGAGACCATCCACTCGATGGACGGACGACATCGTAGCGGTCGCAGGGAGTCGATGGATGGAGGCGGCTCAGGACTGCTATTTGTGGCGTCGTACCTATGGGGGTGCGTACCTGGGGGAGGCCTATGTCCAGCAGTGGACGTATATGGGCTGATGATGATGATGATGATGATGAGATAAGATCTTTACTACACTGCACCATCAAAAAATTGAAAATAAACAAAGATCGTCGTAGATCTATTTAGAGATTATGAACATTGCAGTGACATTAAACTGTTTAATAAATTAATTATGTCAACGTTTGATATAGAAGAGCGAGATCCTCAAACAAAAGTTTTTTATATATACTTAAATGAGGGTTTCAACTATGAAATACCTTATTGTAAATGTTTACAGAAATAAATATTATTTTATCTAACTTAATTTTATCCGTGTTTCCTCCCACGGTACCCTTCCGGGCTGTTTGGAACTAATCTCAAAATACTACGTGTGCATGAACACAACATGTCTGATGGATAATATTCCTAATGTCTTAACCTGTTTTTCAAACCTAGAACATTCCTCAAGGATAACGGCGGTGGGGAGCAGACGATATATAAATATCGTCTGCCTAGATCATAAGATCTAAAGCACTAAAATGCCTAAATCTCAAGAATTACTATGTCTATTTTCATGTTTTTTTCTGATTTACAATCTAGAATAAATAGACTATCGAAATATGGAAATAGCATTTGTCATGATTACATTTTTATACTCGTATTTCATTGATAAATTCAATAATTAGTTCACGAGTTCATGCTTCGTAAAATCGCAATATTTATTAGCCAACCATTTTTTATCTTATCATTAATTTTAAAGTGATCATTACAAACCAACACACATTCAAACCTATTAACATTAGAATGGGTTAAACGTTTTGGCCGGGTGGTGACCGAGATCATGAAAAAAATTTATGAAAGCATATCTATATTAGTGTAAAAGTCGATAAGCAAACCGGAATATCCAGCATTTAGAAACATTAAGACCCAATAAAATACCTGACTACCAAGAAAAAGTACAAATCCGTAAGAGCTTTTGCATGTTAGAGCTCAAAAGCTCAAAAAATATTCAGTAGTCGAAACGCTTTGATATCCGGAATATTTCAATGTATCAAATACCAATAATATCGGCTTAAAGAAAGCTTTGAATAAAAGCGTCAAATATTCGAACCTATTCCTGAATAATATTCGGAGGCGAAACAATGGCGACCTAAACGACCGTAGAGCCCGTATGAATGATTTTGATAGCATTAGGTATGTTTGAAAACACTCACAGAATCAATGATCTGAGATTATTTTGGGAGCTATTTTATTGAGGCATTTATCTAAAATAAAATTCCATTAGAATCAGGAGCCACGATAATGGTGCTGCCAAGTGGAGTAGACGCCGCCAACTCTTTTCTCGAACCATCTTGAGGCAATTTTCAGCTAATTAATAGATGGCTCGCACCTTTTCTGGATGTACTTGTGAATGTCAGCCTATGTTCATATTAAGATCTACTAGCTGCTGCCCGCGCCCTCACCCGCGTTTTATCGGGATAAAAAATTGCCTATATGTTATTCCAGGTCCCAAACTATACCCATACCAAATTCCATTTGTAACGGCAGCGGTTGCGCGTATTTGAATAGACGTATGGGTTATATCCTACTATCCTAATTTATATATATATGTCATCATCATCATCATCATCAGCCCATACACGTCCACTGCTGGACATAGGCCTCCCCCGTACGACGCCACAAATAGCGGTCCTGAGCCGCCTCCATCCATCGACTCCCTGCGACCGCTACGATGTCGTCGGTCCATCGAGTGGATGGTCTCCCATGTAGGGGGGGATTTGCCATAATCACCACGCTTGGCAGGCGGATTGGTGATCGCAGTGTTGGTGTTTAAAAATACTCAGAAGGAAGCTGCTGCCCTTCCTCTGGTAGGTTCCCTTAGTCGGCTTTTACGACATCCACGGGTTGAGTTGGAGGGGTCGATATTCGTACGCCGCGACCCCACGGCTTATATGTATAATTATATAAATGTCAAAGTTTGTATGTATGGATGTATGGATGCATGGATATTTGTTACTCTTTAACGCAAAAACTACTGAACCGATTAGGCTGAAATTTGGTATAGGTATAGTTTGTGACCTGAAATAACATATAGGCTACATTTTATCCCGATAAAACGCGGGCGAAGTCGCGGGCAGCAGCTAGTTAGAGAAATAAAACACTATTTAACCAATAATCGTTTTGTTCATATACATTAAGGTACATTCACTGTGGTAATAAAAATCAAACTGTTTCAAACAAGTTACTCCAACTCTAGCCGACAAAATGTACTTTAGAGAGGTACTATGACAAACATTGACCACCAAAAAAAGTGATAGAATCTCATGGGTTATATTACAAGTACCTATTTAAAATAGCGCAACCGGAAGAATTTGGAAACAAGAATGGTTTTTCTACGAGAAATGCACAATACGTGAGAAAGTTTTGTTAAAAATATTAAATTACCATAAGATGTGTGAATCGATATTTTTTATAAATAATTATTTCGCATAAAAAGCAAACAACTCGTCATCAGAATACAGAATGCTTTCGGCTAGTATTTTATGCAACGTCAAAGTTTTGAACTGTGGGATCTTTACGACCACGGTAGGTAGTGAATATCTTTCAGTCATTTCTCGTTTTTACGATATTTTAGTTATAAGAGTACTTCGGTGTATAAATGAAAAGCTTTGAAGTATTTTTACGTGTATTTGTATTTTCTACTGAAATTTTTATGGTCGTATGCGGTCCGGTTTGACTTGACGTGCTAAAGGTTCTGAAAAGTATGCAAGACGCTAATAAATAATTTATCTCACTATCTATCGCTCATCACAGACGTAGCTATTATCTAATACAATATCTTTAAACGAGCGATTCTTGTATATATACATATGTATATAATCTGAATCTCGGAAACGGCTACCAACTATTTTCATGAAACTTAGTATACTTTGGGTATACTTAGTGGTTTTGGGGGTGATAAATCGATCTAGCTAGGATTCATTTTTAGAAAATGTAGTTTTTTTCGTGTTTTCTATAAACAACTTTATCGATAGGGCACTCCCATAGACAAGATTTCGACGCTACAAAGCCTTCATCTATCATGTATGACAGCTTTTTTTTTAATTTACTGCATATACTCGGATATGACGTCACAAGGGGGGAGGAAAGTTGTCAGCTAAGATAGATGAACCCATAGACAAGGCCATGGACATGTCCATTATTTTTGTTCGTTGATAACCAGCCGTGATATAAACTGAAAAATATGACTGTTCCTGACATCTATTGGCGAATAATATTTTCTTTTTTTGTTGTGCAACTAACTGCTCTAACGACACACCAGCACTAAAGCTACTCGAGCAGGTGGCGTTGGCCAATGAGTGTTTGGTTTGAGGTTAGACCAAGAAAATCAATTATCTATTTATATTATTTGTGTCTTTTTAACTCACGTATTAAATATAATTTCTAAAAAAAAATACCGACCAAAGCTTAGTCATCTAGGTACCTACTATATAGTAATATGAATCATAGCAAAGCATAGAGCGATATATTTTCTATACTTTTCGAGTGACCGCACACCCAGTTATAATTTATATTTCTAGGACGTCACCAAGCTATACTGTAATTGCTTGTATTCTTGCTTTACGCACGGTATTTTATTATATATTATAGCTAAGTTTGTGATGGGCGTTGTGGAGAACCAAAGAATCGATGGCGCAACGAACTACACGCCTTCAATATAACGTGGGTCCAACTGGCACAGAATCTTGATGGATGGAGGGATCAGGGAGAGGACTTTGCCCAACAGTGGAACACTACAGGCTGATTGTAATTATAATCTATCAACGCCTTCATTTTGCCGCAAAAATTTTCGAGCGAATATCCTCACGAAATGTAACGTGTCTTAAATCAAGGCAAGGTGATGGTTGACGTGAGTTAGTTGGATAACGGTTAGCAATAAGGCTACTTCCCATTTGGCAAACTCCCAAACTTTAAAAAAAAACTAAACAATCGTTTTACACTTCCTACATTTTGGGGCCAAAATATAAACATAGGCTACCATAATTATGTGTAAATTATCTTAAAATAAAATAATTGAAATGTTTTGAAAAAACTGACTTCGAATCCCTTAATTTTACACTGATTTAAATTTTTGTGTGATAATTATTAATCCCTCGGGAAGAAAATTTTTATGGGGCCACCTCGTGATCAATTTCTTTACAACAGCGACAGAATTTTCAATATCGGTCCATAATTGACACAGAAATCGACAAACATACATAAAAAGGAGCAGATTCCATATTCAACTGGAACATCTGCTCTGCTCCAGAATCTGCAGAATCTTCTCCTTATTTCGAAGTCGATTAAAAAGCGGCAGAAGTGAAGTAGTATCAGCAATTTCTTACACACATCTTAGCGTAACCACAGATTATGTAATGTTGGTGGAACTATACGATGCTAATAGTTCTAGATATAGACTATATGTCGCATACATCAACGTCCTACCCGTCTCTCTGCTCCATTACACTGCTAATCGTATGAGATTCCGTCCTGATGCTTCTAATTAATAGCTGTGCTCCCTCCCAGTCTAAGACGGCAGTGGGAATTTAATTCTACTTTGAGGTGACGTTATGAAAGCGAAGGTGTAAATAAGCTAGAAAACTGTCACAAAATGACACCAGTATAGAAAGTAAGTACCTACTAATACATTTTAAAGAACAAAATCTAAGATTTGACTTTTTGATTGAATTTCGGTAAAGGAAGAAATTGAGAATGTGTTTTGTTTTTTTCTGAATTTTAGAAACAAAACACTGCTTTGATTTCCAGTTAATTTTAAAGTCAAGCTACGTTAAATTGTCAATTTATTCTAAACTTACGTAAAGCCTACTTTGTAGAGTATCGGGAATAGCATGACTCGATTTTATTTTCCAAAGTGCCATCTGGTTCATTCGTCATGAATTTCAATAACCAGACAAGAACAAGCTTTTCACTAGGTTTTCGTGAAATCCCATTGAAATATGGGCAGAGCGAGATTTCCTGCCTTGCGCTTTTCGTAGAACGTGGTTCTGTATAACAAGACTAGATGTCGCTTGTCAGAAATATTAAATGTAGCAAACAAATAATGTCAACGCATTTTTTTTATAATTTACATCAATCGGTCGGAGCATGTAAGAATCTCTTTAACAAAATTTTACAAATTTCTGGTTCCCAAAATAAACGACCAAAGGCAAGCTACGGCATTGCTTCTCATTTTAGCACTTATTTAAACAAGCTCTTATGTATCTCACTAACTAGGTAAGAAGTGTCCGTATATTCAAAAACACTTCAAATCCCAATCGCATTGTTTTTTCTTGTTTTCAAGTTCATTATCACTCGCTATGAATGCAAACGCAGTCCAAATAATTAATAATTATTCAACTACCTTCATTCTATAATATCCATTCATCTCACCTTACCCCATTGAAAGCAAATGACCTTCCCTCACCGTAACGTCATATTGATAACTTTACCGCCCATGCGCAGTACACACGCATGCGCGAGCCAAATGCTCAGTGTTGTGTACATTAGTTTCGCAAAAATCTTGTCAACCTTTACTAATAAGCCTTTTAAGAGCTATGGAACTGTAACTGAGTTTAAACTAGGGTGTTAGGTAGTGGTTTTTGTTCAGTAGCTATTTTGTTCCGTAGCCGTAGCGTCACGGTGGTTATTTACCTACGTTCGATTTTGCGGTCGTGTAGTGTTTTTTTTCACATCAAAGCTTATTATAAAGAATTAGCTCGTCTAATTCTTAGTGCATATCTCGAGAAAGGAGTTTCTTTAACAGGTAAGATTCTTAGCTACTATTTAGTGGGTGCTTACTCGTAGCTAAATAGTTGAATAGTAGGGTAGGTACCTGTGTGGGCGTTACTCCAGACGACGATGTAGGCGTAGGAGCTAGCAGACATCCGCTGTAAATATTCATATCACGATTTGAGTGTTGTTTTGTTCTTACAAAGAGATGGGCTTTGGTAATGATCCTCTATAACACTGTATACCAATTTTATGTAGTATACCTCATGTAGTCAAACTATCTACTGTAGGTTTCTATAGTTAGCGTTGCAAGCATTGTGGAGCAAACAAGTGGGGTGGTGAGGACTTCAACTACCTATACTTTGAATAGAAGTTTTCATGCTAAAAATACCTTGATAAGATAAACAGGCTTTATCTAACTAAACAGTTTGGTAAAAAGGTAAAAGAATTGGCGGCCTTATCGCTTAAAAACAAAAGCGAATAAATATATTTCTCACAGAGAATCGAAATTCTATACCAGGAATGCCTACCTACTACCTACCATCTCAAAACTGAACCAACTTTAAATTACTACACAACAGTTTAAATTTAACAAATAGCCTGAAATCGTTATACTCTCTGAACCAGTTTCAAACTTGCAATTCCTTTGGCCTGTGGATACATACTGCAAACAAAAACTTGTTAATTGGTTTTAGCATAAAATCAATATGGAGCGACGGGACGTACTACAATTCGCTGCGTGTCCTATATACGCAGGACATAGGGACAAGGACCCATTATTATATAACGCGTGTTGCTCTCGACTCAGTTTTCTCCGAAAGAAAGCATGAAGTTAACGATCTTAGCCAGTTGGTTGCTCATATTGAGTTTGGATCTCGCTACAAAAGTTACAGCTTAGTACCTAGTCGTACCGTGTAGGTAATTTAAATGGATAAATAAATAACTGATTAAGAGACATAAAGTCTTTATGGACAAAGAAAATAACAATCAAATAATATAAAGAAATTAAACTAGTATTTACAATTGAAACAATTGAGCTAACTACAGACTGTCGCAAACAATCTACAGATAGCTCAACTGGTCCATATCAATACCAGTCGGAAGCGTCCCCAAGACGCTGGCTGCATTGCCCCGCTGTATGGCAATGCTAATGCGCTGCGCCAGATACTCACCAGCTCTCGGGTCACGCGTCGCTTCGACCAGGTGCTCAGTATGCTGAGTGTGAACTGCCATACTGTTTACTACAAAGTTTGCGTAACTTTATTTTCTCTGGAATTCCTGAACAGCGCTCCAAGCGGGAAGTTTTAAAAATAGAAATTCCATAGAAAATAAAGTTACGCAAACTTTGTAGTAAACAGTATGGCAGTTCACACTCAGCATACAGATAATGTTTGGAAAAGCCGGAGAGCCTCGGTACCCCACGGACCTATGGTCTCGACTCCAAGGGGAGCAAATGCGTAGGCTCTGTCGAGACCTGCATATTTGCGCCTCTTGAGATCCTCGGCCAAATCTGCCGCCGAACCAGCCCTCACGGATGTCCTTGAATAAATAACTAAAAAAAACAGTTTAATGCAGGCACAAAAAGACCCATAACAAATTGAAAAAATAATACAGTGCAATCATGCACTCACACGTTGGTACAAATATTACCTACTTCTATTTATTTTTAGTTTTTGCTAATTTATTGTTGTCTACTGTATTAAAAGAACTGTACCTTAGCGGTGCCGTATCAAAGGATGGAACGGGGAGCCTGTTCTTAACCTTACGCTATAGCACCGTCTGTCTGTCACACAAGTCACAAGTCTCTACAATACCTATCAGTAACCGAAATTTAACGGGTACTATTTTTCTAAGAAAATGCGTTACTGTAGGGCGATAAATTAAAATAAAAAATAATTGCGTACTTGGGCAAATGAAATGGTTCTTATAAAAAATATTTTTTGTTCGTTAGTGTCTGTACCAAAGTAAACCTAAGTGCGTACGTTTGTTTATAAAAACCCATCACAAATTAATAACTTGTTGTTGGAAGTCACGTAAGTGATATAGCATAAACTCTCAGAGTGCTAAAAGTTATATCGGACGTTCAGGAAATGCAGTTATTGAACAACTAAGGCCCTCGCGCACGAGGCAGTCTGCCTGCAGCACCCAGGCTGCGACAGCCAGTCGTCGAACAAATGACGGTGTATGGGAGCCCATACACTAAGCAGTTATAACTCCTATAATATAGGAGTGAAAAAATTTACTCCTCCCATTATACTTTTACCTATACCAAAAGCTCTCTGTACCTTTGGTACAAACTGCTGCAAATACTTAAAGTTACTAATATTCTGTAACGAGTTCATCGATGCTGAAGACTCTTGTATCTTAAGGGTGATCGTCACGGGTTGGCGCGATATTCAAATTATTTTGTGATTTTTAATTTTTTCTGTGAACTATTTTCTATGAACCCATCGTAAAACCAACATCGATATAATTTTATTTTGGGAGCATTTGTGAAAATGTTGATTTTTAGACCAAAATCTCTTATTTTCTCAAATGTAAACGTAACTACCAATGAGCCAAATTTCGATATTTCTAAGTAAATAGAAAATGGTTTACAATTTGCGCCAACTTACTTACCAACTTACATTCCGCTAGATTTATTCCTTGAAGAAACCAGATTTAAATACTACAAAAAAAATTGAATCTCCCGCCAACCCGTGACGAACCACCTTAACTTAGGGTCCTCGTACAGGCATGTATTAGGTAGCCTGGCTGTGTCAGCCAGTCAAAAAATAATATGTTTGACGATAACTATATTTCGATGAACCAATTAGCATTGACATTCAACGTGGCAATGCTGCTAGCATTTTAGGTACTCTGCGTTCTTGTGACGACATAGATTTTTAGGAAATTGATATACCTAAGTGTACTAAATATCAGTTGTAATTTATCATTTTGGTAAATTGTCATTGTCTCATTTTCATACACCTTATTTTTGTGCCTGAGATTTTTACTTTACGTGCCTCGTAATTCGTGTACCAAGTACAAAGGGGTGATTCTTCACTTGGCGCCTTGTATGTAATCGTGAAGGATAATGATTTTAAAATAATCATATCAAAATTATGCGATTTGCTGGTACATTCCTACTTTTCGATATCTTTTCCTTGATTTCTGCTTGATGAAATAGAGGAAAAGCAATTAATACTTGGACCACCCCTCTGCGTTCAGCGTTCGTTTCTGTTTTCCCGGCAGTCGTCATTTGTTCGCCGCCCGAGTCGGACGCAAATTCAAATCATAGTATAACCGAATTTCAAAAGTTCTGGTGAAAATGGATTTGACTATAACGAGGCATTTCAGTTTGGATGAAGTGAGTACTTTTTTAATAAGATACATGTTTGTGAATTGATTTTTTTATTGACATTACAACAATATTTAATTGGTTATTTATCTAGGTTCATAATTTTTAAGCACTACGTTTAAATAAAGCCTTCCTGGTATAACTCTATAGATCTAGGCTGTAGGTATGTATAACTCTATCTTATTGTAAACATTAGTGTCAATTCAGATGTCGCAAAAACCAAACTAAACTAATTTGGCGGCACTAAAAATGATACCGTGCTTTTTATTTTTCTAATATCAAATTAGTTTAGTTTGTTGTTGCGACATCTGAATTGCCACCCGTTGTGTACTTACTTGGCTGCATATTCTAAACCGCCCTAATCAACTGAGCGAGTTTATCAAAAGGGTAAATCGGGGTTAGCAATTTGGCAATACCTATCTCTAATTTGGTGAGCAAATAGTCACACAGAAATGCTGGAAGGGTATGAATGTTCTGTCAACTTCTGTGAATTCACGACAGAGTGAACTTTCACATCAAACACGTTTCTGAAACTAATATATATTTTGAGTGTTTACTCACAGTAATGAGATACTATTTGGAAATAGCTTCAGTTTTAGGAACTTCCTATTTTCAATACAATCAGTCCAAAGTAAATTAATGTATATACTGTACTTGTTGACAAGAGATGCATATATAAAATGAAAAAATAAGATAATATAACAAAGTCTTAAGTTTGTGAGCGACCTACTCACTCACAAATATAATACTTATATATGAAAATGTGAACATATTTGTAACTTAACACCTCCAAGTCAGTTGAAAATATGAAATTGAAATTTAGCGTAATTTTAGCACATTATTATTATTATGGATTTCTCATTTGCGTGATCTCAGACCATATAGTGGCTCTTATTGTTAGCCTGATGTGTGACATTACGGGGAAAAGACCTCCCTCTCCTCCTTCCACTCCTCTAAATTTTCTGCAAGAAGAACCACGTCTTGTCGAAAGCCGGGGCCTAGACGGAGATGGTGGGATGAGCTGGAAGAGCTCATCCCACCATCTCCGTCTAGGCCCCGGACGGCCATGTGGAACTTGGTTGTCATCCGTCCGGGACCCAGTTGATGGCGATCTTCACCAACTACTGGCATGACGTTACGGCACACAATACATATGTCTAGCATCATTCCCACATGAGAGTTAAGCGGCTTTTTGCACCTTTCAGCTATTTGTATTTTAGAGCGCCGCTGTATCGTGTTTCTGACGAGGTCTGTCGGTTTGACTCCCAGGGTTCTCTTTATGACTTCGGACTGCTATTGGGATGCTATCTTCACTATCTACGCCTGTGTATCCTTACCTTTACTCAGACTCGCTCGTATCATGTTATGGCGGTCGCTCAGGTTACTTTCCCATAAAACGAGAAACATTTGACGTGATTTATTAGACCCTTTCAAGAAATTGGAGAATCTTACCTACTTGCTTTTCAGAAACCCACTCGTTGGCAATTACATTACTATAAAGGAGTACTTTTGTTCTGTTCAATCAGTTTTGACGACCGATGTGGCGCGGTGGGCGCCTGCGGCGTAGGAGGTTGCGTTTTCGATTCCCGCCTTGGGGCAAATATTTGTACGATCTGCAAATATTTGTTCCGGGTGTTCTGGGTATTTTCTATTTATTATAAAAAATATATATCTATGTATGTATAGTGTTATGTATAATTATCAGTTATCTAGGACTATAACACAAGTTCTGCTTAGCTTGGGGCTAGAGGATGCTGTGTCCAACATTATCATTAATTATATACGAAATGAATTTAGTAAATTTTAAAATTAGTATGATAAATAACTATCTTCTCTAAGGCAAAACGATGTCTTTTTCCTTGAGCAAAGTAATAGCTTATACAAATCAAAAAACTATGTATTTTGTTTACGAATCTGCGCAGCAGTCTTGAGTCAAACTCATAAAACTTCTATGCTTGAATATTCATGAATCCGTGATCGGGACTGTAAAAAGCGAATGTACATTTTGATTGCGAAGAAAATAGGAAAATATGATTTCGCGTTGTTTCTTTCACGTTTCATTCCTAAAAGATAAAAAGTTATTGGGCCTTTATAACCGACTTCAAAAGAGAAGGAGGTTCTAAATAACACTGTTTTTTTGTATGTATTTTACGCGATATTTCCACCAATTATAAACCGATTTTGAAAATTATTTCACTATTGTATAGAAATAGATCCCGAGGTAGTCCCCAGAGGATTAGTATTTATTCCGCAAAACTTGGAAACAATGTAAAAGTAAGGGATTCGAGGTCGATTATTAGATTTTTAAAAACAATCAAATTATCACAATTACTGTCAGCAAACAGTTTCCACGCCTACAGGCGTAAACAAGAGGTAGGTTCCGGACTTTGAAGTAGGTTTATAATTTTCTAAACACTCCACATTAACATAGCTGGATATTTGAAGCTTTGGGACATTTTAGTATTGCTAGGCTTACCCACAGGTTTAGGTTCTGTGAGATTGTAGGCCAGTGACCACCCTAAAGATTGTCACAGATCTAGACCGTACCCCTGCCTCACAGCACAAAAATGTGCATACAAATATGGACTTTAATTCGTAATATTTACATACATTTTATTTTGATGACATCAGAGTGCGTAGTACCTACATATAAATCAATGACATTAGATAACAGACAGGTCACGGGCCCACTCGCTTGAAGCTTACGGTAAGCCATTTTGTCACAGAATGTTTTCAAACTTGACACTTTGGACGTGCGCCCCTCCATCTATAGTTTCTTTCATTTAAGGTAGAATACCAAAACGTGTCACTCTGTAGCATTGTCATAGCAGTAAAACGATTCGTTAAGCAGAATAGGGCCCCAGGATCAATTAAGTAGTAGATAGGTAAAGTATAATTCGCTGTAGAATGTATCCATAGATTACGACTTTAATACTTTCATGGCCCACGATGTACATGTCCACTTATTTCATTCGGATTGCCATCAGCTTAACTAATAAGAATAGAATTTCAAATAGACACAGAAGGCTAATAATAAGCATTCGCTTTTATATTATTCCTTTGCACAAAACTACTGGGACAGCAATTATCCCAATTGTCCTGTACAGGACTACTGCATAAGACAACTGGGATAGCGCAATGTCAGCCTTCATAAAATATCATCGATTAATTAATTCTAAATTTTGATAATTAATTCTAAATTTTGATTCTTTTGGCTCCCTTTATCTTTACTCTCTACCCTTGAGTATTGTGAGTTCAGCATTAGTATTAATAGAAATTAAATGCCGTCAGGATCGAGCTTTTAAGATACTACTTCTAGACACTAAGAAGTGCGTAAAGTCTATGATCGTAAAAAGAATTTCTTCGCAATATCCGGTAATTACCGGTATTTCATCGATGAAAAGGGTATTTTTTCAATAGAATTTATAATACTTATCATAAGCTTTTGTGCGGAAAGTAATCCGATTTGGAAGGTCAGCACTTAAGTATTGTAATTATTATTTAAATGAGTTTTTTACTGAAGCTTCACTTCAAACTGTGGATTATACTTTACCTACTACTTAATTGATCCTGGGGCCCTATTCTGCTTAACGATTACTCACTAAGTCACTGCTATGATAATGCTGTCGTCACAGTATGACACGTTGGTATTCTACCCTAAACAAAAGAAACTATAGATAGAGGATCGCACGTCAAAAGTACCAAGTTTGAAACCTTTCTTCTATCAATCTATCCATGCAAATAGGTGTTTTAGAATGTGTATTTTTGAACGAGATGTGCGGAGTCACAAAGAAGCGATTGATTAGCAAAATTAGCACCATGGTTCTGTGATTGCTGTAAAATGTTTGACAAGTCGGGGCTAAAACAAAAAGGGACGCGATTAATACCCGCTATAACTTTAATTAATTCGAACAAGTTAATAAAAAGTAGAGCGAGGGTAGCACAACAAAAACCCGTGTTCCTAATTCAAATGGTTTATTCGAGTCATTTCATGTTCGTCCCACTGGCTTCGGATCAAGTTCGATCTTCTTATTTACAAAAGCTTTTTATCAATTAGGTACTTACCTTATTTTGTCTTGTCTTGGCGTTTATACTGGACTGACTCACTCCATGAAGCAACGTAATATAACAGTAGTTTTGCCTACAGCTACGCATGTTTTTGCTAGTGTAAGTATAGGTATTTAGCGTCATCAACCCAACAAACATATCTTCGATAGGGCGTAAGTTTAACTGGTTCCGGTTTTTTAATGAAGCGATCAGTCAGCGGCCTTCGCCTAGCAGTGATAAATTTCTTGTTTAATGTTATTTTAATTGACGACAATGTTTTGTCCACAGTCGTCAATGCGCAGTGGGGCTTTAGCGGCGATGGAGGCGGAGCCTGACCTCAGCACCTTCGAGAACAAGTCAGGGCTAGCTGAGGACATGAAGTTCTTGGCATCTATGCCAGAGCTTTGTGACGTGACCTTCCTAGTGGGGGATACTAGGGAGCCAGTGTGTGCTGTGAAAGCAGTGCTCGCTGCTAGAAGCAGGTATTTTAACATACTTTTTACTATTAGCTGTTTTGAGAAAAGAACAGCTATTGGTTAAAAATCCAACGGCTGCGCCAGTTTATTTAAGTCATCATCTTTAAGTTCTGTTGCCACTAAAGGTGGTGTCATCATAACATGTATATTTCTTCTAATCTCTCCTATCAGCCGACACTCGATTCCAGTGACTCTAAGAACTTGTTACACAAAGCGATTACATAGTTATGGAAGATTTTTTTCCTTCCCTAATAAAAACGCAATACTTTCTATAGAAATGAACATGAGATGAAGGCTCATAAAACCAGAAAGTTAATAAAGAAATTCCTCTTCAGATAGGGTCTTATCAGGAGTAATGCACGTTATCGTTACCCTTTGCATTACATCACGATTTCGTGTCAATATCAGTTCATTCGATGAAATCTTTTCTCTTCTTCTTCTTTTTACATGTTGGCTGAGTTCTAGAAAATGTCTTTGTGACGGTTTTTGTACCAAACAAGAGCTTTAAATTTGTTATAGAACGGTACCAGCTTTTAAGCTATATATTTTTTATAGAGCTTTACCAGCATGTAAGCTTAGCCTTTTGTTTCACTTTTGAACGTTTTTTCAGTAGTGTACTTATAAAGTAATCCCGTATTTATGTACCTATTGAATTCCCAGTGCTAATTAGTATCTAAACAATTTAATAAAGCCAAAAGTTTGTGAAAAGTGAATTTCATTTTGAATCATCACAACTACTGAACATGTTAAGACGAAATTTGGCATAGGTACATTTAGAACATAGCCTGATTTAGATAATAGGCAACTTATTATACCGAAAATGCGTGTGCGATGCCGCTTTGTCATTTTAGGTAACTTCGCGTAAGGCCCGCGCGGCGCTCTATTTTATTGTATTCAATTGGTGAGTCACTGGGTGGGAGAGGCTTAAAATCTCCCTTCTTTTTATAATGTAATTTTATAATATAACGTTGACTTCTTTTATTGGTGATTTTTTACCTAATTTCCTAAATTTTCCGTCCACACAAAATTCTTGAGCCCATAAAAACTTGATGAACGTAAACAATTTCATAAAAGCTGTGAGTGATTTGTTTGGGCAGGCAGAATTCCTTTGACCAGTATCCGTGTTGACATATTACAAAGTCTGGACAGTGTTCGTGGAGAGGAAACTAAAGGGAAATGTGTGTTTCCTGTCACGTAGAGTTTAATTACAAATGGTCATGCTTTTGTGTGTTTAGTAGCTACTGAGATCTTTGTTTGAGATGGCATAGGTTTGCTGTCAGCAAGGATACAATAGAATCAATTTAAAGTTGTAAAATGTAAACAAATTTATTAACAATTGACTCTAGATTTATAATTTATCAAGTCAAACATGTATGACATCTTTGTTCAAATATTCTGTTTGAACTCTGTTGTTCCTAGAGTGTTTCAAAAGATGCTCTACCAAGCCCCAAGTCCTCAACGTAAGAAGGAGCCAGCACCAAGAGAGAACAAGCTAAGGCTTTTCCTGAAGAGATCTTCAGAACCTCTCCTGAACCTCCAAAATGCGGCACAGCAGGTAAATATTGTTAATATTATGATTAGTATTGCAAGGAATGCACGTTGTGAACCCGTTCCATTTCCTGATGACCCAGATAAACTTTAGATATACCTGAACCTAACAAGCAATACACATCAAACTTAACAACAAACTCAGTCAGACTTGGCCCTTACTTAGATGATGCAATATAACTAGACTTCAAAGAACTCCCAAGCCTTATCGACATCGTTAAGGACTTTCAACTTTCCTTTGACCGAGTTCGCTACACAGCGTCGTAACTAGTTACTGAGACTATTAAGTCTCAGTTCTCCAGAAATTCATAGACTTATTGACTATTATTCTCTTTCCACGCGAGCAAACTTCTTATTCAAAGGAACTCACATTAAACGACTGTTTCCACTTGCATAGAGTTTTATCAAGCATTTGAGTTTATGCATGAAGTAACTCTCAAAGCTTTCAGGGGAACATATTGCGTTCATGCTAAAGTAAATCATTTTTACTGTATACAGAGGTCGACATTCGCGCAGCAATTGGCACCAATTCAAGAGGTAAAAACAAAATTAACGGTACTTTAGGAAAATTTCATTCCGTCGGTATTCGGTGTTTCGAGATTCGTTTTTGATATTGTTTACGTAGAATTCGTTTTTGATTTCTCAATTTGTAAATATAGGCTACTTTTTGTCATCTGTGTTGCATGGTTGTTCGTTTCTAAGATGTTTTATTTAGGTTAAAAAGGTACACATAGCATGCATTTTCCAACTTCCTTACCACACTGTTTTTAAATCTTTAATACCTAACATTTTTCAGGCACTTTACTTGTTTTTATGCTCTACCACCAAAAATATGTTCTCTATAACCAAATTATGCATTGGTACGTAATTTGAATCAACAAAATGCAAATCAATAATGTAAATAGCTTACTGAATCAATTTCAGGAAAATCTCGCGGCTTTAAGGGAATAACTATTCATTGCGAATCAATTTGCACTTTATTATTTTGATCTAAGAGTTTAAAATAATTTTCTTTGTAAACAGCCATCATCACAACAGCACCAGACTTTGATCATCGAGGAGTTTGAACCTGATGTGTTCCGTCAGCTGATAGAGTACATCCACACTGGCTGTGTGACTCTCCAGCCCAGGACTTTACTTGGTAAGTCCTACTCAGCATCATCATCAACGCAAGACTTTAGTAGAGGTAAACTTACTTTAGTACACCTGGTGGTTCAGGAGTGCGTGCACGGATTTCAATAAGCTCCAATTTTATCTCTCATGTCGATATAATTTCTTGGCTCTACTTGAATTTTATCGATACCAGAGGCCAAATTAGTGTTTATAGAACTGTATAGAGAACCGTAGTCACAGTACTGTGACAGATGAGAAACGTTTTATGTGACCGTGTATGTGAAAATGCAGCTGCAATTATATTCTAAAGTTTTACCAAGCGTTTTCATCATGTTTAAAAACACTAAAAATATATTAACAAAGCAGAAGCTAAACTGGCCCATTTCAACACCAGTCGGCAGTATCCCCAAGACGCTGGCTGCATGTCCCCGCTATATGACAATGGTGATGCGCTGCGCCAGATACTCACCAGGACCAATATTCTGCTAAACAATCGTTTTAATAGGACCATGCTATCGTTGCAGTATTATCCATAGTTGAAAGAAACTCTTGATAGTGGGTGCGATGCTATTTGAACGCAGAGGTTGATAGAATAGTTTCAACGTTGACACTTTTGACTTAGATATCTGTAGTTTTTTTTTTCACCAATATGTATCATTCTGAGACGATATCATTGATTGTGATGGAGAAACGATTGATTGAGTGGAATTAGATCCCAGTTCTCAGGTCACGCGTCGCATCTGTTATCATCAGTTGAACTGGCAACTTAGTTATTAAACATTATTGTGCGTGAGACGCAAACAAAACAGAAAGGTAGGAAGTTTCATTCACCAAAATGTATCATTCTGAGAGGATACCATTAATTGTGATGGAGAATTGATTGAGAACGATTGATTGAGTGGAATTAGCTCTCACTCAGGTCACGCGCATCTGTTATCAGTTTAAGCGTTTAAATGGGAACTTAGTCATTAACAACTATTGTGCGTGAGACGTAAACAAAACAGAGATACGTAGGAAACTGGAATCCGCTGCTTCCAGTGACACATATTGACAAAACCACGGGTAAACTTTGAAATCTCGACGCACGCTATCTCCACATAAAACCACAGCTTCCAATTTCTGCAAATCATAATCATGTATCTGATAGGCTTGTGTACGAAAAGCTTGAATTTATTTCAAAGTTCCAAGTAATTATAATAACACCGTAACGAGTAACGGCTCGTTTCCTTTCATCCTATTTCAAAAACACAAGTTTTTGCTTATAAATTAATACCGTTTTCGATGAAAGGATAATTTCCATTAGGTCTTTCCTTGCATGCATTGATTCGTATTTCTTAATACTCCGAAAAACCATCAGTGTTATTATAAGTACTAGTTTCAACCCGCGACTTCGCATGCTTTGTTTCTACGGAAATGATTTAAGGTTATTTCTATCCCATGGAACCTGATTTATAGTATAAAATAGGTAGCTTGTGTTTTATTCCAGACCTTGAACTACTTGTGTGCTAAATTCCAGCCTGATCTATTCAGTAACTTTTATATGAAGAGGTGAAGACATTCCACGCTAATAGGTTTTGGCAATGATGGTACCTTATCATTTTTTCTTATTTATTTATGTACCTACTTATCGTAAGTATTGTCTTTGAGGTTCAAATCAAGTATTTATTGCCCTCATTTTCTTCTTTCTACATAAACTGGAATGGAATACTCATACTTATATACCTATTTATTCGCCGTAGGAGCACAAGGCATACTTGGTTACGTCTATTTACAATAATGATAGGTATCTATTGAGATAAAACAATACAAAAACAAACAAAATAAATCCTATATCTGCAGTAAATGCACATCGTCAAAAATAAAATTAAACAGAATAAGAATAAAAATAACATTAATTGCTGCAAAAGGGCATTGTCAAACTTAAGAATCTAATTAAAAATATAAAGAAAATATCACAAAAAGGGTAGACCCATTATAAAGTTATCTGAAGACAGAGCCTAGACTGTCGACTGATTCAGGCTCGAGATTCATGTCTGTGTATAAAAGATTAGAACTAGACTAGGATAGATACTATATGAAATTTATGCAAACAAATTATGAAATATTAGATATTTTAATTCGATTTATAGTTTGTTATTTACCACATGTCAAAGAATTAGTGACTCTTAATAGGTTAGGTTAGGTAGGATCTACGTTCATCAAAACATCTAAACATATGTACATACAAACTTTCGCATTTACTTATAATACTGGTGTGATTCAGATTATCCTGTTTTACTCTAGGTACCACCCCTGTTCGGTCATCCGGAACAAGTGAAATGGGGACGTGCCCAATTCGATTTGTCCTTAGATTTGAGGGCCAACAAAAGGGACCGCACAATATTCACAAATTTAAATGGCGAAGTGAGAATAAGTGATTCTATTATTTGTTCGATTGGATTTGTTCCGGTCTTCGGGGACTGACGGAATTATTATGGTTGTCGGAATTAGAATTTTCGTTAAATGTAATCGCAAATTACCCCAAAACCTGAAAGCCTGAGGCCTGAGAGCTCATTTATTTCACTCAAGTTTCGCTTCATTATTAAGAAACTCGGTTATTTATTGATTCAAAAAATCCTTTATCAAATGTCTCCAAATATTTCAATAGACGCTAATGATGATGGTACAAATCAAAAGTGGTACAATCAGAGTCAGAATCTATCTTAAACAAATACTCTGGTTTATGTGTTATTTATTATATCAGAGATGAATAGAGAAAATTAATATTTAGAAAACTTTTAAAAGAAGCTTTTAGATCATCTGGGACCAAAGTGCTTGGTAAGACAAAGCCGATGTAAATAAGAATAATTCATTAGCTTAAAACATGAGTATTAACATGGTGTGAGCATTCTGCCACTACTGGCGTGCAAATAGGAGAGGGCACACTGCAGATTTGTCATTAATATGATATGTCTTTGCTAAATAATGTATATAATCAAACATGAGGTTAAGTAGTTTTGTTTAGGAGTTCCCGTGGCCACCTTCGGTCTCTATCATCTGACCAGTTCGATGGTACCACGAAATTACATTGTCACTCAACATAGTATAAGGTTTTTATTATTATAGCGCGTAAGCCCTCGTTCTGGCATCGTTTGGGGGAGGCCTATGTTCAGCAGTGACGTATACGGGCTGATGATGATGATGAAACCCTCACACTCGGAGTAGGGTAAGGTCGCGGGTTCAAGTCCCGTCGATTGTAAATTTTTGGGATATTATTTCATTTCATTGAGAAGTATGCCTTTCAGCTCTATCGGTTGAGATAACTGGTCTAAAATTTTGTTGCAAGATTTTTCCCACAAAAACTAACAAGGCCAGTAGAATCACAGGTTGTAAAAAAAAGGGGTATTTTCCGAGCCGAGGGATCGTATAGGCTTTTTAGACTATGTGGCTGCATTCCTACATACCTCAATAGTGTAAAATGCCACTTACTATTTGTATTATATTTTTTATAAGTTTTTTTATATTTTAAACTGACTACGGAATTAATTTTATTATTATTAAAAAAAAATACAAGGTTTTGTATCATCTAGGACGAAATTGCTTGGGTAGACAAATCCAACGAACCCAAACTCGACGTGGTTAAATCGTTTTGTTTCGGAGTTCCTATAGCCACCTTCGGCTTCCATCAAGAGACCAGCTCGATAGCACCTTGACATTGCATTGTCACCGAATTTACATAAGTATGTCTTTCAGCTCAATCGGTTGACGATAACTGGTCTAAAATAGAGTTGCATGATTTGACCCGAACAAACATACATTTAAAAGGAGTGTAAGGCTGTATGTACATCCGTCCTTTTTGACTCTGAAAATTCGATAATGTAAGAAAATAATCCGAGGCGGTCCCATACAATTTATAACAATCAATCAATCAATCAATCATTTATTCATAAATCTTTCTAAAATTCATATAGCGGTATTTGTACCGTGAAATTTAAAAACAGTGTATTATGGGATTTGACGTCTGTTTTCAGTTTTTTCAAAACAATCAAAAATTATACCTAGGTAACCAATTCGTAAACTTAGCTATTTATTTGAAAATCTTTGAGGTTGAAATAAAGTATTTTCTGCCGTTATCTTCTTCTTGTTACATAAACTAAGGTTAACTAAACTAACATAAACTAAAAGTTGCCTGGAAGAGATCGCTTCTAAGCGATAAGGCCGCCCATTGTGCTTGTTTAATGTAATGTCTATTGTTGATATTTTCTTCACGGTGTACAATAAAGAATTTTGTAATTGTAATGTAAACTGGAATGGAGTAGATATGATCCACGTTGATATGCGACGTGTTTCATCTCAATAACGTCTTACATTATATGTGTGCACCAATATTGAGATGAGACGATGTAATCAATCTAGACTAGACTATGGACAGTGTAGACTTTGGCTATGGATCATATTGATATTGCTTGAGATTGCAAGAGATTAAATCAAAAACTCATTGAAAGATCAATAAGGAAAATATTAATATCAATTATAATCAATACTAGCTGACCCGCCCGCGGCTACGCCTGCGTGGACTGTGAGGGAAGAATGCATTGTTGTGTTATATTTCAAAGGGATTAGGCAGCGTTTTCGATGAAAGCTCCCGGGGGTAGTTTGACTTTTCCCGACCCTTCCAACAAAGTATCGTTTAATATAAATCAGTTATTATGATTAAAAACCTCCGACAAATGTCACTGTGTATATTTCTATCTACATAAAGCATACATAAAGAAAACAAAAACTACCATCGCGGACTTTTTTGTAGTTGAACGAAGCTGCAGAAAAAAATCGATGAAAGTCTAAGTAGCGAAAACGCTGTCCACGGACAGCGTTTTAGATGAAAGCGGCTTGACTTTTTTCAACACTTCAAACATTTATCGTTACTTTTCAACCAATTTCCACAAAACTTTGACAAATACTTAAACCTTCCTCATAAACCACTATCGATTGGTGTAAACCGCATGAAAATCCGTTCAGTAGTTTTTGAGTTTATCACGAACAGACAGACAGACGCGGTGGAGGACTTTCTTTTATAATATCAAGTGATTGTAGAAATGTCACTTATCTACTATCCATATCACAAGCTCTGTTTTTACTCCAATGCTCTGTTTATTTAGGGACTAAACGATGCTATATGGATTGTCCAGCATTATTTATTTATTATTGCTAAAGTTTGTTTTCTTCTCAACAAGATTCGTGAATTAGAAGAATGATTTTGTAAAACTAAAAGAAATAACAAAAACTCGATAAGTACCGATTTGAAAAAAAAAAAAAAAATATATTTTTCTCTACGGTATATTATAACTCTTTGTCGTTATAATATTCTCCTTGAGATCGTCTTGTTTTGATTTTGCAGGTACAAAACGAACCAACTGATTCGATTACACCATATTTCAATAACCAATATTGAATCAACCGGCTCCTTCATGTCTCCTCTCCTCCCGCTAGTGCTATTAAAGGTGCATTGGATGGCACAACATTTATGAATTGAGTTAGTTTAATAGGTGCTGCTCCTTTAGGGCTCTCACACACAGCATCTGTTTATTTTCCCGTGATGGCGTATGTAGTTGTAGGAGCGAGTTCACGCACCTGACAATATTCCGGATCCAGTTAACTATTTTAAAGTAGCTAAAAATCCGTAAAAAAATTATCCAATAAAACGGAAGCGCCTTTACCTCTACACGAATGAAGGGATTCAGCCAGGGCCCGTACTCGTAAAAATTAAAAAGAAGTTTCTGATTCTTTTTAGCGCAAACGCTAATCTTATGCAATCGACTTAAGAGTTGGTTTTGCACGAACACGAAAACGAAACTTCGATTTTCCTTTTCCGAGTACCCAGGCCCCCAGGTTCGGAAGTATATTTACCCACGTAGGTTATATTTTTCGAGTACTTCTATAGGTCAGAAGCATCCACAAGACGCTGGCTGCAATGCCCCGTTGTATGGCTAACGCGCTGCACCAGATACTCACCAGCTCTCGGGTCACGTCACGCGTCGCTTCGACCAGGAGATGTTAGATTGTTTGCAACAGTCTGCAGTTAGCAAATTTTTTTCAATTGTAAACTACACTGAAACAAACTAGAACTACTAGTTCTAGTTTGTTTCTATTATTTGATTGTAATTTTCTTTGTAAATAAAGAGTATTTATACTAGTTGGTGAACATTTTTTGTTACCTGCAAGCATCAAAACTGCTAAAGCGATTTTGTACGGGGCAAAGTTATATGGGTATTGGGTATCAAAATGTAGACAAGACCCATTTTTTAGCTTCAAAAAGAAAGCTTTCAACATCTCAATTGGCAAAAAAACTTAAGTAGGTTTATTTACCTGTCCAGTAGTAAAATTTTGTAAGTTAGATTTAATTCACTTTCCAGTTTTCGATTGAGCTGAATATAAACATACTAGTTTATATAAATCAGATAATGCAATGATATAATGGCATGTACCTAATTGGGCAAGGCTAAAAAAATTCTAATAATGTAGATCGACCTAGAAAACTTTAAGTTATTCCCAAAAAATACAGCGAGCAAAGCCACGCACAAAAGCTTGTGTTCTATTGAAATACGACCTTTATCTCTTCCAAATGAAGGCATTTTGATATTGCCACTTGAAAATCAAATAATGATTTAGTAGTTAATGAAAAGATATCGGTATCATTTAGCTGATAAAGACGTGATTTGATAAATTCATTGATAGGCACAATGAACATTCAATTTCCCTTTGCTATTGACCATGAAAATGATCTGTTTACATATACTTTTGGCCGTGGGGTCGCGGCGTACGAATATCGACCCCTCCAACTCAACCCGGGGATGTCGTAAGAGCCGACTAAGGGAACCTACCAGAGGAAGGGCAGCAGCTTCCTTCTGAGTATTTTTAAACAACAAAACTGCGATCACCAATCCGCCTGCCAAGCGTGGTGATTATGGCAAATCCCCCCCTACATGGGAGACCATCCACTCGATGGACCGACGGCATCGTAGCGGTCGCAGGGAGTCGATGGATGGAGGCGGCTCAGGACCGCTATTTGTGGCGTCGTACGGGGGAGGCCTATGTTCAGCAGTGGACGTGTATGGGCTGATGATGATGATGATGATGATGGTAATAAAATTAATACAAATAACTACCTACTTCGACTGTAAGGTACTAGTGTAGGTACTTGTTGTTTTTTTAACAAATTCTTAACTATGGGTAGCTCTAAATAACTTGTCCAGCATAACATTGTGTCACTAACACAGGATTGAAACAGAAGATTTTTAGGGCTGTGTCCATCCAGTGAGAAAGTTGATATTTTAGTTTAAAGTTTCGATTGTGAAAAATCCTTTAAAATGTGTACTTTATGCAATCTTTTAAATGTGGTTATAAAATCGAGTTCCCTGATGTATTTAGGTATTTTATTTTACAAATTGCGCAATCCCTCGTATACAATATTTTTTGTTACCTCCATACCGACTTACGAGGAGTCGATTCCTGCAACGTCGACTCCTCAGTCTCCAATAAAAAAAATATTTCCGAGGGATCAAGCCCGAAAAACAGTGAACTGTATTAGTCCCGAAAAACAGTAAATCTAAGGAATTTGAAGTCGGTTTTAATCTTTTCAAAAAATTTAAATTACTTATTTCAGGAGTAATGAACGCAGCCGACTACTACGGCCTGGATGAGCTTCGCCGGGCTTGCGCCGGGTTCGTGCAATGTTGCATCACAGTGGACACCGTCTGCGCACTCCTGGCCTCTGCTGAGAGATACATCCAGTATAAATGCACGAAGACTCTTGTGCAGAAGGTAATAGAAGAGATTTATACTCTAGTCAAATTCGATGTGATATAATAAAGCACCAATACTTAACCTAAAATTCTTCAACTTCAACTTCTTCTTTTATGGCGCTGCTTGCTTTTCGCTACGACTCTGCCAGTGTCTGGGTCAGAGTATTATAAACTTCGAAAATAGCTTTCGTTTCGTTACCAATCATAATCCAATGATCGGTAACGAAATAAAAGCTATTTATTTTGCATAAAAATGATTTGGCTAAAAGGAAAAAAAAACAAAACAAAACAGACAACAAAAGCTGAAGAACAAAACAACACAACATCTAAAATTCACTAGGTTGCCGTGTATTTTATACGTAACTTACATTCGTTGTTGTTTTTAGATCTTTAATTTCATAAATAAAATGCTAACTAAACTAATTATCCATTAGGTATGTCTCAAATATTTTACTTATAATTCTCTGCTTAAACTCAACGCCAAGCGCGTGAATTTTAGTTTTAACATTTTACATTCGGTAAGTGAGAAAAGATTATGCTGTTTAGTGTAGTATATTATACGTGCTGCTGTGAAGTGACGCAACGTTTGATTGGTAGATCTTGGTCTTCGACGTTTCAATGCCATTCCTGGCGCCAGGATTTTCTGTCAATACTGTCTAGTGATTTATGAAAGTAAGGCTATAGAGTACATAATTATATTATCGCTCCTCGTGACGCGAAGATTGTGAATCTTTACTTTGGGTTAACATTTCTAAACTAATTTGGATTAAATCGACGAATTTCATTGAACTAAAATGTCACCGTAAAAAAGGGACGCTAACATTTTGAGTCTATTCTATTTGCTTCTTAAACCTATCTAAAATTTCGACGTGAGTTTAGTTTTTGTCTCACTTCCTTACCCTGGCGCATCAAGCCTGAATTTGGTCTTGGCCTCCGACACAATAGACTGTCACGGGCTTATGTCCACGCAGTCTTCATACAGTCCGGTGCGAAGGCAGTTTTTACTCGTATACCTCCTCCTTATTATCTCTCACTAGTCGTAATTTAATTAAGCAAAATGCCATGACGGTAGGCTGTCTGTCACTAAATTGTTTTTAAAACTATGTAAACTCTCTCTTCAATTATCGTATCACTGTTCACACAAAAATAGAGATAGCTTTTTGAAAAAGTGTGATGTTTACAATAGAAATACAAGAAACAAGAACAAATTACACATCCCAGCATATACATTACGAAAAGTAGGGAAATCATTTATGGGCAATTGCGTGCGCTTCTATAATAAGCTTCCATCTGAAGCAACTGAACTCCCTATTCGTAAATTTAAACAGTACATTAAACAAAATCTTATCAGGAAGGCCTTTTGCTCCATAGATGATTACATCAATGATGTTAATGCTTGGCCAGAAGTCGCTCCGTTCCGCACTGTCAGCATGTAAGAAATTCAATGTTCTGTTTAGCTTTATAGAAATATTGACATGTATCTAAATCGCATAAAATTTAGATTTAGATAGGCAAAATAACAATGTATTAGACACTTAAGTGATATTATAAATGTGCTAGTGGTTTCTTTTTCACTTCTTCCACTAGTGGACAAAAAATGGAAGTGAAGAGAATATCAATAACACCTTATTTCTTATTTGATATTAATAACTATGTTTATAGTATAAAATTTGACTTGTCTAAGTGCTTATTTTGTAAGCCTAAAGAAATAAAGTTATTGATTCTGGTTCTGTTCCAGGTGTTGGAGTTTGTAGACGAGCACGGCAATGAGGTTCTGAACCTGGGATCGTTCACGCTGCTGCCACAACACGTGGTGCGGCTGATTCTGGCGAGAGATGAGCTCCGAGCTGATGAGTTTACCAAGTTTCAGGTATTATTTATTTTGCCTTCCCAGGTCATTATTCAGATAATAATCCTAGTTGATACAGGAGATCACGGTATTAATGATTCTTCTTCCTTTCACTATACCTATACACATATAAACTGTTCTAATTCATTTTCTGTCTATGGTGCGTTCGCGTAAAAAAACTATGTCAAAAACAAAACTTTTAGGAGGTTATTTTCATTTATCTCTTTGTGAGCTTGTGAGTAATATTAAAGGAAAATATAACATCGACAATCAAATATCAAATTAGAAAGTAGTTCTTACCCAATCTCAGTCTTCTGACTGATATTGAGTAATTGTACATATGTATGGGTCGTAATGGTCGGATGTACATATATTATACAATTCTGATCTGGTCACAAGTCGAGCAGCTGGCCTCTGCCTCTCTAATACAAGCACGACTTGCTACTCTAACGATATCGTCCACCCAACAGACACGGTGACGTCTGCTTACAAGCACCGGATTTCTACGGCCCCATTTTGAACACCACTTGGCATACCAAGTGGTGTTCAAAATGGGGCCCCAAGTGGTGTTCAAAATGGGGCCGTACGAACTGCTAATAAGCAGTTCGTGTTCTTGTTCGTCAGGAAAGGGATCACCCGTACTAGTACAATCGTACTAAATGCACTTGTAAGATCTACCAGGAAAATGAGAATGATAACTCCGACGGTGGTATATCGCAACTGTATATTTATTAAAATTTACATGAAAGTTTATTGTACCTTTACATACGTCGTAGTTCAGAATTCTAATACTTCATATTTGTATTATTACTCGGCAAAATTTAATTCCTTTGTCTTGCAAATCCGTGTGACATAATGTATTAATGTAGTGTGACGTTCCAAGCCCATGGCCTTCGCTGAAAACCAGCGCTGGGTGGACACACAAGTGTTCGTCCAGCACAATGCTGAGGGAAGGCCATGTTCGCCCTTACTCTGCTGCGCAATGAAAGTGTCTACTTAGGTTTAAATAGCCGTAAGTCATTGTATGTATTGTGTGGTAGTTATAAGGTAAATAAATAAATTTCTTTCTTCTTTCTTTCTTTCTAGTAGTGAACGAAAGAAAACATTAGGACTACTGAACAGATGAACAAAATTGAATTTCAGACAGTTCTTTTGTTCTTGTTATCAGATTCAAACTTTATGCTATAAAAAACAGTAGCAGCCCCGACCTTTTTTAATGGTTCCGAGATTTTGTGACTGAAACGCGTTTACTAGGAATGTCTTTAGCTGAATAGTTCGTGCTCGTTCACTTGTGGGAACTAGTTTTTTTTAACACATTGTTTCTGAAATTAAGCCTAAATAGTATTATTTTAAAAAACGTACTTAGTTTGTGTATACTGACACCTGCTTCGGATCTCTTCCAGGCTGCATTGATGTGGAGCAAGAAATGCTGCGACACGAACTCAAACATCAGTCTGAAGGAGATCATCGGCAACTTTCTCGAGTACATCCAGTTCCACAAGATTCCTGCCAACGTGCTGATGCGGGAAGTCCATCCGCTAGGCTTAGTGCCGTATTCGATCATCATGAACGCGTTAGCTTACCAGGTGCGTACGTTTTGATGTTTTATCGCTTAGACTAAAACGCGCTTTCTTATTCCACCAACAAATTTATCTAGAATGCACGATATCATCGCATCTAATCTATTTTCATCATTAAGCTAACATTTTGGTATTCAAGGCTTGTGCAGAATTCTTTTCTTCTTCCATCTCTAAAGACTACACTATACTATCAACGCATTCAATGTTATCATAATTACAAGAGCTTACTTCAAAATTCTGGTAGTTACATCGATCTGGACGATGATAATGTTTGATTATGAAACTCTTTGTATTTCCAGAGTTGCGAGAAAATGGAAATTCCCCCAATCCTCGAATGATCAGTCCTCAATGAAAAGCAAAGAGAATGCAATTGAGTGCAGAGTGCTGAACCCGTTGTTGTTGCAGGCAGACCCGGCCAGCGTAGACCCTGGCAAGCTGTCCCCGGCGCGAGTGCGGCGCGCCGGGCGCTCCATGTCCGTGCAGTCTTCTCTCGACCCTTACGGATCCAACACTACCCTCTCCTCCACCGGCTCCAGCGATGTTCCCTCTTCGGACTCTCGGCACAACTAACGCGAGGGGAACCCCCCTTCCCGTCCTCCACCCGATCCCTCCCTTCCAGGACCTTCCTCGGCTCCGCCCGTGCCGTACTCCAACAAACCTCAAGAGAAACTTGGACTCTTTTCCTCTATTAAGAGGGCCGCGAGCAAAAAGTTTGGTGACCGACGTTCCCCCACTCCCAAAACTCGGGAGCCGCGATCCAAATCAGACTCAGTGAAACATGCCGCGCTGACGAGGCAGGTCTCCGAGACGGTGGCAGCGTCCGGGGACCCGACCTTCGAACGGTGCAGACCAAGAAAACGTGATAGTGAAACTGAATTTCCAGTGCGTAAATCTACTTCTGAACTATCGGATAGCTTTCCGTTCGTGAAGCGTGCACTAGCTGAGATAGAAAACGGGTGGAACTTCTTTAGGAGGTCGGTCGCGTCAGATAATACCGAGATGAGGGTGGCACAGCCACCAGTAGAGGTGGTGGTTGCGGCGGCGGAAGATGAACCACCAATGTCACCCCCGCCACTTAATGTGATGATGGGATTAAAGGAGAGAAGAGGATCCAGGGGTTCTCCATGTATGAACCTCCCACCGTTGAAGTTGCCTCCAAGTTCGCCAGATCCATCACCGGGTCGTTTATCTCCAAACCGGCTGTCACCGCAAATAGCTCATCCACCGAAGGAGATAAAAGAAGTGCCAGTAACTGTACCCTTGACGGCGACGCAGTCCTCGTTGGTGACACAGCCACCTCGCCGCTCTCGGACGCGCTCTGAGATGCCGCCGGATCCTCCACCCCGGTCTCCTACAACCCCACGACCGGCTTCCGTCTCGCCAAAACATACTTTTGCTTTCAAAATAGTGCTCAAAAAGGTAGAAAGCACACCGAACACGTCATTTGACAGACCTGACCAATGAGAGTACCTCCTCTAAGCGCGACCGTTGTGAACGGTGGAGTACTCGAGGAAAACGCGCGCTATCTCCGTATTCTAGAACAGCTAGCGTAGTTTAGTTAGCATTGAACGAAAGTTAATAAATGGTGATCCGTCAAGAGAGACAACATGACGCTTCTATGTCTTATGATTCTGGGGCTGGCCCTCTGAAGGAAATGTGAACTTTGATGTGTTTAGGTAACTGAGAGAATTTAAGATTCTATATATTATGTACATACATATTGTTATTTATGTACCTACTATAGCTAAAGAAATAATGAATAATCGTGAGAAATATCATTTAAAATAAGAAATAAGTATATCAAATACGTTTTGTAAGATGAAATATATTTCTATACCAAACAAGGACGATTGATTATCCTTGTACTTATTAAAATTTGAATTGAGTTATTATTAATATGTTGTCTATGTGGTTTTATAACTATGAAGATTTGTGGTTTTCAAAGCATTTCTTTGTATGCACTGCAATCTGATAGATTTTATTGTGCACTTTTTTATAAATCATTACATTGAATATAATATAACCTATGTGTATTTTCGATGTTTTACAATTTAATCTGGTGTAAGTATTTTTATGGAATGTTGTATTTAGAATGAAGATGTTTGTTGTTACATTTAATGTATAAATATAATCTTGCTGTAGCGTTAGAGACTTGTTACAAATTATCATTTATCTTATGAAGAGATCATTTATTCTTATTCCTATTTTGTATTTCTCTTTTCTCCTCAAATTGTTCGGAAATATTATTCAATCAATGAAAAATAAATTAAATCTAATAATAGAAACAAAGTAGAACTAATGATTACAATCGAAACAATTGAGCTAACTAATGTTGCAAATAATTTACAGGTAGCTCAACTGGTCTATATCAATACCAGTCGGAAGCGTCCCGAAGACGCTGGCTGCATTTCCCCGCTGTAAGTTAAAACATTAATGTTATATTTTTTACTGAACAACAAAACACAGACATCTTCAGATCCCAAAACCAAAATAGATGTTGTGTAATCGTGTCTGTCTTGACTTTTTTACGTAATGTTTTATTGGTTTATGTTTTGTATTCTAATAATAATAAACTACTTAGTTAAGGCATTAACTGATTATTATTTTGTTGAAATTTGTTATATTTTTTAAAATTGTTTTTGCTATTTCTGGGTGCTCTCATTGATTTCGTCGTATGAACAGAGGTATTTTCTTTGTGGATATGTATGGGTTCTTAGATTTTAATTTGCTGGATACCACACTATTGTCAATAATGAAACGGAAAGGATTTTTCCCGCACGAAGTATTGCACTGAATTACGATTACTTATTAACCTGATGTTTGTGCAATAATGAGATTTATGCGGCAACAATTCCGTATAAAACTTATTATTGTGTAGGTAATCTAAAAAAAATATTATTAAAAGTGCGCCACCAAAACTACATACATATTTAAACATATGGTCTATGAACACTTTCTTACTTCGATTTCAAATAGTTAATATTTTATATAAGTAAACATTTCAAACTTAGTAGATATTTATTTACTTTTATATATCAGTAATTGTTTATGTATTTTCTGTATAGTATATATTAGTCTTTAATACGCCATCGTCTGTTCTATACAATAATTACGTTTCTATCCAAAGGTTGTCAGGAAGAAATCGCTATTAGCGATAAGGCCGCTCATTGTGCAACTATTTCTGTGTTTGTGTTTTCCTGTTTTGTTATTCTATCTTGATGTGCAATAAAGCGTATTTCTATTCTATTCTGAGCATTAAAAATTGTATCGAGATTTATTTTACCAAACATGTAAATAATTGAAATGTGTCAAAATGAAATCAGTGTCTTGGTTTTCACTTGTTTGATTTACTTATCATGCCTATTCCTTAGCCCTGCAAAATTTTGATCACTTGTCTCTGTCTCAACCAAGGAATTTATATACTAACGTAACTGGAAGGATCACTGATACAAAAACCGCGGTCTGAAAAAGACTGAATACTAAGGTGGTTTGTCTCTTTCTAGAAGGACGACCATAATTATATAATTATATAATATGAACGAAACAGGACAAGACAGGGAATACTCATGATTATTTTTTATTGCTTATATCCATTCTTTTTAAATATCCTTTTAAAACAAGATTTTATTAAATAGATATGATTATACCATTATTATTATAAAGTTAGATATACAAAATTTGATAAGTCAGAAACAATTAAAAACGTCACCATATTGGAACCATGAAGTGTGACGTCAACAGGCAGCTTTTTTTGTATGCGATTATAGCTCTGAGATATGAAACTTTTTTGAAATGACAGAAAATGTTCGGCGGAGCAACCGGCTGAAGTCGCAGAAACGCAATTTCAAAAAGCATGACAGTGGAGTGTGCCATATTCTGATTTTTGAAATTGCGTTTCGTTTAGACTAAAAATACTAAAGTGGCAATTAAAACAACACTTTTTTTGAACAAAAATCATATTATTGCAAAACATTTTTTTATACAATCAATCATATTACTATTTATTCAGTTAATTACAATGTAATGTTGCACGAGGTCCTAATAAAATAAATTTTTTACCCGACTACCGAAGGGCGAGGGTTATGAGTTTGACACCCTATGTATGTATGTAGTCGATTGTCGATGTTCCCACTTAGCGCTGAAACTACTGGTCCGATTTTGACAAATGAGGTGTCTTATGATTCGTCTTATAGCCCGATGGTTATAGGCTATGTGACGTCAGGTAAAATGAGATAGCGGGGTCTAAGGGTTGAAAATCCCAATGTTAGTAAAAAGCTCGTGTGTGGTATCGTCGCAAAGGTCTTTGTTTGTACATTCCGGAAACGTTTTTCAAACTTTTTTGAAGTTAATGATTCTCTCTCCAGCTATCAGCAAAAGGTGTAAAAAAAATATTTAAATAAAAAAAACTAAAAGCGTTTACCTATTGTCCTTATCATTTTCTTTTGATACTTAGGTAGTTGGGGGCACCCACCACCACTCATATACCTAGGGTACAAGTAGGAATAAAGGCCTCCGACTACCTGAGTATCATAAGAAAATGATAAGGATAATAGGTAAACGCGGTAACGTATAATACAGTAGTATAATCAAGAAATTTTAAGTTTTGGTGTATTTACGTGTGAAAAGTGATGCCCTGGGCTTCGTTTTTTGTTTTGGACACAAAGTGAACGCACTCGAAGGCATTGCTGTCTTTAAGTCAATAAATCACACAAAAGTACGTCGTAGCAAACACGCGCAACACAAACGCTGATACGATCGTGACTAAGGTGGGTGAACCTAGTGTAACCTAGTTTTAGCCTTCCACTTTCAAAGAACTAGTGCCCAATCTTCCCTTTTTAGTTTAATCAGTGTATAATACTAGCAAGAGTGTGAAAGGGACACAGCGACTGAAAAGTCAGTCTCTTTCGATATCGTTTTTCCTTAAAACTAAATTGAATAAAAAAATGACCTTTTCTAGTTGTGATAAGGTTCAAAATCCTTTTTGCATTAAATGTCGAGTGAACTTTCCAGTTACGTTAGTATATAAATTCCTTGGACTCAACCGATTTGGCGCGGCGGGCGAAGGACGCAAGAGGTTGCGAGTTTGATTCCCGCCTTCTAACAAATATTTGTACGATCTTCGAAAATATTTTGTTCCGTATTCTGGATATTTTCTATGTTTAATGAAAAATATCTCTGTATAATCAATAACCATCTAGTCATAATACAAGCTGTGCTTAGTTTGGTTTGGGGCTAGATGATGCTGTGTGGATTGTCCAGCATTTTTTTTATTCATCATCATCATATCAGCCCATACACGTCCACTGCTGGATATAGGCCACCATACGACGACACAAATAGCGGTCCTGAGCCGCCTCCATCCATCGACTTTATATTAAAGGTAAGAATTCATTTCTCTACCTTTGTGAAGGACCACGCTAAAGCGACATCTGTTTTTGTAGAAGTGAACCCGTGCTGAACCATTCATGCCTCTTCCTTCTCAACAAACAACAGTATATTCAGCCAACCATTCCATTTATACATAGAGCAGTTCTGAATTATCATACCATTGCCTTACGGCAGTAAGATTATTTTATACGATAGTGTTACCTACCAACAACGCCGGGATTATTATAAACTTTATACTAACAGACGAAAATTAGGATATCATAACAAGAATATAAGAACAGCTACACATTATTTTGGTTTTTTCGTTTTTATTGAACGGAGTGAGCGATGCTAACTAAGTTCTCAGTGGGAGTTTGGGTGATTTGGTGATATTATAGTCACTTCGAACATAACTGTCCAACGATTGATCCGATTTGCGTGAGAGATAAATGTAGGAACAGATGAGACGTGTGTTTATATGTATATATAATATGCTGGTGGTAATAACTTATTGGGACCAAATCCGACAAGACGGTCCAACAGAGGGTAAAATCAGGAGTTCTTTTTTTACGAGATTTTACCCGCCCTTGATTCAAAAGGTTCTGTGTTCGGCGATTTTCCCCTCAATCTATCAATAATTATCATATCTAGATTGATCCCGAGGTGGTCCCATATATCCCGAGGGATAAACTTAAAAAAATAGTATTAAAGAAAACAGGAATTTGAAGTCGGTTTTCAGTTTTTTCAAAACAATAAGTGCTTTATAGACTCTTGTGCCATTATGAGAATCATTTACTCAGATGTTTTAGAAATACTAGCTTCTGCTCGTAGCTTTGCACACATTTCAAAATAGTCTATGACCGTCCCAGGGATATTGTTTACCTACCTACGAAATTTAATTAACATCCGTTCAGCCGTTTAGGCGTGAAACGGTAACAAACAGACATACCAAGTATTTTTCGCTTTAATAATATAAGTATGGAATAAAATACGTTTCAGGAAGGAGCGACCCTGAAAGTCACAGCCACAGGAAACATAACAGACAGGAAAGGTTTTATAAACCTAAGCAAAACTCACTTCAACTCTCTTAATGGACTTTGAAACAGGTAAATGTAGGCTTTTTAGTTTTTAACCGAATTCGAAAAAAGGAGGGGGTTCTATGTTTGATTATTGTTGGTATGTGCTATTTTATGTATGTACCTCGATTTCTCCTTTTATGGACCAATTTGGATGATTCTTTTACAGTTGGATAGAGGACGATTCTGAGATCCCATAATAAAGTTATACCGAGGGATTAGTATGTATCCCGCAAAACTTTAAAAATAGTATAAAACTAAGGAATGTGATTATGGCAAATCCCCCCCCTACATGGGAGGCCATCCATGGACCACGACATCATAGCGGTCGCAGGGAGTCGATGGATGGAGGCGGCTCATGACCGCTATTTGTGGCGTCATATGGGGGAGGCTTATGTCGAGCAGTGGACGTGTATGGGCTGATGATGATGATGATGAAGTTATGATGATTATATGAATAAATGAATATAAAGATTAACAATCGATGAAAAGCATAAACCACAAAACAGAATTTCATTAATGCCATTAAAATATTAACCAAATATTAAGTTCACTATGTTGGTATAACGCAGAATGATCGCCATGTTGCTGTACAAAACATAATGAAATTTTCATACACGATTCCAGCGAATTGAATCCAATGTATTTTCACATCATTTACCTTCCGCGCGAAACCGCAGCCGCCACTTCCATTAGGGTTGTCAGTAACGAAACTCAAAAAGGATTAACGATAAAGTATGTACACAAATAAAAAAGGGAATAGGTTTAATTTTACCAAAAAGTTCTTGTTATCTGTGCCGCTGTCTCTTCCTGTAAAGTTTTGCCATGTCATCACTTCGGTTGCCAGTGGAATTGTTGATTGTGTAAATATATGTATTTCATTTTGCAGTCCTTCGATTTCCTGAAGCATTGTTGAATACAGTATTAAATAATTAATAAAATAAATAATAAAAAATGCTGGACAATCCACACATCATCATTTAGCTCCAAGCTTAGAACTTGTGTTATGGGTACTAGATGACAGATAATATACTTTACATAGTTTTTTATTATACATAGAAAATACCCAGAACAAATGACTTTTGACAGCCTCAAAAATATCTGCAGATCCTACAAATATGTATTTGTCCCAAGGCAGGAATCAAACCCGCAACCTATTGCATAACAAGCGGACCTTCACCCGCCGCGCCATATCGCCCATAGCCGAAGATTCGGCTAGAAGGACATCACATCAGAGTTGCATGTTCTAGGTATGTAGCTGTAAAGTGAGAAAATAGGGAGCGGACCTCTGTTTGCGCACTCATGTCTGCGTATAACCTGCGTTGACTGGCTGCTGTAGGCGATATTCTTTTTTTTATTTTATTGATAATGGTAAAGTGTTTGACCACCATCTCACTCGGGAAAGTGAAGATGTGGCCTAAGATGGAGCACGCTTTCCCAGAAGGAACTTATTCACTCGGGATTTGAAGACTCCTAGATTGTACTCTACTGGAAAAACAGTAGCAGGAAGTTCGTTCCACTCTTTACCGGTACCTATAATGAAAGTAGAGCGAAAACGTTTGGTTCGACACGGTGGTATGTCGACTAGGTATGGGTGGTATTTACCTTTGCTTGTCCGGTGGAAGAAGGGGGAGGTCGGGATAAGGTCATGTAAATCCTGGGCACAGTCACCAAAGTGGTACTTGTAGAACACCGACAGTCTGGTAACGCGCCGTCTATGTTCAATGCTGTGCAAGTTGTTTTCCAGAAGCGAATTATCGCCTATGAGCCTAACAGCGCGTCGCTCAATCGAGTCAAGGGCTTCGAGCTGGTATTTGGGCGAGCCGTCCCCGAGATGGCAGCAGTACTCCATGCAAGATCGGACCTGTGCTTTGTAGAAATTAAGAAGCAGTCCCGGTGTGAAGTACCGCCGAACTTTAGCTAGGATGCCCAGCTTCATTGCAGCATATTTTGCCTTCGACTCAATATGAGAGCCAAAAATTCTGCTAGAAGAACATCATAATTAGCCCAAAAAGATGGATTGGACATTCGTAACGTCCGATATTAAACAACCCTGGAGATCAGTCCATCCCTCAGAAACGTTTACAACCAATGCTCGTCGATAATTAAGTGCTCCCTAGCAGTTGATTAATTTAACGTAGGGTATTATCGCAATTGTTACTCAGCCATAAAATTTAAATTAATTACAGCGTTAAATCGAGAAGACAGATTTATTTTCCTAAATTAATTGGGTCGTCGAGCCAGTTATTTGCAATTTGAGTGACCTTTGTGATTTTGGAATTAAACTTTCATCATCATTCTAGCCAGTCATCCATTTTAATTTCTAACACAGTACAAAGGTTTCTGAAAATGTTGCCACAATCACTGGATGCCTATTTTAATTCTCTAGAATACGTTTATTTTTATGCAAATTGGTGCTTAAATTCAGTGTATTAGGGTGTTACCACACCAATCGAACGATCGTCGATCGATGGCATTGATCGATAGTGGAATTGATTTGTTGACGTCGATCGATAGTGTCACTTCATTTCATTTACGAAAACACGATGTTTTTAAGATAGAATTTAATTCCATTTGAGAGACCAGGTAATACACCTATAATATAATACATGGCCCAAAGAAAAGATATTAAACAAACTTACAAAAGTTAATTATGTGTTTCGTGGGTAATTCTGTTCGCTTCTACAATAAAATACCTCGTCATATTATAAACTTACCAGAATAAGGATAAAAAAAAAATATGTTCATAGAAACCCATCAAGTAAAGGTTATTATTGTATCAAATACTATTATGACAAAGAGACTGCAGTAAGCCAAAGCCTCTTCACAACCGCAATCATTTAAATTTGTATATTGATTAATGTTCATGGCTTTTTTACAGCCATTCATAACTTATTGTTTTTTGGTTATTAGGTATTACAAGTTTTATCATTACATTTTGTAGCAATTGACTGCAACAAGTTATCCTTGTGAATTTATGGTAAATAAAATTAATTGCAATTGAAATATTGAATTGAATTTTCTGTATTCAAACTCAATTTTATTGCCGTGCGTGTGCAAATGCACTTTATTTTGCTGTTTATTACTTACATTATCTTATCATTATCAGCAGCGTGTACTCTGCAAACCAAAAAGCGAAATTTATTTTTCGTTTTCGTGCAAATCTTACCCCAAGTGCCTTTATTTTTACTTTCTAACAAAATAATCCACGACCGAAATATTTTCTGACAATCGACGTCGTAATTGGTACTCTGGCAGTACTAAAAACTAAACGTTTGTGTAAGTTTTCCTAAATTAATGTCTTTATTTATATAAAATAATCTTGGATTCGGGGACCGAGTATAATAAATAATCAAGATGTTAGACGATGCCATATTAAAGTAGGTAGGTAATATGTGATAAAAGGTGTACCTATTTATCGCGTTCCCACAAATTTTTACGGAGTGAAAATATCACTTAACTGTTTTCAGGAAAAAACACTTCCCACAGCATCCATCTCTTTGGTAAATATTTGAGGGTACATAAAACGTCCCATGAATCACTCGCAAGCAATTTCGGCAACTTTGTGAAAGGTATAAACATAACGAATTGGATTTCAGGCCTTAATGAGATGAGGACGCGTAGATTAGTACCTATTTTCTCAGTGATTACTATAAGTCTACCTAGATAAAGTTACTGATTGGTATTTACTAACCTCTGACTTTATTAATAAAGAAAATTACAATTAATAGAAGTAAATTAGAACTAGTATTTACAATTTTAACAGTTGAGCTAACTGCAAACAAGTAGGTACAATAAGCTCAACTGATCCATCTGAAATCTTCAAGAAAATTTCTGGAGATTCTTTAATAATGTAAATATACGCAGTTATTTTACTATATCATAGCACTATATAAAGAGGTAGTTAGGACTGGTTATTATACTCATAAAACTTACAAAGTGACAGAATACTTGATTTACATATAAAACTCCCAGTTTCATACAAAAATAAGAATTCTGTATCGGGAATCGAACACAACACTAATAATCTTTTTATAATTCTAGGATGTCTTTAAATACCAATCATAGAGTAAAAATACACTGTTTATTAATATTTTGTAAGATTACTTAGAAATTATATAAGTAATGTTACAAAATAAATATGAAAAAGTTTAGAATTCTCGCAAACTAATAGGCAGCCCGCGGAGATTACACTGCCGATTGATTTTCTTTATTATATTTACTGAGCTTTATAACAATCTCGTAAGTAGGTCAGTCGTAAAGTAACCTCGTCAGTAGCCTTATTTTATTTATTCCTATAAAATTTACGAGCCAATAAATAGCATTCGATTTGAGAATATAATTTAAGTGACCATAAACATTATGGTAATGCGCATCAGTAGTGCAAGTAGCCATATTTGTACATTGTATGTAAAGAAACATTCGGGAGTAAAAGTTGGAGGGCAATTTGACACAAGCTGCCGTGAATTTATCCGAAGATCAGTAGGTTGATAACTGTTGATAACGAGCATATTGAGCACTTGAAACGTTGCAGAGATTCAAACATGAGGTTCTGGGGAAGTTTGTGATTTGTTAGTCCGAAGCAAATCGCGATTTGTCCAATTACCATTTTAAACGCCTTTCGTGCGCACGCATTTTATCTAATCTTGTTTAAGGTCTAAATCAATCATTGCCAACGTAGTATATTGTATTTTGGCATTACAATAAAGTCCGGATACCTTCCAATTTATGTGAGGGAGCCATTAACGTTAACTTTCAAATAGCTCTGCTGTGAGCCTGTGATAGATGGCATAGATCTTTGATTTGTCGAATAGAATTGTACCTAGGTATAAGTTTTTATGTAAAAAGTACCACGAGCGAGGAAGCTGAAGGTATCGTTCCTAAAGCTACTTCTATAGAACGATAAAAATAAAGGATTCGCTTTTCCTTTGTAAGATTTAATACACTCTTTTATGTCAAAGTGAATTAAACTCTGTGGTCGAGTAGAACGGTCGTAAATCTGTTTAAGGACATCCAGTCAGGGACTAAATGAGACCACTAAATTGTTCTATACTGTTCATCCTTTCACTTACCTAATGAAAATGTATAATAGTCCGTTGTTGTTTGATGTATTTACTCGAGAAGGTAAAATATTGAAAAAAATCTTGGTTAGATTTAAACAATAAATTTTAGTGAACAAGCTGTGTTTTGCTTCAAACTATGTGAATTTTGTAATATCAGAACATGATGATTTCCGCCTAGACAAATATTCGTCTACCGCGGCGCGGTGGCGCGGCGGTACCTACCGAAACCACCGTGGGCGAGTTGACTCGCACTTAGCCGGTTTTATGAATATTGTAGCGAGAAACTAACCTTTTTAAAAATCAAAAACACCATTATTAGTAATATATAACAAGAAAATTTTAAGTTCATCTTTTCTTTGTTTCTTTTGGCCAGTTGCCAATAAATTGTTAGGCATCATAGTTATCAATGAGCTATTATTATGATAATCGACATTAAAGTCGCATGCGTAATTTTTGCGATAAGAATAACAGGTAGGCAACTACTTACCTTACGTAATCCTTTGAAGCTATAAAACTAATGCGTAACTCTAAAAGAATACCTAACAAAACCTGCTTTATCTTACACGCAAACGCAATTAATTTATAAGATTTATAATATCCTACATAAAGACGAATTCTGAAGGATAAAATTGAAATTCCTCTTCTAAATTTTGTATAAATTTGAAATCTCTTTATTTCTATAAACGCAGACTTTATTACGTTGTGAAGGCCGACCCAATTTATTCATAGAGCTGTCTACCCAAGGAAAAGGATCTCAGATTTATTAAGTGGTCAACATCAACAGGTTGTTTATGGGAGGAAAGTTTACGAAGGCAACCTCTTGAGAAATGTATGGGAATGGGTACTTCGTTTATGTTGGGTGGTTTGGTTGGAGGAATTTTCTGGTTGGTGAATCAAGCGTCAGACTTGTATTTATTTGGTTAGGGTCACGAAAATAGAATTTTGTCAAAAAAAATAAAAAAGGTTGATTTCATTTTGTCGTTTTTTCGTTAAGTTGACGTGAAATTCACTGAATATAGAAACAGCCATTAGCATAGTCATTATATAATTATTTCAATTATAGGAAATTTCGTGCCTAAGTTAAATTACCTTAAGTGTAGGTAAATAATATTGGAATTGTAGGGAAAACTAGTTATGTTCATTTTTTGTTTCACTAGTAACAGTAAAAAAGGAAAGCAATATAGAGAAACGAAATTATTTAAGGGAGGTATTTGCCTTTTAGCGTGAATCTACAGGCTCATTATAATAATGATAAACTAGCAACAAGAATTTCGTGACAACCTTAATTAAATGTCACATAAATCGACTTCCGTGCCATGAATGTGACATTTTGTCCAACGTTTTCAGAATAGGCCCATGCAGAACTGTCACCAAGCATTTCTTTCTGTGTCAAGGGGTTGTTGGAACTCGTACCGTCTCCACTGTAACTGGATAAAAAGGTTTAAACAAAAGCAAGCTAGCAAGTTTCTCGACTGAATTTATTTCTCACTTCCATTTTTCGTTTCGTTCTGTAACATCACCGCCACGTGGAGACAAATTCCCGTACCTACTTTTTACTTCACGTTTTAGCTAATATTACTATAGCTAATATACACCAGATCTTCACTTTAATCTTGTTGTAACAACAAAATCAAGCTAGCTGAAAAAATCATAATCTTATGCCCAAAATCAAAGACATCGCAAAATAAATGGGAAAATTAAATAGAGCAGCTTAAGCTGCTTCGGTACCTACTTCTACAAGTTACTGTATAACTAATATACATGGTCGATAGATACTTAGGTACTTACTTCTGTGGTTTAACGAACTAAAATTGATCTTACACTATGAAATAAGACTTCTCCAGTTATCCCGGTTTCAGAAACGGGATAACTGGAGAAGTCTTATTTCATAGCTATACCTTGCCAGCTACTACCGTAGAGATTACGGAGATTGGCTTCGACATAGTCAATCCAGCAATACCTAGGGCGGTCGACTGGTCTACGTACGATATATAGATAGATAGAGAAATACTTTATTGCACTTATAGACAAACAAGCTGCTGCCCGCGCCTTCGCCCGCGTTTTATCAGGATATAAGCTTATATGTTATTCCAGTTCCCAAACTATACCCATACCAAATATCAGTCTAATCGGTTCAGTAGTTTTTGCGTGAAAGAGTAACAAATATCCATACATCAATCCATACAAACTTTGGATTTAACAGCAAAACAAACTAAATTTACAGTATCCGGCGATAAATACTGCAACTGCGGTCTTTAGAAAGAGACAATTGGCTGTTTACGACGATATCCGAACACTGCACAGCTATTCTAATTCGATCAAAAAGTTACCGTGACTCGAAATCTGACAAATCCCCGCGAAATTCAAATAATCCGCGCGTATTTTCTGCGTTCTACAAGCAATATCAATAGCTAAAAAATTGTTTACCGTAAACCGTAAAACATTTTCTATGAACCCATGTTTTAACTAATTTCGATTCGACTCGACTTTTGTAGAAATTTATAATTTATAAGACGTATTACTAAAAATCAACATAATTACCAAAAGCCCCATTAATCGTACTTCATTGGAACATGGATTAATAGAAAATGGTCAGCGATTTATGAAAAACTACTTTTTAGGTAGTTTTTCAACTATACCTATTCCTTGTAGAACGCAGAAAATATTAAAAACCGCTAAAATATTTGATTTTCGTGCGGATTATTTTAATTTTGCGCGGATTTGTGTCAGATTTCGAGTCACTGAAACTTTTCGATTAAGTTTGAACTTAGATAGAAATATCTGTAGAGTGTTGTTGCAACTACTAGAAAAAGGATAATAGTAAAACCATAAATTATTATTTGGTAAATGAATAGATTTATTGTTAGGCCTTTAAACAACTCTATATTATATATTTTCAGCTAAAAGCGACTCTATTGCACATTTATTAACAAACAAAGAATATCACTGATACACGTCACACAGGTATTATGTGACAACGCTCTACGACGCAGTAATTACCCGAGTCTCTTTTCAAAGATCGATGTGCATTATTTATCGTCGGGTACGAATATGGACCCCTCCAACTCAACCCGTGGATGTCGTAAGAGCCGACTAAGGTAACCTACCAGAGGAAGGGCAGCAACTTCCTTCTGAGTATTTTTAAACACCAACACTGCGAACACCAATCTGCCGGCCAAGCGTGGTGATTATGGCAAATCCCCCCTACATGGGAGAGCATCCACTCGATGGACCGACGACATCGTAGCGGTCGCAGGGAGTCGATGGATGGAGGCGGCTCGGGACCGCTATTTGTGGCGTCGTACGGGGGAGGCCTATGTCCAGCTGTGGACGTGTATGGGCTGATGACGATGATGACTGTAATAGTTTAATATCAAAATTTTCACATTAAAACTTAAAGAAGTGACGCATATAAAAATGATACGATCTCATGAATTTCTCTGCCTTTTTGTGGCAAAGTAAAAAGGTAGGCAAACATGTCTAACGAACTGTTATAATATTTTGCAACCGATCCTCATGAGATATGAAGTAAAAGGAAAATTTTATTCACAAATATGAGTCGAGATAGTGAGAGTATTTTGTCGTGTCTGTACGGGCTACGTCTGCTTATCTAATGTAGATAAAATGTTGATGGACCGTAGTAATGGTTAGATATTATGTCACTAAACTTAATGTGTCATAATAGTAACTAATGAAATAGTCATAACAGTGGTGGGTCATGTCATGACCTTGACTCATGATAATCATTCAGAATCAGAATCAATAACTTTATTTCTTTAGGCTTACAAAATAAGCACTTAGACAAGTCAAATTTACTATAAACATAGTTATTATTATCAAATAAGAAATAAGGTGTTATTGATATTCTCTTCACTTAATTTTTTTCATTCAAGCTCCGTTCACCTCTGCTGGTTAACTCCTTTTGCTTTTGCCAGTCTTCTCATTATTCACCTAAATTGAACGAACCCAAACGATACATGGCAATATGCTTGTTATGAAGTTTAAACAAAAAATTCGGCAAGACACTGACAAGTTGACAAAACACTGAAGTTTACTAAACATTGACAACTAACTACAAGAAATGTCGCACTAAGGGTGCACGTCCATCACCCGGCATCGGATGATCGGATGAGTTATGTTGTTATGTATTAGTATATTAATATTTTTAGTATTGTGTGTATTTAGTTTGTATTAGTTTAGCATAAGCACCGCCATCCCATGATATTTTCCATTTTGGTACACCTTAGTTGCCTGGAAGAAATCGCAAATAATAACAGCTTATCGCTGTTATTATTTGCGATTTCTTGGCCGCCGATTTCAATGCCTGTTTAATAATTTATGTACCTATTGAATATTTTGAAATAAAGGATTATCTATCTATCTATGATCCTCCGCTCTGATCGCATGAAACGAATGTATTCAGCGGAATGCCGGGTGATTCGTTCTCTAACCGCATCACCTCCAATGCCGGCAGGTGAACGCGCACCCTAACCCGCCGAGCTATTTCCCCGACTATGGTGTGTAGACTTCAGTAGATTCCTACATCTAAAGGAAATATAAACTTTTAGATGCCGCCCTATTTCTCGACAAATGCTAAACTTCGCATACAACAATCAAATCAAATGGCCACTCGACGACACTTAGATGTTTAAGTTAAAGGTTAAGCGAGTTGCGTTATCTCAGTCTTTGTAAAAGACAGGACATCTTGTGTTGAAAGTTTTGTGACCCATAAAGAGCTTAGTACCGTTTTGACCAGGGTAAAACGAGCGTTGACGCACTTCGCATCCGTTTTGAACCTTTTCCCTTTAAGATTAAGATCACTTTGGGTCTGAATTGTTATTGTTATGTTGGTACCCAATTGAATGAGATAAGGAAAGGTATGGTCTTTCAAATGAAGTTGAGATTATGTAGGTACTTGAAGGAGGAATCTAAACTTCACAGTAGATAATACATGGTTTCGTATAAAATATTCAGTTTCAAGATTCTGAACGAATCATCTAACGACACAAATAATTGAATGAATAGGTTTTGGTAAGTACTGTGCTTAAGTATATACAATTTTTGTCTGTCGGTCATTTGTCTATTGATTTTTTAACATAACCAAGCCAAAGATAAATAAAAAAACGACATTATCTTACTTCTTTTAAGCTGAATCTTTCTTAAAACCAAGAGATAAAATAATTCCACAAAAATAAGATTTATTAGTTACTAATAAATCTTTTTTGTGGAATTTCTTACCTTCTAAGCTACGTTACCAAAAGCGAGTATCGGCACAGTGTATCAGAATTGTTATAGAGCGGGGCAATGCAGCCAGCAGCGTCTTGGACACGCTACCAAAATTGGTGAACTACCTACCTCAAGATTGTTTGTGGCAGTCTGCAGATAACTGTTTCAATTATTAATACTGATTCTAGTAATTTTCTTTGTAAATAAAGTTTAACCTTTCCTTTAGGTAGATATACGAGTATTTTTCTAATACTGTCTGTGACCAAACCCATTACAGACGACGATGGTTTATGAACCATCTGGGTTTATGCGAGTGCAATTAACCAACCGACCCATTATGAGCTTTTAACTTTACAGTCCTGGTTTGTGTGATGGAATTCTAATGGTCTATCATTTCGTTGTTTAATGCCGAGAAAGGTATAATAGTTCATCCTCTTGTCGACAAAGCCATCACAAACCCAATTTATTTATCATCATCAGCCCGTATACGTCCACTACTGAACATAGGCTTCTCCCAAACGACGCGACGCCACGAATAGCGATCCTGAGCCGCCTCCATACAACGAAACCCTGCGACCGCTACGATGTCGTCGGTCCATCGAGTGGGAGGTCGTCCTACACTTCGTTTCATTGCATCGCGGTTGCCACTTGAGAACCTTTACCCCAACGGTTATCGGTTCTACCAGCTATATGGCCTGCCCATCGCCACTTTAGCCTGCTAATCCTGAGAGCTATGTCGGTAACTTTGGTTCATCTACGGAATCCAATCTATTTATTGACGATTTAAAATCAAGAAAATAAAAGACATGATGTGATGACAGCAACGTGCCAACCTTTATCTATTCTATGCTCACCGTGACGGGTATAGTATTTACTTATAAGTTTATTTTATTTTCGTTTCGCATTGTAGTATATATTTTAATTATTATGTACCATCTTTCTTTTTTTACGCGCATCACAGCTGCTGCTGTTGCACACTCTAGATGTCGCATAAAACCAGTGCACGTAGCGTTATCGTTACCGTGCATTAGGCTGATGCTGAGTGACTTTTTTGTCTTCACGGTTGTAACATGCAGTTGTTTGTACTAGCTTTGCTTGTACTTTTGTGACATAGATTAAATACCTTTTACTTTACTTTACTTCCATAAAGCTGAGCGTCCACCGGATCGGAATCGGAGCGTAGGAAGCGTAAGGATTTGTTGTTATGTATTGATTTCTATGGTGTAGCGTGCACTGTATCGGCATCGGTATCCTTATTATATTATATGTATATATTATATTATATTATATGCCGATACCGATGTCATACATATTTTCAAACACGATACCGCGTACGCTGCGTACGTTCTGATTCCAATCCCTTAGGAGTAGGTATGAGTGCGCGCTTCGGTAACGCGCGCACGAAAATACTATATATATCTATATTGTTCGGGTAAACCGACCAACGCAGCAGATATGCATTTAGCTGCGCTTGCATTTGAATGCGTATTTGCTCACGTTTACCTAAACTTACTCAGTTCGCGGCCGACCGCCAACGTCGCGGGTTTAAACCAATATTATCATTTCAACCATGTCATACCATTTTCACCATAAGTTACTATTATTATCAAGTTGCATGTATGTCATCAGTGTAATCAGTATGTATATGTGCATTAAAAACATTTCAAAACCTGCTTTGAAATTTTTGGGTCATTAATTACTTCATTAATACTTTTCTATTTTGTACATCTAAATTTAATGTTATGTGCTGTTCATTCCATAGAGACTATAAAACATCCGAAGAGTCAATTAGCTAACGCAATTTCCAAAAAAAGTAGGTATCGTTGATTCCTTGTTACAGTTTGACTACGGAACTCTTAAAAATTACCTACAGTCATGCAATTTCAGGATAAAATTCATGTAGGTCATAAGATTACCTAGAGAAAATCTTAAGGAAACATTTTCATCTACGACACAACGTAAAGTGATTTCCCTCGTCCCTCGTATACTTGAGAACATTAAATAAACCAAAATATAAAGTTTGTACAGCACTGAAGGTATTTTTATTTATACCGCGGTTCAAATTTACATATTGTTCGTGGAAGAAAAGTTTGTTAAATTTTACTTTCAACTTTGTGCCGGCATTTTGATAGAGATTCGGATAATGTTTCTGTAAAAAAGCTTTATAAAAGGCGAAACGTAAAAGTGCGTGTCATTCGTTACAGTCCAAATGAAATTCTTGAAAATGGAAAATTCTAAAATGTAAAGAATTTTCCATATTTAGTTATCGCCAATCTCAAGAAACCACTTGCGCAAACCTCTTGTAGTTGTTTTTTTTTTAACTTCATGCAAATCACAGGAAATGCCTTTTCGTTTAGACCGTACCTTTTTAATGTACGTTCTGCAATTTTAACTATGCGACTCACTTTTTCCAAGCGACCCGTACGTCGAATTACTAGGCTCATACTATATATGAGAACTTACGATATATACTACTTACGTACTAATATATATTACGTAGGTACTTAGGTACATACGTACCTAAGGTTATTACGTAAGTACTTAGGTACTTTATATACTACTTACGATATATAGAACTTGGGTTCTCATAATATGAGAACCTAAGTTCTAGAACTTTTCGTTCGTTCGTTTCCTATTTCGAAGGTTCTCGAAATAGGTTTCAATAGGTTAAAATTTTTCTTAGTAGCATGTTTTTTTTTTCAACTTAATTACACACACAGTCATCATCATCATCATCAGTAACAGTCCTGCCAAGTATAGTGAATATGGCAAACACTCTTATTTGGGGGAGGGTCAGTAGTGGACTTGGAGATAAATGTGCAAATTAATGCTACAGAATTTAAATTTCAGTTACTTTATTTCTTTAGGCTTACAAAATAAGCACTTAGACATGTAAAATTTTATACTATAAACCTAGTAACCTATATATATGTATATAGTCATTATAATCAAATAAGAAATAAAGTATTATTGACTTTATCTTCATTTAAATTTTTTGTCGACTGCGGCAAGAAGTATCTTCATAAAAATAAAAATAAAAAAGGTAGGTTAAGTAAATAGTAAATAGAATAATCAACAAGGAATCTTGTTCTTTTATTTTCTAGTATTCCAGGAATTTTAAGTGCTTATTTAACCTTTAATTAAGAAAAATGTCTTGCTCACTTAACCTCCTGAAATGTTTTGTTCCAACTTTCGTTACAAAAGTTATTGTCTTCGAAACGAGGCTTGGAAGTATTATAACATCTCCGAACAGTATGACCCTTCAAACATATGGCTTCCTTATGGACCCTACACACCAAAGTCGGACTGACACAGCACGGCGGGTTGATGTCAGCAATATTATTTTATAGAATCAAGTCGGCAAATAGAGACCGCTGACTTGTAACAAATGTCAGCGGCACATCTGCAACAGTATCGCTATCGGTCTTATGCCGCTGATTTGTCAAAAGACGAGATGATGCGAAGCCGACGACAATGTTGACCAATCCGGCAAAACATACACTAATACATTAAAATTATTTTTAATATGTATGTATACGGTACCATCGGTACTGAAATAAATGATTTATTTATTATTTATTAAAACAACCCATCGGTTTTTGTGTTGAGTCATAGGAGTCAACACACCAAAGCCGACTTTAGCGGCTTCACACACAATGAGTGAACTACGGAATCTCGACGCACGCTTTCTAAAAGTCAAAAATCAAAAAGTCGAATGTCTTTATATCCGTATTAAATGTACACTTAGAAAAGGTCAAATTGTTAAAATTAAATACTGACACGGAAATAAAGTGATATTTTGATTTCGGTCGCTTCGGTGTGTAGACTAAAGTAAAGAAGCGACGAAGACGAGTGTTATTTTTCGAGTTCACACAAAATCCATCCCAAGCTTTTTCTCGATGCACGGAATCTCAAAAAATATCGACAAATGTTAGCTCGATGCACGTAATCTCGACTAACGTTATCGCGACGCACGGAATCGATAATTGTTATTTTTGTCGAAAACATGTTGCCAACCAAGCCGCCAAAATCAACAAAATCCAATCCGCCAGGCTGTGTCAGCTACGTTGACAACTTAGTATAATAGACTCTTAATCATTTACCATAGCAATAGATATAAATTTACTGTAATAAACTGAACTTTACCGGGATGCCATAAGAGCTATTCACAGACCCTTGTCAAATAAGGCCGGTCGAGTAGAAAACTCTTCAGGTCAGTAGTTCAGAAGGATAGTTTGACGGCGAAATAAGGATCGTTTATTGAATGGGGTGCAGAAAACTTATACTTTGGGGAAAAATGTGTGATATCATGGTCTTACTTACATCGTCATCATCATTTCAGCCCATACACGTCCATTACGGCACAGAAAAAAAATGTGCATTCGAATATGGATTTAAACTCGTGTATCTTTAGTTATATTTTACACTGACTGCATTTGTTTTCGCCTGGTACTTGGAGAACCAGGCGAGAAAAAATGCTCGATTCGTTCGAGCATTTTTTGCCCCGCGAGCCACGAACTGCGAGTCTGTCATCTGATGCCGTCAATAATAAATGCAGACTAAATGTTACGAGTTACCCATATTTAATTTCCCCTTTTTTTGGGGGTCGCGTCTTTCTTTAGTAACGAGATGTGATCGTGACGTCTCCTTTTTCTTTAGGATTTGGTACAGCGCCTCTAACGTGCGGACGTGGAACTACGCAAATCTAATACAAAAATGAGTCGTCACGATCACCTCTCGTTACTAACATCACATAGACTCGACGCCCGTTCACCGAAACACACGTTGTTATTTTAATAAAATACTACTCATTTTCATAGCAATTCTACAGCAAAACGTAGCTCGAAAATAATAAGCTCGGTAATATATGAACCTACTCGCACCAACCCATACACCAACAAAGCGTAGAGTATTGCAATTAATATTGCTACCTGGGCATGGCACCGCGTGCAGATGAGAATTTAATTAATCTGTGAATATATTTTATTTTAATCTCTATTTACTTTCAGCTTGGGTTCATGTTCTGGTAACAAAATGCGTAGGAGTTAACTTTCTATGAAGTTTCGTGCGTTGTACGTTTCAATTAATTCTAAAATGAAGCTATTGTATTGGTTTAGTTTTGTTTTTCTTTATCTCAAGTACCTTACTTATATTATGTTATTAATGCGAATGTGTGTTTGTTTATTTGTCCTTCCTTCACGCCTTAACTAAACAAACAATCAACTTGATTTTGGCATGGAATTATTTGAAAGGGTGGACATTGGACAGTAAGATAGGCTACTTTTTGGTCTGGTAAAACATGAAATTCTCTTGGAAAATTTACGGGAATATAGACCTTTTTATTTTATCCCCCTAGAAATGTGAAATTTGAATTTACCGCTGGTGAATCCGCGGGGAACAGCTAGTTGAGAATGAAAACGTTTTATTTGTAACTCAATCAACAAAAACAATTAACAATGCTTTAAAAATAAAAGACAATACAGACAATTTTTTGCCTTGAGTCACAAATCGGTCTCTATCTCAGCATGAGTTAGTTGTAAACAGGTCACAACCAACGTTGGTCTTCTGACAGAGCCGTTTGGTGACGTCACGGAAGATAACACATACAAGGAATTTTTATACTAACACATAAGACACAAAACAAGCAAAAGTATAACAATAAAATAAAAAACTTAATCTACGGCAACGATTGACAAATAAATACAAGGTACAGATGTCATCAAAATATAATTACGTTTCAACACAAATTACAAAAACTTAGGATGAGACGTTGAACTACAACATAAAAGTAATTTATACTGACAGGTCTAGTCTATGCAACAAAGTCAAATTTACGTAGTATTACGTACGCGTTTTGATATAGTTTAATACAAAGGATAAAATTTAAACTGGCGAAATCTTGAAGAAACACAATATGGTGTGTTTTTTATTAAATCACATCATTATATGATGATGTATAGTTTTTATGACTCTTGTCTTTTCTGACTTTCAAAAATAATATTGCGTAATTTTAGTTTAAATTTTAGTTTAAGTTTAGTTAATAATAATAAAAATGTCAAGTGCGAGTTGACTCGCACTATAATACTCAGGTCCGTAACCTTAGCTCCACATGTTTCTGAGAAAAGAGGGTTGACAGACGTACAAAAAAATGATCCTATAAGGGTTCCGTTTTTCAACGGAAACGGAACCCTAAAAACGACTTATTTTTGATCTGAAGGTGTTAAGTAACATGGAAACCTAAAAATTATGTGTGAGAGGACATGGGAAGAAAGGTGAACTACGGAGATGACGGCTACAGGAGGAGGGTGGAAAAATTATAGTGTCAATCCTACCGGGAGTAGGGGGAAAGGGAAGAATTTGATCATCATTTAACCATGCTAGTTTAGCATATTTTTTTATACCTCAAAAGTGGCAGACAAGCGTGCGGCCTGTTTGATAGGAAGAGATTACCGCAGCCTAGGGATGCTTGTTACATCGCGCCGTACTCCGTACATGCTTTGGAAGACTCGATAAATTAATCCGTAGGAAAAATCTCGGCAGGGACATCATTCCACAACCTGAGTGTTTGCAAGAGGAAGTTCCTCTCCAACCTTACGGTCCGCAAGCATAATGGCTCTATAGTAGGGCATGAAATATCAGCTGATGGCGAGCGGGGCGATGGAAGAACATATTCAAATGAACTTAAATTGTTCTGTTGAATATTGCCAAAGCCATATATCTAATATACTGTAACTAGCCATAAAAACAACCCTTGAGACAAAATGTTTGTACGATCTGCAAAAATTTGTCTCGGGTGTTCTGGTTATTTTCTATGTATAATAAAGAATATCTATCTATGTAATATGTTGTATTATGTATATCAGTCATCTAGTACCCATAACACAAGCTCTGCTTAGCTTGAGGCTAGATGATGTTGTGTGGATTGTCCAACATTATTTATTTATCATATTTATTTATAGTTTTTTTAGTTAGTATTAGCACAGATTAGGTAATGTTACATATTCGTTCAATTTCCAGAACAATATGTTGTATTAATTTTAGTGTATAGGATAGACAAAGCTTCTAGAATATCAAAATGAATCTGAAACAGCGGTGAAACCGAGTTTCGGTCTGAATGGAATAGGATTCGCTACTCCATCCGAAATTGAATGTAATTTTGGGAGAGTAACATTGTTATCAAAGGTACCAATCAGACAATGGATCAAATGCGAATGATTTGTTTTGATGGTTGATGTTGTTTTTTACCTACTCTGATATTGGTAACTTTATACTCGCTTGAGAAACAGAAGTTGTACAATAATCATGATGGGTAGTGAAAACGGGAAAACTGCCTGACTTTTCTATACTTAAAAACTTATTTACTTTTTTTTTATGTACAATAGACCAAGAAGAAAATAAAAAAAAAATACAAAATAGTATCTTTAACCTAGGCTATAAAAGCTACAAAGTCTGTAAGAATGGACGGCGCGCGGCGGTCGAGACGACGACGACGCACCTATCAGGGTATTTTGTTTCTAATACTCTAATCATTAGTTCGTGAACGGAGGTCCTAGGTGCCTCGTACCTCCAAAATATTCCTGGTAGCAAAGAATACGAATGAATGATACTTTTCTACGGAGTCACAAAAGAAGTTCGAGATACGATGTCTACGTAAGTATGTAGGCGTAGGCAGGCAGCCACAAACTAAAATACTATAAAGTTATTGTGTGCGTTACTTTCGTACCCTGCTACGAGGGCATTGTGCGTAGGTTTACTAGTAGCTACGGTGACTACGCCGTAGGCAGCTATAGCTGCCTTTGAAAGTTTCAAAGTTGCGCTTATAGGTTATACGTTATAACAACGGTGTCCTTAGAGTAGGCAGCTACGAAGTTAACATTGTAAGCAGTTACAATACATTAATAAGGCATAGGGCTTAGAGTAAAAACTCGCTGCTGTCTTAGGCTTTGAAATTATTGCTGATAGCAAACATCTCTTGAAATTTACTTTCAACAAACGGAGCAAAGAATGCTCAAACAAGTTCAAAGAAAGGATACTTTAATTGATTTGAAAAAACTAAAAATTACTTCGAGTCCCTTAGTTTTGAAATGTTTTTCAAGTTTTGCAGGACAAATACTAATTCCTTGGGAATAATATTTATATATGACCATCTTGGGATCATCTTCTATACAACTGCAAAGGAACGGAGAAATCGACAAATATACCTAAAAATACATACATAAAATACAGCCGAATATAGAACCGTCTCATTTTTTCGAAAAAGGTTTACCTACCCTTTTCTGCCACTTAGTTGTTGATAATGATTATTTGTGGCGTCGGGGGCCTTTGTTCAGCAGTGGACGTGTATGGGCTGATATGATGATGATGATGAATGATTATTTCATTAATTGATTAGTGCTTATTTAATTAACTAATTAGTGCTTATTTAATTAATTAATTAGTGCTGTCACACGGCCAGAAAGTTATATCCAAGCTTGGTGCTTTTCTTTTGACCACAAGGAAAACAAAACAGACGAAACAAACCAATTTTGTAGTAGCGGCGCGGCCGGGCCATCAAAAATGCATGTGTTCTAATTCCGCACCGAATTCCAGCTACCTCAACCCCAAGAACCTATTAAGGGCAAGCAAATAAAAACTACAATCTAAAGAACTCCATGTGTTGAATTTTCGCTGCTGGTACTAGTATTTAGTTGTTGTTGCCTAGTTTCTGCCCGCGACTTTGCACACGTTGTTTACAAGATAAAAAGAAGTCTATAGATTCTACACAGATTAGGTAATGTTACTACGTAACAGATACCTTACTTAGTAGTTAAATTTATGTTAAATTTAGCTAAATTCACCTTAATTCTGTTACAAAGCTAAAACACAGAATAACATAGTACTATGCTTGAGGCAAAATAGTTCCTAGCTTTTTCTATTTTCGTCTATTCCGCGGCATTTGGTTTCATAAAGTATGGAAAGGTTTTAGACACGCTAAAGTGGTGAGTTCCATTTTATTGCTATAAGAGCAAAGTTCAATTCGGATTGTAACATTTCAATAACTTTATAGCATCATATCACCTAACAGTTGTGTATACTTCAACTTTACCATAGCATAGCATCCATAGCATAGTACCATAGCATAGTGATAACTAGCTAGAGATTTCTTTGCGCCTTTTGGCTATGGTTTTTAAAGGTTGAAGTGAGCGTGAAACCTTTTACTTTATACTCATAATATTTAAAATTTGTTGGTAGCATCTACGGTCGTAATGGAATTTTCTTAAATCTATGGGTGAAAAATAAAATTCCCATATTACATTTTAAATTTTAATTTCATCGTGATAATAAAGAGACGCAAGATATAAATATAAGTTGTACAATACACTTAGGATATAAATTATACATTATACTTTATGAGCATTATTTATTTTAATCCGTTATAGATATGTACACTTTCTTTAAATATTTTTTTAAAAGTTACGCACACTTATTTATAAAAGCTACATACATCGCATCGGCACTTACAGTGTATACTACACTACACAATACAAAAAAAGGAAAAAATGTATACACGCAACGAGAAAAACTAGGTTCGTCAATAAGGCCACGCTTAGTCAAAAAGTAATGCCAACGCCAGATTTCTAGGCCGTTTTTGACTAGTTACAATATTCAGTAAAAGGCCCATAATTGACAAGACAAAATAAAAACATAAATATATATAAGAAAATTCAATAAAATATTAAGCAAGCAAAAGACTAGGATATTTTCGTAAATTACTAAATAGCTAATATAATTCACTATAATTTTCTACGAATTTAATTATTAATTATTCAGATTTAACTGTACATTTCACTTCATTAGTTATTGGCACGATTCTAAATATTTTTTAGAATAATTTAGGACCGAACTTTTTAAATTACTTATACTTATTATAATTTCACTGGCCAAGGTTATGGGCTTAGCGTTAACATTTAAAATTGATTTGGGTACTTTTTTGATAATCAAAGACCTACTGGTGCTGTCTACTTGCAATTGCTAAGTTCTTTTGCATATTAAAAAACAGCAAGAACTTTTAAATTAGTTTTATTCGTGTAATAGTGCGTTTTAAATTGTTTGACAAGGTATTATCTCTGCAAAAGATCCACGTCATGTAGGGATTTAGATCTAAGGGTTATTTTCCTGTCATGCGGATATCTGGTCCGCGTGTGGGCCAATTGAAACTTACAATTGCTCCAGCTAATCCGCATGCGCATGATCCGCGTCATATTAAAAACATATTATGTATATGAAATTATAGGTTTTACGGGTGGAAAATCCACATGATATGAAAAGAGCCCTTAGGTTATTTTAACGCCTCTTTATTTATGATCTGTTTGAAAATAGAAAGTTTGCCAATGTCTGTTTTGGTTTTAAAATTACAATATTTGTTTTTAACTGACTACAGACTGCTTTTATGGTACATTGCAGCCGAACTATAATTTGACCTTTATCTGTTTGTAAATAAAGGCTATCTATGAAATAGTGGAGGGAATTTAAGTCTTAGCTAAAATAGGGATTATATATAAAGTAAGGAGTTTTCGATAAATAGTTAATATACCCCGTGATTTACTATGAAAAAGTCTGTGTGGTCCCCAATCACCATTCCTGATTCATGCTGATTATGTATTTTACAAAGCGTAAGGTGTAAAATTTGGTTTTTGAATAAGGGCTGATTTCGTCATAAATTTAACGACATAAATTTACGGGTCTAAATTAAGTGCCATTTACTATTTACAGTTGGAAACAATTGACAAAAATTTGTTGGAATTTAAATCAAAGGAAAACAACATCAATTCTTAAATATTGCTTTTACTAGAATTATCTATGGTAGCGTAATCTTACCCACAATTTTGCCCAAATGTTATCTCGGTAGACAAAGTTAAAATGTATGTAGAGCACACATACCCTAAATAATCAAACAATTTTTTTTTAAGTCAAATATTATAAACTTTTGATTTTGAATTAATAACCAGAATTTTGAATTAATTTAGGTTATCAATAACCTGATCTAAACGATGTTTGCTATTATTTTTTTTTGATGATTTACAAATAATGTGTTAGAAATTCTTAAACATCCATTAGAAAAGTAATAAAATTATAATTTTGTCACATAATTATCGGGGGCGTCACCCACTGGTGCGTCGACCACTGGGCGCCTAAGCCAATAAACCGTACGAATAACATATAAAAACGAAATATGGGAGATGTGACAAAAATGGTTACCACTCAGCGTGTGCTACGACAGAGCGAATCATGCCATAGCGCTGGTCTTCTGTGGTCACCGTGGTGACTGAAGAATAATCTACTGTATCAAAAAAAATCTCGCTAATATTTCTTCTTCTTCTGGATCATAATCATCCTTCGACATTAACTGGGCTCAATTGAACTGAAATCACTCAAATGATCATTTCATTTTGTAAAATAAGAAGCCACAAAACATCGTTCTTAGAAAGTTTATTGATAAACCTTTCTTGTTACGTTCTAGCTAAAGTTCTTAGCAATACGAGCTAGAATATAAAGACAAGTTAAAATAGATCTTGGTTTTATGTTTGTAATAATTGACATTACAATTTCATAAATTTTACAATTAGTTAGGTGTACGTTTCAGTATTTACACGTGCTACTGAATAAAAAACATTGCATTATACAATGTCATTAAAGTAGTAAATATGCTATAAATTATGTTACTATAAAATCTATGACGATTCTAATATGTTCGAATTAAAATATGTACACTCGTAAATTCATTACAGATATTACATTTTCACTTCAGAATCTTAGTCTAAAACACCATGTGCAGTTTTACATTCTTGGACCAAATTTCAACCTTTAAATCAATTCATAGATTAACTACTCTACGATATTTGATAGCTATTCAAAATCTCACCCTAAACAACAAAATTCTACCTCCATATTCCCAAAGTGTTGTAATGTACCTACTATAAGAAAATTTAAGATTTTGTACGCACATTATCATACATCGACATTGATTTATCCACACTCTGTCAATATCGCTAAAAGTGGCACTGTAAATTAAAATTATTGTGCATAACTTACATGCTAAAAGTAAACCTTACTGAGGAACACACAAAGATCAAGATCAAACACATCACTATTCTATGGTCCCTTAAAAAGACACACTAGAAATAAGAGGAGTTTATAGAATCACTTCATCACAGTAGAGTCTAGAAAGCCTAGTCGTCTATCCACCGTAGACTTTGTGCTGGCCAGGGAGGCCTAGTCTCCAACACATATTTGAGTTGGAAACCTGTGTGAAAATGCTACAGGTACTCATCTATCTGATCATAGTCTTCATCTGGAGGAGAAGGTCCAGAGACTGACAGGATCGGCAGCCCGAAGTGCTTTACCGTCTCTACGCTACCGCTGTCGTCAGATTTGCAGGCTTCTTCGCATATCGTTTCCTCTCTAGGCTTAACTATGCATAACCGCTCTGAGGAATCGCTCATTGTTGTAAGAGGTATGTTGTCAGCCGATCTGAAATACATACAATAACCATAGCAAACTATTCATCTGTTCAATATAAAAGAGCTATGTAAAGACAATCTTAAAATTTAGTTTGTTGACATTAATTTTTTCAGCTACCATACACATTAAAACATAGCAAACCATCTCAAATGGGTCTAAAAAGAACCTCCCTTTCAACTTTGTATGCCAAGGCAAACATAATAGAATGCATACTTACCTAGCCTTCCTACAAAGCCTGGACTGGGATCCGTGCCTCCTCAGAAACTCGCCAGCATCAAACCCAGCGAATCCACCAGCCGGTTCAGCAGACATGAAGATTGCAGAATTGACGCGTGGTCTGTTACTGCAACGGGCCAAAAGCCGCTCCTCACACTCCAAGCTTTGGGTATGTGTGTGCGACCAACGCATGTGCTATAACAAGAAAAAGTTTGGTAAGGTTCGGGGTTAGAGCAATGATTGCTTGCTATGACCTCTCAGCAGTAAAGAAATTTCGAAGTAAGCCTGCAATGGAACGTTAACATTAAGAAATTGTGAACCAAAATAGTGACCCGTGTGGTGCATTTCATCTCGCTCCAATGTAGTGGCTCGTCGCGTTAGAAGGAATCTTCTTAAAATTTCTTCTCCAATGTTCTGCCGAGTCATGTATTCTATGCGGGGGCATGAAAGTACCTACGGAAAGCATTATAGTTTGACCATTAATTACTGGAATGGAAATCATTAAAATATTTAAACATTCGTGTAGGAAACAACAGGTGCTGGCGTGACGTGTTACACACGAACGTGTTGTAATGATAATTGCTTGTGTTGTGGTAGAAACAAAAACCGTTTCATGACATGAAGTTACAGTAAAATTACAATATTTTATATATCTATATGTATTAATACTATAGAAATTTAGTAGAACCGTATGAAGAGAAATAGTTTAAAGATTATTGATACAAAAAATGGGCAGCTTGAAAGTGTTTCTGTCAATTTCAGGCACTCCATATCGAAAGGTCAAAAAAATGTGTTTAGAATAATTTTCAAACTTGCATAATGTTTTGGTATAAAATACGGAAGAGTTTTCATTTTGTTTTCATTCCTATAAAATTCTGCTTTCTCACGACAATTATTAATTTAAACTTTTACTTCCTAAACCAGCAAATCGCGTGTACAGTTTCACGTTTTATCTTCTGAATCCTGCTATTTTCTGAAAACTGAGTTGTATTTAGAGGTAAAAAGGGTTACTTTTGTACGGCCTGTCTTTGAAGAACGGAGGGCCTTCCAGCTTTATGAAATTGAGCTCTATTTAGTTGTACAGAAAGGAGGTTTTTTTGTGAGGTGGGGAGTTTATGGGTTGATTGAGGGTTGCATGTCCAAGTGCTGTCATGGTGTCACGCGAATGATGAGGCAGTTTTCTAGTGCCCGCATACATTAAGACGACTCTTTTTTTGTAATTGTGACTTGGAATCACGAGAGTAGACTTTCTAGATAAATCCTGCCGTCTTTTATTACAGCATACTCTTTTAGATCAGAGAGAAGTTGGAACACATATTATAAAGCTATAATTAGAAGCCACGTTCCAGAGAAATAAGGTTAAAAATTAATAACTCAATTCTTATACATGAAAAGGATATTGCCGATGCCTTTGATGCATTCTGGTCCGATATTCCTAAAGTTGTTACCCGGACTCTAAACTCCTCACCTTCGATGGCGGTTGAATTATTAGAATCATCTGTTGAAAAATGTAAAGAGGTTTTTATATTTACTCATGTAAATGCCAATTATATAGTCAAAACATTTAAGTCTATTAACATCAAAAATACTGAGGATCTCTGGGGTAGATACCCCAACCAAAGTACTAAGTTCAATTATAAAGGAAGTGGCTCCTTATTTGGCCTATATTTTCAATAGTTGTATCGACGCAGGAGTTTTTCCTGATCTCATGAAATATAGTAAACTGGTTCCTCTTTTTAAATCTGGAAGTCACACTGATCCGGCCAATTACATACCGATATCAATACTTCCAGCCAAAGTAAAATTTTTGAAAAAATTATTCTCACACAGCTGTCCTCTCATTTTGTCCTTAATAGGCTATTCCATAAAAATCAATTTGGCTTCACCAAAGGTAGATCAACAACCGATGCTGGTACAGTTTTACTAAAGCATATATTGGATGCCTGGGATAAAGCGAAAAACGCTATTGGTATATTCTGGCTGGTATTTCCAAGGCTTTTGATTGCGTAGATCATGGTACCTTAATTAGAAAATTGAGTCACTATGGAATTCAAAACAAGGCACTGGACCTTATGCAATGATATTTATCTGATAGAGTTCAAAAAGTAGCTATTGGCAAAGGTAAAAGATAGGTTTTTTTTTATTTTTAGTATACGTAAATGATCTCCCCTTTTTAGCAAAAGATCTGTGTGATATAGTCTTATTTGCTGATGATACTTCACTGATTTTTATTGACAGAAATAAACGTAATTATGACGATGTAAATGATTCGCTTTCACACGTACTAGATTGGTTCACCGCCAATAACCTCTTACTTAATGCTAAAAAAACAAAGTGCATTAAATTCATGTTACCAAATGTAAAAGAATTTCCAACTAAGATAATGCTAAAGGATGAGATTGTTCACTTTGTAGACTCTACCGTTTTCTTAGGGTTACATATTGATTCCACTCTTCAATGGAAACCGCAAATTGATGCTCTCGCAGGCAGACTTAGTTCAGCAGCCTATGCAGTTCGTACAATTAGATATATTACCGATGAAGATACAGCTAGGTTAGTTTATTTCAGTAACTTTCATAGTATTATGTCCTATGGTATTTTACTTTGGGGAAAGGCAGCTGACATCCAGGCTATCTTTGTTCTTCAAAAAAGGGCTGTACGCGCAATTTATAAATTAAAGCCACGCGACTCTTTGAAGGAATTATTTAAAGAAATAAATATTTTGACAGTAATATCGCAATACATCTATGAAAATCTAATGTATACGCACAAAAATAGAGATAGCTATTTGAAAAAGTTTGATGTTCACAATAGAAATACAAGAAACAAGAACAAATTACACATCCCAGCATATAGATTACGAAAAGTAGGGAAATCGTTTATGGGCAATTGCGTGCGCTTCTATAATAAGCTTCCATCTGAAGCAACTGAACTCCCTATTCGTAAATTTAAACAGTACATTAAACAAAATCTTATCAGGAGTAAAAACTCTATAGATGATTACATCAATGATGTTAATGCTTGGCCAGATGTCACTCCGTTCCGCGCTGTCAGTAGTATGCAAGAAATTCAATGTTCTGTTTAGCTTTATAGAAATATTGACATGTATCTAAATCGCATTAAATTTAGATTTAGATAGGCAAAATAGCCATGTATTAGACACATAAGTGATATTATAATGTGCTAGTGGTTTTTTTTCACTTCTTCCACTAGTGGACAAAAAATTGAAGTGAAGAGAATATCAATAACACCTTATTTCTTATTTGATAATAATAACTATGTTTATAGTATAAAATTTGACTTGTCTATGTAAGTGCTTATTTTGTAAGCCTAAAGAAATAAAGTTATTGATTCTGATTCTGAATACTAATATTATAGATGTGTTTCACGTAAAAACTACTGAACTGATTGGGCTGAAATTTGGTATGGTATAGTTTGGGCCCTGAACCTGGGACCCAAAAAGCAACAAAATCACGCGCAATTTGAGTAATAAAGAACATAATTTGAATAAATTACAAGATAAGCCAGTCACTAGTGAAGGTTGAATTAAGTTATTAATTCTATGCGATGTTTATCGAGTTTATGATAAAGCCGGCATATGTGCCTTTCCATTAACTTATTCATTGAAACACGAGGCATTCGTGCTTTATTACAACGATTAAATTACAAATTATTACATTGTGAATACAAATATTATCGTATGAACATATAATGCGGGATGAACTTACTTGCTTGAATAAGCCTTAACTCAAATAACTAATTCCCTCCAATCAAAATAAAATAAATAATGAAGATTTTAGGGTTTTAGAGAATGGAGTATTTTTGATAGGGTACGTTTTTGTGTATATTTTTTCACTAGCTGCTGCCCGCGCCTTCGCCCGCGTTTTATCGGGATAATTCTCTAACATAAATAGTACAATTTTTTTCGTTATTCATGGTAATAATATTGTAACATAATACGCAGTATAATTATAAAAATATCAGTCACAAACCATTAAAATAATACGGTTATATCGTGAACATAAATAAATATTACGTGAAATAAAGTAATAGAATTTATATTCTAAGAAATAGAACACAGCGCCATCTATTGGGTGTATTTGCAACCTAGATGTCAAACAATATTGAAGAATTTTATCAATGAATCAACGTACACCGCCATCTATGAGAACTTCATAAAACTAAACAGTAAATAAACACTTACTTAAGAAACCATTAATTGATACATTTTATTCGTTTACATTCACGACTTAAGCGAATAATTGAGATGATAACTATCCTATCCAGTAAGTTAGACCAAAATACGGGTACATGTGAAATTTGATTTAAATCGGTTCAGTAGTTTCGGAGTTTATTGGCAACATACATCGTGACACAAGGTTTTTATATATATATATATACGATATTATAATTTATTATTAGCATACAAACTATCGAAAGACTATTCAATAGATAAAATAAATAGTCCGTTTGTGGAAAGTTTATAGCCCGCAACCCGCATAATGCGAAGATTATCTTAAACACCGAGCAAACGATTATCTTTTGAGGCTATTGTTTCAGCTCAAGATAAATGGATTATAAACTGTATGAACTGAACTGTATGAACTTTGTAGAAAATACGCATTTCGGCTTAGATCGAGGATTTTGATTTTAATTTTAAACGGTCTTAGATAGTTTTTTCGCCTACAGTTATATGGAGGGTGCATCCCTCCACCCATATTTTACATTCACTCTTTTGTACGTTGACTCATTCCCGATTCCATTCACTCATTGTACGGCAAGTAGTTGGATTCTGGGACTCGAACAGAACGTACGTCGAATAAATGACTATCTGAAATCCTACACGTCCATACCTGCTTCCTCAGAAATTGCTTATCACCTTTCTTCAAAAACTTTTCAAGTTTTTGAAGAAAGGTGATATGAAAAGTTTTCCTTAGATAATGGTCGACTCGACGCTACAAAATAAGATCAACAACATGGTATTAATTATGTATTGAACTGTACACGTTCTGTCCAATCTGTCCAGTTGAGAATCCGTCCAGTTGAGAATCCGTCCAGCTGAGAATATGTCCAGTTGCGAATAATCTGTCCAATTGCTACGGGGCTTGCTGGCATGACCTAAAACTTTGTAATTTTGTCAATGTCTTCAAAAAATTACTTTCAAAGTTCACTCTGAATGTTTCTTTTCAACCGACTTCAAGAAGGAGTTTCTCAATTAGACTATATGTTTTTTTTTTGTATATGTGTTACGCGATCAATCCGCCAATTATGGACCAATTTTGAAATTTATTTATTGTATAGAAAATAATCCCGAGGAGGTACTATAAAAATGTTATCCCCAGGGGATTTATATTTATGTCGCAAACTAAAAAAAGTGTCAAAGTAAGGGATTCGAATTCGATTATTAGGATTTTGAAAACAATCAAATTCTCACAATGAGTTACAAGGTAACAAACAGTTTCCATAGCAACGGGCATTTACAAAAGGTACGCGTAGGTTCAGGAATTTAACGTCGGTTTATCATAAATCTTTAAACGAGCAATTCTTGTATATATACTATATAATATAATCTGAATCTCGGAAACGGCTCCAACGATTTTCATGAAATTTAGTATACAGAGGTTTTTGGGGGGCGATAAATCGATCTAGCTAGGATTCATTTTTAGAAAATGTCGTTTTATTCATGTTTTCGATAATCAGCTTTATCGATAGGGCACAGACAAGATTTCGACGCTACAAAGCCTTCATCTATCATGTAAGCTTTTGTTAATTTACTGCATATACTCGGATATGGCGTCACAATGAGGAAGGAAAGTTGTCAGTGATAGATGTACCCATAGATATGGCCATAGTCATAAAGTCCATTATATTTGTTCGTTGATAAACAGCAGTATTGGCGAATAATATTACATTATTTTATAAATTGGGAGCAACTAACTGCTCTAACGACACAACAACACTAAAGCTACTCCAGCAGGTGGCGTTGTTAAGGAACAAGCCAATGAATGTTTTGTTTGAGGTTAGACCAATAACACCAATTTTTATTTATATTATTTGTGTCTAATTAACTCTCGTGTTAAATATAATTTCTAAAAAACACAATATACCAAAAAAATATATACCGAGCAAAGCTCGGTCAACCAGGTACTCGTTTCTTAAAATACGCTACATTATTGAACTCTGTGATTTTAATATAGTTTTTGTTTTGTGAGTTTCTGGTGCATTGAACAATGCGCAAGTCAAAGTTCTCGAACTTTCCCACTGTGGTGTCAATCTATCTAGCACCATCTATCAAATCAGATTTTTAAGTTTTGTTTCTCATTGCATAGTGCGTAAGCCGTGATATCACTTGATATCCCAAAAAATACGTTTTCGACGGGGCTTTAACCCGCGACCTTCCCTCACTATGAGACTACGCTAATATACTGCGCCACGAAATTAAGTCAACCCAAAAATCAATCCCGACGAGCCGAAAATCTTTAGAACTTCCTACAGATACAGACGCTAGCGCCGTTAGGTCATTTCGGCCCGCTGAAATCATAAATGTTTGGGATATCAATTAATTTCTATTAGGGTTGGTTTATGAATAACCATCAATCGTAAAAAGTTTTTTTTTAAATACGTACTTATATACCAACAATGTAGCAATATTCTCCGTTGGCAATATTAACACTACCTACCTAATCTGGCGTTATCCCAGTTTTCCCCACTTGATAAATACTCCTTACGGGAAAACTGGACACTTAATTTTAAATTGTCCCGAATTTCCATCACCGATTTTACTTGTTCCAGTTTTCCCTCTTGTTTTTGTCGCTAACTTAACTTCACCTTTTAAAAGAATTGTGAATAAAATCCAAATTTTATTCACAACTCTTTTTCATTCAAGCCTCGTTTATGACATAATAAGTGGTCGCCTACGAGCTCTCAGGTTCTTGACATTTTAACCCCATATTGAATGCGCCCATCGATCATTTGTCACAAATGTGGGTAGTTTAAAGTTTTATTCGGCGTAAACGTCGCGTGGACAAACTGGGGCAAGGCTTGTTATTTTTTATTAAAATAAAACGGCCTGGTTTACCTTATATCCGGAGTAAGGTTTTATATGGCTGGGTATCTTTATAGCCGGATAAAAAAGGGTATCCTTATAAGATAGATAAAAAAATATAATTTTAAAGACCATACTAAGGATCGGTTTTATTTTTAACTAGCTGTTCCCCGCGGTTTCACCCGCGTTAAATTCGTTAGTCGTATAAGCCGCAGTGCAGTTAATAGGGCGTGAAGAAAGGAGAAACAAACACACTTTCGCATTTATAATATTAATTTAGGATGTACACGTTCAGCAGGGGCTGAATTCTGCTAACCAATTGACTTTACTATGACAATGGTGTACACAATGGTATCGTCGCAGAATCATCCATTGAAGAAAGAAACTCTAGATAGTGCGGTGCTTTTGCATGGAGAAATTTATAGAATGGTTTCAACCTCGACAAGCCTACCTCCATCTGTATTTTCTTTCATCAAAGGTAAAATGCCAAAATCTGTTTGGTGAAAATGTGTCTGTGTTAGTTAATATGAGACAATATAATCATGGTGAATCGATTAATTTAGTGGAATTAGGGCCCAATCTTTCAATTAAGGAGTTTTTAAAAGTTAAGGTAATTTTTCAGTTTTTAAGTAATAAATAATTAGTTAAAACCCCTTACTGAATTTCATAGATTATCAAATCAAGATATAGATAGAGCGTTAAAACTTACCTACACGAAAGTCAGATAACAAATATTTTCATGAAAAGCTGAAATAAAAAAGCCGGCTTAGCTTCCTGTTAAATCCAATTATTCGGACGACACTCGGTTCGGTGTTTACCTACACGGCCGAAAGTGACCTAGCTTTAATATCACTGCCCTACTTTAAGGGTTATGTGTGACAAAACAAATTCGGGCTACAGCCTAGGATTAGAATGGATTTCCACGTTTTAATATTGCCCGTTGTTGACAGTTCTTGCACTTTTACAATAAAAAGTTACTAAAATGCGAAGTGTACCAATTTCTATCATAACTTCCAAAAATGTCCTTAATTTCGCTAAAGACATTACAGACACAATTATTTCATTTCATTTATTTTTACGATTGATGTGATTTTTTAACTGACTGATTTTGTACTTATTTATTCCGACACAAATTTATTTGTTTGAGAATAAACTGCTTCTTCTTCTATGCGTAAATTTTAATACATAATTTTATGAAATAATTATTTCCTCAAAATTATTGCGAGAGCAGCTAGAATCCGTCTCATGATCTAAACTAAATCAAGTACAAAACATGAATCTGAATCAATAACTTTATTTCTTTAGGCTTGAATGTACATAGTGTTGCATAGGCAAATTACCCTTAAAATATTATTTATTCTATCTCATGCCACGACAAGAGACCTATTAAGGCCACTGTTTCACAATTCCACGGAAGCACTACGCCATTGTTCTTTAGATTTGAATTTTATATTGCTTCTCCTGCAATAAGAACTCCTTTTACATTATTCAGCTTTGCAGAGCAAAGTAATTTTCAACGTCAAGCATTCTTAATTATTTTCTGCAATTTATTGCAACGAAACTGTTGGTAATTTTTGATATGTGCAAATCTTCGTTGCAATTCACTTGTTAAATACCTCTCCTAAGAGTCTAAACAACATAGTCAGCAATTGTCATCGACAAAGACGGCATATTGGATGTTGGCCGCTTAGTCGGCGACAACCGGCTGTTTCACATCTGGAATTAAACCAACAAAGCTGCCGGGTTAAGTCGCCGAGGCGGTAAATCTTGTTGCTGGCACAAAATCAGCCACATTTGATAAGACGCGGAATTTCGCGGACATACGTTATCATCGACATTTGTCACGGACGTGTGGCAAGGAGGCAAATCTCACTGCTAAAATTTTAGAAAATATTGTTGTCGACATCAACCCGCCAAGCTGTGTCAGAAGTTGTAGTCAATAACTTTATTTCTTTAGGATTACAAAATAGTATAATTTATGAAGTCAAATTTCATACTACTAACAATAATTATATCGCTTATAGATTAAGGGCCTCTGTGCTGTTCGCTTGAGCCGCGCATGCCTCCCAAAGGACAGGGTCTCATTATAGCCCGAGATCATGGAAATTAGAAACACATGATAATAACAAGGTATTATTGGTTTTCTCTTTACTTCAACTTTTTGGCCGCTAGTGGAAGAAATCGGGGGTGTTACCGACTCTAGTGTGTCGACTCTTTTTTATTTATACCTACATAACTCAACATTTAGCAATAGATTAGAGGCGTGGTTTTCTATTGTTGAGTCAGAATCAGATTAATGATAAGCTATTGCTAGTTGACAGGAGTTTATAAGTTTGGGAAAAGTTCTGATCTGAGTGGGCTTGCCTACTCGTAAATATCAAAATAGGTATAAAATGTATAAGATTTGGACTCAGTTAACATAGCTAACGAATAAATTAACTTATTTAAAATGTGTCACGTCTCCGTAAAGTAATATTTGTTTTAAATTCATTAGTTTCATTCAGTTCTTACTTTGTTTGAAACTTAAATTTTAGTTTGTAATTTGTTCTTCGTCCTGAAGTGCAACTTTGCTATACCTTGTTTCAGCTTGAAGTAGTTTTGAACAAGTGATACTTGTATATCGATACGGAAGTTATAGCTCAGTTTTGGACAAGTTTTGGATAAGTTCGAGGATGGGAAGAAAACTACTGTGTAATGGTTCATTCCAGTGTTGGCGGTGCCTTTGCAAATAAAGTTTATTTTGTTTCACTTGTTTATGTGCTTATTTTATAAGCCTAAAGAAATAAAGTTATTGATTCTGATTCAGATTCAGATTCAGACTCTGTCATAACTTTTTTAAGTTACGCATATATCCGTAGCGAAGCTGGGGCTATTCGTTTTTTTTAAACGAATAAAAACATATCGTGTGAACGTGGTGTATAACCGTGTGAACCAGGCTTAAGTGTATGGTGTGGCACTGGCCGATAGTTAAAGGATGGAGGCGGCTCAGGATCGATATTTGAGGTCGTATGGAAGATGCCTATGACCCAGCTGTGTGGACGTGTCTGGGCTGATATAAAGATAAAAATAAAAGATAAAATTTATTTATTTACCCACAAATTACAAGAACATTATATAAAAAGTCTAAAATTAACATAGGAGATAAACTAACTATTTTTACTTTACTAATTATTAAAAATGGGGTAAAAAGGGTCCCTATCTCAGCGTTATGCAGTATTGGGCAATTAATTGTCCAATACTCCGCTGGTTTTCAGTAGGGCCCTTGTGGAGTGACGATGGGAGAGTGCCTAACAAGTACATAATAGTAGATTGTTTTACAAGGGACTAAACCATCCCATTATATACGAGGTTGTTATACTCCCGAGCGTAGCGAGGGAGGATGACAAGACCGAGTTATAATGGGTGGTTTTGGCCCGAGTAAAACATTCTACTTTTCACTTCGATTGCGAGACAATAAAACAATTCAAAATTAGACAATTTTCAGAAATTTTATTAGAAATTAAATGTGCAGTTAGAGCAATTTTGAATGTTTAGTGATATGTTTTTCCCGGGCAATTTTATTTCGGTTCTCTGTGATTGGGATGTGATAATATTTTGAGTTGATTGTTGTGGAGTAAAAGTTGGAGAGACTCGACTCATGCTTGAGCTTCTTGCATTATTAAGATCTGAGTGCGGCTTCAGCTGAGTTGACATATTCATCCAATCCCGCGATGTAGATGCTTGGGGTTCTGTAATGTTTGGTAGAATATTGATTCCTTCCGTAATCCGCTGCGTGACGTGATACTTGTTTTGTATAGAGTCCTCTATATAACCTTCAGCCACTTGATCGGACCTCCATCCACCGTGCCGTTTAAATGTCGTTACATTCGCACCAGAGTCCGCCAACAGAGTCGCGGATGTTCTGCGGAAACAATGGCCCGTGTAGAGTTCCGGATTTGGTAAATTTAGATAAGTGGCAATATCTTTAGGCATGTTACCAAATTTATTTTTGCCTTTGACTTGCCTTGTGCATTTACCATTTTGATAATTTAGAAAAAATATTCTCGTTGAAACATTAGTGGGATGTAACTCCTGATAGGCTTTAACTATATTAAGGTATTCTCCACTGATGACAAATTTACGCTCTTTGTTTGTTTTCGTGTTCGGCAGACTCACAGCTTGTACGTCTTCTAGCGTTATATTGGCAAGCTCTATTCCTCTGCTTGCACCGCTGATTCCATAAATTAAAGCAACCTGTTGAACAAAAAAATAAATGTGTTAATAATCGTAATAACCTAGGTACATAATTTAGGTATGCAGGTAGGTATCTATTTATTTAGTTTGAGTAGAGTACATAAGTAGGTTACCTTTGTTGCCAAGTATTGTTTATTTGGAGCGTTATTTAAAAATGTTTCGATTTCTTGTGTCGTCAAGACTTTAGATTTTTTTGCCTTGTATCCAGTGGACAATTTGTTCAGTAAAGCCGTTAAATTTACATATTTTTTAACATCGACGTCGTGTTTCGTTTGTATGGTCATTCTTAACATTGAATATGTGCTCCAAAGAGTCGACGATTTGAATTTTTTCGATAATTCATCAAAATAAGTGAGAAAAACCTCTTCTGAAAAAGAATCCACACGTTTCTCATCTCTCCATTTCATAAAATTTTCTTACCTCTTTAAATATATTCCACGTGATTTTGTCGGCAACAGATTCATAATTAATTCTTTGCTCTTTTCTTCCATTTGGATATTAGCATCTTCACTATCACTTGATGACATTTTTCACGTTCACAATTTGGAAGCAAAAGTCAGGAAGTTAAACGTAAAAGTTTGTGATTTGGAATGAAGAAAATTCTAGAGATTTAACGCCAATACCATCTTTTTTTTTAAATCTCTATTTAACCCGCAATGAAACAGTTCGCATTCTACCGTGAAGGGAAGAATCAACCTTCATAAAACATCACCAAGACGGTTCTATTTTCAAAACAAAAAGATTGACGGAGCACCAGCATGTCGAGTTTTTATGTAAGAGAACGAATGCTTTGTACGGGCTGATGATTTTAGACAAAAATTAAAAAGAAAAAATACTTTTTAGCCCGAGGTATTAAACTCGAGTTTTAGGTCCGCTAAGCTACACTATTATGATACACTTTTTGAGCAAGAGAAGTGAAAATATTATTATTAGTAAGTACATTATTAGTAGGTATTTAAACACGATACATTAGATATGATGATGATGACCTTGGTGTACGAAGGAAGGCTCGTCGTTACTCAATGATCCATGACCAACAAGGGGACCTCAGCGTGTCTTTTATACGAAGCACTTTCGCCAAACGGAAGAGCATCGAGCAGAGTTAAATGATATAATTTTTTTTTTGTACTGCTCTAACTTTGCCCGTTGATATCGTAAGTTGCGATTAAGGGAACCTACCCAAAAGAAGGACAGCAGCTACCTTATGTGTACTTTAACACCTGTCAAGCATGGTGATTATGGTAAAGCCCCTCTTATTTGGGGAGGCACGTCGAGCAGTGGATGTAATAATCGTAGATAAGCAGTCTGGGAGACTAGCATGCTAATCTGCATAGGGAGGACTGGAGTCATAGAACCGATTAAAAAACCTTGGGAAGAGTTTTGCTCCAGCTCGTAAACTGACAATCTAACAAGGGGTAGTCTAAAAAATAATAAAGGTTTGTTGTTTGCTTCTTTACTTTACCTTAAAAAGATTGAAGTGAACACAAACTCAAAGTGATCACTCTATTTCCTAGTTTTATTTATGTTGTTTGAATTTTGTGAGGTGTCCAAGAGTCCTGTGAGGTCAATGGAAATAATAATAGCACTCATATTTGATATTTATTTATGGAACCGTCGATACCTACTTATTATATTCAAATGTGATAAGTTACAGCGACAGGTACATAATATATTTTCAATCGATTTTTAAATTATAACAGAAAAAAGAGTGAAATTGAATTCTGTGCGAACAATCCTTTTCATAGAGTTGGATGAACGCTGAAAATTAAAGACCGAATGAAATTGCATTGTAAGCTTCACACAGCTTTTTGTAGCTTCAATAAAGTGCTAATGTTCGTAATTCAGTTTGAGGTTATTGATGAGTGACATTATTTACAGTGATTGGTAGTTTTGATTGAATAGCTCAAAGAGTAGAAAGGTAATATTTAATTGCTTCAAGAGTGTTTTTCTCATGACGATAAATCAATTAATTAACTTATTGCGATAATTGCTATTACAAAGATAGTTAATTTACTAAATTAATTTACTAAATACCTAAGATGATATTTACATGGTAAGAGTTCGTCGATTAATCGCGTGAGCCTCGAAAGGGGGATCGGAAAATATCACGAAATATCACAAGAGGGGGGAGGTATAGTGGGACGTGTATTTATTTTCGTTGAATGCGCGATTTCAATATTAAGAGAAAATAATCTAATTTTTTTTAATATATTTTTTGTCACTACAAAAAAAATACATGTGATTTTTGGATAGTCTAAGTCGAAAACCTCATTTAGCTTAAATAATTGCAAAAAAAACACGTGATCCGTTAGGATCTGTTAGATGTTTTTAGGCAGGGGCAGTCTAAAACATCATTCAAACATTCTGACTTAAGATAGTTGTTTTAAATTTTTCAGTGTGGTTTCGTACAGTTACATTTGCCAATGATTACGTTTTCGTAGCAAATAAACACAAAATGAAGGTTGATCCTTTTATCTGTAAAAACTATAAAAATTTCTTCAGTAATTTTGTTGTTCTTCTATCTTCTATATTTTACCGACGGAAAAAAGTCTTTCTCAAACAGACTGTTAAACTACATGGTGTGCTCCAAAATCGTTTTGTTTTTAATTTACGATGTACCCCTACAATAAAAAAATATGTTGGTAATCGGTATAGTCAAAGTCAAGTCATTCTACATAAAAAAAAAAACGTACTTAAAACTATTCACAAACTTGTGCCAAAAACATTAACTACAATGAAAACCTTAATAAAAATACGCATCGCGTATGAATTTATCATTCAAACACTAGTATAATTTGCAATTTATCCGACCTTTTTGTTCCTAACCTATGTTTTTCCACTGCTGGGCGAATGTTTTTCTAAACTTTTCCAAGAATCACGTTCATTAGCCAACCTATTTACTTTTAAATACTAGGACCCTTCAAAAATATTTTTCTTTCATGTTCGAATGTCACCGTAACCTTTTTTGATTAGGTATTGTATCTTTACAAACTTTTAACCTAAACAAGAAAAACTGTAAACAGTACACGCAATAGTAAAATGTAATTAGCCGTACACGTTTTAGTGGTTGTACTGTGTCACGTTGCGGCTCACAAAGGCTGTGTGCAAAAAACACCAGTGCATTACAATGACATAATCTAGCTTACTTCCCAACCAGTTTTATTTGAAATTTTAATTCTACAGCCATACATTTTTAATATTCTTTTTTTCAAAGCCTGTGTGAATTAAAACTTTAACTGCCAGTGTGAAAAACCAGTGCAATGTGTAGCTTCCTATCAGTCTCGACTGATATCAATACAGGAAAAACGGTTTGCAATTCCATATCCTGCCAGGGCCTGTGTAAAAAACCAGTGCATTAATAGCGTGCATATTGAGCATTGTAACACACTAGTAAGCGTGATACTGCTTACTTGGTGGTCGCAACCGGAGCACTGGCATTGGCATTGGGAGCACGCCCGCGGGTTAGCGCGGGCGGGATTGCGCTAGCTACCGTGCCCTTCATCTGGCACTGCATGCAGCAATGCAAATTGACAGCCGCAGTCACGGGCGCTGCGCCGCGGGTATTGGAAGCAACGGTCCAGGAGACAGCAAACATCCTGCGCACGACACGGGTTGAGCAACGCACATAAAGCGTCGGGCTCCGAAACAATAAATTTTAAAATTTGGAATTGGTTAGATAATTTGGACGCATGTTATGGTCCATTCACATGTTGGCCTTGTCGTCAAGGATAAACCGTTGTTTGTTTTTATTTTTAATTTGACAGCCTGTAGAATCTTAAGGACACGGCTCTATTGCATGATGGTAGACGGTCGATGGTTGCTTCTCAGGTTGATTTGATGGTAGCATGGCTTAGAGCTCAAAATTCATCCTGCCTAGCTAGTCGCCTGCATGTCGCGAGGCGTTGAATGCTGTTGGATTTTGAACTGAAAGCAACCACATCTACCATCCTGCAATGCGGCCGTGGCCTAAGTGAGTCAAATAATGATTCGGCTAACATGTGAATGCGCTGTTATGAATCTTATCCTTACTTCGGTGATGTAGCGTTCCAAATAAAAAAAAAAAACATTGCTCGGAGTTGAGGCCCTTTATCCATAAAACAGATCGTTTCACCAACAGGGTTCTTCAGTCGATTTCTGTATCAACTGATCGCTTTGGGAAACGAATAGCTCATAATATACGGAGCCCAGAGTTAACTGAATTGTCTAAATGGGACTACAGATCAAAAGTTGCGTCATGTTATAATAATGTGATAATAATATGGCGTGTTTTAAAAAATGATAAACCGACCTCTAATTCCCTTACTTTTACACTTATTTTAAGTTTTGCGGGATAAACACTAATTCTCTGGGGATGAAATAAAATAAAATTTTATGGGACCTCTTCAGGATCATTTTCTATACAATAGTAAAAGAATTTTCAAAATCGGTCCATAATGGCGGAGATATCGCGTAACATACATACAAAAAACATACAGACGAATTGATAACCTCAATTGTTTTGAAGTCGGTAAAAAATTTACCAAAGTGCACTGTTATAATAAAAATATAATAAAATAATGTTTATTAGTTAATTTCTGACAAATGTGGAAACTAAAAATATGCACTTAAATGTCTAAAATAACTATAATAATAAAACTGTCGCTATGTGTTAGCCCTTGTCTTTAGATTATTTTCATAAACGGCCTCTGTTCTGTTAGCTTCGGCCTCACGCATGAATCCCAAAGGACCGAACCACTATAATGGGCCGAGATCATGGAAATAAGAAACACATAATAATAATGCTGGGCAATTCACACAATAATGATCTGACTGTAAGAAATAGTTGACAAAACAGTGAAAGTTGGTTGGCTGAGACTGTGAACGTACAACTAACAAAATATTTCGATCACGTTTAGCAGTCGCAGCAAAGGTCACGGAAATGTATTTGAAAATGGAATAAATGCCATGAGAGTGAACTTTTTACTCTACTTCTACTTGTCGACCTTTTTCTTTGGTTAGTTCAAGTCACGAACTACCGAACTCTTTGGTCCCAATATTTTTTTTAGAACAACTTTTGATTTGCGTTGCCAATATCTATTTGACTACAAATTATTATACATCCCATCAAGCTTATAGGTAATATTGTAATGCACCAAAGTTAAACACAACAAGAGTTTCATTATCAATATTGCCGAAGTACAGGGAAAAATAAACCGAAAATTATTGAGTTTTGGTTTCGAAAATTGAGTGATTCTCTACTGATAACCAAACCTCTATATAGATTAACCTTAGTGCAGAATATTCTAGAATAGACAATAGCTGTGCATCAACTTACCGCTCAACGCGTGCGTGAGGGGAGATACGGTACTACCACGCTGAGCTTTTAGCTTTACGTAGTGGCAGACTAAACGGATTCACTTGAAACCCATGTTTCAATTTACCCCGTGTTCCAATTTCCGCCCAGTATTTGAATTTATAGCCTGTGCACCAATTCAGAAGAAATAGGGGATTTCAGTTACAAAGTTTTAGTTTATTTTTTATTGACAAATTGCTGCGTTGGATTAAATAGTGCATAACGTGGTTTAGCTATGAATTTAAACTCTATCAGTAGATTCAAAACCTGAAAGTGTTTTTTTACTACACACAGGTATAATATCTATCACCGTGATATGTAGCGAATCAATCTGAAAACAGAAATTTACTATTAAGTATTTTAAACAGATTTTTTTTAACCCTCAATTACTGACGAGATATTTTAATATGTTACGATATTTATGTTACTAATTATTCCGTTTAGTCTGCAGTCTACACCTTACCTCTAGTATGCTCCCCTCATGCACGCCATAGGTCGGTACTCAACTATGTTGTTGCACTGCAATAATACAAATATACAATTAAATACATAATACTTACGTCACATGTTAGTTTATGTTACACGTCTACATGTGGTAAGTAGCTTAGACTGAGATCTTAAACTGGGTCATGTAGGCAGCGTCAATGCCCGACTTTTACTATATCTATTCTAAGCTATACTCGATATCTGTTTTTTAATAGTAGAGACGTAGTAGAGACTATCTAGAGATGCTGGACTAACTAAAATATTTTTTCATGAATTTTGTATTCCAGAGTTGGAATTGTTTTACGTTTTTGTACAAAGTGTTTTCTATGAAAGCCCATGATATAATGGCCAAAGTATTACTTGAAATGTCAGCAATAAATACAGACTACGAAAGTTTTTATAGTAAAATAATATACAATGAAATTTAATTGGTGATTGGTTGGTCTAGCGTTTGACCACCATCTATGTATCTCACTTAAGTAACTGAAGATGTGCCCTTTCCCATAAGGAACTTAAATATTCATCGTGGATTTGAATACTCAAGATCGTACTCTAACGGAAAAAAAGGCCGGAATATTACTTATTTTTGAATTAACATTTTTTGAAGATTTTAGGGTTAAAAAGTTATTTGTTTCTTAAACTCTTCATCATTGTGTTATTCCTTTTTCGTTTTCTTTAGGTCGACCTTTTTGTTTGTTTAATTAATAGTTGTTTTTTTTCATAACCTACAAATAACCCAACAAAAGTACTAGTATCCAATAAGCATTTAGCGTAATCCCATGTCAGAACAGGTCAAACAACGCATAGTTAAGTGACACTTGTAATACCATTGTAATACGGATTAAATTCGCTCGGCAAAGCCATAGAAGTTCGAGTGCCCTCGCGCTAGCCTGGATTACATAGAGTGGGCCCGCACCAAATGAAGGGGCTTTGATATTCGTTTGATTAGTGATATTTAATAAAATTTTCTAGCTGATATCTATGTTTTCAATGTCAACTGAGGGTGAGTGAGAGTGAGAATGTTTCTTGTGAACATTAAACTCATTTAAACTTTTACAAATAAATAAATAAATATTGTTGGAGAATCCACACAGCATCATCTAGCCCCAAGCTAAGCACAGCTTGTGTTATGGGTACTAGATGACTGATATACTAATACAATAATTACATAGGTAGATTTTTTATTATACATAGATACCCAGAATACCCGCAACAAATTACTATTTGCTGATCGTACATACGTCCCAAGGCGGGAAATCGAACCCGCACGGACCTTCGGCCGCCTCACCGCGTCACATCGGTCGTCTTATATAGAAAAAAATTCTAGGTCTGTGGTTATACATATGTATGTATATTTGATTATGTATATTTATCAGTCGATGGATGGAGGCGGCTCAGGACTTCTATTTCTGGCGTCGTACGGGGGAGGCTTATGTCCAGCAGTGGACGTGTATAGGCTGATGATGATGATGATTTATCATCTTTCAGAAAGCTATTTTTCTTGAAATCTGCGATTACAGAATGGATCCACGCGCTTTCAGAAGGGACGGAACCTTTTTAAGGTAAAATGTTCTTTCACATATCTGTTTCAATATACAAATCCGTGCGTTGTTATTATATGATGAGTCAAAGTTAAAAATTATTTCTTTCCATAAATAAAAAAATATATTTTATCATCATATCAGTCCATAAACATCCACTGCTGGGCATAGGCCTCCCCCATACGAACTCACAAATAACGGTCCTGAGCCGCCTCCATCGATGGACTCCCTGTGACCGCTCGTCGGTACATCGAGTGGATAGTCTCCCAACACTACGTTTCGCGTTGTATCGTGGCCGCCACTCGAGTACCGAGAGATATTTTATACAATAGGAAAAACTCTAAGATTATTAAGTCGAGCATTATCTTAAAAGTAAATCTTGTCAGGACAGATGATGATGAAACTTGTCAAAGTCCGACCAAGCTTGCTTCATTTCGAAATGGACCCATTCCATTCTCATCACGCGCGGATATATTACAAAATACTAAAGATAATGTAATAAGTATTGAACAATATTAAGCTAGTAAAGAACCTGCCGAGAAATTTACTTCATATCTTTATTAAAATCGCATTTTATTTTCTGCCTTCGTCATTCATTCATTGTATTAACAGTGCTCCGTCACTCGCGCTAGATTTTGAGTTATATACCTACCGTTTTCTTACCCACCCGGGTGGGTGCTTTCTATGGCAGCCGCGAGCCACAACTCAAACATATTAACGATGCGTATTTTTCGCTCGGACATTGCAGAGATTATCTACGGGCAGTTTTATTTTTTTGTAGCCCTTCAAATGACTGAAAGAAATTTAGAACTATATCTACCATAGAGAATATTCTACCGACATGACTTTTCTTTTGAGACACAATATTTCTAATATTTCAGATACTTTCCGTTATCTGAGATCACAAATTGTTCTTGAATTGTTCTCTACTTATTTAATTTATTGAATTGCATACATATAGAGGTAAGTGGATGATACCTAGCCAAGCATACAATGATCTCTAAAAAATATTATGTAATTTTTATCTACCTTCATTTGTTTTTGTTCACTTACTTATTAAGTACCAATGTAGGTACGTATTAGATTGCATGAGAGAATTAGTTAGGTACTATGTATAATATCCGAAGTTTGTCGAAAACTGTGGGGTGAACCCTATCGACTCCGTGGCGTGAGCCAAGGGGCCGGTGAGGGGACTGCTGAGGTAGGTGGGCGCGGGTGGCTTTCAGCGAGCCGCCTCGCTGACAGTGAGCAGAGCGTTAGAAACATTATTTCTACCAGTTTAAGGCTCAAATTTAAGTGGTGAAAACGACTGAGTGAGGTATCTGTTACGAAGTAACATTACCTAATCTGTGGTATTACTCCGTATTGTATTGCGTAGGTAAGTACAAAGTATATATTTTACAAGTCGGTTTATTAAAGAGCTCCCTTTGATCAAGTTCTTTTAATCTTCGAATTGAATGCTTCGATAAATAGTAGGGTAAGTAATATTTTTTTTAGATTCTGTATGTACTCAATGGGAAGGGCCCTTTGAGTACATACAGAATCTAAAATTGTATAAAACCTGTTCATATAATAAACGTTAACATGATAGACAAACCCCCGGAAATAAAACCTTATTTATTTCGAAGCGACCTACGTCGGAATGTAATCTATATATATATATATGTATATAAAACACAGTCGTGTTAGTAACACCACTTATAACTCGAGAACGGCTGAACCGATTTTAATGATTTTTGATTTATTGGATTTGTCTCCGTTGGAAATAAGATATAAATTATTATAAAAAAAATATGAATTAACATTATCATACAGCGGGGCAATGCAGCCAGCATCTTGGGGACGCTTGCGACTGGTATTGATATGGATCAGTTGAGCTACCTTTAGATTGTTTGCAACAGTCTGCAGTTAGCTCAATTGTTTCAATTGTAAATACTTGTGTAATTTGTTTATATTACTTCATTGTAATTTTCTTTGCTAATAAAAAATAGGGTACCGCGCAAAAATTAAAAGTCAACGGGGGCGAAGCTACAGGCACATCTACTTGGTAATAAATTAAGTTCTTTTATAATTAATTATAATTACGGAACGTGGGCTGATTTATCTTAGTTTTTAATAAGTACTCGTAAATTCCATAGAACTGTCATCAGATGTTTCATTTCTCTATTGATTAGGGTACCCCAACTTGAAACCCAAGATAGTCGATGGATGGAGGCGGCTCAGGACCGCTATTTGTGGGGGGAGGCCTATGTCCAGCCGTGGACGTGTATGGGTTGATATGATAATGATGACTTGAAACCCAAATACGATTCCTCGCCCAATTTCTGATAAAAAACAAAATATCGGTTAGTAATGAACTTATCGCGTGTTTTAATGCACAAATTTTCAGAGTTTTCCACGAACATGTTATTTTGTCGGTGCAATGAAGACTAATAGAATTTCCGTTAGGGTTGTCGCGAAAAGTAAAAAGCTGTCATAATTTGTGCACGATACAAAAAATGATTGCTGAATACGACGGACTTTACCTGTAAACGTGTTTTTTTTAATAAAATTGGAAACTAATGTGTTTCCGTGGACTTTGATTTTTAGTTTGGCTTTTTAATAACTAGGGCTGTACACTGACAAAAAAATGATTATCTACTTTAAACGTTAGATAATTATAACAATGCCATCAACACATATCCACACAGCATCATGTAGCCCCAAGCTAAGCAGACCTTGTGTTATCACTAGATAACTGATATGCTCAATACAATATGTTACACGGATACATTTTTTTTTATTAAATATTAATATGATATGACCGTGTAATAAATTAAATGAATTTTTATTTGTCCGGCTAAGTACTCAACTTATGTATGTGCTGGTACTTCTGCCTACATTAGATAGGTAGGTAGAAGTAACAAGTAACGAAGTAACGTTATAGCCTTAATTGTGAACACACCCGCGAAAATTTATTTGGGAGCAGTAGGTAGGTACCTTTTAGTTTCCGTTTTCAATATTGATATATTTTTTGGTTTCGATTATGAAAAAAATCTTTTATTTTCATTTCGATCAATTTCACATTTCAATTTCGTTACACAATACAAAATAATAAGAAAATATTGGAAACAATGTTCGTTACGAAAGCGTTTACATAAGGTATAGACACAAACAACTACTAGCTGGATGAAAACTATAAACTTTTAAACTTGCTACTAAACTACTGGAGCATAACTTGATTCCAGCGTGACGGTTCTGTTTCTTTCATTGTTCAGAGAAATTAAAGAAATACACGTCTTGACTATTCTTCACACAGTTCTAGAAAAATTACCTTTTTTAAGAGCTAGTACAGAGTACCATTTTTCGAGTCCCAAAACTTGATAAAAGAGGCCAATTTCTTTCACAGGCCTATTCCGGATATACATGACAAGCATTCCAAATTCGTTTTGTTATCGCAAACCCAAAAGCACCCGAAAGCGGCCGAAACTCCTACACGTCTTGATACTTTTAAATTTATTTCGTTTTACCCGACGCTATCTAGATCGGATTTGAGTTTAAGTCTGACAATTGATATGAGACATGAAATAGGTACAGACGTTGGTTTGCCTTGATAAGATTGAATAAGGCAGGCAGGTTCGGTCCTCTTTGTATTTTCGTTCCATTGTGTGAAATACAGGACTTTGAACTGGTTTTCCCAAAGCACAGTTGAGAAGAGATTTGATAATTTGATTGTTTTAAAAACTTAAAGCCGACTTCATCCCTTAGTTTCGAACTGTTTTTTGAAATTTTTCGGGACATTAATCCCTCGGGAATAAAATATCGTAAATAAAATATTTTATTGAACCACCTCGGGAACATCCTCTAAGAAAACTATAAAAAAATATCCAAATCGGTCAAAAATTGGAAAACCGAGAAATCGACAAACATACATAAAAAAACATAGGTGCATAAAAAAATACATACAGCCGAATATAGAAACTTCTCATCTTTTGTTTGTGGTCGGTTAAAAATAAATTCGAACTACCGTAAGGTACATAATAGGAACCTAGACTCTTTTGTATACGTAATAATCTAATAGCCCGGCTACACGCTCAAATATTTGTGCATGCATGATTGCACAAACCAGTTTGCGCAAGCAAGATGAGCCCGGCCACACGTTCCATCTTGATTGCGCAAATTGTGTTTGTGCATGCATGTTTGGACAAATAATTGAGCGTGTAGCCGACCTATAAGAAACTAATATCGCCAGCCAAAACGCTATTTGCTCTCACCAATCGAGCAACGCTGAAACAAAATGTTTTTTTTTTTTTTTTTAATTGAATTAACATAGGTAACAGTTTATTAAATGTATTAATTCTTCTTTGGAGTTTCGAAATTGTACTCTATCGCTAGTACGAATAGCCCACAAACCGATTTACATTCCTAAAACTTTATTAACCGTTTGGAAGGATAACATTATACTTCATACTAAATATTCTGGAATATTGTTCAGTCCCTGCAAAGCAACTACGCTATTTGTATAAACACAATGTTTGTCTTGCTGGATCAACAAACCGAGATAATACCTTATGCAAAGTATGTTTTACTGGCAACGAAACGTAGATATGTGATTCTGGTTATTTCATCCCGAATATTCAAACGCAAAACAGATTTGAGCAACATCTCATCTCCTGATCGTCATCGTGATATATGTATTCATTTGATGTCCATGACAGATTTTCATTAAAAGGCTTATTTCAGTTTTCCCCCTAAAAATGCCCCCTAAGGGGGGAAAATGGAATTTAAAAATCTAGCGACCTCACGCTGCACACGCTCTGATTCCGATCCGGACATACAGCTTTAATCTGCTTTTAAATATTTGTGGGTTCGAGTAGAACTCCAGTTTAAGTTAAGTATTAGGTTGTATTTGTCTTTAAAATCGTTTCAAATTGAAATATACCTACTTAGGTTATTTTTTATACCACATAGGTGGCAGTCAAACGTGCGGTCCACCTGAAGCAGTTATCGCTATGAACACTTGCAACGTCAGAGACGTTACATGCGCGTTGCCGATCCCGTATATGCTTTCGCACGGGTGCAATGCTGATACTAATTTATACATTAGAAGCTTCTTCTTGAATCACTCTAATCTATTAATAAAACCGCACCAAAATCCGTTGCGTAGTTTTGAAGATCTAAGCAGGGAGATCATTCCACAAACTGAGTGGTCACGGAAGGAAGTTCCTCTTGAACCTTACGGTTAGAGTTGATATGAAATTAAGTTTTAATTGGAATCGTGTCAGGAAGAGACAATTGCCAGAGTTTCCCTCGCCCATGAAGTGAGTCCCTGGGTAATTCATAGATTATTCTCAAACAATCACATGAACATTGCCCTTGGCATTTATTATCTACCATTATAATCGATGGAAAAGCATCATTACAAATTTTACAATACAGTATCGGCTTTCATTTACATTTCGTTTGCTCGCCTGAGGCTCTATTTGGCCTTGTTTGCTTTATTTTGTTTTTGCTGGTGGCACGAATATGCTCAATTTAACAGCAAATATTGATCAATATTTTTAAAATTGAAAATCATACGAAAACATTTTAATAACGTGTCAACACTGCCACCGCTTTTTGGAACGTACCTAATGAATTATAATGTACGAGTATATATATATATGTACATATGGTACAGTATTATTTTTATTGATATAAATCTCATCATCGGTGATCTCGGTTAGATTTACTAAGTTGATGCCATCATAAATATTTTCAAAGAGCGTGAAACAGTGAAATTTAATTTATTCTGTCCAAAACTGTATAAGGTAGACCCGGGGTAGATGGCCCTAATAATTTGGTAGACCTATGTACAGTTGGAATAATTATAATGTTTCAAACTACCATTTTGATTGAAAACAAAACTTTAATTATCCATCTTACTATTTATTTTTATCAGTCTCAAAATCAACAGATACATATATATATAGCCAATATAACTTAGATTTTATTATTTTGGATAGGAGATAGAAGGAATATATATTATCACAGTGAAACCGGGTTTAGCTGCAACTTCAAAGTCTACTGTAATGTATCACAAAACACTTTTTTACGTGTCTTTACAAATCATAAAATGTATCGATGGGATCAGTTGCCCGATTCAAATATTCATTAGGTCAACTGATCCCGCGGGATCAGTTTGAGCGGCCTCAGTTGACTAAAGACCCAAAGTGGAAGAGGTTTTTGCTGTCACATTTCTTATCAATTTAATGCAGAAATTAGACTACGTTGCTAAAGCAATGCTGACATAGAATTTAGATATCAAGCTTATACCTCTACAACTAACAAAGGCTTTTGAAGTCTGACCTATGATTTAGTATTCAGGACTGGCCTTTTGAATTGTGTTTGCTCTGATCCCTGGCTTTCAGGTCGAACTTCACTTTATGTTAGTACCTATATAGAGAAATTGGGCTCAATTTTTGAACTAAAATGCCAAGGGATGAAAGTAAAATAAAGCGAAATTACCTTAAAATCAACTGAAAATCATTTTGTCACAAATAAGGTGAAGCAAATCGCTGGTCATGTTTTTAAATGCCTACAACAGCCTGCAAGTCACTCAACTGTTTCAATTGAAATACTATTTATATTTTTTATATTATTTAGCTGTAATTTTCTTAGTTAATAGTATTATTATAATACCGACTTTCATTTGGATTCGCTAACAGTAGGTAGTTTTTTGTTGTAAGATAAAGTAATGTTTTTTCCGAAAAATCCGTCAGAAATCTGAATAAACAATGTATTTTGTACTGAAAAACCCGTTTGCATTTGATCGAATACATCAAAGGTTGTAAAAAATCCTATTTTGCTGTAAAAGAAAAGAAGATACTTGGTAAAACAGCATTTTCATCTATAAATTGACCCGTAGGGAGCGAAGTAGTAAAAATAATCTTCACTTGGTAGCGAATTCCCAACAAATATCTTGCACGCCATTGGTAGTGAAATAAAGAATACTGTAATCTCATTCGCTGGATTACACTTTTTCTCGGGGTTTCATTTAGGATGATCGCTTCACTTCCACTACTTTAGAATAATCTTCTCTCAGAACAGTCTAATAAAATAAAAAGGTTAATGCAAAAGTGCAGACTGAGTAAATTGTATTCGCCGTTGTTTCGACCAATCAAATGATATTCGGAGTGAATTTTTGACAGTTTTTAATATTTGGCGCATGACTGGCAAAGATATATATTTGCCAAAAAACATGGTAAGAAAAAAATATTAAGAAACAACATGCTTGACCGCTTACGGTATGCGAAATATGTAGAGAAATGCAAATCATGGATTTTTTTGTTCCCAGCCGAAAGTCATAAATCGGTAAAAACTAGTTTCCACTGGATATAAAGCGTCCTAAACTAGTTTTATTAAACTTTCAAAAACTTACTCTTACTCCCACTGCCGAAATACGTGTGAAGTTAACTGTTTAAATTCGTAAGTAGAATAGAAATATAAAATTTAACTTTTCCACGTTACAGGTAATCCTACCAATTAACAATCCGCCTGCCAAGCGTGGTGATTATGGCAAAACCCCCCCTACATGGGAAACCATCCACTCAATGGACCGGCTACTTCGTAGCGGTCGCAGGGAGTCGATGGCTAGAGGCGGCTCAGGACCGCTATTTGTGGAGTCGTATGAGGATGCCTATGTCCAGCAGTGGACGTGTATTAGCTTATATTATGATGATGAAGTAATCCTACTAAGGAGCAAAAGTTGTGTCCCCGAAGAACAATTATTTCCTTCTAAGAAAATATGTTTCAACCAAGATGTTCTCAGCATAATTAACACGAATCTCGCTCATAAAAATGGCTATTCATTACAGGACCCCACTTGAAAGCAGCTTGGTTACTTGTTGGATGTAATCCCTTGTAAAATACTGGCAAGATACGGAGTAATAGATATTTATGAGGTCGGATGAAGTCATTTTGCTTTGTAACTTGGAACGGGTGAGAACGATAATGGTCGAGAAACAAGAGAAAAAATTGGTAAACGATGTTGCTTTGTGGAACAAAGACATTTCGTTAGTCTTTGATACGTGTGAATTAATATTATTAAGTACTTTACCGAAGCTTTAGCTCACGCCTCACACTACCCAAAGGTTAGCAGGTAGAAAATGCTATCTAGCATTATAATCGCCTATGTAAAACTTTTGTGCATTAAAGTATATTATATTCTAAGCTTTTGGTAATATCAATAGTAATTGTAGGTAGGTATATTATATACTATTTCCTGCCTGCAGCTTCGCTTGCTTAGTATATAAGCGGGGCTGCATCCCATCCTCGTCGCCACTAACTAATACTTGTCTGTCCGTATATCTAAAAAGTTATACGGACAGGTGAAACGATCGCTGGTTAGCTTTGCACTGGTTTATTCACATGACTAGGAGTGGGGTGCAGCCCCGCCTACATACCCAACACTATATAAGATAAAAAAGTACCCTCAATTTTATTCCAGTTCCAAATCTTAAAGTGTGCAAAATTTCAGCTCGATCCATTCAGTAGTTTTGGCGTAGCCTTCAGCGCAACGTCTCCACAACGGCACAACCAACGACACAAATTTTGATCTTTATAATATTAGTAGGCTTTTGTGAAAAAATAAATTAAATGAATGATTTATTTAGCAGAAAAAATATGTTTTCGTTTATTTTTTATATGCGAGAACCATAAGGGGTTTGTTTGTACTTTCAAAAGGGTTAATGATGTCTGAACAAATTTTGCAGATAGATTTATAGTTTCGAAAGTAAGCTCATTTGTCTATGCCACAATAATTTGACAGTCCCAAGTAAAAAAACCCTATTTAAATCATCCTTCCAGCAGTGGACGTGTATGGGCTGATATGAGGTGGCTGATCAGTTGATGATGATGATGATGATTATAATATATTCCTTTTATTAAAACTTAATCAGAACAATATTATAATACAACCAGAAATTCCGTAGAACATGCTACGGTTTCAAATAAACAGCTGCTACGCCGCCGCCGCAGTGATACGATTTCGTAGCAGTTAATTGCTACGACATAAACCCATGTACATACCTAGTAGCGCTACGAAGCTGAGAACAGAAATGTAGAACTAGGTCTCAAACATAAAAATGGTATGAATGTGGTAATATACAAGACATACAGAAAAATATATATTTTATTAATGTAATTACTACTAGCTGCTGCCCACGCCTTCACCCGCGTTTTAACGGGATAAAATTATTTCAGGTCCCCAACTATACCCATACCAAATTTCAGCGCAATCAGTTCAGTGGTTTTTGCGTGAAAGAGGAACAAACATCCATACATCCATTCTTACAAAAGTTATACATTAGTTATATGTATATTAGTAGGGTTTTATAATATAATTTAAATTCAATATGTAAGCTAATTCTAAATTCATTGTATTTACGTATATTCGTATGTAGGTTTTAGATTAATTAAAAAAAAGACAAACTTTTTTATGTAAGTACAGTAGCTACACTTGTAGGGGTCCTAAACATTACTAATATTAAGCTATTTAGAATAACATTTGGGTATTGCTGTATGGAAGTGGCCGTGGGGCCGTGGCGTACGAATATCGACCCCTCCAACTCAACCCTTGGATGTCGTAAGAGCCGACTGAGGGAACCTACAAGAGGAAGGGCAGCAGCTTCCTTCTGAGTATTTTTTCAACACCAACACTGCGATCACCAATCCGTCTGCCAAGCATGGTGATTACGGCAAAACCCCCACATAGGAGATCATCCACTCGATGGACCGACGACATCGTAGCGGTCGCAGGGAGTCGATGGATGGAGGCGGCTCAGGACCGCTATTTGTGGCGTCGTATGACGTTTGAGGCCTACGCCGTGACGTGTATGGGCTGATATGATGATGATGATGATGATTGCTGTAGATCAAACAGTTGGTCAATAGATATTGAGTTCGAGAGTGTCGCTGGACTTGTCTAGATCAAGTAGCTATTTACCATATTAAATGTGGAAAATCTATTGTATTAATTTTATTATAGGTATATATTATTTTTCTTGTAAAACCAGACCAAAATTAATTTAATTGTTTTTTCGCAATTGTTCACGTATTTTTGTTTCTACTGACCCCAGGCCTACCCTCTTTATATTTTAGGTCAATTGCCCCACGCGGTCGGCTTGCTAACTATGCGTGAAAATCGGGGAGCTAATAACAGTTTCTTTATGGTATAGCATAGCGCGAGATTATAAAGTCATTTGGTGTAACCAACTAAGCGGAATAGTGGCGCAATTTTCAAAGAACTTAAATAACAATTGAAAAACGTTTTTGTGTTTAAATGTCCCCGATAAACCAACATGCCTAAATAAATTTTAGGGTCTCTTAAGACTTGTATAAAATCATTGCAAAAATGAACCACTTAGACTACATTCGTTTTAAAATTTCTTTAAGAAAGGATCATTCTGACGTGATGAACTCCCAATATTTCAAGATGAGAGAGATGATTTGAAGCAGAAAATATAAAAACCGCAAAAAAAATTGAATTTCTCGCGAAACTGCGCCTATTCCGTGTCGAAGACTCGTAAACTGAGTTTCTGAATAGCCCTGCTGGGTTGCGAATACTGCACAGTCAGACCAGGCCACTATGTGCTTACCGTTCAATGATATAAAACAATTTAACCTTTATAGTCAAACTGATGCATTTCCCTAGCTTCAAATAATAAAAAAAATCATTACTAATACTCAGGCAATTAAAACCATAACGTCACTTTGTTTCAAGCATGACGTCATAACTAGGCAATGTGTTCAGTGGATTATGGTTTCAATCTAAGGAATAATTAGAGTTTGTTATTTGAGTTTACATTCAATCATATAACTAAGGAACAATTTTAACAAGCAAACCGTTTCGTTCAACACTCTAGACTGGACGAAAAGTTAGTTAAGAACCTATGCAGTGTGTCCCCAGCCTAATTTTAGCAGTCGTAACGCTTTCTGCGCTCGCTGCCGTAGTCTGGTACGCTGTCATGGCCATCGGCGGCCAACGGCATTCATTCGAAAGAAGAGATAAATGAGTGAGAAGTGAGTTCTTTTAATCTACCAGTAAGAAGAACTTTTCTTTGATGTCACTATTGCTCAAGTATCTGATCAAAAATGAAATACTTACTCGTCCTAACTAGAATGCAAGATAAGTAACCTACATATGCCTGTTACATCAAAATAACATTTTATGAGCACTTTTGCTATCGTTAAACTCAATATCGAAATTAGATAGAGCTTAGAAATTACCTGCGCTTTTATATCTGAAACGCATAAAAAAGTTCATGGTTTTTAGTCTAATAAAACGCAAGCAATAACACTATATTTAGAAACTTTCATAGACAGACAGACGTTAAAAGATATCAAAAAGAATCCTTCGGAGTTTTGCAGGAACTTTTCAATGCAACATTTTTAAGGATTCTTTATTAGCTTTGTTACATATGGACGTGTTATATTTTTTTTTAATAAACTGAAGTGCCGTTTAATTTTATTTATTTTAAAGATACTATTGAGATGTAATTTTATTAAAATTCCTTCACCAAACTGATATTTGACTAACGCAGAGGTCAAATTCATGCATCTAAATTTATGAACGTAAAAGTTAAATCTTTAAGTAATTATTTTATTCTTTATTTTCAGAAAACAGTGCATGCATAGGTACATTTACTTAAACGTCAGAAGAGAAGAAGTCAGATACAATTTGTCTAGCGAAATGACGAGACTTTAAGTTAGACTCTGTTCCCCACACTAGGTCAATATGGCCTGTATAGTGGGGAATTCAACAACTAATATCAACTTAATTATCTACCTTAAATATGTATTACATGTCAAAAATGTCGCTATTTGGAACTAAACTACAAAAAAATAATTTGAAATTCAGTATTTTATGACGGAACTACCAGAAGAGAATCACCTACCTTTCACACATTTAGTAAAATTATCTATGTACATAAAATCTATTAACGCCTTTTTCTAAGCTAACATAAGACACACTAGTAACCGTTTTCTGTCAATACAGAGTAAATTATTCATCGTTACAGCTCCATCCATTAAGATCAGAGAGATTGAGGAGTCAATTAGCGGCCTGTCGGGTACAGATAACGAGCTCAAACAGAATCAATCAGTTGTGTTACTTTACAGACGTGTCTGTAGTGTTACTTCACAGATGTGTCAGTTTGGTTAATACCACTTACGCGTTTTATTTACTAGCCTCAGTCTACTCTGGCTGTTATTATCCTATCCTGCTATACCATAATATTATAAATCCTATTATAACATGACAAAGGTGAAACTTTGTGCCATTGTGGCTGTAGATAACGCCAAAACTACTATATATTACGGCCGAGGATGTAGCACGCTTGCCTAGAAGAATCTTGTTCATTCTAGCCTTAAAGACCTCTAGATTGTTGGGAATCGATTGGGCTGAAATTGACAGACACTTGAAGATTTGGACTTTGAATAACTTATGAGATACTTTTAATTCCACAATCGCGTGCAAAACAACGAGCAGAATCTATTATAAAATATTTACAAATATCGTCCAACCTTACATCGCCACTTCCCGATAGCATAATGAGATATAAGCTTCTGTAGAAATCCATCTAGTAACCGTTATATTTATGTGTCCATTAACTTTGGTTCGCTCATGAGCGGGTCATCTAAAACGCTTTTGGCCTTTATAGCAAAATGCCTAAATAAAACACGGATGTCTAAACAGTAATATGCCAGATCATTTATATTCATTAATCGTCGAAGAAATCTATTTTCATTCTTAGCGCAACCTTCACCAACGTAATAAGAGTCTTAAATAAGAACCTCACATGAGCTTGTTAGAGCTTCATGATAAATTTATTTGTGAGACGCGATGCTATTCCGCTAATCTATTCATTTGCTGTCCTCCGTCTCGTAGAATGAACATAATAATTCAGCAGTGTGCTCTGACGCTGGTAAATAAAAGTTATATGACGACAATAGTCTTTACTCTGAGAGACTATTGTCCAAAATTATAATTGTCCATAATATATCCATAATTCAGCGTACCTAAATGGCACCGTGTCACAAAAATGTGAATCTTCAAGGTGGAAAACTATAATATATTTTTTCAATTCCATTTTCCCCCTTAGGAGGCATTGTAAGGGAGAAACTGAAATAAGCCATCCTGTAAACATTTCCCTAGCCAAGACTTTTAGTACGTAAAGTTGTGGTTCGATATACATATATACAGGTGGGTTTTAAAATTAGAGTGTATTATGGCTAAATCCCCAACTGTAAGAATAAGAGAAAAGTCGTTCAATGAGTCATGGGCATGAATTGTGAGTAAAACATTTTTTATCTACTACTCGAGCGGGAAATCGCCCTGTTTTGGAGTGTCACTTTTATACACTCGGTTAAAAACGATAACAAACAAATTAATGTCCAAGTAGATGAAAATCTAACGCTTTATATCCAAATGCAGAATGGCCTTTTTAGAGCCTTTTTTATGGTAACCGTAAAGCATGAAATAAATGGTATCACGAAATGATTGGGTCTCCTATCTTTATTTGCTTTAAGATCAGTGAAGCTGATTGCACACTTGTAAATTCCACAGCAAAGTATCTACGTCATAGAGAAATATGGTCATTGCTATCACAGATCTACATGTCACCATTAAGTATCTATTGTAGGCAAAAACATTAATATTTTATTCTTTTTTTTTCTGTTTGTTTTCACATCACCGAACGATGATGGTTTATAAGATGATGGGGGTGCATGAGGTGATCATCTTGCAAGTCGAGTCGTTGCAAATATCACTGTAGAATTCATAATTCCTTGCACAGTTCATTAATGCTGGGTATAGTACACGATTCATTCAAATCCTTCGGGATTTGCATGAAAAACCTGTACTATGATATATTAATGACTGTACTGTACAAGCCAATTGTTGTACAGTCAGCTTTAGAAAAATGTAAGCTTTTAGCTTTCTTAAAATTAAGCTTCATCCCAACCAAAAATAAATTATAGATAGTTGGTCAATAGTGTAGTTGAATATATGTACAATTTAGGGTGGAGCGTCAATGTATGAAAAAAAAATAAAGTAGCGTAATCGATTTCAAATATCTGCCAAAAGTTGCATAGGGCCAAGACAATGACAAGTATATTTTTATTTTGTTTTTTAAATATATTTTTATACCTACCTTCGTTTGAAATTTGATATTTTTTTCTTTTTACGCAACTTTCTAAAATCTTTCTACTACTGAACACAATGATAAATTACGATTTAATTTAAAGGGATGGGGTAGATAAAACATTTATTTAATGATTACAAAAGTTTTATTAAAAAACACTCTGCTACGAACCAATTTTTTTTTTTAAATTACAAAATCGTGAGTTTTTATATTTTCTTTTTTTGCTATCGAATGGTGGCATTATTGCCCTTGATTGTATTTTACCAATCAAGAATGAATCCATCTCTGGCCTTCTGACCAGACACAGTCATCGATGCCTCAGTCACCATTTTAACACATCGTTCAACTGCTTGAGTATGAAAATCTGGAAACTCCAAGATAATATGTGACTGTGCTTGGAGTAAATCTTCCAACTCTTTGTCACTGACTTTGTATAACATAGGAGGGGGTGTAATTTGTGACTCAGCCCATATTATCATATCAGTATAGTTGCTGGCATTAAAGTTCAACTTCGGAGTTTTGAATATTCTAACACCAGGCCTTAGATTTTTTCTAGCCTCGATTATTCGTCTCAAGCCCAGTTCTCTGATGGTATTTTTTTTCATCACACAGCATAGCCAATAACAGGTATTTGGGGTGTGCTAAAAACGCGTTTCTCTGAATTACTGGGTCTATAATTTTCTTTACATCAGAACTTAAACATCTTGATAATGCAATCAATTTATAAAACATGCGTCGGGCCTTGCTTGAATGAACTATCTTTTTTTATATTAAACCAAACAGGTGCATAAACTTTTATTATATAGACGCACCGACTGTTATGTATCATTGAATTTTGTTTAAAATCGGCGCGTTTGATATGTGTCGTTCATGACAAGCTTAGAATGATGTTCAAATTATGGGTTGAAATATTTTTTTTTATTAATCTGTGCAATAAGCTGCAACTATTAAGCGGTATTCAGAAGAGCTAATGTAAAAAAAAAACTCGCTCCACCCTGTACATACGATGCTGTCACTTCTATCCTATCTGATGCTAACTGTACTTATAAATTGTGCAATGTGTTAAACAATTTAGAAATGAATTCTAAATTAATATGCGCAGCGACTATGCTGACAAGTGAACATTCAGCTTAAAATTGTCGTTTTAAATTTATTTCTAAGCAGTAAAATGTTTTATTTTTATAGGTTTGATTTGTCTTAGCGAAACAAATTGAGTTGGTCTGATACAAAATAACTAAATTTGCCTCCATTTGCAATGTTTTATTACTTGACTGTATATTGATACTTTAACTAGAGTGCTTTCAATTCTGATGTTACATGCACTTTAAATTCACTACATATGAATTGAATATAAAATGCCAATTTCATATACGATAGAAGCATCAGCTAACACGTACCTATTTCTTCATCATTATATTTGCTATTTTCAGTCTCTTTTGTTTTTTTATCCTACTAATTTTATACTATTCCACATGTATACTATGTGTTTGAGATTTAGATTACTGCTTTTTATGTGTTAAAAACAGCCAATATATTTTATATTAATAATTTGTATGATTTTAGCCCGAACTCTTTTACGATACTGGAGTTGTTTCTGCAAAAACACACAAATTCAAAAATATTTGCTTTTAATACATATATGGCGTTAAATGTTATAGGCGGGATGGAATATCGTCTTTGAATTTGATCAAAATCATGTAAAATTCCCTTACCCATGCAGCATTTAGAATGCATTGTTAGCTTAATTTCACAGCTCAACAAAAATAATAAAGTTGGTTGTGCGACGAATCGGACTCAGCTTTTCCGACGTATGTTGAGCTGCTGAATCTATAGATCAAAATAAAGATCGTCTGTACAATTTTTTTGATAATTTAAAAAAAAAAAAAAAAAAACGCTTCTACTTTGTCCGTTTGCTCCGCTGGCTTTATTATAGTTAGATATTTACATATTCACATAAGGTTAGAAATATTAACACCGTAGAAACCAAAAAACAGATACAGGGCCGGCGGAACACGTATAGCGAAAACTGCGCAAAAAACGAATTTTGCCCTCATTTTTATAACACCAACACGTTTTTTTACACAGGGTCTTAATTTCAACTTCGAATTCAGCAGCTCAAAATCGTCGGACTAGCTCAAAATTCGTCCGATTCGTCGCACAACCAACTTTTTTGTGCGGCTATGTTTATAATGCTTGTCTTCGGCAAAATTAACTACAGTGTAATTAATAAAGCAAATCTAACTATAGCTGAGTATTGCAGGATGTCGTGACCTTCGCAAGTAAAGCTGCAATGCGGGGTGGAACATGCTAACCTTGTTCTTTTACTATGCCCCAGCGTTCAATATTTCCCTTGATAGAGCGTAACATTTTTTTATGTCCTAGATAATAGACGATATAATAGATATTTGATACGTGATGTGATGACACAAGTACAAATACAAATATATTTATTTCATTAACTTAAGGTTAGTGTAACAGTATTTGAGATTCCCTTTTAGGAAAATAAAATACTTGTGTAAGGGAATCTCGCTCTTCCAAAACAAATCATATAAGTAAAGTATAATATGTTATTTTAAAGTATCTAGTATTAGTATATATTTATAATACATGTACCATTAGAAAGCAAAGTTTATTTTAAAAGCGAATAAATCATACGTTAGCTGTCATAGGTCCAGCTCGGCAGAATTGATTCGACAAAAATATTTCCTAGCCATTGAGTTATATGGTTACCCGTTTTTTTTGTAAACATTTTGTATAAACTTATTTGCCAAGTTTTTCACCCATGTAAATCATGTTGATTTCGTGAAACTTCCTCAAAAATACTCCTAAACTAGTAAATGAATATTTAATCGCGGTTTATTTTATAATATTAAAGCCTGAATTATACTTATGCCATTGCAATTCAAGCTCGGTTTAGTTAACCTTGATAAATCAAGTAAATCCGCTTAGTAGGTATAATCTGATTAAAATTATTGCTAGAATCAAGATTACATGGATAAACATTTCCTTGACATTCATAAAATAACTGAATTATAGCTACGATGTTTTTTAACCGACGAAAAACAAAAGAGGAGTAGCAGCTATGTATTTTGGGCTGTGTAAGTTTTTTTTATGTCATCGTATGTTCGTCGATGTCTCCATCAGTAATGGACCGCTAATTGTATGGAGAATGATTTCGAGGTGGTCCTACAAAAATATAATTTCCTAGGGTATACCATTTATATTAGTATTTATCCCGAAAAACTCAAAAAGCTGTGTAAAAACTAAGGAATTTAAAGTCGGTTTTTAGAATTTACATAATTTTTTTTTTTTGAAATTTTATATAATACAATAGTATAAAGTATACTATAGTATAATATATACACTACTAATATACTAATATATACAATAGTATAATACAATTATATAGCTATGAAAACAGTTTATAACATTTACATTTAATCATAGGAACTGGGGATATATAGAAAAAATACATTAAATGTACAACGTCCACAATTGGCCTACATACAATTAAATACAGAATTAAAAAAGAAGGTAAGCCTGCCTTTGTCATAAAATAGGACCACCAACTCAAATAAATTCAACTTAAAATATGTACATGAAAATAACAGATTGTGATGGTAAAAAATAAAATATATATATAATAAGTAGGTATGTTAAGGTTTGGTTATTATAGTACGTGAGTCCTTAATTAGAAAACAAGATATTATTTAATTTCTTAATTAAATAATATCCCACAAAGTCTGATTTCCGCGGTATGGGAATGCACTAATTGCGCCGCGAAATTAAGTAGCCGACGAAACGAAAAAATTTGGTATATAATTAAATTTTTGATAGGTATGTTAGTAAATAAATGTATTTACCGAGCATGCTGAAGGGGCAGAATGGGCACCGCACGTCCCTCCTGCTTGAGCCGCTGCTAAAGCGCTGCTTCCTGGCACCTAAGAAAAAAAACACATCATATTAGATGGCTAAATAATAATAATAATAATTGTGTGAAAGTAAACTACGAAATAATGAACAACCGTTCCCAAGTTCAATCTGGTCTCAACCTGTGTCTCAAGCATGAAAATGGCTTAGAATTTTATTGCCAGTTTTTAAGATGTACGTCCATACGTTGGCATATTTCAAAGCCTGTACACCCCACCCAAGGCTTGCCATGACTCTAACAACATGTGCATGGACATACTTATATAAACATTAAAAAAAACTACATTTCTATGGGGAACAGATTGTTTTCTTGGAAAATTAATCGTGCTACGTACAATTAAGTTTTTAGAATTGAATAACCTTATTTTGTGCATGGTAATTTAATAATTGATTAAACAATAAAATCACCTAAAAAAAGGATAATAAATCGAAGTTGCTCCTTTAAATAATTTTGAGGTGACTAATTGATGAAACAAATTATTTCACTTAAAAAAATGGCTCTAAAGTTATAATGGCGCTTTAGTCAACTGATCCCGCTCTTAAATCATCCCACGGGATGAGTTGACTAAATAATTAAATTAAATAATTTGGTTAGTAAAGTCATCCCTGTTTAAAAAATAATAATAATGTACTATTTGAAATATATGTATAGTACAAACGAGACCAAAGTTCTTTGCGGAAAAAAATTACACACCATTGTTTGGTTATACTGCTATATAAAAAAAATCACGTTTGATTAATGGACAGAAAAATAAATCTAAATAAGTACCTAGTATAAAAATTTGAAGCGAATACCTAAACGGTAGGGTACTGCTGCTTCAAATTTTTATCTCATTTTATCATAACCATTTCTAGAATAAAGATCTAACAAGGTATCATGCCCCCTAACAAAATAAACTAAGTTCGTAATCTGAAACTTAGCATGTAACAAAATTAGGATCTCAGCGAAACAGGGTTTGCAAAGTTTCAATCAACTTTCGACACAGAAACCCAATACACGCGCAGGGTTACTTACAATTAGATCGGGAGTAAATAAATTAGGAATTCTTTGAACTGTATAGAGAATATAGATGAGTTGAATCAATTCCAGGGAATACGCAATAGAAGAAGTCGTAAATTTTATTCAACCTTTGCTTACCAAACGTTAAGTTAGTAAATATTGCTGGAGAATCCACACAGCATCGTCTAGCCTTTAGCTAAGCAGCGCTTGTGTTAGGGGTAGGTACTCATCTTAGTAAAATGTAAGTAACCAAAGAATTTATTACATGGTTCGTTTTCGGCAGACAGCAGCTGCAGGAGAGAATTATTGACAATTTTCTATTGACTTTTATTCGTCCAACGAAGGAAGCAGACAAAAATCCCCGAATAATTCCAATAATGCTGAATCTGAATATTTATTACTCTACCTACATTACATACACAGCAAGATAAAGGGTTGGGTACTATTATAATTTATTTCATTCATGCTCCGAAAATATGAACAAGATCTATATATTTGAGAACAGTGAATGTTTATTAGAAAAAAATACTGTAAGTATTTGGTTGTACCTACTCTTGTCAAATGTAACTACAAAGTACAGTATCTACGTGGGTATTTTATAAAGACTAAGTAAAATCTACTGAGAATAATCATCGTTTTTAGGCCTTAAGGGATAATCCGATAATACTGGTTCAACAACGGAGTTTACCCACTATACGATGTACGCACGTATATATATTTTACACAAAAAGAAAAAACAATCCTTTTGGCATCCTTAGAACAAGTACAGTACACATGACGATGGATACTCACCGGCGTAATAAGCAGCGAGCGTTCGTGCAGTCAATAGGTGCGTTTTAGTAAGATGGGAATAACTCTCAGTACAGGGAAAGAATGCGCTCGCAACGAGCAACGAGACGAGTTTTAGCACACAGCATAACGTATCATATTCGCTGCGAATGGTACTTTTGTACCCCGTAACACCAGTCAGTAACCCTTAGGTTTTTTAAAGCCCCTGCTTTGGCAAAGAGCACAAAACAAAAAGCCTCATGTGTACATATGCCTCATTGTACGCTCTTCGTTCATTGGCCATCGTAGGTCACCGGACAGAATAGTGAGCAAACTCCTTTAGAACGGAATTACTTGTAGTTATGTGAATTCAAAGGGGTAGTACACAAACCATTGTTGTATATCAGGGGTGAATGTGCGAACACTGATCCACCTGTTGATAAGCTTGGTTATTGTATCATTTTTATTTTCATAAATATTACGGTTGTCGTAGATCAACACCGCTACAGCAAAGTACAAAAATGTGCATTAAAATATGGTCCTTAACTCGTAATATTAAAATGCATTTTATATTAACAGCATCAGATGACAGACATCTCGCGGACCACTAGTTTGTACAATACTTTGTAGCTTGTGGGAAGCCATTTTAGTAGCAAGTTTAGCCCTATATTTAAATAATATTTTTTGTGATGTGCGGTAGCAGTATTGGATTAATGAGCGCAGAGCTTCAAGGGTGTAACGGGTTGGCGCGAGATTCAATTTTTATTGTGTTTTGAATTTTTTTCTAAGTTTTACAAAGAATAAAACTAAAGGAAAAGTAATTTGGTGCAAATCGTAAAGTATTTTATGTCAGCAGAATAAATTAAAATACACAAAAAAGGAAAATCTCGCGCCAACCAACAACGACGACAAGCCGTTCCCAAAAGTTTTTTTTTTTAAAACGTAGTTATGGAAACATTGGCAACTATAACGAGAAGCTCAGCTTTACTAAACCATACTAAATGTTTTAAAACTTTACTAGTTTATATCACTTTGAAAGTATTGCACCTGGTGAACACAACTGAATCCTAAGAAAATATGTTAATTGCATGCACTGCCCAGTTTCTACCCGGCGGTGCCAAAGGTGTGCAAGTGCTTCGAGGGCAATGAAATGTTAAAACGGAACGCATATTACGAGCAACACCAGACGAAAGAGAGAAGAAAACGAATGAATTCTGACGATTCATGCGACTGGGCACGGACAAGGGTGCGACGTTTTCAATTCAATTTCTTCATTCCCCTCTCGGCTCAATCGTCTCGAAAATAGATTATGCATTCAGCTTATCTATGTGTATATATAGCGCTCATTTTGTACTGTTAAACTTATATACACCTCTTCTGTTCCTATAATTTTTTTATTATGTTGTGTGTTCTGTAAGTACGTCATCTTCATTATCTTACCCTTTTCCTTATTAGCTGGGATTGCCACTATAGGTTTTCTTCTTCCATTTACTTCTATCAGACCTCATCACAGTATTCACTCGTTTTTTACTCATCATCTTTCACACAGTCCATCCATCTTTTCTTAGGCCTACCTCTACTTCTATACCCATCCATATTCATATCTTATACTCTCTGTTTTAGGAAGTACGTATAGAAGTAATTTCATATTCTAAAGCTTACCTTCAACTGCTCCTGCTTGTAATCGGGTTGGTAAGGCAGCAGCATGCGGATCTTGCCCCAGCGGTTGAAGAACAAAGCTATGGCTGCAACCCACACCAGCAGCACCATCACAACAATGCCGATCTCTACGCCTCGTATCTGCCAAAAAAATAGGAGTGGTATTAGTAGGAGTCTCTATAAGGGAGAGTGGTTGCATCACCAGGGTTATTGGTTTATGAGGGAAATATGGTTCAAGTAAACATAAATCCTACAGTCATGAGTAAACCTATCATGGGTTCTTTGAACTGGATTGAGAATATTTGTTGAAGAGTTGAGCACTTTAGGTGGGTCTCTATGAGGGGAGTGGTTATATTACCAGGGTTATTGGTTTAGGAGGGAGATATGGTCCAAGTAAATATAAATCCTACATCCATCAGTAAATTAATTAGGAATTACTTGAACTGGATTGAGAACATAGAAGAGTTGAGCACTCCAGGTGGGTTGACGAACATTCAACATCGGTAAGCTGAAAACCGGGTTTTATGGCGCTCATTAGGGAAGGCCTAAGTAAATACATATGTTAACTTTAAAATCAGTGGAAAAAAAATTCTCGCACCTGCTTTTAATTCCACTTCTGTATACCAAGGAGCGACAATTTACTTTTATTTCGGGAGCAAGCTAGTTTTGTTGTGCATAGGTTGAGGCACCGGCCAGTTTCAATGGATCAGGTTTTTAAACATTCTATTTCATCTCAAGGAATATTCTAGCTTAGCCAAAAATAAGCTTTAAGTGCTCAGAACTGAACCGTAAAACAATGTAAAAAATACCGTAGGGAACGTAGGCGATGGATCGGGGGGTGCTATCGAAGAGCGGGGCGTAGCGCTGACAGCGCCGTCCTGCTGTGGTGACGTCCGAGGAGGCTCTGCAACAAACAACCAGTTTAATATAGTTTTGTCCAGTATTAATTTAGTTTAGTACATCGAATTCACAGTCCAGCCTCCGAAATGCGACCCAAAGGGGCGCGCCGGCGGAATCTTGGGGCATGAAAGTGTTAATAGATTCAGCAGGGTCTGGTTACAAAACGGCAGACATATTTTGTTCTCGGTAAAAACTAATCACAATCGGGCCAATATTAAAAGTAGAGTTAATGTTCCACTCATGTTTTCAGTGAAAGTTTTCAGTAGAGCATTCGTCGAGTATCCATATCACTTTAACTTCACTATGGTCCGCAAAGTGAAACAAATGGACTCTCTAGTGGCAATAACGTACAAATGTGGACCCCTATCATGAACCAATGTACGTTTACAGTATTTTTTAAAAATTATAGCCAATAAAGAGAGATAAGATTTATTGACAACCTACGACAACCTACCTATATACATCATAGAAAATAAATAAAAACATAATGTAATTATTTATTTATTTATTTAATATATGACATACATTGCGCAGGTGGTTTAAAAGGTATTTTTTTACGAAGTAATGGGTATTCGTGATTGCTCCTACAGATCTAAACACAGAAACAAAGATACGAGTATTATGTGGTGATAAGGGATAGCCACAAAATTGTTCGTTTTATATTCTGACAAGTGACTGAGGTCAGTGAAGGAATTATCCTTACTGATTTTTTTTCCAACTTAGTTTACCCTTATGAAGCATATAAGCCCTAATTTTTGATAGCGGTACACGAACACGTCGGCATCTGGGTTCAATTTTCAAAACCAGAGTAAAACACAAAGGATCTATCTAGACTACGAGTAACCTTCATAAGTTTCCTAGTTTATTTTTATCTAAGGTTGCAAAGAGTTGATGAGAGTTTTTAATTAAAATTTGAATGAGCTGACGCCTTACACCTTTGTGTTTCAAAAACATGGAAAAGTAGGCTGTTGTGTGCCTTTGACATTATAGTGAAGATGTTGTTTTCATTCTACATACATTTTTACATCACTTTAAAGTTGTGCGTACAACGAATAGGAATCAAAGCAGTAGCGGCGTAAAGGGGGAGGTCCGCCCCAGGTACCAAGCCCTGAGGGGAACCATCTTGGCATCCTTTGGGGTGACAACGACAACTCACACTCACAGCCAGATCATAAAAAATATAGCGGCTCGATCGTAATCCTGCATACTTTTCCCAAAACTTGTAGCTCCGAGAGGACCAAGTCATTGGCGACCCTCAAGATTTAGTAGTTTGGTTTCGGCTGGGGGGAGGGGTGTTCTTGCTAGAAATCCGTTCCGGGTACCAACCCACGCTACGCCGCCGCCACTGTTGATTTGTATTGATTTTATATTGCTTTGTATAGATTTATATGTGTTTTGATCGAATGTTATCTTTATCAGATAGTGTTTTTATCCGTATTATTGTTTTGTTTCAATTGTTAGGCGTGGTTTTCACTAATGCTAGACTGCTTTTAAGTTTTTTTATGGAAACACTACATATTATTTATCCATAAACGGAAACTGCTAGGCTCAAGTTACCCATAAGTTCCAACCATTACTGTTAAATAAGCTGTTTGTTTTCCAAATAAATTAAATAACATATTATGGTACAGCGTCAACTAGATCGGCATACATATCTACCTAATACGACGCCAGACATATTTTAAATACCGACACCCCGCGTACAACGCGTACATACGCTGCGATTCCGATAAACAGCTTTAAACCACTACGGGGATACATTTTATAGTAAAATCTCTTCTGAACACATTCGCTATTTCACAGAAAGTCACTGTGCAAAATGTCGACTCTGTAAACCTTGCCGTTATAAAACTTTCTGAAGGATTATGTGCAAAATTCTTCAAGAAGCGCCAATTAAACTATTAAAAATAACCCTCCTTCTTTTCCTAGGTAAAAATAAAACTTACCTATTTATATCTAAATCTAGTAAGTCCTAGGTTAAAAATATGTTACTTTTTGAAGAGATTGAACTTTACGATTGAATAATAAAAAGCTTTGACCCACTTTACGTTCAGTTTGCTTTTGCGCAATATAATGCACCCCGCTGACACCAAAATAAACATCTGCTTCTGACTGACAGAGGTTTCAGCGTATTAAAATGGCCCGTGTAAACAGATACCTGTTCTAACATCTCATATTACTTACAATGAATTTTGTATAACTCGATTTAGGAGTTTGAAATTATGTTATTGTGAAAACAGTCTTCTGACAGAAAAAGATATATGACCGACTACATTATATAGCGAACTAGTGACCCGCCCCGGCTTTGCACGGGTGCGAATTTTACATATAAACCTTCCTCTTGAATCACTCTATTTATAAAAAACTGCATCAAAATCCATTGCGTAGTTTAAAAGATCTAAGCATATATAGGGACAGACCACAGAATTGGGAATAATAAGTTACTGTTATTCCCAATTCTGTGGGACAGACATACAGACAGCGGGAAGCAACTGCTGCTTTGTTTTATACTATGTAGTGATATACCAGTGTTACGGCAACTTTGCTTGCGTGGTACCTGAATAAAAAAGACTCCATTATGCAAGTAAGCTAATATAATCTTTATTGACAAAGAAAATAACAATCAAATAATATAAAGAAATTAAACTAGTATTTACAATTGAAACAATTGAGCTAACTGCAGACTGTCGCAAACAATCTACAGATAGCTCAACTGGTCCTTAACAATACCAGTCGGAAGCGTCCCCAAGACGCTGGCTGCATTGCCCCACTGTATAGCAATGCTTATGCGCTGTGCCAGATACTCACCTCGGGTCACACGTCGTCGCTTCGACCAGGCGCTTAGATAATTTAATATTCGAATTTGATTTTACAAGCAATTTAATTTAGTTTCACCTTTCCTGTTTGTCCGTAATCGAATCTTGCAAGTTAACTTTGACCCACTTTCAGGTTTCCGATTTGGCAGAAATTCGGCATGGCTGAAAATCGTATGTTTCTCTACTATTATTATGAAATAAGTTGATCTGATGATAGAGCCCTTACGTGGGCTTGAGAACTCTGTACGGTAAGAAGTAAGGTCTTATAGCACAAGTATAAGAAAAATTAAAGATTATTTATCGAGTATTTATCGCGTACCTTTTGTTATATTTTACGCGTATACCCGATAAATAATCTTTAATTATGTTAACAAATCGCGAAAGTTTAAAAAGTTTTATAAGAAAAATATCAGTAAACAGCAAATTTGTTACTTGAAATAAAAAATATAGTAAATAAACTAAAACCCGACTACATAAAAGTCTTGTTTAAGACTTTTATGTAGTCGGGTTTTAGTTTTGGCCTTTGTTACTAATTGTACCCTAGGTATATGGGGTGGGTGCCTCCGACTACCTAAGTATCAAAAGAAAATGCTATGGACGAATGGTGAACGCTTGTTTAAGACTTTTATGTAGTCGGGTTTTAGTTTTTAACTATATTTTTTTGAATTTTATCGCGCTATCGAAGTGTTCCAGGTGTAATTTAATTAATTTGTTGAAATCGAAGTAGTAGTTTCAGCGCTACGTGGGAAAGAAATCGGCTACATACATACATACATACATAGGGTGCTAAAATGATAACCCTCCGGTAGTCGGGTAAAAAAAGAAATCTCGCAAGGGATCAAACCTATAAAGTACTACACGTTGACCTTGAATACTAGATATTTAGCACGAAGCACGAAGAACGCTTATGTACCCTCGGTATGCTAGTCCGACTCGCACTTGGAGTTTTATTTATGTATTTTCGTCAATTATTTTGATGATTCTTTCGCTATTCTAGAGAAAAAGTTACAGTTTTTATTCATAATACCATTATTTCATCTCATCAAATTAAATATACAAAATGTTATCACGTATAAGTTATAAATTCATTGATACAGAACAGAAACAATTAATTGAGTGACTTTTATATAATTTTCTCTTTATAATAGATATAGAAGCTGGATACCGAATCCAGTCAGGCAACCGATTATACACTGAGAGACCCATAATATGCACCTTCCTCTCAGATTTTTCACTTGTGTTTAGGTATGACACCTTTGTAGTACACGCAGGGCGCGAGTAGTAAGTAGCTTTTCGAACACGAGGCTGGAGCAATGTGGAACAGCTCCACATTGTTGTGGGTGAACAGAGGCACCTGGTAGATAAGTACACAGGTGAGTGTGAGGATGTTGTACTCAAACACTCGAGATGTAAAAAATTTTCTTCGATTAGTTTTTGTTCCAGAAATCTTAAAAAACAGGGTAAATATTAAGGAATTTCAAGCCGGTTATTAGTTCTTTCAAAACAATCAAATTAAACATTTCAATAATAGCACGGCACTAGCCTATATGGTGTATGGGTCTCTGATCAGTATCAAGGCCAACGTCACCTGTCTGTGTTAGACTTAGAATTATACGTAGTGTAGTCTACTACCTATAATTTTATCTTTATCTTCAAAATTCCTTTTGATCGTGTTTTTTTGTAATTTTGTTTTGTTTTCTTTAATTTGTAGCAACTGGATTTTTTACCTATGTACTATATAATTATTCTATGCTACTGTGTAGTTACCTACTGTCAAAAATGTAAATATTATATTTTTTTGCGATGTTGCCTACCTATTGTATATATATATGGCCTACAAAATCTTATATATAACTAGCGGCGCGCCCCGGCTTCGCATGGGTATTTAACAAAAATTTCAAGCTCCATATTTTTTTGAAAATATAATTTAACGGATTTCACCCAGGGCTAGTGTAGCTTCCCAAGAGTGAAATAATTTTCAAAGCAGTTCAGTAGTTTTGGTGCCTATTCACTGCAAACAAACAAACAAACAAATCTTTCCTCTTTATAATATTAATATAGATAATGTAGTGTCATGGTGTTTGTGATCGTATTCTTCCGAAACGGCTCGACCGATTTTTATGATTTTTTTAATGTATTATATAATAGACCGTAAAGTATATTTCATACCACTGGGTGATTTAAGCGTTCCTTTGTTTTTTTTTTGTATTATTTATGTGGCAATACAACGTTTGGCAGGTCGGCTAATATGTACCTATACATAGGTATATAATAATTAAAGCTATTAATATAAAATTTTAGGATTTCAGGAAACGCACCCGACTTTATGATGTTAGGTAGTCTACCAAATAAATACCAACAAACATCCAAACCAACCTATAAAGTAAATAAATGTAAAAAGATTTTTATTTGCAGATTGTACAGATGATTAATATACAGTAAAAAAAACCTTAAATATAAAGAAAAACTAACAAAATAAGACTCCCTTCAGCATATGCTATGGTATAGCAGATCATACCACAGCGCTGGTCTTCCGTGGAGACCGTGGTGCATAAGGTGGCCTCATACATACTTACAAAGAACAAAAATAATATATAAATATAAATAGCAATACCTAAAACTATGAAAATAATATTCTTATAATTGCTTAACATTTATAGGTTACTGCTGCTCGCGCCTTCGCCCGCGTTTTATCGGGATAAAATTGCTTATATGTTTTTCCAGGTTCCAAACATTTATTGACAAAGAAAATAACAATCAAATAACTAAATTAATTTGAAACTAGTATTTACAATAGAAACAACTGAGTTATCTGCAGACTGTTGCAAAAAATCTACAGATAGATACGGTTCTAAACTAAACCCATACTAAATTTCAGCCCAATCAGTTCCTTAGTTTTCGCGTAAACAAGTAACATATATCCATACATCCATCCATACAAACTTTAACATTTATAATATTAGTAGGATGGAATTATCTGTGTACATTTCATAAAATAAATAAAATATATAAATATACATACATATATAATTATATGTAGGTACACACAAACTATTAAACTGTATGACATTTGAGCTCAGAACAAGGAGCCAAGAGACACGGATGCCATCCACAAAGACCTAGTAAACTAAATGTCGAGTACAATTTTAGAAATCGGTCAGAGCACTCGAGTGTGCATAAACCGCGCGTGTATTCTGGTGAAAGGAATGATTTCTATTGGTAAAAGCAAACTTCAACACGAAGTTTCGGAATGAAATGCTCGTGAGAATAATTTAGACTTTTCCAGAAGCTTTCAAGTTTCGTTGAAAATGTACACATGGCTGAGTGTTTTACTAGTTAGCGAATTTGTTCATGTTCATTGCTTCGGGCGTATGCACGAGGGTAGGGAATTGGAATAGACTTCTGCGTCAGACAAATTAGTTGCATTACAAGACAGTATTTTGTTTTTCTCCACTTTCTTTCCGTATACTTCGAAAAACAACAGTTGGGCAATAATCCATACCAATACTTAATTCTACTTATATTATAAATGTCAAAGTTTGTAAGGACGGATGTATGGGTATTTGTTACTCTTTCGCGCAAAAACTACTGAACCGATTAGGCTGAAATTTGGTATGGGTATAGTTTGGAACCTGGAATAACATATAGGCTATTTTTTTACCCAATAAAAAGCGGACGAAGGTGCGGGCAGCAGCTAGTAATATTATAAAAGTGAAAGTACTTCCGTCTGATACCTTTTAACGCCTAAATGGCTGAACAGATTTGAATGGAATTTCACAAGAAGGCAGAAAGTATCCCGGAAAAGGACATTGCCTACTTTTTATCTCTAAAACGAACGTGTGAAGCCACGAGCAGATGCATATCTCTATACTCATGGCCTACAATTTATTTCTTGGTCATTAGGAAGTATTTTTTCTGATTTTCTGATGAGATTACTGCTAAAAGCATTTGTTTTCTGATAAGATTTTTAAAACAAAATCATGAAAACTATGTTGGAAACACTAGTCACATTTAACGCTACTAATGCTACTTTTCTATGACTTTGTGCCTACACATTCAGGACTCTACTATAAATGTACCTTAAAATGTAAAAAAAAAAATTACCTTAAATTTTACCTTACTGTATGTATCTTTAAATGAATAATTCGATTGTTTTCAAAAAGCTAAAACAATCACTTCAAATCCCTTAGTTTAAAACTGTTCAAGTTTTGCTAGATAAATACTAACCCTACAATTTTTTTTAAAGGACCATCCTGGAATTATCCTCTATACAACTGCAGAAATCTATATCATAACAACTCTATCATTCAAATTAGTCTTAAAAACATACATACAGCCAAACATAGAACCTATTCCATTTTTCAAAATCGGTTAATAAATAAACAAATGAACACAGAAAATATTCAGAGTAACCCTTGCAAATCATGCTACGCGCATATCCGGAAGAACAAGAGCGCTTTGTACCTACGCACGGGTAAACGAACCGGCTGGAGATCTGCCAAATTTGTGAAAGTTTACTGAAGTTACAGGAAGCGGACACTAAACATCATCTAAAAGTGAAAAGGTGAGTGTGATTTGGTAAAGGAAAATGTGTGTTTGTATCGAATCGTTCGTGGGTTATCGATTTATTTCATGGCATCACGTTCCGTTATTCAATTCGAGGCGAAATAGTGTTCCGTAATACCAAAAATTATAACTGAAAACTTTTTGTATTTTAGATAACGTGTTGTTATTCTGTAACAAGACAATATTAACTGTGTTCTGAATGTGTAGGGATATAAGGTGAGATGCAGGCCGAAGAAAAGATGTGAATGGAGAAAGAGGACATGGGTGGGTGAGAAAGGTGTATGATAATATAACATACTATTTAGCTGAATTCTGAACATGCGCAGAAAAAACCAATAAGCGTTTATGAATAGCCCGTAGTTTTGCTAAATGGACGTCCCAATCGGACAAACTGATGTTATTGCGAATTCACACGAAAATAAGTGAAGATCAAGCGCTTTTCCGAACGCTTGGTTACTACTTATTCGCAAGATAGGTATTTGTAGGGGACTGGGTAGGATAGGAATCGAATCATTGAGATAACTAGTCGACGTATATTTTGCATTCCTATTGACTCCACCTAAGTAAGCTTTTAAAACAACAAAAAAATTTTAGAATCGTCAAAAAGAAGTCTTATATATCCTAATCCATCGATTGTTTTTTTTAAGTAAATAATGAGCTATGTTTTCTGAAAAATTTTCTCATAAATTCAAATAAAACCATAAAAGCCAAGTGCAATTCGCTCGCCCACGGAGGGTTCCATAACTATATAGCTGTAACTACATATATCGCAAAAGGAAACCTAAAAAGAGATTTCTTAAAAAAAAAGTCATATTTCAACATGATGGTCACCCATCCAGGCATTGACCGCGCCCGAAGTTGTTTAAATTCGGTGATCGGTTACTCATCTGGGTTACCCAGTCATACACATACATACTCTGTCATAACTCATAATTTCAACTATCTGTCTGTTTCAGTACAAGAGATGCAGTTTTTACAACAGTAGTGCAAAAATAGCCAAAAAATATAGTTTTTTGTATGGCAGCCCCCTTAAATTTTTGTATTTGTTTCATTTTTATAAGTTACTAGCTGCTGGCCGCCTTCGCCCGCGTTTTATCGGTATAAAAAATTGCCTATATTTTATTCCAGGTCCCAAACTATACCCATATCAAATTTGAGCCTAATCTGTTCAGTAGTTTATGCGTGAAAGAGTAACAAATATCAATACATCCATCCTTACATACTTTGACATTTATAATATTAGTCGGATTGTTGTAGTGGCAAGAGATATACACATTTCAACAGTCTACCTTTTACTGTTTATAAGATACACCTGCGGAAGGACGGACGGACAGGCGGACAGATAGATAACGGAGGCTTAACAATAGGGTCCTGTTTTCACCCTTTAGGTACGTGACCCTAAAAATATGTTCCATGCTTGTTCAAACTTTTGTGTATTTAGTACCTTCATGTATTTTCACCTCATAAAGTACCTTCCTTTGTATGTTACTCCATGTTTGCTCTTTCATACGTAAAAGCCTACATGAAATTTAAAATTACTACCATCCCAGGGTCACCATAACACATCATCTTCATTAAAATTTCATCAGCACATTGTAAGTCAACCTTTGGGGAGCTGTAGAATACAACGTACAAGCCCTAGGGGATTTCATGCACGCACAGTTTACACGCAACAGGTAGCCGTTTAAAACTGTGCTTACAGTTCAAGTGATTAAGGTATGGAATGAATTTTGTTAAATCTGAAGTTTTTGGTATGGAATATAGGAATTCGAAGTAGGTTATGAGTTTTTTGTTAAATACATGATTTAATTGAACAGTAGGATTACCATATCCCCCGACACGACGTTCGCCAACGTTCTGTGAAAACCACGTAGGCGATCTCAGTGGTGCAAAGGGCGACCGTCTTCGGATATAATTAGAAAAAGAATCAATTTAAGTACTCAGTTACCCACAGTTATCTAGTACCCATAACACAAGCTCTGCTTAGCTTGGGCCTAGATGTTGCTGTGTAAATTGTCCAGCATTATTTATTTATTTGCTTGAGTGCCCACGACGCACATGCCGGAGTAGTTACAATTCACACCGCAGAGGTCTGCTCAGGCAGTGAATGCATTATTTAAGCTGTTATATTGGGGACAATAACAGCGTATATAAGGCGTGCGTTAACATTGGGAAATCCTACTAACACATTCACTGCCACCCTCAACTTGTGTGACATCACCCTGGTGCCAGTTGTTTTATTTGTTAGACAGCTTTAACTAAAACGGCGCGTTGAAGGCACAAGAGTGAAGTTTCACAGAACTCACACCTTGCGTCGGTGGCAGCGAATGGGTTTAACATTATCGGCACACTTTCCCTACTCGTTTTAATGCTGCACTTGTTGCGTGTCTGTCAGTTTGTTCCCCGCTAACTAGGCTGTCGAAACAGACTACAGGCTAATTAATTCAAACGAATGGCTCTTATTATGTTCAATTTATTAGACGGCCCGGTCCATACAAAATGTTTAGTATTTATGGGGCCCTTTATACCAACGATATTAATTGTTCTGGCATCAGCTTGTTTTAGAGACCCAGGACACGATGGAAGGATCTAGTGTTTAGGGGCATGAGAGAGTGTAAAACTTCCGAAGATGACGTCGTCGTGTGTCTGTCAATTCGTTTCCTGTCGAAACAGACTACAAGCTAATTAATTCAAATGAATGGCACTAATTATGTCCAATTTATTAGACGGCCCGGTCCATTATATGATGCTTATTTTTCCGGCATCAGCTTGTTTTAGAGGCCCAGGACACGATGGAAGGATGTACCATTTGTGATTACTAGCTGGGAAGAGAGAGAGAGAGAGAGAGAGCTTGTTATTAGCTTTCCCGTCTTGGTCTAGATCAAATCGATTAGAACGATCAACCATCACAAGGTATATATAAATTAAAGTGAAAATTGTGCTACTTTGACAGCCAAAATGAAATGTTTGGTTATGATTGTTTTGATATTTAATAGGTCATATTATATATGTATAGTGTGATAGGTGATTTTCTCGGCTCAGCCAACTAAAATAAAATAGAACTTATACAAATAATTTTAGACAATTTATACAGCACCATCTAGTTCCAGGCTAAGCAGAGCTTCTGTCATGGGTACTAGATACCTGAGTGATATATTTTTTTTTTTTTATTATACATAAAAATACCTAGAATACCAGAGATCTATAATTTAATAATTTTATTATTTAAATTGGTTGTACTATGACTGTCACACTTTAGACACACACACTGTCGCCTTTAGTTTTGAGAAACGCCAAAATAATAGCGAAAAATACAAAAAGTAACTTTGTACAACATGACATTCCTTCTTATGAAATTATGGCAATAAGTTACTAATACATGCTGCAAATGGATGTTGACAAAGTGGAAACTCGGGTAACTTTTGAAACCACAACTTTCAAGTTTAATTTTATTAATCAATTTCAGCCAATTGAGTCTCTGAAATTGAATTCGTCAGACGATGGAAACTTTGTTTGTATGAAAGCGTTTTTATCTTTTCATCAACCTTAATTATCGCTGTTTGTTTTATAAAAATGTTTTCCGACATCCAAAAGATGTCAGATGTGATAAATTGGCTGAATAATATTAGCCTATTTACGAATATTTGTTTGGCTGAACTGTCTTTTATTGTTGATGAAATATCTGAGTTTTTGTGGATTATAATATTTTGTCGTACTTATTACTATCATGCAAAACGACAAAACGTCAACGTCATCACATCAGAATCAGATTCAATAGCTTAATTTCTTTAGGCTTACAAAATAAGCACGTAGACAAGTCAAATTTTATACTATAAACAATTTGCATTGCCATACAGCGCGGCAATGCAGCCAGCGTTTTGGGGACGCTTCCAACTAGTATTGATATGGACCAGTTGAGCTACCTTTAGATTGTTTGCAACAGTCTGCAGTTAGCTCAATTGTTTCAATTGTAAATACTAGTTTAATTTGTTAATATTATTTGATTGTTATTTTCTTTGTCAATGAAGTCATTTTAAACAGTTATAAATTTATTATCAAAAAATAAACAAGGGTTATTGATTTTCTCTTCACATTTTTTTTTATCCACTTGTGGAATATGTGAAAAAGAAACTACTAGTCCATTACATATCACTTATGCCTCTAATACATGTTTATTTTACCTATCTAGATTTGAAGTTAAATAGCTCACTGACTTTTTTCCGCCCAAAACTAAACAACACCCCGGTCTATCTAAATAACCAGGCATTCAATCATAGTCATGACGCCATTCTAATGATAATGCGCCCCTCGCATGTCCTATCTGCCGTATAAATACTCGACACGCGAATCTCGAAAAAAAAAAACGAAAGGTTTTGGTGCTGAGTTTCGCTAAACAAGTCCTAACAACTAAGTTACTTGTTCTGAGCGTTGAGGTTAGATAAGTGCCTACTTACTTTATATAACAAGATAGGGTAGATTTCAGCAAATTGGGCCTAATCAGAGACCTTCATGAAAAACACGCGTTTCAAATATGTACATATATAGCTTTAACACCTTTTAGAACAAAATAAAGTGAATTAATTTATCACTTTAACACGATTTAACGCGAAATTCGCGATATTTTGTGCAGAAATGTACAAAAAATTTATATTAGCTTATTTGGATACTAGCGACCCGCCCCGGCTTTGAAGGTTGCAATACTGATAAACCTTCCTCTTGAATCACACTATCTATTAAAAAAACCGCATCAAAATCCGTTGCGTAATTATAAACATCCATACATAGGGACAGACTGACAGACATACAGCGGGAAGCGACTTTGTTTTATACTATGTTTGTGTTATATAGTGATGAGATCCCGTAGCTCAAGAGTACGATGTCTGTGTGAGATCCAATTGACAACCTAGCTCCTCTACGTTAAAAATCCACGCCATCTATTAGTTCTAAGGTATACAGGGTGAATTTCTGAGAAGAGACTGTAAAGGCATAGTTACAAAAAAAATGGTCTTAGGAGACTAAACATAATTTTTAAAGAAATTTTCATTCCCTTTCACAGATTTTCAAATAATTATACTTTTAGCAAGGCATTTTCTTTTTTGGAATATTGTCTTACACGTTTTCCATGGAACGTTTCCTTGGAAACTGCCGTAAACACATCCCCGCTTCTAGTGTCCACCACAACACATCCTAAGGCGGGCTTGCATAATAATGATATATAACTAATACTTCCTTAAATGTATTATTAACTAGTAATAGATTTAACTATTAGTAACTTGTCAAACTTATGATTTATGGTATGATTAAGCATTTTAAAATTATTTTGCAGTTCTTCGAGTATCATCATCATCAGCTCATACACGTCCACTGCTGGACATAAGCCTCCCCCGTACGACGCCACAAATAGCGGTCCTGAGCCGCCTCCATCCATCAACTCCCTGCGACCGCTACGATGTCGTCGGTCCATCGAGTGGATGGTCTCCCATGTAGGGGGGGATTTGTCATAATCACCACGCTTGGCAGGCGTATTGGTGATCGCAGTGTTGGTGTTGAAAAATACTCAGAAGGAAGCTGCTGCCCTTCCTCTGGTAGGTTCCCTCAGTCGGCTCTTACGACATCCACGGGTTGAGTTGGAGGGGTCGATATTCGTACGCCGCGGCCCCACGGCCTCTTCGAGTATAGACCAGCATTATTATATTTTATTTCATTTAAATTTGAAGTAGATAATGTGTATTTAAATGTGGTTACATGTATTACCTATGGATCAAATTCATTGGCTCTGAAATAAATAATTTTATTTTTTATTATATTTATTTATTGACTCAGATAGATTAGGTGAGGATATGGAATATTATAGGCACGGAGAGTAGGTACATATTTTGATTATTATTTTACTTATTTTTTCAACTAGAGACCTTCCTCATCCTTTCTACTTACTGCTTACTTTGTTTAATGTAGAGACCTGTCTGGATTTAAGAGGGATACCTTGTAATAATTAATAAATCTAAATCTTCTTATACCTAAATTTATGAATACTACGGAAGTTTTGAGATTAAGCTTAGCACGTTGAGACGCAAACTAGTTCTACAGTCACGTTCAATAGATTTCAAACGAATATGGCTATAGATGCCAAACAACGTATGTTGCTTGGCATCGTGCACGCTGCGGTGTCCCATAAGTATGAATACATATAGATCAAAAGATACTGTATTGTACTAGGTATTTAGCTTTAATGTGATTTTTACGTAGGACGCCCATTTTGAAATAAATAAACAATCCAGATACGACAAAGCGTACTCACCCAGCGTGCGGAAGACAATAGGCCTGCTTCTATACTTGTGACCTCCCCACAGGGCAGCAACAGTGACCTGGTACTGCGTGTCAGGCTCCAATCCACTCAGAACGACAGCATCAGAGTTTCCTGCCACTTCCAGTACCACTCTGTAACTAATGAACAATGAGTCAATCTCGACGTTTTGTGTTTCCAAGCTGAAGAAAGAAGAAGAGTGAAGGAACGGATTTGGAAATTAATAAATGAACATAATTGGTGAACGAAACGGGGTAAGAGTAAATCAGTGAAGTTACATATTTATAGAATACAAATTAAACGATAGGTCAATGTGCATAACTAACAACATATTTTAATTCTGTTTATAATAAGCTTCTCCTTACGTTGATTAAATCTTAGTTCCGATAAAACAGAAATAAATAGTGCCATAAAAAAAAATCAAATCGGACGACAAACGACGGAGGTTCTGAGGTAACGTTTAAAAAAAAACAATTCGCACGTCATCAAAGCTTTTATTAAGGCTTGTTTTAACACTGATATAAAAACAATTTGAATGAAAACTCCTACCTTATCGTAAACAGCTCAAAAATGTGCTTACAAATATGGGCAAAACCGGTAACCAAGGAATTTGTATACTAAGTTACGGTAGTATATAAATTCCTTGCCGGTAATATTTAGATGCATTTCATATTGGCGGCATCAGATGATAGACAGCTCGCGGGCCACTTATTTAAAGCTTATGAGAAGCTCTCTAATAACTGTAAAATTTATCTAAAGATAACGAGTTTAAGCCCATATTTGAATGCACATTTGTGCGGTGGTAACCGCACGCACAGACAATTACATTTAGTTGGAATAATCTGCGCAACGCTTTATCACTTCAAGGCAACAAGAGTTACGAAGTTCAAGGCGTTCAAGCCACACATTAGGTATGAACCGTTACAGAAGATCTTAAGTTTGGCGGCAGCATTAACCCCTCTGGGACACTATCGCGTATTCGGTTACAAACTACTGGGATACACTTGTGGTCGTTGGCAACTATGAAGCGTTGTCAGTTTAGAACTTTTTGAAGAGTTGTTTAATTTTGATTCTTTAATGGCTTATTTTCATCTTTTGCCATAGATAGACAAATACTAGATGATGTAGATTGTAAATCACGACGCTCTGACTTTCGTGAGACGTTGAGAATACTTTTTGTTTGATATTGTGACTGAGCACGTCTCACGCGAGACGTTGGGAATGACTCGTTTGGCGGCTCAGGACTGCTATTTGCGGCGTTGTTTGGGGGAGGCCTATGTTCAGCAGTGGACGGATACGGGCTGATGATGATGGTTTAATTTACATGGCGTGATGCATTAGCAAGGTCCCTGAATATACCAATAAATGAATTTGATTATTTATTTAGTGATCCCGTAGTGCACACCAATTTGAAGAACTTCCGTTGTTTCCCCGCCAAAGATTCTAAGAACTCTGTCATACAAAAGGCATACTAATAATTCTATAGGTATCTCAAGAAAACGTTTGTTTAACTAACATTTTTGCATGCCAAATTTAACATGGTAGCACATAATGAACTTATATCTACGTTACTATGTTTCTTGCAAATAAATATATGACTATGACTAAGGAAATACCTGTAAAACAGAAAATATACATATATCAACTTTTTGTAAGTCATTTATCGACGAAATAATATTCACCTGATAATATATACGAAAGCATATTTCCGTCTCTTCATCACCTCAAATCCAATCTTTCGTTCCCCCATCGATAATCGCCCATTGTGCAAAACTCCATCAGAACAAATTAGGGTTCCGTACACAAAGCCGTACAGCAAATGGTGAGCTTTGTTCAGGAAATTCATCGATAATACAACATCCTGTTTGGCCCAGCCCTTTCCGTTTCCGTTTTTTCAACGTCTTTAATTTTGTTTGGGCTATTGTTTCGGTGTTTTTGCTAAGTGGGAGGTAAATTGACAGGTTTATGGTCCATATTTTTCAAAACTTTTGCGTGACCAGAGAGAATAAAGATAAGCGAGTGATACATAGATATTTTATTCAAAACAAATATGTTACATTTATTTTAACCGACTTCGAACGGAAAAGGAGGCGTTCTATGTTTAAACAATAAAAAAACATACATACAGACAATTGTCCGTATGTATGATTTTTTTATTAATTTTCGCCGATTTCTTCAGTAGAGGTTTGATTTTGTATAGAAAATGATTCAGGCAGCGGCGTCGTGATTCCGTAAAAATTTGACAGTGAATGTAAAATTTTTGAAAATGTAAATGTCAAAGTATATGATGGATGTTTGTTGATCTTCCACGCAAAAACCGCAAAAACTACTGAACTGATTGGGCTGGGTATGGTTATAGTTTGGGACCTAGAATAACATATAGGCTATTTTTATCCCGATAAAATGCGGGCAAAGGCGCGGGCAGCAGCTAGTTTATAATTTTATTACTGGCAGCACTTAACCTTCAACTTCCACAACTTCAAGCTACTTTTCTTTAACTACGCAATGAAAAAGCCCATCGAAATAAATCGTCAACTAGTTTCGTATCCTCTTGTTTGTGTTTCCTCTCCGATAGCTGTGTGGGTGTGACACAAGTAATTACCTATCTATTCTATTCTATCTATTATTCCTATCACTGAGTTATATGTATATACTACATATCGTTTATCAATGATTCCTATACTAGGTGATGAAATGGCGGCATGCATACCACAAATTGGATTAGATTCTCCGTGATCACAGAATTAAATCACACGAATATTATAAATGCAAAGTTTGGATGAATGTTACAGTTAAGCTGTGGTGGGATTTTTACCCCCCAATCCCAAGAAAACCCCCAGACAACGAGCGGAGATAGCCGCAACGTTTTCTCTTTATTTTTTCGGCTATTAGAGTATTAACAAAATCGTAAGGAAGACAAAAAAGATATATAAAAATCTGTCTATGCGTGTGAGTTTAATATCTCACTCCTTAGGGGCTGAGGTGCTAGTGCGAGAGGTGCCAACATGGCACCCCTCGGAGCTTGGTACCCGGGGCGGACCCCCTTACACCGTTAGTGCAGTTAAGGTTGCCTTGAAATGGATCGCTTTTAGCGATATGGTTTTGCGGGATAAATACTAATCCCTAGAAAATACTATTTTATGGGACCATCATTTTCTACACAACAGCTGGAACAGAATAAATAAGAATTTTCAAAATAGGTCCCATAATTGACTGAAAATCAATGAACATAATGTACTTACATAAAAAACATAGTACATAATTTATCATCATCATATCAGCCCATACACGTCCACTGCTGAACATAGGCCTCCCCCATACCAGACGGCACAAATAGCGGTCCTGAGCCGCCTCCATCCATCAACTCCCTGCATTGCATGCACCGCTACGATGTCGTCGGTCCATCGAGTGGATAGTCTCCAATGTATTTGGGGATTTGCCATAATCCCCACGCTTGGCAGGCGGATTGGTGATCGCAGTGTTGGTGTTGAAAAATACTCTGAAGGAAGCTGCTGCCATACCTTTGGTAGGTTCCCTTAATCGGCTCTTACGACATCCACGGGTTGAGTTGGAGGGGTCGGTTTCGTACGCCGCGCGCGGCCCCACGGCCATACATTATACATATACACAGCCGAATATTGAAAGTCCCCTTTTTGAAACCGGTTAAAAATGAATTGAATGGACCGGGTTATATGAAGTTTAACAAAAAGACAGCCAATTTTCTGGTAAAGGTTCTTGGCTTCTTAGGAAAAACACGACCAAAGCCGTTAGCAGAAGTTACTGTTCTCTAACAATGATGCCTGTCGTAACTCCATTGCTGTATTTATCGTACATAATCAATACCTGCGACCTGATTCATGGCGTTCGTGCAATGCGTATCATTTTGTTATCATTGTTTGCATTCAATCTAGCGGATATAGGTATGGCACGTTGTATTTTTACAAGCTTTTATTTAGCCTCACTTTTACTATTTATATCATAAGCTAATATAAAACAACAGTCGTCCCGTGACCTTGATCACTTTTTTTTATGGACAATAGACCTTCGTTTGACCACAATCTCATCTGATGGAAGGTGACGATGTGGCTGACGGTGTGTTACGAAGGTCTAGAAGATATCTATTCATTCTTGTCTTGAACCCTGATTGTAATTGGCAGGAAAAACAGAAGCAGGCAACGAGTTCCAATCCTTAGCGGTGCGAATGATGAAGGTGGAGGAAAACCGCTTAGTACAAGTGGATGGTATATCCACCAGATAAGTATGGTATTGTGCCGTCCATCTACTTGACCTGGAGTAGAAGGGAGATGGTGGGATCAGGTCATGAATCCTCCAGAGCATTCACCGAAATGTATCCTATAAAAGATCGAGAGACAAGCAATCTTGCGGCGGTGTTTGAAACTTTAGATCTTAGTCTCTGCAAGGTACTGCTCGTCAATGAGTCTGAAAGCTCTTCGCTCTATCGAGTCTCAGGCTGCAAGCTGGTATTTACCCAAGCCATCCTAAGAATGGCAGCAATACTCCAAACCAGACCGGACCTGTGCTTGATAAAGTGCTAGAAGATTTTTTATGATACACTTGAGCAAAATAAATGAAATGGAAATAGTCCATTAATGTTATGACCGATTTCTCCACAACTTATGACTTTTAAATTTTGCATGCTTGTTCTGTTCTGATTCAACAACTACACAAAAATGACAGAAAAAACCAGATGTTACATCTAGGGACGTTCGTATATCCTTACGAGGGAACTTACAGCGTTTAGGCTTACTACGGGCGCGAAAGAGACACTACTTATCAGTATTTTTATAAGCTTCGAGAAAGCAACGGGTTCAGAACATTTCAGTTATTTATAAAGGTAAAAGAGCTTTATAAAATTAATCCAAGCTCAACACCTATTATTTAAAGTTTTAAGCTTGATCCGTACGGTTATCTTAAGCGTAGTAATGCAACAAACACTTCATGATCTTCAGCAAGTACCGTAACCAGAGGAAAATGAGGAACCTCTATTTTTCCGGCCAACTACAACCTGAGTCTCTTTAAGACAAGTCTTCTAGGCCTACATGATAGATCTTGGGCCTTATCGTCACTTACCATCAGGTGAGATTGTGATCAAATGTCTACTGATTATTTAAAAAAATGTGTAGATAAATACACTCACTTTTTGTACCTCGAGTAAACAATTATAAGTACATGTTAGTGCTCTATTAATTAATTTCAAAGTCTTTATTGACAAAGAAAATAACAATCAAATAGTAGAAACAAATTAGAACTAGTATTTACAATTGAGCTAACTGCAGACTGTTGCAAACAATCTAAAGGTAGCTCAACTGGTCCATATCAATACCAGTCGGATGCGTCCCCAAGACGCTGGCTGCATTTCCCCGCTGTATGACAATTTACTTAAACATTATCAGGTTAATAATAAAAATATTTTCCTCAACCCACAGGAGGTTTATTATACGTGAAACAGTCTTTATTTCTTGAGTAAATACCTATTAACCACTTTACCCTTGTTCCTTTACGTTTGCTTTGTTTCCACAACGAACATTTTCCCAAGAAGATAGAAGAAGAAATAGTATTTAAAAATTCTATATCTTACTTCAAAGCCAGTTCCTACATTATGTTCGCATCCTCGACCATTATAGTTATCATGGTTAATATGGTTAATATAAGAAATACGCATAAAGCTTATTTTTTTAGCAGATTTGGTACAATTTATTACAATGTCACCGCCTCCATAAACTAATGATATGCTATAGTCAAGCCCTCTACAGACCGGAAATGATGTCAAGTTCCAATTTCCTCGGTGTCAGCAAACTAAAGACGGCTTACTGTCATTACCATATTCTTGTGGTTAAGGTTGTATTTCACCTTGACTTGAGAATGGAATTTCGAGTAAAATTAAGTGAGCTCCCTCTTCTTTCATTCTGACTAGTTCTAGTGGCTAGTAGGTACCTATGAATTTGTGCAGTACCAAAACCGAAAAGTTTTCGTATACTACCGCTGACCGCTGCTCCTAAATACCATCTTTCTCCGGCAATGAAGAAATAATCCCAGTCACCACCACTGGTGGCAGTGAATAATGTTTTTGTTTCAACTTGTCACCAGTGTGGTGGCAATTGAGAAAAATGACTGGTAATAGTTTTACTGCTTTAATATGGCGTGTTTTAAAAAACGATAAACCCACTTCAAATTCCCTTACTTTTACACTTATTTTAAGTTTTGCGGGATAAATACTAATACCCTGGGGATAAAAATTATATGGGACCCCTTGGAGATCATTTTCTATACAATAGTGAAAGAATTTTCAAAATCGGTCCATAATTGGTGGAGCTATCGCGTAACATACACAATTCCTCCTCTTTTTGAAGTCGGTTTAAAATACAACAAATCACTCAAAATCATTCGAAACTATAATCGAGTTCGTATGAAACTATTGGATGGCTGTGAAACTATGAAACGTAGTTCCTCTTAATATCCGGTAGGGGCGCTTTCGAGACTTGCTAAATGCTTAATAAGGAACGGAAACTTTTATTGTTTTCGTAAATTAAGCAAAACTCATCCTGAGGCCTCGACTGAGAATAGTTTTATGCGTTTTTTTTTCCAAAATTAGTAAGGTAACCGGATTTTTTTGCACATTCGTATAAATTAAATTAAGTCTGAGCATAAAAATTACAATGCAATACACAACATATCCTACACGACCAGATTAAATAAAAACGTAGTCATTAAAATAAAGCACTAAAGAACACTGGGCGGCCTTATCGCTTAGCGATTTCTTCCCAGCAACCTTTGATAACTAATGGGACGAAAATTTTGACACAGGTGGTCTGGGCATCTTCTTTATAAATAAATCTCTGCCCGAATGTAATACAGAGTTGTATCAAACAAACCGCTCGAGCAGTTACAAACAACTGCTTCGGGTGGTCGTGCGGTAAATCAATCGCCAGGCATACACTGACTGCTCGAGCTTTCGACGGTTCTCGCGCAGTTACTTCCGCCCGCGCTCTTCATTCCACGTCGCGCGTGATTTGAATGACGAGCAGTTGGTAGCAACTGCTCCAGCAGTTATCAATGGTAGCTTCAAGCTGTAGACTATGACTGCTCGAGTAGTCCGTGTATGGCAGCCTTAACCTTCAAGCTATTTATATTATCTAGGTCGGCAGTGAAAACTGTACCCTAGAATGGTACGACAACATTTGAATTTTATAAGTTGATATCTCTGTAGTTTTGTTCCGTATAGTTAGGTAAATATGGCGCAATAATGGTATGGAGCAGTCACCCTTGTTTCACTAGCTAATGAATTGCTAATTCAATTTGTATCTCTAAATATACAAATATAAAATAAAGAATCCTGCAGACTTCATATGGAAGTTTTTCAATTCTTTTAACATGAACTTTGGACAACTACAGGTCTTTCGCGATTTGTAAGCATACGTAGGTCAAAAGATAGAAAAAAAGAAACTTTATTGCACAATTAAAGTGCTAGAAACAACACAGCAAGTATTCGTTACAAGTGGCGGTCTTATCTCTCAGGAGTGACCTCTACCAGACAACCGTGGATTGATATGATCATTGGATCTGTGTGCTCGTGTAGGTCAATTGCTACCTTTTGTTGCAAGGCGCGTAACAAAAGGTGATAAATTCCCTATTATATATAACCTTTCGTAATTCGTTAATGTTTTAAGCTCTTTTATACTTGAACATTAAACTTGATTTACGAAATAATCTCTATTTTACAATATTCCCTTTTATGCGGCGATGAGTTGTACTCTTTAGATCTCGCAGCTGATAAATATTCATCAACTAGTGGTGCACGGATTTAAATATTGAATATTTAAGTTGGATACTACGCACTTCACTGAATTTTCAGAGCGTTGCCGTGTTTTTTCAGAGTTTTTTTAAAAAGACAGAGGTGTAGTATTTTTTATACGACTGGACAATTCACACGACATCATCTCACAAGCTCTGATTAGCCTGGGGCTAGCCCAGGCTAATCAGAGCTTGTGTTATGGGTACTAGATGACTGATATACATAAATCCAATACATATGTATGTATATACATAGATATTATATATTATTATATTACATAAGAAATATCCAGAACACTCGGAACAGATATTAGCAGATCGTATAAACTTTTATCCTGAGGCGGGAATCGAACCCGCAACCTCCTGCGTCGTAGCCGGACCTTCACCCGCCGCGCCATTTCGTTCGACGCACTAGATGACTATTATTAAAACATACTTTAAAATGTTTATAGAAATCATAAATAATTTATAACTGATATTCCTACATACGTGTTAAATACAATCCATATTTAGCAGTTTTCATGAATGTAAAACATGCAATAATGCATTTTTATAAATATAGTATACTAGCTGCTGCCCGCGCCTTCGCCCGCGTTTTATCGGGATAAAAAATGCCCATATGTTATTCCAGGTCCAAAGCTATACCCATACCAAATTTCAGACTAATCGGTTTAGTAGTTTTTGAGTGAAAGAGGAACAAATATCCGTACATCCATACATCCATCCATACAAACTTTGACATTTATAATATTAGTAGGAGTAGGATAACATGATTACAATTTCATTAAATTCTGAAACCAAATCTCACTCAGCCAATCCCTGATGGAAAACCTATAAACCTATTTTACGTGTTCACGGAATATGGAAATTTAATTCTACCCATATCCATTTCTGTGATTTCTCCTTTCAAGGTGATTAAATTAATCCTGTTAAGTAAGGACATTTCTATATTAGAGGAATTTTATAGGGCTTTGTAGAAATTAAAGCCTAAACCTATTAAATTTTGACAAATTTTAATAGGTACCAAGCAAGAATACTTTGAGTTTCTGACACACCCCTCTACATATATTAACCTAAGAAATTTTTTATAAGATCCCAAAATATTTCGACGTCGACGGGACTTGAACCCGCAACCCTCCCTCAGTACGGGATGCGCTGCCAATTGCGCCACGAGGTCATGAGTCGTAGAATTCGAAAAAATCTGGGACTTCCTTCGGTCTTAAACGCCGTTAGCTCCACCTACAGGGGAAACATTCAAGTTTATCCAAACCTCTTGAAATTATCCCCAGTGTGAGGCTTACGCACTATAATAGCAAAAAACATATATTAACCTTTTAAAATAATAAAAGAGAAAGTATTTGTGTCCTCTGTCTCTATTGTACCCAAACGAACTAAACGGCTAAACGAATCTCAATGAAATTTGGCAGGGAGGTAGACAATATCACGTGAAAGGAGTTAACCTCTCCGCCGTGGTGACTCACGTATTCCATAGGTACAATGAGCCCGCGCGGGCTAAGCGCTACTTTTAATCCCGGAAAAACGCGAGCGAAGATGCGGGCATCACCTTGTTTTATATAAATGTAAATACCTACATCCAAAATGCTTTCACAAAACGATTCGCTATAGCTATCTTTCCTGATCAAAACGAAAAACTACAACAAAACATTTTATTCCTAGAAGAGCAGACCGTATTTTCGAACGAAGACAATTTCAACGAAACTCTACCTGTATTATGTATTTCTTGTTGCTGCAAGGTAACATAAATCTAGAGGTAGATGTAGTTTACAAACTAGGTGGCTGACTTTCTAGGTCAAGCCTCGGAAATTATCATGACAAAACATTCAAAAACATTACATAGGCCAAGGTTGCAGATTATGCTACGTCGTAGCTCGTGCTACGTCGGAGCTCTTGCTACGATGTAGCTTGGGCTACGAAGGTGCTACGAAGATACTTTTTATAAGCAGAAAAATCTAAATACGTTTGGTCATCATCACCACCATTATAAATGATGTCGCTGTAAAACCAAATATGGTTACCATCGACACTTGACAGAGTCGGAGATCAGGCAAATGTATTCGAGCGTTTTGTTTATTATTTTTGGAATATGAATGAATATAATGGTTTTTTTTTAATAATATTTGAAAAATAATTAATACTTAACAAATTGGCCGTGGGGCCGCGGCGTACGAATATAGCCTCCAACTCAACCCGTGGATGTCGTAAGAGCCGACAAAGGGAACCTACCAGAGGAAGGGCAGCAGCTTCCTTCTGAGTATTTTTCAACACCAACACTGCGATCACCAATCCATCTGCCAAGCGTGGTGATTATGGCAAATCCCCCCTACATGGGAGACCATCCACTCGATGGACCGACGACATCGTAGCGGTCGCAGGGAGTCGATGGATGGAGGCGGCTCATGACCGCTATTTGTAGCGTCGTATGGGGACCTATGTCCAGCAGTGGTCGTGTATGGGCTGATATGATGATGACTTAACAAATATTTGAATTGGATCAAGTGTCAGGTTTAAGAACAACCCTGCTCAAATCTTGTAATTTCCGAGTCTCTTAAAATACGCAATTGGATTTTACTGTAAACGGACTTAATACAAAACGCTGTCTCGTAATTACTTCTGCATTTCAATAGAGTATTTTTCATGATATTTTTGAACAAACGAATAACGATGGATAAGACTTTTTTTTATTATTTTGAAATATCGAAGCGTTTTTGGTTTTTGAACACAAAAAAATCAAATAGGTGTAGTTTAAACAAACTCTATAGAATTAAAGAAAGCTAGAAAGTACAAAGTCACGATAATTTTCAAAAACTTATTTTGACCATAACTGTTAATGCTGGACCCAAACACCGATTTTTGAGAATAAGGCCTCTTCTTTTGCCCACAATAAACAAAATAATTAAATACCCAAATATGACATTATCTTGTTGGTTTTTATTTTTTCAAATGAAAGTACTCAGGTTACTAAGGGTTAAAATATATTTTCACTGAAACTTTTCCTTATTCATCAAATGTTCGAATACTGGAAAACCGAATATTTTATCAATCCCTGCCACGATTGCCTGAAACACGTTAAATATTCAAATGAAGGACATATTAAGTTCCGAACCGGTGGTTAATTTGTTTTGATATCAATGTTAAATATAAATTCTAATGCTTTTACAATACAGTTGAAATTGGTTTGCTTCAAAATTTACCTCAGAAGAGTTAGTCAATTAAATTGTCTTTGCTTGAGATTTGTTAGCGAGGGTAGAAATTTTTATTAAATCTATTATTTTGATTGAATAACGAGAGGCATATTGTAAAACACTTAAAAATACACTAGGCGGATATAAAATCATTCTGTATAAAAAAAACCTTTATAAGCCAAACTAGACCTATAGCTCATGCGATGCGAAGTAGGGAAAACACTGAGTTTGATATATAACTAGCTCCTGCCCTTGGCTTCGCACGCTTTTTTCCGTAAACAAGTGTCCATCTCCATAAAATATCCATACAGCCGTTGGGTGTGAAAAGTTAACAGACGATAGAATTGTTTTCGCTTTTATCAAAATATATTTAGTATTGGTATAATATCCTGGAAATAAGAAAGTCACGGGAAAAAGCTTGTCTAGAATTAATTGCTTTCGACGAATAAAATTATAACAAATGTAACAAATGTAGAACTCATTAATCTCCAAATTTAATACAAATTGAAAGCTCAATATTGAATTTCGGCAAAGCTAATGCACTAAGGCGGAAAGTTCAATTTAATAATGTTGTTGGATAAATCATGTTATCGGATAGATCATAACTTAGTAATTATAACTTTTGATAATTTGGAAGCATATTCAGTCAGATAGGGCGCTCTGGCGTTCATTAGGGGAAGCCTATGTCCAGCAGTGGACTAATGTAGGCAGATGATGATGATACAATACAGCTATTCTTTATTGCACACCAAATAATAAACTCAGATTTCGTAAACCTACAGTTGTATAATTGGCGGCCTTATCGCTAAGAACGATCTATTTGAGGCAACCTTAGGATAGACAAGAAGTGATCGATAAAGTATGATGATATTCGGGCATTGATATGTACGAAAAAGAGGTATCTATAACGAATGTATTTCATACTAGTACTTCGTTACTGCATGCACTCTGTCAACTCCAAACCCATGTTATATTTTTGTACGTTCGAAAGAGTTGATTATGCTCACCTAAAACTATATTTATGATCAATTGTTTGTATACTACCATAATCTCAAAAAAATAAATGGTAAAAAAATCTTTTAACACACCTTTAGGCACCCTTAAACTAAATAAATTCCTGCGAGATAAAACAATCAGAAATAATAGTCCAGTCATATTAGGAGTTGCACCTCGGAATGAAAAATAGATATTAGCAAAAAATAGATTTCTGTGACCTTTGACCTTGAATATCTTAAGACGCGGACACGAGATTTCATGAGAGTTTTGAGACAATTTTCAGAATGTAAAAATAAAGGTTTTTACAAGTTTATAGCATATTATCTTTCATTCCCAGGTTGACCCTCTTTTTTGACCTAAGTGACTGGACTATAAAGTTTTTAACTCTAAAGTAATTTATAACGGGATATCTCTTATGACATGACTCGAGTTTTAAGCCCTCCAATATATCAAAAGAATGTGCAAAAACCGTAGAAGTGATGTATCAACCTGGCCGCGTTCATAAACCGTCGGTGTTGTGTATTTTGATCGAGTTGCGTTCGATAATGAATCCCGTGATAGTATTAACCATGGTTTATGAAAACAAGGTAAGCTCTTCCGAGACAAAATGGTCACGTGGGCGTCCCCAGCTTACCTCATCATCGCCATCGGCGAATGAGAAGACGGATCTGTTTCCTGGTGTTACCAGTAGCGTAAAATCGTAACTCCCCGAACTCGTATATGAATCTGATAAAACTATGTATGTGGTTTTGTATTTACCAATTATTTATCACATTAACTCGTGTATAATTCACGCTGTTTTGACTGATCTAACAACCATAATTGACGATTCACATTGTTTTAATTGATTTTTCAATTGACCCCCAAGACATTTGTTTCCCAACTTCTACATTTTGTTGAAATAAAGTGGCAACATGACGTCACCTGGCGACACTCCCGGAAGAACACACCTATTTTTTGGATCATAGTGTTAACGTTCGTAGCAAAAGACAAAGAATGAGGGTAGATCGGTATGTCTTCCAATCAAAATTAGCTCACGGCGGCTTCAGTTGTTTCGTGGACATGGCGCATTAAACTGTGTCGAATTATTAGAGATCTCAAAACTCAAATCATGTTAAATACCCCGTTATAAATGACTTTAATGTTAGGAATAAACATGATAGTTTCAAAAGTTTTTAAAGAGTTTATAATTACAATTACAATTACAAAATTCTTTATTGTACACCACGAAGAAAACATTAAAAATAGACATTACATAAAACATGTACAATGGGCGGCCTTATCGCTTAGAAGCGATCTCTTCCAGACAACCTTTCATAATTCTTGACGCAAACTAAACAAAATTAACATACAGCTTAGCATGTTCTTTTCAATTACCTACCTTTTGTTTAAAAACTCATTAAAGTTCAGACATGAAATCCGCAGAAAAGTTGCGGCAAAAATTCATGTTCCTACATCAGCTATTCTTTAAATAATTCTTGTAGGTCACGCATATTTCCGTGCATTATATAGTTATGGAGGAAGTTATTTTAGGTAGTACAATTTTCCTTATTGCTTACTCAAACGATATCAAATTAGTTTTATAAGTAGAATTTTAGCAGGTATCACTTGTGAAAGTTACCATTCTTTAGGCTGAAGATAAACGCGCGTAACTATTTGATTTCTGGATGCCTACTCAGAAACAAATAAACAAAGTTTCTCATTCGTCTTTGTACGAAAAAGTGTATAAAGATAGGCGAGTAACGAGTAGGCCCACCGAATTGCGTACAAAAGTCCCTGTTTATGCCACACTATGGGTTAATTTCTGTTGAAATTACGCATTTTACCTTACTAATAACGCAAAAAAATTACGCTCGTTTAGCCACAGCTTAAATGTGTACCTATTTTGAAATGCCGAAAGTGCGCTAGTACTAGCTATAAACTTGATGCAAGCCACCAAAGAGCGTACCAAATGGTAAACAATTAACACCCTGTAAATACTAAATTAAGTAAAAATATACGCCCAGTAACGCAGTCACCGTAGCCAGAATCAGATGGGATATTATCATCATCATTTCATAATTCTTTTAATCATACTGCTCGATTATTTCCGAACATGGCTGGCGTTCTATCGCTCGTTAATATAAAAGAGATTGAACTTGGTATTCAGAGATAATTTTAATGGTCTAGCTAGACCCTGTGGGCGATCAACATATCAAAAAGCCCAATGGGCCTATAAATTTAATGTTATTTTATCTAGATATATAAATTATGTAGCTAATCATGCAAGATTCGCTCCTAGCATATCACACGAAAGCAACACCAGTCTAAGCCTGTGCATATAAAAGAAAATCTAGGTTTCTGATTAGTGTACAAATGACATCTTATGTAAGTGACATAAGAGTAGGGTTTGCACAAAAACGAATCCGAAACTTCGATTTTATCGTTTCCCTGCAGTGCAATGTTAAAAGCACTTGCGGCTACGTAACCTTAACTTAAAGTTATTACAACAAGGTTTAAAATAAAACAAAAAAACACAGACCAACTAAACAAAGAGTGCAGATAGTAATAGACATAGACACAGAGGCATAGAGCTGTTAATCCTACAACGCTCACCTGGCATCGGAAGGCTTGTATGTGACGTCATACTTTTCAACCAGTTCCGCTGTGGTGGACCAGGATACCCTGACGGTGGTTGGGTTGAGAAAGGTCACGGTTATGTTCTCGGGGATACCGGGGCCCATTGATCCTGGAAAAATATTGAGTAAAAGTATGTGTTCACTAAAAACTGTTATTTTTAACTGAGTAGGTATGAGTTAGGACTAAACTTAGATTATGTAATTTGGGTACTATCGCAAAATTATGTATGTATACATATGTACGTAACTTAAAAGCATCACTTACCTATATAAGCTATAAACCTCTCGAAGTTAAGAACATTAGAGCAAAATTCCTATGCATAAACTCCTCCGAATAACCCAACCGTCCAAATTTAATCAACCTACGCCCGGATGCTCAAATGTAACTCAGATCGTAGATTCATCTCAGGTGACGAATTTTCGACAAATTTTCATTGAAAACTGTCAAATCTCATTACTTGACACGCGCTTTAATCTTAGTTTCGTTTGAGTATTCAGGCATAAGAACCTTAATTGACAAGCTATCTTTGTTATTTATTTAAAATTTCATTCGTAGATTAAAATCTATCAGTTAAAAAAGAATGTTTTTAATATTAGAATGAAAAAATATTAAGTAACAATTCCGCGTATAACCCACTCTGATAGTATTCATCAAAGTAAATTGTTGTGTTGTAGACTTACTTAAAGAGAACTTACTTAGATTTTTTCATTCTAATATTTTGCAATCAATTTCCGAAAAGTGACGACTGAATCTATTATTTATTTAAAAGTTTTTGATTGCAAGTGTTCTAGTTAAACTTTATTGAAACAACTATCTTCAAACTAATAAAGCCAATTACAGTTCAGCTATCGAATTTACATTTCTAATTACATTTAGCAAAGATAAACTAGGAGATCAAATACTGAGGAGGATTTAAATTAAATTCTGAGAAGACAAATACCCACTTTAAATAATAAGTCGAAGCAAAGCCACTATACAATGATACTTATGGAAATTTAGATCTAAGTAGCTTAAAAACACAGTAACAAGAAAACAGTACTTATATTTATGTATATATTATAGTACTTCCGTATGTATATAAACATAAGTACTGTTTTATAGAATGCCATATATTTGTTGTTAACAGAGACATTTATGAATGGAAACTAAACAAGAACTGATAAAAATAACAGAAAACAACAAGGTAACAACAGCACTAGTAATACGAATTCGAAAACGAACGAGAATCAAATGAAATGATGAATGAAAACTGTTAAAGCCAAAGCGTGTTACGAATTTCTTTGGTATTCTCCAATTATACGATATCAGTGTCGTAAAATATTTTCCACCAATTTTTGCTTGATTTTGTAACAAAAAAAATATGGTTTTACTTTTAAAACCGAATAAAGCGGATGTTTTCTCGTGATCCCATCAATGGGATATAGTTATTGCTTGTGATCCCATCGCTTTTAGTTGTTTTAAACTTTCCATTCTCATTTATTTTTTCTTAAAATCTTCAAAATTTTTTGTTTGACTAAAAATATGTCAATTAGAGTGAATTTCTATAGTACAATTTCAATTTGGTACTTGAGCCATAGGAATGATGTATCCAATTGTAATCTTGTTTAAGTGCTAAAGTGTATAGACGGTGGATGTAAAGTTATTAAAAACTGTCGTTTTATGGCCCATAAACTATATTTTATAACGCATAGACAGCTATTGGTTATTTATGTATAGGTATCGTCTCAAAAGATCATTTAAGCAGAACGCCCTATTAACAAAACGACCTAAAAGCTAAACGGCATAATTAGCATTATGGTCTATTTGCAACATGACCCAGTAGCAAATGGGACTAATAGCAAAACGACACCTTAGCTGAACGGCCTATTACAATTCAATACAAATTAAAATTAAACATAAAATTCATTGTTTTATGTTATAAAAAGGGCAGAAGTGCTGACCGATCGACAATTTTTATAGCTGAAAAGTTTTGTGCTTGAGCTTTTCCCTTATTTTTCTTCTGTTGGTCTAATTATCCTGTCACAACAATATGAAAGTGATTCTTACGAATGAACTTTTTATTTATAAAAGAGAAATTTAAGGTTTTGTGACGGACAAAAAGGACATTCTTTTATTTTATTCATTTCTAGTTCCTATAAGTACAAGCTTATTTCTTGTTATGTTATTACAGAGTCGACTTTTATCAAGTGTTTACTGATTTTGTGATTGGTAAAGTACCTACTAACAATTTATAAAAAAAGGACATTTCACATAACATTAACTATGCCCAAATTATATTGAGTTTGTGGAGCCCAAGTTTAGTTTTGAACATGCGGTCGTGGGATGTGCTGTATAGTTGTCCATACATTTCAAAACGGGGGCAACTTGCCTGTGGGCTGGTATGGCGGGCGAGATGTCCCATTAGGGGTTCTCACGTAAGGTTCGTATCGGTGCAGCAGCGTGGACAAGACGAAGGAGAATCGTGGGTGCAAGAGTGAAAACGGCGGCGCATCACGCACCGACAGGACAGCTCATGCCATGCCGCTTTGTAAAAGTGAAGGTACGTTTGATTTATTTTCGTTTAAGGTACGTACCGGTGTGGACCAGACGAAGAAGTAGCATGAGTGCAAAAGAGAAAGAGGCACATGTCGCGCCCACCGGAGCGCTCATGCCATGGCGCTTGTGCAAGAATGAAGGTAGGTATTTAGAGAAGTAGTAAATATCTAGATAAGCGGCGTGGACTAGACGAAGGAGGAGCATGAGTGCAAAAGTGAAAGCTGCGGTGCCGGTGCGACTGGAACGCTCATGCCATGCCGCGTGTGTAAGAGTCAAGGAAGGTAGGTATTTAGAGAAGTAGTAAATATCTAGATAGGTACGTACCGGCGTGGACAAGACGAAGGAGAAGCGTGAGTGCAAGAGTGAAAGTGACGGCGCATGTCGCGTCCACCGGAGCGCTCATGCCATACCGCTTGTGCAAGAGTGAAGGAAGGGTAGGTATTTAGGGAAGTAGTAAATATCTAGATAAGCGGCGTGGACTAGACGAAGGAGGAGCATGAGTGCAAAAGTGAAAGCTGCGGTGCCGGTGCGACTGGACCGCTCATGCCATGCCGCGTGTGTAAGAGTCAAGGAAGGTAGGTATTTAGAGAAGTAGTAAATATCTAGATAGGTACGTACCGGCGTGGACAAGACGAAGGAGAAGCGTGAGTGCAAGAGTGAAGGCGGCGGCGGGGTGCGCGGGCGGCGCGCGCCGCATGTCGCGCCCACCCGACCGCTCATGCCATGCCGCTTCTGTAACAAACAAACATTTACTGCTATTATAAAAAATTATGATGTCCTCCTAGCCGAATCTTAGGCCATGGCCGTGACTATCAAAAGAGACTACCCAGGTAAGCATGGGTGCAAAATTTCGTAGAAAAAAATCTTAAATCTGTGGTTCAAGAACAGAGGCACTCTCTATTCCCTCACTGTCATAATCCGATAAGACGGTTAACCGACACGACCGAGGAGAAGTCAGATACAGGACCAACGGCTTAGCGTGCTTTCCGAGGGATGGGGTTGTAAAACTGCCAACTTCCAGAATTTTTAATTTTGAGTGAAATTTTCTTGCAATTAATATTCTAATAACAACTTTGGTCCGACCCAGGGTCTGAACCCAGTGCCTCATTATTAGCAGTTGAACACGCGACCGCTAGACGCAACGAGGCAGTTATAAATTTATACTAGCACAAGAACCAGTCATCTAATATGCGTAAAAAGTAAGCGAATGGCGAAAGGGGGAAGGAATTGAACAAAAATGATGGCTTTTGAGGCTCACTGTACATAAATGTATGAAGACCTTTGTCTTATCTTCAAGTCGATGTTAAAGACGAAGGTACGTACATTTTGTTTTCCGTAAGCTGCCAGTATATATTATGGTATACAATATAGCCTTCATGCCGCTGATGACCATACTAAATCACTATATTTAACGAAAATCGGCTACCATCAAACGCATTGATTTTGTCTGCACTACACGTTTTTCTATACCATGTATTTTCTATTTTATTAAATACGTGTTCAAACGAAGGTTGACAGCAAAAACTGTGGCCTGACAGTAGCATTGTCTTTGAACGAGTGCGTTGACAAAATGCTGACGCGAGCACAATATTGAGTTGTTAAAAATAGTGTTTTGCCAGTAAACCTAACCACGGACCTAACTGTTATTATAACCATACTGTGTGCAATCATAGTGCACACACTTTTGGGAGAAAAAAAATCCTATAAGCTTTGCAATCGAAAATGTCTCAATGTGTGCGTCAAAATGCCGACGCACGCACACTACCTGATGAATAGTTTAAAATAGTGTTTTTGCCAATACCCACACTTTTGTGAAAAAATAAAGGTCCTATCATGCCCTGATATCGAAAAGTCTAAAAAGTGTGCAATCTCTGTAGTACCTCAGATTAGCTGGTAATGTTATTTGGTAGTGCGGTCACAACAAAACGGAACAGAGCGGAAACAAAAATAATAGTTATTTAATTAATTCGCTATACCTAATAGTGAAATGTTACGCCTTTGGGTTTACTTGTATTTTTAGAATTTATTGTTACATTTGCGAAATGCACACAATGGCATTTTGTGACACTTTTCATCAAAAAATGGCCAGCACGTCCGTCTAACACTGTGTTTAGATGTACACTGACTCATGGTATAAAGTTTAACTAACGCTGTTTTGACTGATCTAACAAATATAATTGATTTTTTTATTGATTTTTCAATTGACTCTTATCACATTTGTTTCCCAACTTTTACATTATGTTCAAATGAAGTGGCAACTGGACAGTGACGTCACCTGGCAACACTCCCGGAATCGAGCATACCTTGTTTTCTTAAACCATGCACTGACTGATTCCAAATGAGCGAGATATCTCATTGCGCGTGGCACCAACACGGCGCGGTATGACTTCGGTAAGGGCCTATCTAACTATCTAAATCTTTGTTGTATTGATTTTGAATATAAAAACAAACACTATAGGTAATATGATAAGGTGTGTGTGAAACATGGGTGCCAATTCTGCGTATCACGTGATACTTTATCAAGTGATACTCATTATCACGGGATAAAAATATAATGTCATAAATATCGAGTTCGGCCAAAAACTGCATTCTCGTGCGACTTATCGAGCAAATCATCAAAGAAAAACCTCGATAAATATCGAATTGCAGATTATGAGAAATACACTTGTTTATCACTTGATATTTTGACTATTCTGGGCATATTTATCGTATATATATAGCCAGAATTGCTCTCGTGACCCTAACTGTTATTACAAATTAATTTTACTCCTGCCATCTACCGCCCCAAACACGCATATTGATATCTAACACGTGACCTAACCGAACTTATACAATATATACAGGAGAACTTAGATTAGTTTAGTTGTTGATAATAAGGCATAGTTCAGATGTGAACTTCGTTTAGTAATAAATTAGGTTGTCTAATAAGTAATAATAGACTGTGCTATATCAAAATTTAAATGTTTTAATTAAACAATTTCATCTATTTATGATTAAACTGATTACAACCTGCAACCTTCGATCCCTTTGGATTGAATTACAATAGACTACTACAATTGGCAAACTATGGTACATACCTAATTATGTATTAATTAATTAAGCTAGTAAGATTATGGTATGTACTCATTTATCTGAACATAGGTATTTTGAAAGGCCTAGGTATACCCCCGACACCGGTAAGTATACCCAGAGGGGTCCTCAGCATTTAAGTAATGTTATATTTTTTTATTATAAATTATTTTACCTAAATACATGTTTTAATAATATGTGGAAGGAAAAATAAATATTTTAATTTTGTTATTAAATTTTGATTTATTAGGTATTTTGAGTAAATTCATTATATTGGTATGAATTCGTAGGAAAACTCCTCCTTTCTGGAGCTGCTTATTGTGGCGTATAGGGCAGCCCATAGAGGCACAGCTAAACCCACAGAAATCGAAATAATAAGACATCATTTAGATTTCTTTAGATTTCTGTGGCTACAACCTCTGGGTATCGACGGGCGGTGCGAAAAAGGAGTCCCTGCGATCGCAAAGTTGGGGACCCCAATCTGCATGGCCAACGTGGGGATTATAGTTAGAACATTTAGAAATACTCTAATGTATTAGGTAGATATTACCTCCTAATGAAAAGAGCCGATATACGCTTTTTAGGGGAGATCTATGTCCACAAAGCTTACTACTAAATATCAGACTATTTAGAAGTTAGAAAAGCTTAGGACGAATTTTGCTCCAACTCGAAAAATAACACCTAACAGCTAAAGGTTTCTTCGTCGGTTCTTTACTTTAGTCTTCATACAGGGAGCGAAAGAAATAAAAAATAACACTTCATTTCCATGTCAGTGTTTAATTTTAAGAATTAGTCCTTTTCTAAGTGTAAATTTTATTGTATTTACGGAAATAAAGAATTGTTGAATTCATTTGCTTTGATACAAGTAGACTAATATCCAAACTGACGATGTTAAGTCTCGCACACTTGGCCGGTTACATATAAACAGAATTCATTTGTTTTAATTCAATTCGTTCGACTCTTTCGGAGCGTATCGCTCTCAGAACTCGGCGGCTCGGATTGAACTTTACATTGAACCTTTGATTGTAACAAGTATGTATTAGCTAGGAATAAAAAGGAATAAGCTTATTATCATATTATATATTATTATATTATATAGACACCAATCCGCCTGCCAAGCGTGGTGATTATGGCAAAAACCCCCCCTACATGGGAGACCATCCACTCGATGGACCGGCGACATAGCAGCGGTCGCAGGGAGTCGATGGATGGAGGCGGCTCAGGACCGCTATTTGTGGCGTCGTATGGGGGAGGCCTATGTCCAGCATTGGACGTGTACGGGCTGATATGATGATGATGAAGATTACATTGATTTTTCCTTCACCAACTAAGAACCTAGTGCTCCCCTTTTGTGAAGGTATGTCTGAATGGGTTCTTTAACCTAACTTTGAACTTAGCAGAAATAAGGCCGATTACACTTTAAAATTCGGAGTATTATTTAAGAAGATACTTGTAGTGGTCCATATTTGGCTCTCTTACTCTAAATAAAAGCAATATAGTAACAACACAACAAATCACTCAAAATCATAAGTTAAGTTTTAGTTTTAAGTTTCTTCTTTCTTTCTTTTTTATCTTTGTCTCCATAAATTACTCTTTATGTCACACCGAGTCAAGTTTCATGTTTGTATTAAGCATCAGCCTGAACCTCACGACACAGGCTCGGCCTAGTGTGAGATCCATAGATAAAATCATAGTCTCAAAGCCCTCAGCAATGATATTTTGTTAGTTTATATTAGGCCACAATAAAATGTATGTACCCTCCTATCCTAAAATAGACATACTTATAATGTTAACTATACCATACTATATAATCTGTAACTATACCTAACTACTAAGTGCCTCTTAAACTGCAACATTCTTTGCTGCAAATAAATATATTTTTATGTTTTGAATGTTTTGTTAAGTAATGCAATAGGAAAAGAAATGGTAGCGAAGAATTCGATCTGAAGAACATTTCTGTATAAGTGAGAAGCTATTAGGTAGGTACTAAAGAATAAAACTGAATTTTCAATGAATCTGCAAAGGACAGTTTCCAAGCTCCGTTTGTAATCATGTAGCTGTCACTGCACACAATCGTTCATAACACAAAGCGTCTGGGTCCGAGTGACGTCACAGAATGATGTCATCCCGCATTCAAGCTCACTGGGCAAGAGGCTGATAAGAATTTTAGTACTGAGTAGCCAGGTGAGAGATTTTATGTCATTTATTTAAGTATTTGCCAACAACTTTTAACAGATTTTAAATTCGGATAACCACTCTCTAAAAATCTGTTAAAAACTAGTAAGGTTTGTATTTTTGGGATAGTTTAGTAGTTAGACGACCTCTGTGGGGCGGTATGTGAAGGTCCGCCTGCGATGCAGGAGGTTGCGGGTTCGATTCCCGCCTCGGGACAAATGTTTGTACGATCTGCATATATTTGTTCAGGGTGTTCTGGATGTTGTCTATGTATAACAAAAAAATATCTTATCAGTTATCTAGTAATATAACACAAGCTCTGCTTAGCTTGGTGCTAGATAATGCTGTGTGAATTGTCCAGCATTATTTATTTATTCGTTTGAAAAATGGTCCAGTCACATGAAGCTCAAGTCGCAGCAAACCTAAGCCTGTATAGTCTGGTAAATCCTATTTCTATATATTTATATAAAAATGAACCCCTATTTCTCCAGGTCACGCTAGGCCTATAACTTGAGAACGGCTTTACCGAATTCATTCATCTTGTTTTTATGTTTTCCAATATTTCAAAAAAATTTGAAAATTGTGCAGATACTCAGACAATTTAAGAAAACTTAACGACTACCTTTATTATTACTTTTTTAATTTAACATAAGCCCCTGCGTTATACTCTCACTCGTCACTCTTTGCTAAGCACGTTTGAAATAACTATCAGTTCTCAGTTTGAATTGAATGACAGGACAACGTCTCTCGTGTCAGCTAGTAATATAATGAGAAAGTTTGTCCAAAGACAACGCTAAAACTACTGAATGGATCAGCCTGGAAATTTTGTACACATTACCGAGACACACCTGGAATAATATTTTACTTTTTATTCAAAAAGGCGTGTGAAGCCGCGCGCAAAACTCTACTACTCTTTTTAACGTTTCCGATGATTCGGCCAATAGTGGTTATTTTATATTACAATTACAAAACTCTCTATTGTACACCACAAAGATAAATCACAGAGACATTAACATAAACAAGTACACTGGGCGGCTTTATCGCTTAGAAGCGATTTCTTCCAGGCAACCTTTGATATTTTTTCATGATTTTAACATTTATTTGGCTAATATAAACGCAATTTCAGCAGGTGCATAGACGCATTATTTAAGAAGGTATGGCAAAACAAAGCAAAGATAAAGATTGAGTGAAAGAAAACGTCATCAGACATACCGTAGTGATCTTAGAGCATTTAGAACTGCTCTAAGGTAGTACACGAGAAACTAGAAGAACATGGTTCCTTACAGATTTTAATAATGTCAGGTTTGTATTTGAAGCAAACGCAGGGGAATAATATTGCTGCTCTCCTGTGTTATGGTTTAATAAATAATTTGGCGTGTTTTAAAAACGATAAACCGACTTCAAATTCCTAAACCTACTTCTTGTTTATGCCCGTTGCCATGGAAACTGTTTTTCAGTCATTGTGATAATTGCGCTTCTGAGCGATAAGGCAACCCATTGTACTTGTTTATGTTAATATCAATGTGTTTTATTTATCTTTGTGGTGAGCAATAAAGAGTTTTGTAATTGTAATTGGTTTGTTTTCAAAAACCTAATAATCGAATTGGATTCCCTTACTTATAGACTGTTTTTAAATTTTGCGGGATAAATACTGATCCCCTGGGGATAAAATTTTTATGGGACCACCTCGGGATCATTTTCTATACAATATTGAAAGAATTTTCAAAATCGGTCCATAATTAGAGAGAAAAATCATGTAACATCATCATCATCAGCCCATACACGTCCAATGCTGGACATAGGCCTCCCTCGTACGCCGCCACAAATAGCAGTCCTGAGCCGCCTCCATCCATCGACTCCCTGCGACCGCTACGATGTCGTCGGTCCATCGAGTGGATGGTCTCCCATGTAGGGGGTAATTTGCCATAATCACCACGCTTGGCAGGCGGATTGGTGATCGCAGTGTTGGTGTTTAAAAATACTCAGAAGGAAGCTGCTGCCCTTCCTCTGATAGGTAACATAGGTCCTCGCGTAACATATCTACATACAAAAAAAAACATACAGTCGAATTGAAACTTTCTTTCGACTTTTTTTGAAGTCGGTTAAAAAGATAACGTAAACAGAAGCGAAATGACAAGTTTGAAATGACAAGTTTGAAATGACTAGACTGATGTCGCTTTGTGACAAAGAACAAAAGATTGCGCTGATATTACTATTGTAGACACAATCGTGCTATCGTTTATTCTACTCCCACACGTTGCTATGGGAATAGTAGATACTTTGACAAAAGCTTTGCTCAGAGCTTTGCACGTGTTTAAACATAGGTATCAATTAGAAAGTATAGGGAATTGTTATAAGGTTAGGTAGTAAGACCTTCTTGGTTATAATTACTATGAAAGCTAAGTTCTTTTGCAATTACAAGACAAATTTTTATTTAAAAATAAATTTGTAAAGAAAATAAGGTCAGCTCTTCCGGGAGTGACTCAATGAGACGTCACTGTCCAGTTGCCACTTTATTTCAACAAAATGGTAGAATTTGGAAAACAAATGTGATAAGGGCCAATTGAAAAATCAATAAAAAAATGTCAATCCTCAATTATGTTTGTTAAATCAGTTAAAACAGCGTTAGTTATATACAAGTCAAAGTGATAAATAATTGGTAAATAAAAAACCACATAGTTTTATAAGATTCATACAGGAGTTCGGGGATTTACGATTTTACGCTACTGGTCAGAAACAGATTCGTCTTCTCATTCGCCGATGGCGTCATGACGTAAGCAGAGCCACCCACGTGACCATCGTGTTTCGGAAGAGCATAGATACCTTATTTTCTTATACCATGATATTTACCTACTCAATTATAGTCAAAACAATTGAAGTTTCTACCTATCCTACCTTCATGATGGATTATATTCTCATACCTCAAAACGCATGCCAACTCAAGTCCAAGGAGGCTTTCTTCCCTTCATAGTTATCATCTACCTATTGGACCAATGTGATGTGACTCAACCCGCACAGAATTAGGTCATTTCATTGATCGAAACGACTACATTAGCACTCCAATTATGCTCATCGTGGCCCGGAGCGTTTGTTTTGTGTTGCCAAATTGTGTAATTAGATCAAGCAAACAAACGTAGATCGACAAACATAAGTAGATTAAAGAAGAGTTTTAGGATAAAAGCGGGTTCATTTTGCCTCTTTCCGAATACGAGTGTCCACATCCTATCTCCTTTTTTCTAACTTAATTATAAAAGTGGTTCTTTGGAATTAGATTAGAATTTAGAACTCACTCTTTAAAGTCAGGGTTAGGACAACTTTTACGGAAAATCAAAAAGATATTAGTCGTAGTTATTGACATAACTCTTCTTTACATAACTACTCATAGAGACTATTAATGCGTATTTAAAGCCTTATCTTTTTTCTGGTTGAATCCGTTCCCGTAAGTTTTTCTCTCTATTTTCTCTTATTATTTAAGCTTAAAACCTAGAGTTAGCTCGTAGATGCTATTGAAACACCATTTAAAACATTTTGTAGCATTCATTTTCTGCAGAATGGTTGAATAGTTTACTTAGGTAGCAGTAATTTACCAGCACAAAATACCTTAAACAGCGAGGGACCGGGATAACTGGCAATCGCCGGTGTCGGAGATCAAGATCCACTTCGGGTCACTGCACCACGCTTGCAGGTCGGATGGTAGATAGATAAATAAATAAATAATGCTAGATAATCCACACAGCATCAACTAGCCCTGAGCCAGCTAAGCTTGTGCTATGGGTACTAGACGTCTGATATATGAACATATGTACATAATACAATAGGGTAAGTCCGGAGGAAGTGGCCCTACTAACTTTGACGATATATTTTCAAGAAACTACGTTGATTAAAACAATATTTTTAATTATAAACAAAACTTTTATTATTCTTCTACCCGTATTTTAATCTCAAACAGGCTCAAAATCAACAAAAAATAGACTTATGTGTCTTTAAAAGAACACGATTAGCCATCTCTCCCAGAGTGTCCGGAAGAATTGCCATGGGTCTCGGGGAGAGATGGCCTATATTTTTTTTTGCCCTTTCCCTTCCTTTTTAAATCTTCTACCTCCTTTTATTTATTTTTTCCGCAATTGGAGCACATATCTTCGTATTCAGTGCAATTTTCATGCACAATTTACATTGAAGCCAGTCTTCAGTAAGTTGTGTCTGTATTCACTTCTGTTCTGTTTATACCTTGACTTCTGGAGTATGAAACCCCTCTGATTTTCTTAAGAAAGTGGTTGAGTTTCTTTTTAAAAACAGTTGCAGCCAAGCATAACCAGCCTTTTCTTCATTTGAATTGAACCTGTGTTCTAACTTTAACTGTTCCGCAAAACAAAATGCTTTTTTTCTTGTATCATCTAAAGTCAAGGAAAACCCCTTTCCCTGCATACCTTTTATGTTTTTACAGAGTCTCATTTTATTTCCAAGATCAAATGTAGAAGTTGGACCCATAGACTCTTTGAGTCATTATTCAATTTTAGTCTTCTCTTTAACGTTTTCTTAGGTATATTGTAGATAATAGACACTCTGTAGACAGTCATCGTTTCATTTTAAACCTCAGCCATGGCTTTTTTAGATAATCTTCTCTACAAGAGCCTCGAAAAGTAGCTGCCTTCCGGACGTAGATGTAAGTCATCTGTGAAAAACATCGTCATATATAGTCATATCTTCTTATACTAATTAAAATAAATACGGCCATCTTCCCCGCAAAAAACATGGCAATCTATCCCGATTGTACAAGAGAGATGGCCACATCAGTTTAACAAAGAAATAGGTCATCCTCATTGCAAATTTTTAGGTTAAAATTCGGGATAAGTTAATCATATTACAATATAAATACTAAAATGGGGATATTTTTCATAACTTTTTTGAGAACACATAATTGTCAACCCCTTACACTAAAAAAGAATTTAATAATATCCCAAAAATTTACGACTCCAGCGGGACTTGAACCCGCGACCCTCCCCTGAATACGGGGATGCCGGAGTCGTACATTTTTGAGATATTATTAAATTCTTTAAGATTACCCCAAGTGCGGGCATAAGCACTATAATAACAAAAACCCTTACACTAAATCGGACATATGTTAAAAGTTGTGAATTTTGCTTACATTTTATTTTATTTTCTCAGAAAAATCACGTTTAAACTAGTTGCTAGAAGTGAGGCGAAACGAACTACCTTGAAACTAACACCATTTGTCGGTAATAGGTTGCAGTTTTTGCAATTGGCCATCTCTCCCGTACGGCCGTCTCCCCGGACTTACCCTATATTACATATATCTATATTATATCTTGATATAATATATTATATATATATCTATATAATATATTGATACATAGAAAATACCCAGAACACCCGGAACAAATATTTGCAGATCGTACAAACATTTGTCCCTAGGTAGGAATCGAACCCGCAACCTCTAGCGTCGCAGGCGGACCTTCGCCCATCGCGCCACATCGGTCGTCTTATAAATATTTTATTGAAACAAACAAGTTATGTAATGTTACATACTTAATTTAGAAGTACCTTAAGCAATTTAGTGTTAGAAATCGTTATTTATCTCAGAATCTGTGAAAGCTACTGCCTTCAAATTTAGGGAAATTATACTTTGAACTTTTATCTTGGATTTCTTGTTTTAAAAACACGATTGGTGAAAATTTTCTACTTAAAATATTATTCTGAAAAATACATGTTTTGCACAAATTTTGCTGTTTATCTCAGGAACAGCACATTTTATTTGTTGGGTTTTTGTTTTGTCAAGAAAGCTTTAAGTATTTCTTGAGTTATGTCTTTTAATTTTTCGATTGGTTGTTTAATTAACTTGTAATTAGATAAAAACTCATTTTTTGCGCCTTTCGAAAAACGTATGCTCTGTCCCGCTCCTATGAACGCAACATCCTATTGCTTTCTTTTTAAAAAATGGCGCGCAATGCGCACTCTTAAAGCATACATACGTTTGGCTAGGCACAACGTTCTCACCAATTTTTCTTAAGAGTGATCGTCTCGGGTTGGCTCGAGATTCAAATTATTTTGTGATTTTAAAATTTTTCTGCGTTTTACAAAGAATAATATTAACGGAAAAGTAATTAGGAGTAAATCGTGAAGTATTTTCTATGAACCCATCATAAAACAAACTTCGATATAACTTTATTTTAGGAGCATTTGTGAAAATGTTGATTTTTACTCCAAAATCTAATTTTCTCAAATGCTCCAAAACTATCAATGGCAATGGAGCCGAAGTTCGTTTTTTCATAAGTAAATAGAAAATGTTTTACAATTTGCGCAAACTTACTTTTCCGCTAGATTTATTCATTGAAGAAAGCAAAATATATTAAAAACTACAAACAAACACTCTCGCGCCAACCCGTGACGAACAACCTTAAAAGATATTTCCATACTGTTGTTAACAAACTAAGAGAAAATTCAAAATTCAGTCATTTGTAGATGAGAAAAAAATTCAAAATTTCAATAAATCTTCGGACAGACTTCTCGAAATTAATAGCCATTATGGCTTTTACAATTATTTGGTTTTGATTGTTTGTACCTAAAACGTATCTATTCTTTGAGATGTTGTCAACTATGGAAACACGGCGAGCTTAGACAACATAATAATAGTACATTGTACACCTAGGCGGGAACATGCCTAATTCCTATCGAGTGTGTCATTTGCCTTAAAACACACGAGGTAGGAATCGCACTTTCTGCCGAGTGATACATAGTGCTTTATACTACACCTTCGAGGAAAATAAACAGCAGAATAAATATTTTATTTCTGGCGGTGTCATAAAACTTTCGCTATCACTCGACGACATTCTGTTGAATTAATAAAATTGCCTACACCAAATTCAAAATTAGAAGAACTTCCCGCGCCAGCCTTTATCACTTGGGTTCTTTTTTCAAAATATTGTTCGGAAATCGGAGGAGGCTAGCGGACTTGGAGTAAAAACTTTTTGTCGTTTGACCTATTATGAAAATAACCATAGCTGCGGGCCAATCTTTTAGGAAATTAAAACAAACAACACGTTAGAAATGGATTTCCATACAGATTTCCCTCCCGCTAAAACGCGTGAGAAATGAAATTCCATAGAGTTTTTCCTCCCGGATTCCTATACGCCTGCAATGACTTACTTTCTATCTTATATTTGGAAAAGGAATAGGCAACTTTCCGAGCAGGTGTAGTATAAAGAATATTTATCGTCGGTTTTGAATATCTGTTTGGATGACAAGGCATGGTCGCAGGCCTCCCTGCCTGTCAAATTGGGAAGTTTAGGTATTCGCAAAATTTCAAGTGTAGCCCTGCCAGCGTTCTTGACTTCCATCTATAGCACTAATTCGTTCGGAAAAAAAGTTAAAGCCTTCTCCTTTGGTCTCACCTCGAAGTTCATTCAAAATTTCGTTTGTAGACGAGGCTCGAATGGCTCTCCTGGCCGTTTCTAAATGGGAGTCAGGACATTGGTTGCAAGCACTTCCTTCATGTAATACTGGCACTCTATTGAATCTCGTAACTTTCCGTATAGCAACATGTCTTCGGTTGGGTGCAAGGTGTTGCGCGCCTCATCAATGCCAGTGCGGTACTGTTGTCGAACAGCTTGGTCATTATCGTGTACTAGGGCTGCCGGTCAGATGTCTTGCCATGCCAGCCTCAACGACATCATTCCGGCGGGCCTTTGTCACCGCTAGCGTACCAGCTATTCTCGAACCGAATGGTCTATTGCGTGACGATGGTAAGAGGCCCGACGGCATGACTTTAGTCCCTTGGGAGCTGAGGAGGCCTATTGTGTGGACGCTACATGTGTCGACACACTTGCGCTTTCCCATCTTTCAAGAACATCCGTGAGGGCTGGTTTGGCGGCAGATTTGGCCGAGGATCTCAAGAGGCGCAAATATGCAGGTCTTGACAGAGCCTATGCATTTGCTCCCCTTGGAGTCGAGACCTTAGGTCCGTGGAGTACCGAGGCTCTCCAGGTTTTCAAAAATTATCTGAGCCCCTGGTCGAAGCGACGCGTGACCCGAGAGCTGGTGAATATCTGGCGCAGCGCATCAGCATTGCCATACAGCGAGGCAATGCAGCCAGCAGCGTCTTGGGGACGCTTCCGACTGGTATTGATATGGACCAGTTGAGCTATCTGTAGATTTGTTTGCAACAGTCTGCAGTTAGCTCAATTGTTTCAATTGTAAATACTAGTTTAATTTGATTAGATTATTTGATTGTTACAAACTAAGGGTTGCTCCTGCTGATATGTAAATTAGTTTATAACTAGCCTTAACATGTATTAAGAACTCGTAATATAAATCACTATATCACCAGGCGACAGATTATATAATTATTACGATAATATACGAGAATACTACGATGATAATTGTTATTTCAAGACCAGCTTCCCTTTTTCTTAGAAGTTACAAATACCTACTTGAAAAATAGAAGATCTCAAGTACCTTTATTCTTTAAAAACACTCGCATCGAGACTTCAGAATCGAGATATATTTCAGAGTCTTCTTTGTGTCCATATTCGTTTCATGTTCACTGAATTCGCTAATACGACTATGTCGTGATCTAAGGATAAAATATTTTGTTACTTCGACCAGAGAAAATAGTTTGGACGTTAATACACCTTTTTGGTTTTATATCACCCGATTGGTAAATATAATGATCCTCAAATTGATTTACAAATAAGTGTAACAGAAGTTTTCAAAAATTGATTAGAACGTCTGGTGGAAGGGACACGTGACCCGAGAGCTGGTGAGTAGATATCTGGCGCAGCGCATCAGCATTGTCATACAGCGGGACAATGCAGTCAGCGTTTTGGGGACGCTTCCGATTGGTAATGATATGGTTCAGGAAAGCTACTTCTAGATTATTTGAAAAGTCTGTAGTTAGCTCAACTGTTTCAATTATAATTATACGAGTTATACTCTATGTTTCTATTCTGTATATTATTTGTCAATAGAGATCTAAAAAGTAGCTTCTCGGTACAACTTTCATGGCCAATAAAAACATTTCCAACGATACCGTACAAAACTATTTTCAGCGCAAAAACCCCTGAAACCTTTTTAATCATTCATTCTCCCCACTGATGTTAGCATTTGCAAGTTCACTTCTTGATTTTGGGGTGAAAGGAAGGCATAAAAAGCCTTTATAAAATTGTACCTATGAATAAAAGAACTTGGAAATCCGTTATTCATAATCTCTGGTTTGCTTTTCAAATATAATTTTGGCAGGAAATCATTCGTGTTTTTTAATGAATTTGCTAGGAAGATTTCTGGTCCGGAATTCTGTCGAAGGAATAATGGACCTACAGAATACCGGAAAAAGGAAGAACCTTCGATTGGATTTTTAAATGTTAGAACTTCGTCATTTAGTTGGTTTATTGAACGATAACGGCCTATTTAAAAGGTGGTCTGGGTATAAAAGAAATCATTAATTTTTTCAGAACTAAAATTCGAGTATATCTCTCAGTAACGATCATTTTACATACATATTTGTGCAAAAAATAATTGAATCTAGTTAATTCTAACTGTTGGGCGGTAAAGTATGATTAGACCACTTTTGATTTCTTTCTTGTTTAGATTTTTATGGTCACCTCAAATATTGTATGAGAAATGTATCAAAATATTATGAAATCGCCTTGAATCAAGCCCCTTACCAAGGGCTTGATACAAGTTGTCAATCCAGTTTTATGTTACCACACACAACTGGATTGATTGTGTTCATTTCCCTAACAACACGTCCGATCCAATATCACCCTGCGACGATGGGCTACGGGAAATGGGCAGAGATGGTGCTAAACCTTTAATTTTCTGAAAACTGTACACGTAGAAAATATCATTTTTTTTTAATAAAAATGGACATGAAAAGCTATATTTCTTATATAAGTATTTTATACTCGCGAGACGCGACATGATTGGCGGAAATTCTAGTCATTGTCGTGGTCTGACTACGACTGTGTGTATACCTGTGGAAACTTCGAGAAAAATAGGTAAATTACTGCGTTTAATACCCGAAAAAAAAAGTACTTATAATAATGTGTCCATATCGCGTAAGTTAAAAAATATTTAGTTAAATTGCATTTGAGTTTTCTGGAGTTAGGTTTAAGTCAATCGTCACATTCGTCACCCATCGTGTGACAGGGTAACTACTTACGCATGAATATACCATCACTCCGTTACGTACATGGTGGCGGAAATAGTCCTACTATCCTACTTCCTATCCTATACTACTAATATTATAAATGTCAAAGTTTGTATGGATGGATGTATGGATATTTATAAACTCTTTCACGCAAAAACTACTAAACCGATAAGGCTGAAATTTGGTATGGGTATAGTTTGGGACCTAAAATAACATAAACATAACTTATATCTTATCGGAATAAAAAATACATATTATATATTTTTTATTCCGATAAAATGCGAACGAAGGCGCGGGCAGCAGCTAGGAATTCATATAAACAACCAATTTAATCTGTGAAATAACCAATTTCAACCTACAAACATCGACTCCCAAATTCAGCCCTAGTCCATTTAATATCTTTACCCAAAGGGAAAATTGTTACCCTCGGCCAGAGGGGAAAAAGAGCGCTTATAGCTCAATCACAAGGGTATATTAACTTTAAGGGGTTATGGGTTATCTGGAATATTATCTGAAGGATTGTTGCTTCTACTAAGACATATCTTATTCTATAGTTACCATTGCACATATGCAATGGTAACAACATCTGATCAATATCAGGAGAGGCCTATTAGTACAGTCAAATGCTTTAAAAACTTGCTATTGCATAAATTGTAGAATTTTTTTTCTAGCTTCGTTTTGTAATTTTAAAATATGTAAAAAAGGAGGGTATTTTATAAACTGCTATTAGGCGCCATTTTTCCAATATGGTGGCGCGAGCGGCAAAGATACGAGGAGACAAAATTGAAATTTGAAAAGAGCACATAGGAATCTATAAAATTACTCATTTTCAAAACTCTCGTAGAACTTTCCAGGTAACCTCTTTTATTCGAACCCAAAGTCCAACAGTGTACTGTTACAGGCTAATGTTGTTGTTATTTATGCACTAAAACAGGAATATAGTCGTCATACCAATCCCACAACTGTGTATCAAATAGCTATCGTCACAATAAGTATGTTGGCAACACCTAACTCAATAATATACACGAGTAATCCCGTACGTGTGTAGAGCACGGAAATGGAATATGCAACGGCCGACTGATATTTAAATGCATTATCACCCTGACCATGCCCTGACCCGATCGCCTCAGGCAAAGCAAATTGACCTGAGCACTGGGTTTGGTTTCTCGACAGTATCGAGGCATTCTTTTTTGTATGGGATTTTTACAGCACTTCTACTTTAATGATGCTGACATGTGATTAATTTAATAATGATAATAAAATAATAATAATGTATTTCATGGTAAAAAAAATAAGCAACCTTCGGTTGCTAACCGGAAAGTTACGGGATCCAATAAAGTGGCAGTATTATAATGAAGGAAGTGCTTGCAACCAATGTCCTGACCCATTTAGAAACGGCCAGGAGACGTGCAAAGTCCTCCTATTTGTGACATCTGTTGAATTTTATATGGGAAAAGTAGTCAGACATGATTTCATCTATTTTAATAGTTTATTCGTTATTTTTAGGCAAAACACTGTTCAGACATACTTTGTTGCTTTTATGAGAACCGCTGAGAAACATGGAACAAACAAAAATAAACTCTCCGAACACAAGAATAAGAATGCAAATAAGTTACCTCAAAGACCTATCTGGTTAAAACTGGTTAAAAGCTCGGAATAAATCTTAGACTATTCTATTATTTAAAAACAAGCTGACATCAACCTTTCAAAATTAGACGAACAAACCACTTACTTTATATCATCATCATCATCATCAGTCCATACACGTCCACTGCTGGAAATAGGCCTCCCCCGTACGACACCACAAATAGCGGTCCTGAGCCGCCTCCATCCATCGACTCCCTGCGACCGCTACGATGTCGTCGGTCCATCGAGTGGATGGTCTCCCATGTAGGGGGGGATTTGCCATAATCACCACGCTTGGCAGGCTTAACTTTATAATTTCTTCTATGTAGCCTCTTAAAACATGTAATGTCATTATGCCACTCAGTAATTCTAATTACACAGTGCACATGTAATTAGTTCTAGAAACTTCCAGTCAATTCCAGAGAAGTTTGAACAACATGTTCATTAAAAAGTTAATGCTTTGTTCCACATTCACTTTTTCAATTAATTTCTGTGCGGGGACCAGAGGGCGCTTTTCTAGAAGTTTTCTACGCTTGTTTTTAAATAATATAATAGTCTAAGATTTATTCCGAGCTTTTAACCAGTTTTAACCAGATACGTCTTTGAGGTAACTTATTTGCATTCTTATTCTTGTGTTCGGAGAGTTTATTTTTGTTTGTTCCATGTTTCTCAGCGGTTCTTATAAAAGCAACAAAGTATGTCTGAACAGTGTTTTGCCTAAAAATAACGAATAAACTATTAAAATAGATGAAATCATGTCTGACTACTTTTCCCATATAAAATTCAACAAAACGTGTCACAAATAGGAGATTCACAAATATGATTGCTTGCTATTGATTACTGTTTGAGCTGCTTATGGAAATGCAGCTTTATTTTTATTAGAATAAAGTTGAACTCACACTTTTTAATCTACTTATTATACTAAATGTTATTTTTCTTTATCTACGTAATGGTATCGTAAAATATGCCAAGTGTTATTATGGCTAGAGCACTAGTATCAAAAATATTATTATTTAAAGGCTTTTTCTAGATAACCTCTATGATGCCCTTCAATTAATTTAATTTCATAAAAATATACACTTACTCCTACGACTCCTCACCTCACTAATCAAACCCTATTTCTGGTAAAATATGACCTGACCCCAAGGTCAGGTCATATTAAAAAACCAGAATAGTGTTGTATTTAGTCATATTTTACCAGAATAGTTCGATATTTCTTATTTTAAAACTCTAGGTTTGGGCCAGGAGGGCAATTCTGGCAATATATCTACTCGATAAATATGGCAGGAAATGTTAAAAACTCGAGTGATAAAAAAACGTTTTCTCAAAATTTGCAATTCAATATTTATCGAGGGTTTTTTCTTTAATGAGTTGCTCGATATGTCGCACGAGAATGCTGTTTTTGACGTTAGGTACTCGACATTTATCATAGGAAAATTTTATCCCGTGATAGTGAGTATCACGCGATAAATTATCACGTGATACGGAATTGCTAGGTTTGGGCCTACAGTTTTAAAAATAAGAAGTAATATCGAAATCTGTCGTAAACGAAGTTTGACTACAAAAGAGATTACCGAGATGTATTCTTAAAAAAAAATTGCCAACCAGAATAAAAAGCTGGCGCTTTGAGTTTAAGGCTTTAAATATAAAGTGGCAAATGACATAGACGGGTAAGCATAAATCCTTGGTCCACGGCATATACCCTGCATAGAACGTGCGAAGTTTGACATGACATCCCCATAAAAATACCACTATTCTTCCGCAAAAGAATTCCGCCATCTATTGAGTTATAAGGTAATGAAGTATTCTATTTTTTAAAACTCCTTATTTGTAACTCACTCTTGTACATAATTGCTTAAAAAACAGGCTAGACTTTAGAATTTTACCTGGTTAATACAATGACATTCCAACCGAAAGCTCTTCTAGTTTTTAAAAGAACCGTACAACACTGTGCAAGTTAAAATCTTGCATGTGCCATAATTCTCGGGGGATCCTGAAGTTACTATGTAGTACGCCCAAGACCTAGTCTTTGCATAACATGAATAAGTTCTAAGCTACCTACGACCTACTTGACCCTAGCCTTGCTATAAATATCTTAGACTTATTCCAGTTAGAACAAACTAGTTTCTATGGGAAACTAATGAAATGACTATATTCAAGTCTAGAATTAGTATTTGTGGGGAACGAATGAAATGAGTTAGTTTTACTTTGGATCGCAAGAAATTACAACGCGCGAGCCGAACTGAAAGTTCATAATAAATCAATAATATATTCAGCCCGCTCATGAGTCGGCCAGTTTTCAAAGTTGAGATCTTCTTTTCTGCGATGCTAATGCATGGTCCTTGATTACTGTCATGTCAGATGGACTAAGGTTAAATAAGCCATGGCTGTGGCGGTTGTGGCGTAAGAATTGACCCCACAAACTCAGCCAGTGGAAGGCCAGTATCTTCCTTCTATGTATTTTTAACGCCCCTACCCCCAAAAAAGTAAGCAGATCACCAGCTCTGCTTCTTTGGGGAACCACAAGATCGCTGTCTAAAATAATTTATAATAATTTAAGCAATAATATATTTTTGTAAAACTTTTTTTAAAACAAGGTTTTATATTATAAGCTTGTTATTATCATTTGTGTTTCTTGCAATTGTATTTTGTATCTATAAGTGGGAACTTATTAATAGCCACCTGTTATCTTTACGGTAGCTTATGGATCACATATAGGTACTCAAAAAGCGATCAACACCCTTCGCGTACAGTATAATAATGCATTCAGGATGCTGCTCCCGCGGTTCTGCAGCGCGTCCAGTATGTTCACGGAGGCTTCCATGCATGCATGCGAAAGAAAGTTGCCTCGTTGCTATGCAGGCTGCACGGGAGTACCAATATCATCCTGAGTGCATTATCCAATAAATGGGATAGCCCGTTCATCAAGCACTGTAGTTTAATAATGATGAAATAACCATTTTCGTTATTATTTGATTACACTGTTTGAAATTATTATTATTTACATAACTTGTTAAGCCTAACATAGAATAAGCAAAATATGTTACTTATATGATATGGACCTAAATTACTTAATTTTTATCGTTGTCCGAAATAAATGAATTTTATTTTTATTTACACATCTCTAATATGTATCTTTGTGCAGAAAGATCCCCTAAAATAAATAAATAAATATCTTAAAGGACAAAAATGTTTGGGAATATAAATGCAACGCACCCAAAATCGATGTGGTTCAGTAGTTTCGTTTAGGAGTTCCTACCTAAACGAAGTTCCTAGTTTTCATCATCAGACCACCTCGGTGGTAGGTACCATGACATTGCATTGTGATCAAACTCTGATAAGTATGCCAAATTTCAGCTTAATCGAATGATAATAACTGGTCTAACATTTATTTCCAGGGTTTGTCCCTCACAAACTAATAGGGCAAGTAAAATAAAAGCTTGTAAAATAAAAATTTTGTTTGTGATAGCGTCAGTGTGGTAAAAACTTTTTTCTTCTCATATTTTTTTGCAGATATGTAAGTATTGTAAAAAATTATACTGATTTAAGCCTTGAAAAACCCTCAGTCTAATTAATATACGTAATACAGCTTCTTGTGAACCTAAAACAGGCACCAGTCTCTCGCAATGTTACTTATAATATCTATGTATACTACTTGCACCAACGTATATAAGCAATAAGCATTTTTGTGAGAGAAAATAAATGTATTTATAAATATATGTATTAATTATAATATATATACATATATATTTATCTGAAATTACTATAATTCATTCACTATAAGTGAATGAAATATTTAACCTTTTCCGTGCTAAATTAAATACCATTGTAAAACGCGCTAAGCTGACGTTGATGTATGAAGGCATGCTTGCTTCTTCGAACAATAAATAAATGGTAAAGAAGTGACTTTTAGTTCTCATAAATCTATAACAAACAGTTTTATTTTATTTTGTAAAATAAGTCAAGCAGAAACGCGTGTTGATAGATTATGCTTTGCAAAAAATATTTTAAGGTGATAAGGGTTTCGTTTCAATTCATTATTAGTACAAACTTGAAGGAATCATTCAACATACCTAACGGAAACGAAAATCGAAAACGCCCAGAAGAACTACAGATCGTGCAATCGTTTGCCCCAAGGCCGGAATCGAACCAGCGTCCTGCGTCGCGCAGACCTTCAACCGCTGCATGTCATAGATCAAAATTATTCCTGAATGTCAAAGTTCCTGTAAAATTTTATATAAATACTCTTAATGCAAACTGTAATGTAATGACTAAATAGACACTTTAGAGAAATATATTTTCAGTAAATGTTAAAAAACTTAACACATCAAAAACAATCATTCAATCAAACAATCATATCTCAACAACAATCATAGATAGATAGATAGAAAATTCTTTATTGCACACTTATTGGTAAGAAACAGAAATACAAAGAAGACAATTTTAAAACTATGTTACAAGTGGCGGTCTTATCGCTCGAGAGCGATCTCTACCAGACAACCGTGGATGGATAGGATTGTTGGATGGTACTAGGGGATCTGTGTGCTAGTATAGATTTAATAAATAAAAATACTCATAATAAATATTATGCCCAAAATAAACTACATATATAAATTTATATATATATATATTTACTTATATAAATAGGGACACAGGTATGCGTTCAATGACAACAGCCTAAATAGTGCTCTTTCACCATGGTTTTGAATAGTGGTAGCGACTTTGCTCGCCTCACTGAGACTGGTAATGCGTTCCATAGTTGTACAGCCCGGGCAGTAAAGGAATGGGCGAAGAAAGAAGTAGAGTGAACAGGTACTTGAAGTATAAAAGTTTCAGAAGAGCGCAGAGAAAGAGCGTGCGAATGATGGAGAAAGGTAAAAAGCTCTTTGAGATAAGGGGTGCAGAGGCGTAAAACAAGATATTAAAGAGAAGAGAGAGAATATGAGAATTTCGGCGAAGCCGTATAGGTAACCACTTGAGCTTCCTGCGAAATTCCGAAACATGGTCATACTTGCGCAAGCCAAATATGAACCTTATCCCGACATTCTGCAGGCGCTCAAGTTTGTCTAACTGTTGCTCAGTCAGATCAAGAAAGGCCGAATCGGCGTAGTCAAGAACTGGAAGGAGAAGAGATTGTGCAAGAGAGATTTTAGAGGCAATAGGTAGAAAGTTACGCAGCCTTCGAAGGGAACCTGCTGAAGCAAACATCCTACGGCTGATTTCAGATATTTGCGGTCCCCACGACAGATTTCTATCGATGAGGATACCTAAATTTTTCACCGTTTTGCTTTGCCCAACAGGAGTCCTATCAGAGACCACAGTTGGTTATCCGACCTATCATTCGAGAGCTTCCTACTGTGATCACTTGCGTTTTTGAAGGGTTGACTTTTAGACCAAAGCTGTTGCTCCAGTCCAGGATACGACCTAGGTCTTCGTTAATGGTGGCAATAGCACACGATAGCTGATCTACCGTAGCCTGCGTATATATTTGGAGATCATCTGCATAGAGGTGGTACGATGAAGTTATGTTTTGAGATATAGAATTTATGAACATAGCAAAAAGAAGAGGTGAAAGAACGCCACCCTGTGGAACGCCAGCAGACATATCGCACCAAGACGAGCACGCATCATCAATGCGAATACGCTGCCGACGCCCATGCAAGTAACTGTGAAACCAATCGGCCACTGCTGGAGATACGTTGAGAGAGCATAATATTGCAACTAAAATTTCAAAATCCACATTGTTAAAAGCATTGCTAAAATCTAGTAAGCAAAGAACAGTTACTTTTCCATCTTCCATGCCAGAGCGGATGTCGTCTGTAATTTTTACTAGCGCGGACACTGTGCTGTGGCCTGGGCGAAAACCGGACTGGAAAGGATTTAGGAGATTATTCATCGAGAGGAATGTGCTTAATTGCTGGTGGACAAGGCGTTCTAAGACTTGGGACAGGAAAGGTAGAATAGATATAGGACGGAAATCAGAGAATAGGCTTGGATTTTTTAGGGAGAGGAGTTACTAGAGCTTCTTTCGAGACAGATGGGAATAAACCAGTGGATATCGAGGAGTTCAGGATGTGTTTAATAGCGGGAGCTATTTGGACAAGAATAGGGGTTATCATGTTTCGACTAATACTATCGTTGCCAATAGCCTTAGAAGAAATCGATGTAACAGCTCTCTTAACGTCACAGTCCGTGAACTGATTAAAATTAAAAGGTGAGTAGTCAGGAATCGGTGTAGAAGAAAGATGAAACAAAGTTTTCGATTTCAGTTGGATATCGAGATCTAATATATAGGTAAAGTGTTTGTTAAGAGAACTGAGATTAAATTGTGGAGGGATTTTTGTACGTACTTTTGATTTTCCGATTCCCAGAGACCGCAAGAACTTCCAAACCTTGGCAGGGTCAAAGTTCTCTACTGAAGTATGAATATAGCGGCGTTGCGCGTCATGACACGCTCTATTGCAGTGATTCCGGCGATCTATATATCTTTGTTTATTAAAGTCGGTAGGTTTACGCTTCAGTTTTGATTTGGCTACGCATTTCTGACGCATAAGCGCTTTTAACTCTGGTGTGATCCAAGGCGCAGGAAGGTGCTTGAGCCTTATCTTCCTGAGCGGGGCATGCTTGTCATAGAGATTGGTAATGACACTATTAAATATCTCTACTTTTACATTTACGGCCGTAGCATCATAGAGCTCAGACCAATCTATACCTTCCGCATCAAGTCGTAGTTTCTCCATATTAATGCCACTAAAATTTATTTGCAGAAGAACCTCGAGTTTGGGCTTAGGAGGGCGAATTTTGTATGACATATACATGTTGTGGTAAGAGAAAGCTCCTGCTTCACATTGACCATGCCTGGCCACATGAGCAGGAGATAAAACTATGATGAGGTCAAGTAGAGATACAATCATTAAATTTGGGATGAATTTAGATTCCAGGCTTTAAGATATTAATCTCGCAGAGAGTTAATCTGGCGAGCCAATTCAATCTCGAACAATAAGGTAGAGGTCAGCTCCCTAAACTGAAGAGATTTACTTTATTGAGGTGCCTACCATGCCATCATACGTTTATTCCATTGTATTAATTATGTTCTTCTAGTCAAGGAAGATATTAAAAAAAAAACAAGGCTTTGTCTATTTTATAATTTAGTAGTGAAATGGAATGGAAGAAATACAGTAGGTCCGAAATAATTACCCACGTTCGCCAAAATAATGAAAAATAAACTTTTATTAGAAGGAACCTTATGCTATGCTTAATTAATTGGAATAAATTTTACATAAAAATATTCGTTTGCGAAGAAATTCAATTGGGTAAGTTCGAGATAGCACCTTATTTTATACAGATGTCCGTTTACTTATTTTTTTTTTAAAGAAAACTGTAATTGATTTTTTTATTTTAATGAGTGAAAAGTGTCGTAGAAAATCTTCCTTCTATTAGCAACGTCTAAACTACAAATAAAATTCGCCTGCGATGCAGGAGGTTGCGGGTTCGATTCCCGCCTTGGGACAAATGTTTGGACATGTCATCTCATAGACCACCTCACTCCTCTCCGGTAAAAATCCATGCAATCTATTAATTCTAAGCCATGTTTTTTTTAGCAGTGCTACATCCCCTTGCCTCAGAAAGCATGGTAAGCCTTTGGTCCTTCGCCTGTCTTTTCCCCGGTCGTGTCGGTCTACCGTCCCATCGGATCATGACAGTGAGGGAATAAAGAGTGCACCTGTGTTTTTGCACACGCTTATCACTATTATATGTCCTGCGCACATGGTTTTTCTCCCTTGAGACTGGCCGCCGAGAAAAGGCCAGAGATCTCCTTCGTAGAGGATAGTGACAGAGAATTAAAGCTGAAAGAAATTGAAAATAGTAATGATCATCCACATTTGAATTAACCAGCCCGGAAAAACATCTAAAGGTCATTCTACCCATACAGAGTTCCATTATTTTTTAAGGGTAAATGTCAGAAAGCTCACGCGATGGGCAATACCGATGACACCTTGCCCCTGAAGGGTAGTCGACAAAGAGCTAGGTAACCATTCGTGCTACACGGTTGTTTGGTTTACTGAACGTAAATAGTTAGTTATTCTAGGCAAGTCAACTGTTATTTGAAGCGGACACTGAAAATTCAGGTAAACAGACTGAATTTTTGATTCAAATACTACCAGTGCCCACAGAAACGAACACAATTTATTTTTCGTTATGTGATAAAAATTATATATCACCGAAGAAGAATCATACCCACAATTAGTGAAATGAGTAGACGTTCCATTATAAAATAACCTTAATTAGTTTGACCTAAAGGTTATCTATGAAGTATATTGATAATGATTATAAAGCATCTTTATTGACAAAGAAAAAAACAATCAAATAATATAAACAAATTAAACTAGAATTTACTATTGAAATAATTGAGCCAACCGCAGACTGTTGCATACAATGCATAGCTCAACTGGTCCATATCAATACCAGTCGGAAGCGTCCCCAAGACGCTGGCTGCATTACAAAGCTGTTTATGGTATAAAATTTGACTTCTCTAAGTGCTTATTTGGAAGCCTACAGAAATAAGGTTATTTAAATCTGAAATCTGAATTATACCTCTAATCTTATCACAGGTATACTCGTTATTAGAGGGATTTGTTCAAGCAAACCTAATAGAGAAATATTTTTATTTAGTAATCTCAAGAACAACAAATTAAAATTCTTTCAAGATACGGATTACATTTTTACTAACTTCCTGAGGTAAGTTTATCTAGTTACCGGAGTAAAAGTTTTTACTCATTATTATAAAAAGTTAGCCTCAAACAATATGGTTGTGAGGTTTGTCTTAAATTTGATTGGTCAATCAAGGCCAAATCCGTCGAGTGGTCGACCAATAAGCATTCGGAGTATCGCAAGCGACGGATTTGGCCTTACTAAGTTACCAGCATACATATTTCACAAGTCTTGTATGTACTACACCTGTCAAATTTCACGCAAATCGGATCAACGGTTGGAAAGCTACATATACTCGAAGTGACTTTTTAACATACAGCCAAATCATACAAGCTGCTGCTGAGAGGTCTATTCCAGTTTTGGCCCCCTAATGGAGAAAACTGGAACTCAAAAAAATTAATTCCAGTTTTCTGCCTTGAAGATTGAAGTTAAGGGGGCAAAGTAGAATTGAAAAAAGTCGTTTCCCGTCTTGCCCCTTGAAGATTCCTCTCAGAGGGAAAACGGGAAGTGAAAAAAATTTATTCCAGTTTTGTCCCTTGAAGATGCCCCTTGTGGGACAAAACTGGAATTGACTTATTGTCACTTCCAGTTTTCCCCCCGTGAGGAATAAAAAGAAAATCATACCAACAAAACCTTACTCAACGGTTAGTTTGTATTTAAAGATATGATTCAATCTACATACCTAACATCAATTGAATGCAGTACAAGATTGTTAGCCTGAATACCCTTGACACGCCTGGTGCTACCTTCCCTCGGTTATTGCATTGTCAAGAATTCTGAATACATCGTTATATCTTGTGAATTCTGTTGTGTGAACTATGAGTAGTAACCCGTTACATGCTTGATAAAATTGTTTAAACGTTTTAGAATTGTGGATATGTGAAGCGAGGTTGAAAAGCGGGATGAAGTTGTCATAGTAATGAGGTGTAAAGTAACATAATCAAATTAAAATAAATAAAGCCTTTTCTTGAGCCATTTTAGAGTGGTGCCTATCTGTGAAGGTGGCATAAAATTATCTTATCACAGACGAATGGTGACACTGTACTGACGACGTGTGTGCGGCTTTAGAGCCGCAAAACTCTATTTTTATTGAATTTGTAACGGTTTACATGCTTGAAGAATTTTAGAAGTATATTTTTGCAACACGTTTCACATTGGAATCAATCCATAAAGCCGCATTAACACAATCAAAACTGTCAAATCACAATATTTTCTTATCTCGTTATATTTATGGTACAATACCATAAATATATGGGTAAAAAAAAAACTGGGAATTCCTATAAAAGATGTGGTTTTATTTGGCCATACATTCAGACGGTAAAAAAACTTTCATCTTTTTATTTATATCTATTAGTTGATCTTTGTTTATGTTAAAAACCTTACGCAAGATCTCAGATATTTCTTGATTTTATTGTTGTAATTGTAAGATTTTTCCAATGAGATTTCAGTGTCCTCTTCGACTTTGCGGTTACCCATAAATATTTCAATTTAGAACTCAACGACGACACAACGGAACGTGTGTCATCATTCTAAGTCCCAAAGAACATAAAATATACACCACATTTCAGTAAACAGTTCATAAACTTGTTTTACTGTTGAACACTTTTAACGTCAATGTGTTGTCTTGAGCTCATGCAATTTTGATGCCGCGAAGCCTCTTTTGTTATTTTTAGGTTTGACTTTTCGAGACAAATAAGTGCAGCCTTATCGATCTACCGTAAATAGAGACCACTCATAGACGAGTGTTGGCTGGCCCATTTTTAGTGCTTATTACGTAATAGCTTCGAGGTAATGACTTTTGTATCGGTTCTTGGTAGGTACTGCTCAAATAGTAATCAAAAGTTTGTATGATTCATTGTTTAATTCATTCGTTGAGTAATATTTGGATAGAGTGAGGTCATTGACGACCATGTGGTACTGCGGGCGAAGGTACACCCGCGACGCAAGTGGTTGCGGATTTGATTCCCGCCTTGGTACAAATGTTTGTACGATCTGCACATATTTCCGGGTCTTATGGGTATTTGGTATGTATAATAAAAAACTATATAAATATGTATTGTAAATATAATACGTATATTAGTCGTGTAGCACCCATAACACAACCTCTACTTAGCTTGGGCTAGATGATGCTGTGTGGATTGTCCAACATTATTTATTTATTGAAGTCCTACTAGGGGTAATAAAAATAAATAATTTTTTTTTATTTATTTTAGGGGATCTTTCAGCACAAAGATTAGAGATGTGTAAAGATAACAGGTGGCTATTAATAAGTTCCCACTTATAGATACAAAATACAATTGCAAGAAACACAAATAATAATAACAAGCTACCATTCGCCATTTATATTTAGTACAATTAATTAATTTTTTAAAATTATGTTCACTTGTATCTACCTACTGTGTTCATTCACTTATTTTTTATCAAATTTATATTGTTTATATTTATAATTTATATGGTTTTTAAACTAGGGATGCTGCTATTGAAGATGTCAAAGTCAAGCTCAGTATTCAGAAGATTACATTTTGATCTCGCTCGGTACAAATAGGAATTTTGGCGGTAATTTGTCGATACTGGAGGTAAATAAAAAATATTAGTTTGTCTAAAAGACCTGTTTGGAATATAGAATTGGATTTTGCTCAGCAAATCTGGACAATCTATGTGAGAGGTTGAAATTTGAGCCAAATAGACTATATCTGCAAAATCACGCCTTAGGTACAGTGGAAGAAGATGTTGTTTGGCAAATTTAACAAGGTAATCGGACTCATCCAGTCGCAGTTAAAAGTTTATGTATCGTAGAAATTTGCGTTGTATTCTTTCAATTCTATCGATATAAGTAGAGTAATAGGGGTTCCAGATTTGGGATGCATACTCCAAGTGGCAACGCACATAGGTACTATAGAGGATCTTGATCGTCTTGATGTTTTTGAAGTCTTTTGAAGACCGCATGATAAACCCAAGTGATTTAGAAGCTTTACTGACAATAGAGGAGATATGAGCATCAAATAAAAGCTTTGAGTTATGGTTGACCCCAAGATCCCTCATTTTACTAACGTTTTCTAGAATATGATGTTTTAGCTTATAATTGAATTTAATTAAATTAGATTTTCTTGTGAAAGTTGTAATATTACATTTATTAACATTAAGATCTAGTTTATTTTTCACACAATATTCATCAAGACGATCGAGATCCGCCTGTAGAAGCATAGCATCTCTGTGATTGGCGATGGGACGAAAAATCTTCATATCGTCGGAAAAGGTCAATACAGATGAGTGGTGGAAACAAGTTTCAATGTCTGATACAAATATTAAAAACAGGAGCGGTCCCGTCAACGAACCTTGCGGGACACCGCTTGGAACATCCATCCACTTGGATTGAAAATTACCCAGGACTACTAACTGGGATCTATTGTTTATGTAGGAGGCGAACCATCTTAATAAATCTCTGATTCCTATAGCAGAAAGCTTTGATAGAAGAATATTATGATCTATTCGGTCAAAGGCTTTAGCATAGTCCGTGTAGACTACATCAGTTTGACACTTACCACCATCTGTGGCTTCAGTGAGGCTTTCGTTCAACAGAATAAGATTTGACACCGTAGACCTACCAGAAAGAAAACCATGCTGAGTGGATGGAAGAAACTTCCTAACTGGCCCGATTACCTGCTCATAGACTAGCCGCTCAAACACTTTAGCTAAAATGCAGAGTTTAGAAATGGGACGATTATTGGCGACGTTATCTTTTGCACCTTTCTTATGAACTGGTGAGATGAACGCAGACTTCCAGATCTTGGGAACATATCCCTCGCTAAGAGACCTATTAAATAGTATAAAAATGGGAACAGATACATAGTTCATCTGCGCATTTAATTAAGAGAATAGGTGGTATAGTATCTGGTCCCGCTGACTTGTTTTTATCTAGTTTCAGTAGTTTGTTTTTAACAAGTGTGGTAGATAATTCTACTCTTGAAAGATCGCAATTCATACCGACCGTGTGCGATGAGGTTGGACTAACTGCTGAAGACGAAGAAGCCATGGGCGATTGGGAATCTGGCTGTAAGTATGTGGAGTGAAAGTAATCTGCAAAAAAGTCACATATCTCGGGCCCTGATGTGGTATTCCTATTATTATATGTCATGGAGCATGGAATAGATGTGGATTTTGATAATGACTTAATGTACGACCAAAAATACTTTGGATTATCTTTGATAGAATCTTCCACAGAAGAGATATATGAGGTATAACATTCCTTTTCCAGGACCTTTGATCTAGTTTTTAAATAATCAATAGTAATTTTATCTGCTAGCATGCCGTAGCGTTTGTATTTACTAAAGAATTTATATTTTTCTTTTAATACCTTTTTCAATGCTGCAGAGTACCATGATGGAAATTATTAAATCTAACTACTCTTGATGGAACAAACCTTTCCCACAAAGACTTCAATAATGTATAGAAGTATTCGGTAGCTTGCTCCAGTGAATTTTTTGATAAATTCAGTTCCCAAGCTGTTTCAGATAAGCTAAGATTAAGCGCCTTAAAGTCTGCCCTATCATAACAGTATTTGGTCCTAGGTGCTGGGTTTAACAGTTGCTCTAAACAAATGTTAACTGTCACTTCAAGTGCATTATGGTGAGCATTAAGAGGTACCAGTGGATTATTACAGTTAGAAACGCTGACATTAAGGTTGGCTAAAACTAAGTCTAAAAATCTACCATGCTGATTAGGAACACAATTATATTGATGAAAATCAATAACGTCCAGCTCATCGGTCAATTCCATTTCCATTTTCCCCAATAAGTTGGCTGGCTTAAGGTAACCCAAATCATCCATTAAGTGCCATTGAATCGATCCAAGATTGAAGTCACCCATTACAACAAACTTATCAGCTGGATTAGCTGTAATAATATCGAGAAGGTTATTTAAAAAATTAGTAAGCTGTTGCGGGAAAGTTAATCCTTTGTTTTGTTTACATAAGTATAATACACAAATATGGATGCAGCCTATTGTCGAACTCATATCGTTGGAGCAAATAGTGAGCCACAAATCCTCTGCGGTAGAATTCCACTCCGGGCGAGACAATACCTGGTAACGCGTTGAAGATCGTTGCGTTGGCACGTAAATATTTGGGATTTAACCTCAAGCAGGTCACACAATGAGCCTTCCAGGCAGGTGGTACGAAGTTCTACGTCGTCGATACGCCTACCAATCTCTTCAGTCATTCGTACAGCATTTTGGCAACTGTCCTGTAACTTGTCCAGGTTGAGCTTGATTCCTTTGATATCTTCGGAGAGTTGCGGAAGAGCAGTCATTGTTATCTCCATTGAGTTGAGCTTTTCCATTGTTTTATCCAGCGAGGTAGGCGCGAGCGATGGGGCCCGGCATGCCGGGCATTTCCATTGTGCCTGTTTCGCAGCTCCCAAGAGGCGGTAACCAGTCTCGGTTATATTGGCACAACCAAAGTCCAAGTTCATTTTGCAGACGGCACATTGAACTCCGTCATTAAAGCGGTCTCCACAGCTATCAAAATTCATCGCGATTCAGTTTCGGTCAATAATGTGCAATACGCGTGCAAGCGGGTGCCAAAGAGAATACAATACTGATATAGTTAAAAACTAAAATCCGACTACATAAAAGTCTTAAACAAGCGTTCACCTATTGTCCATAGCATTTTCTTTTGATACTTAGGTAGTCGGAGGCACCCACCCCATATACATACCTAGGGTACAATTAGTATCAAAGGCGTCCGACTACCTAAGTATCAAAAGAAAATGCTACGGACAATAGGTTGGCAATAGGCTTGTTTCAGACTTTTATGTAGTCGGGTTTTAGTATTTAACTATATTTTTTTTTACCATACATATATCGATACATTTTTTCATTTGCCCATCCCTAGATGACCCGTTGCCATGGTAACAAATAAATAGTTTCCATGCCAACAGCTGTACACAAGAGGTCTCCATGGCAACGGGTGTGTCATCCTTCACTCATCACATCAAACTAAATTAGACTCGAACTGTAACTAGATGTCGTCTCTTGCAAAATTTTATCGCGCTATCGAAGTGTTCCAGGTGTAATTTAGACCTAGCTATCTCTTAAGACCCTCAATTTTGTCGGACACCATATAGCCTATAACCATCGGGGTATTGAGACGAATCAATCGATACCTCACTTGTTGAAATCGAAGTAGTAGTTTCAGCGCTACGTGGGAACAAAGAAATCGGCTACATACATACATAGGGTACTAAAATCATAACCCTCCGGTAGTCGGGTAATAAAAATCCATAGAAGTGCAATAGTACTTCTATGGATTTTTAGTAGACCGCCATTTATTTCTTTAGAAACGACCGACGACGAAGGTGAAAATATAATTTATATTTTTGTTCTTGTTACAACAGAAAACCACAAACTACAAGGTTAAACTTTTAAGTGTCAAACTTTAGATCCCATCTCAAGCATAGGTATGATAAGTAATCAGGTACAAGTAAGATTGTTTCAAATTGATTTTGCTGAAGTAAATAACAGGTAGATTCCTGATAGAACGTTTAGTAGCCAACTCCCAAAAAACCCAACTTTTGAATATCGCAATCATCAAGTTTTATAGACTATATTATTAGTATTAGAAAGTTAGCAATTTTTTTTCCAGATGTTAGGATTTGCCAGTGGCCACGTGAAAACAAAAGTAGAATAGGGACTTTTATAATTACATAGGTTATTGGAACCTTTTACCCGTCATGTATTAAAAACTTTCATTACACGTTGGCTTTCCGCCTACCGCCACGGGGATCCACGTGATCGACTATAATCCTAACCTGGCTTCATAATGGCATACCTAAGCTAGGCATTTTAAACAATATGACATGTCTTGCGTGTGCTTGAACCCATGGGCATAGCGTTCTTATATATGTACACGTGTAGTTATATAAAGTGCAAGGTCATATTTTGTTTACATAATCCTATGTTAACAACTCCTTTACTTACATATAATGCGCTTACTTAATATAAGCAGTGTTTTGTTTTTTTCTGCCTTGAACAACAAAAAATCCTAAGATATCTTAATGTATATGTGATTGTTTGAGTTAAAAGACTTTTCTTTCAACTCACACGAGAAAGAAATATTTTTAAGTGAAAGGGGTAGCGTAGGTTTTTATGTAGTTCTGATACTGGTGAGGATTTTGCTACTTTTTTCTAGTTGTTTTTGCCATAATCATCTCGCTTGGTAGGCGGCTAGAGGTCTATTCAGAAAAATGTGCATAGCATAATTAAATCAGAGAGTGAAGAACACAAAGATAAGAGAAAGAACCAAAATAGAAAATGTAACATGTTACACAAGAAAGAACTAATGGAGATGGAGAGTTCAGACTCTAAGAGGAACAGAGAAGTGGAGCAAAGCCATAACAAACAGGCAAACTAAAAATTGAAAAAAGAAATGTGGAAGACCAGTTAAAAGATGCGAAGACAACTTAAAAACTTTAGCTGGAAAGTTTATGGGTAAGGATCGCCAGAAGTTGGAAGAGGCCCATACCAAACTAGAGCGAACGGATCACTAGAATAAGTTTTAGAATATACAAAATACAAATACAAAATATGTTATTCAAGTAAATTTAATTTATTATACATTGCATGGGTTTGGGACCCTCTTTTAAGTATAGAGATACCTGTGTTAGAGGGTTCCGCTCTTCCGTAATATAGTCATATAACATTTTAAGGTGCGAATTTGAAGAATGAAAATCAAACAGTTAATAATGCTTTGCAAACATTTGCACAACATGTCATTCTATGTGTTAAGAATATGACAAGCTTGCTTTAAGAAAAATGTAAGTTATCCGAACTAAGGCTTTATTTATTCATTTTATTGGCAGGCGGCGGATCGGTGATAGCAGTAGAGTTATAAATACGGAAAAAGAAGCTGCTGTCTTTCCACTGGTAGGTCCACGCCTTTGCAATATTTACGGGTTGTAGTTGGAAGGGACAAGATAGTTCAAAATAAATACACAATGTTATAATAATTATAAAATTTATTCACATTTCGCTGAAAGTAATTTTTTTTCTATCATCCTGTCAAGAATTTTTAAACCTGACAATGAAAGGCTAGCTCATAATCTCTTGCAAAATTATTCATGCTTTGTTAATTACAGCGCGTTTTAGACATAGGCGTGGTTTTTATGGACATTCAAAGGAATATTTTTCTTCTAAGGTTTAGTATAAAAGAATAAAGTAGGTACCTATTTACATTTTAGCCATTGTCTCTAATTAACTTTGTGGGAAAGTACTTATGTCTTTAAAAGCTGCAGGGAATCCCTGATACTGATTTATAAATAATCTTTAAATTAAACGTTTCCATAGAAACAAAGCGTACGAAATCGCAGGCAGAAACTAGTATTTCTATGAAAGCAAGAAGAGGGGCCAAAAGAGGCAAGATAGCATCTTTCTGCTACGAAATCACGTAGCATGTCTCGTAGAGGTCGCTACGTCGTAGCAGCTATTTATTTTAGTCTGTTAGTGCTCACTTTGTCGCACACGATCGGCAAAGTGCCAACGGCAGAGGTTAACTGTAGCCGTCGACGCGTGGACGGCTGCTGTCGATAGTCGATGGTAGCCGTCGACGCGTGGACGGTAGCCGGCGGCGGCTGGCGTCAATTGTCGACGGCTACAGTTACCTCTGCCGTTGGTTTTCTTTGCCGCTCGTGTATATGAGGACTTAGTAGTAATTTCTGTTTTTAGGATACCGACAGTTTCTAGGAACGTTTTATTTAGTAGCTAGATTAAATAAAATTACAGAGAATAAGGGTGAAAGTATTTTTAATAGTGGTGTAATTTATTATATTATTTTCGGCATTTACATGTTGCTAATGCTAACGTTTTTTTTTTCTCAGCCTGTGTTATGAAATTTATTCCCAACGTCGCACATAGAGCCGTGCCCATTCCCAACATCGCACCAGAGACGCACTTATGGTCAACGTCACACAAAAAGTATTCCAACGTCTCACGAGCGTCAGAGTATCGTGGCTTACAATCTACATCATCTACCATTTATCTTTTTTAATAGTGATTAGCTATCCTCAAAGATAAAATATATAATTTTATTTTCAATGACAGCTGTCAAAATAACAGTACTGTCATAACATAAGTGACAGTAATCGTCACAAACGCTAGTGACGTATGAAAAAAAAACTATTTATTTCATTTATTTACAATAAATAATAGATTCAGGCGTTACTTTGCGGAAATCCATTGCACAATATTAGAATGAAGAAATATTTAGTAACAATTCCGCGTATAACCTTCTCTGATAGTATTCATCAAAGTAAGTTGTCTACTAGTTTCGTCTCTCCACGAGACATCTTCAGGACACCACAATACTCGACCTTGACATTGAGATTGGTAAGCACAGCAACACCGACAGAGTCCCGCCAGTGATGTTGCCTCTCCGAGCTCCGCGCGCCAAGTGAAGCATTGCCCGCAAAACCCCCCTTTATATAGTCACGGATCAAACAGTGCGCACACAAAGTTCATAGTGTGTGTGTGGCAGTACTATTGTTTGAAAAGATTCGTAATAACGGTGACCTAGGCAAACCTGTACTAAGTTCATTCAACAGTGTATTATTACAATATTTTGTAATTTCTAAATTTTCTAAGACTGACATCCTAAATCCCTTATCACAAGTATGTAAAATAGAAAAACAATGATTTTGACTTAAAGAATGACCAGATTCCAATAAATGTTTTGCAAAGTTAGATTTTTCTGGATAATGGTTTCTATAAGCAGCTAAATGTTCTTTATACCTAACCTGAAAACTACGACCCGTTTGACCTACATAAATACCATTACATTCGTCACATACCAACTTATAAACACCCGATTTTTTATTGTTATCTAATCTATCTTTACCGTTACAAATCTGTTTTAATAAATTGTTTGTTTTGAACGCTGCGTGTACTTTATGTTTAGACAAAGCTCTTGAAACTCCGTCACTCAATGGACCTAAATAAGTTAAACTGCCCACAAATTTGTTTATCCTTTCTGGAGCTACTGGATACAATAAGGAACGGATAATGTTTTGTTGTTTACTTCTTATTAAACCATCAACCATCTTTCTACTATATCCATTACTTTCAGCCGTGTGGTAAATAATAGATAGCTCTCTGTTAAAGTTCTCCTGAGATAAGGGGACTGACATCATTCTATGGACAAAACTACGGTAAGCTGATAGCTTATGTTGGAATGGATGACAAGATGAATTTGGTATTGTAATATCTGTGTAAGTAGGTTTTCTGTAAATTTGAAAATCATGCCTATTGTTTAACCTAGTAATTGTCAAATCTAAAAAGTTCAGTGAACCACCAATTTCTAATTCAAGTTTAAATTTTATTTTTGGATGAATTGCATTAAGTTTGTTAACGAACAGTTCTATTTGACGCAAACTTCCAGTCCAGCATATGATAATGTCATCTACATAACGATAATAATATAAAATGTTTGATTCCCCTATAATGTTTTTATTCTCAAAACTGTCCATGAAAATGTCTGCCATAAGTGGACTTAATGGTGAACCCATAGCTAACCCTTCTTTCTGTTTGTAATATTGATTGCCAAATTGGAAGTAATTTTGTTGCATACAAGTTCTAGTCAAAGATATTAACTCCTCCTTTTCTGCCGGAAGTACTCGTTGTCGCTCAAGATGTCCTTCCAATATTATCAAACTCTCCTCATAAGGTACGTTTGTAAATAAACTTTCTACATCCAGCGATAATAACTTTGCATTGTGAGGCAGGCTAACATCTTGAACTTTGTTGACCAAATCCATACTATTCTTTAAGCTATACTTTGGATTGAATCTAGATCTACTTTTTAATTCGTAATTTAAATATTTTGATAAACCATATGCTGGTGCTCCTATGTAAGAGACAACGGGCCGGATTGGAATATTATTTTTATGTATTTTAGGTAAACCATACAACATTGGTGTTCTTGGATTCATAGGAATTAAATATTTAAGAGAGTTTGGAGAAATAAAGCATGAGTTTTTTGTCATTTCTTTTAATTCCTGTGTGAAAACTTTGGTTGGGTCGGAATTCAATAATTCAAAATCATTGCCCTGTATAACCTCATTAACCTTCTGCACATAAGTACCCCTTTCTAAGATAACTACAGTATTACCCTTATCTGCTTTTGTTATCACTAAGCTATTTTGATCTACCTTATTCCTTAAAGATTTAAAAACATTTAATTCCCTTGGTAAACTTGGAACTATAGCTGAACTAATTGGTTTCTTTATTAAAGAGGCTACCTCATGTTTAACCCCTTCGTCAGCTTTACCCCTAACAATTGCCATCTCTGAATCAACAGCCAAAATCTCCAAAGTTTTCTTATTTAAAACTGGTTGTAAGTTATATTTAAGACCCTTTTCTAACAGTGATAATTCTGAAGTTGTGAACTGGACGCCACTATGATTTTCTACGCGTTGATAGAACGTATGAGGACATGGTTGCTGCACAGTATTACTATTCCCCCTTAGTCGGTCTACCATCTGTTTGTCTCTAACTAATCGATCTAATTTCCCTGTCTGAATTATATATTTCCTGTGGGCTAACTCAGCAGCGTATTCCCTAGCTTTATTATCTAGTAAATCAAATTCTATGTTGTGTAAGGAATAAGCTAACTCCATGTGTAAAACTCCCAAGTGAGTTTTATAGTTGTCTCTGATAGTAAACCAATGTTTTATTTCCTCATTTAACCAAGTATTCCTAGCCCTTATCAAAGCAACATTAGCTGCCCTACTATTTGTATTACTTCTAATTTTAATGTAAGATGGAATAACCCCCAAATGTTTACACTGTTGATTGAACCATACATTTTGAGCTGCAATACGATGTGACTGAGTGAGTTTGATGTATAATTTTGCCTGTTCAGCTGTACCTGCTGATCTAAGATAAATAATAGATTCAGGCGTTACTTTGCGGAAATCCATTGCACAATATTAGAATGAAGAAATATTTAGTAACAATTCCGCGTATAACCTTCTCTGATAGTATTCATCAAAGTAAGTTGTCTACTAGTTTCGTCTCTCCACGAGACATCTTCAGGACACCACAATACTCGACCTTGACATTGAGATTTGTCTCTGTCGGTGTTGCTGTGCTTACCAATCTCAATGTCAAGGTCGAGTATTGTGGTGTCCTGAAGATGTCTCGTGGAGAGACGAAACTAGTAGACAACTTACTTTGATGAATACTATCAGAGAAGGTTATACGCGGAATTGTTACTAAATATTTCTTCATTCTAATATTGTGCAATGGATTTCCGCAAAGTAACGCCTGAATCTATTATTTATCTTAGATCAGCAGGTACAGCTGAACAGGCAAAATTATACATCAAACTCACTCAGTCACATCGTATTGCAGCTCAAAATGTATGGTTCAATCAACAGTGTAAACATTTGGGGGTTATTCCATCTTACATTAAAATTAGAAGTAATACAAATAGTAGGGCAGCTAATGTTGCTTTGATAAGGGCTAGGAATACTTGGTTAAATGAGGAAATAAAACATTGGTTTACTATCAGAGACAACTATAAAACTCACTTGGGAGTTTTACACATGGAGTTAGCTTATTCCTTACACAACATAGAATTTGATTTACTAGATAATAAAGCTAGGGAATACGCTGCTGAGTTAGCCCACAGGAAATATATAATTCAGACAGGGAAATTAGATCGATTAGTTAGAGACAAACAGATGGTAGACCGACTAAGGGGGAATAGTAATACTGTGCAGCAACCATGTCCTCATACGTTCTATCAACGCGTAGAAAATCATAGTGGCGTCCAGTTCACAACTTCAGAATTATCACTGTTAGAAAAGGGTCTTAAATATAACTTACAACCAGTTTTAAATAAGAAAACTTTGGAGATTTTGGCTGTTGATTCAGAGATGGCAATTGTTAGGGGTAAAGCTGACGAAGGGGTTAAACATGAGGTAGCCTCTTTAATAAAGAAACCAATTAGTTCAGCTATAGTTCCAAGTTTACCAAGGGAATTAAATGTTTTTAAATCTTTAAGGAATAAGGTAGATCAAAATAGCTTAGTGATAACAAAAGCAGATAAGGGTAATACTGTAGTTATCTTAGAAAGGGGTACTTATGTGCAGAAGGTTAATGAGGTTATACAGGGCAATGATTTTGAATTATTGAATTCCGACCCAACCAAAGTTTTCACACAGGAATTAAAAGAAATGACAAAAAACTCATGCTTTATTTCTCCAAACTCTCTTAAATATTTAATTCCTATGAATCCAAGAACACCAATGTTGTATGGTTTACCTAAAATACATAAAAATAATATTCCAATCCGGCCCGTTGTCTCTTACATAGGAGCACCAGCATATGGTTTATCAAAATATTTAAATTACGAATTAAAAAGTAGATCTAGATTCAATCCAAAGTATAGCTTAAAGAATAGTATGGATTTGGTCAACAAAGTTCAAGATGTTAGCCTGCCTCACAATGCAAAGTTATTATCGCTGGATGTAGAAAGTTTATTTACAAACGTACCTTATGAGGAGAGTTTGATAATATTGGAAGGACATCTTGAGCGACAACGAGTACTTCCGGCAGAAAAGGAGGAGTTAATATCTTTGACTAGAACTTGTATGCAACAAAATTACTTCCAATTTGGCAATCAATATTACAAACAGAAAGAAGGGTTAGCTATGGGTTCACCATTAAGTCCACTTATGGCAGACATTTTCATGGACAGTTTTGAGAATAAAAACATTATAGGGGAATCAAACATTTTATATTATTATCGTTATGTAGATGACATTATCATATGCTGGACTGGAAGTTTGCGTCAAATAGAACTGTTCGTTAACAAACTTAATGCAATTCATCCAAAAATAAAATTTAAACTTGAATTAGAAATTGGTGGTTCACTGAACTTTTTAGATTTGACAATTACTAGGTTAAACAATAGGCATGATTTTCAAATTTACAGAAAACCTACTTACACAGATATTACAATACCAAATTCATCTTGTCATCCATTCCAACATAAGCTATCAGCTTACCGTAGTTTTGTCCATAGAATGATGTCAGTCCCCTTATCTCAGGAGAACTTTAACAGAGAGCTATCTATTATTTACCACACGGCTGAAAGTAATGGATATAGTAGAAAGATGGTTGATGGTTTAATAAGAAGTAAACAACAAAACATTATCCGTTCCTTATTGTATCCAGTAGCTCCAGAAAGGATAAACAAATTTGTGGGCAGTTTAACTTATTTAGGTCCATTGAGTGACGGAGTTTCAAGAGCTTTGTCTAAACATAAAGTACACGCAGCGTTCAAAACAAACAATTTATTAAAACAGATTTGTAACGGTAAAGATAGATTAGATAACAATAAAAAATCGGGTGTTTATAAGTTGGTATGTGACGAATGTAATGGTATTTATGTAGGTCAAACGGGTCGTAGTTTTCAGGTTAGGTATAAAGAACATTTAGCTGCTTATAGAAACCATTATCCAGAAAAATCTAACTTTGCAAAACATTTATTGGAATCTGGTCATTCTTTAAGTCAAAATCATTGTTTTTCTATTTTACATACTTGTGATAAGGGATTTAGGATGTCAGTCTTAGAAAATTTAGAAATTACAAAATATTGTAATAATACACTGTTGAATGAACTTAGTACAGGTTTGCCTAGGTCACCGTTATTACGAATCTTTTCAAACAATAGTACTGCCACACACACACTATGAACTTTGTGTGCGCACTGTTTGATCCGTGACTATATAAAGGGGGGTTTTGCGGGCAATGCTTCACTTGGCGCGCGGAGCTCGGAGAGGCAACATCACTGGCGGGACTCTGTCGGTGTTGCTGTGCTTACCAATCTCAATGTCAAGGTCGAGTATTGTGGTGTCCTGAAGATGTCTCGTGGAGAGACGAAACTAGTAGACAACTTACTTTGATGAATACTATCAGAGAAGGTTATACGCGGAATTGTTACTAAATATTTCTTCATTCTAATATTGTTCATTTATTTACAGTTAAAACCAAAACGTCCAAGAGTCAGCAATAGTCAAAAATGCTAGTTAATGTCTAAATGACATGGTCTAAATTCGTGCGACGTTAGGAATGGGACCATCTCACGTGAGATGTTGGGAATAATCCGTATTACCTTGTACGCGATACATAAACATAATAATTTATAAGGATAGAATATGAAGTGAATATTGTACTCCAAATTAGTAAGTTTGAATAGGTATATTAACCGACAATTCATTAGCTGTTTACATATTTAAATTTTTAAATTCGAGTGCAAAAATCAATGAAATGTTTACTTATAATCTCAATATATGAATGATGTGAAATTGGAACCCACTCGTTTGGAAATGTCATAAATTTTACCAAACAAATAATTGAAAATTTCTCTTATCTGAACTTTGAATCCATTTCCATATAATTTACATAAACCTGTACTGATTTCAAGGTTACATTCCCAAACATTTGATTTGAATTTCAATTTGAATAATTCCAAACTCATTTTTCTTTCACATAAACTTTAATAAAACTTTTATGAAGTCATTTAAAATATGTCAAATGCCAATGGTTAGCGAACTTTTACTAATTATTTAAATAAAATTACAAAAAGGTAGAGAATAACTTTTTTCCTTAATTGGATTAAATGGGAACATTTGAAGGACGAGCGAAATCCACCTCGTTACTAAATTTACATTCGAGGAAGATAATTACTTGGCTTCTTTACTTTGAGTTAAAAATTATTTTGACGGTATATACTATGGAACGTAGCGTTTGTGGACTATGAGAAAGCCTTCGATTCGGTCGAGACTTGGGCTGTATTACAGTCCCTCCAGAGGTGCCAAGTTGACTATCGATACATCGAAGTGCTGAAGTGCTTGTACGAAAACGCCACTATGTCAGTCCGATTACAGGACCAGAACTCAAAACCTATTCCACTACAGCGAGGAGTGAGACAAGGAGACGTCATCTCTCCGAAACTGTTCACCGCTACGCTGGAGGATGTGTTCAAGGTTCTGGATTGGAAAGGGCTAGGCATCAACATAAACGGCGAGTACATCACTCACCTTCGCTTTGCAGACGACATAGTAGTCATATCTGAGACCATGGAGGGCCTTAGTACAATGCTCGGTGACCTCGGTAGAAAGAATTCGACAGAGTTGGTCTTAGAATGAACATGGACAAGACGAAAGTCATGTCAAATATCCATGTAGTACCAACTCCCGTATTATCCGGAGGCAACACCCTCGAAGTTGTCGACCATTATGTCTACCTAGGACAAACCATCCAACTAGGAAAGTCCAACTTCGAGAAGGAGGTCAACCGCCGAATCCAGCTCGGATGGGCAGCGTTCGGGAAGCTACGTGGTGTCTTTTCGTCCCACTTACCGCAGTGTCTCAAGACGAAAGTCTTCGACCAGTGTGTATTGCCAGTGATGACATATGGCACTGAAACATGGTCCTTCACTATGGGCCTCGTCAGAAAGCTCAAGGTTGCACAGAGAGCAATGGAGAGGGCTATGCTCCGAGTCTCTCTGCGAGATCGAATCAGAAATGAGGAGATCCGCAGAAGAACCAAGGTAACCGACATAGCTCTCAGAGTTGCGAAACTCAAGTGGCAGTGGGCAGGGCACATAGCTCGTAGGACCGACGGCCGCTGGGGCCGCAAGGCTCTAGAGTGGCGACCACGTACCGGAAAGCGCGGTGTAGGTAGACCCCCCACGCGATGGACCGACGACCTAGTGAAGGTCGCGGGAAATCGCTGGATGCGGGCAGCGCAAAATCGGTCATTGTGGAGATCCTTAGAGGAGGCCTATGTCCAGCAGTAGACGTCGATCAGCTGATATGATGATGATGATGATACTAATGGAACAGTGCATTTTTTTCAATATTATTTATTTTCTTCTACCGCACCTCTAGTTTGTTATGATTTCTTTTTTTTTTCAATATTATTTATTTTCCTACTACCGCACCTCTAATTTGTTATATTTTCTTTGACACCAACTAGGTAGCAATACCCAGTTGAACTCTAAAAAACTGTGAGTTGTGCAAACAAATGTAGTTGTGCAATCAGGAGAAATTATTAAAAATCCTTCATGTTACCACAACTAGACGAAAATGGTTTTTGGATATGGATTGTCTAACGCAAAATATTTTTCTAACAAAAAATTTACCTGATATCAGTTTTTAAACTTGATCATTAACTTCGTCTGCCCTTGTTGTCTTAATGACCTTTAAATATGTAAATAGTATAAATAAATAATGTTGAAAATTTCACACAGCGTCATCTAGCCCCAAACTAGGTAGAGCTTGTGTTATGGGTACTAGATTATTGATATTGTTAATACAATAGGTTCATACATATACGTATTTAGATATTTTTATTAAACATTGAAAATCTTCGAATTTCGAGATTGTACAATTATGTCCCAAGGCGGAAATCGAACCGGCAACCTCCTGCGCCGCAGGCGGAGCTCCACTCGCCGTGCCACATCTGTCGTTGAATCTTTGGAATAACCCATGTTTTTCTCTGGATACCCGGAATTTGAGATTCATTTTCTCTGGTTTAGAATGAAAGGTTAAAAAAGTAATGATAAAAGGATGAAAGGATAAAGCTGAACATTTCCATCATCACCATCAAGCCCCTCCCAAAGCAAGTAGGTTATTAATTACTAGCTACTGCCCTCGCCTTCGCCCGCGTTTTATCGGGATAAAAAGTAACCTACGTACATGGTAAATTTTCAGCCCAATCAGTTCAGTAGTTTTGGCGTGAAAGACGAACAAACATCCATACTTACATCAATCCTCACAAACTTTAAAATTTATAATATACGTAGGATAAGAATGTTGGTGATTCTGTGACAATACTGAATTATCTATGTAAGTACGAGTACCTAGGGTAGGCCATGGGGCCGCGGCGTACGAATATCGACCCCTCCAACTCAACCCGTGGATGTCGTAAGAGCCGACTAAAGGAACCTACCAGAGGAAGGGCACAGCAGCTTCCTACTGAGTATTTTTCAACACCAACACTGCGATCACCAATCCGCCTGCCAAGCGCGGTGATTATGGCAAACCCCCCCTACATGGGAGACTATCCACTCGATGGACCGACGACATCGTAGCGGTCGCAGGGAGTCGATGGATGGAGCCGGCTCAGGACCGTTATTTGTGGCGTCGTATGGGGGAGGCTTATGTCCAGCAGTGGACGTGTATGGGCTGATATGATGTACGAGTACCTTTACTATCTTTAATTAAAAAAAATACCTATCTTTAAACTAAAGAAACCATGATTGTTGGCCATACTCATTTTATTGCTAGGTGTTTATAGAATTTCACGAATCTTAGATAGATAGATAGAAAATACTTTATTGCACACTTAACAAAACAGTTTACAAACAATTTGAACAAAAAAAAAAAGAAATGTGACAATTGGCGGTCTTATCGCTCACGAGCGATCTCTACCAGACTCTCACTCTCGGATCTCTTAAGTTATTAAAAAACCAAAGCATCCTTATCGGAAGGACTTTACTAAAAAATTACGTTTTACTTTTAATTTATTTATTTTTATTTTTAGTTTGTAAATATATGTTAGTATAATATGTACATATGTATGTGTCTGAAAATTTTATTTAGGGTTTCGGTTCGCACAATATCAACTCGGAATTAGAGTGACATTGCCTTGCACTATCATGGCAAAGAATGATAACTCACAAAAGAGGCTAGGCGATGGCGTTACGATGTTGCAGCAAAATATTGGGTCTAGTTTTCTCATCGTGAATTTTATGTAGTAGAATTTAGAATTCAAACAGTTGAACTTAATGCAGACTGTTGAAAATAATCCAGAGGTAGCTCAACTGATTTATTATAAATGGCCATTATTGAAAAACATGTTCAATAGATGTTATAGATTGTAATAAGAAGCTCTCTGACTTTTCGTGAGACGTTACGACTAGGCAACGTCTCGCGTGAGACGTTGGGAATAATTTTTGTGAGAGGTTGCGACTGAGCACGTCTCACGCGAGACGTTAGGAATAACCCTACTCCATTGACAGAATCGGTGTTTATCGAAATTTTTCGCGATCCGTAATCGCGATCCTTAGCGTGCGTATCGTATTATAGGGAATATTACTAAAAGAATACAAAACCGCTTGTTGATATTTGTATACAACAACCTTTATTCTAGTTTCGGGAACGGAATTCACGTGGCATTTAATTGAATTTCTACACGGGTCCCTCGAGACCTATTATTCGGTAAAAGGAAAAAATTAGCACAAAGCATTTGAGCATTTTTTTTCTACGGAAACTAGTTTGTTCTAATTGCAAAAACTATGCCAACAGTCACTGGGAAATTTGAGGCAGAAATTTTGTTCCGCACTCTATTTTTACACGACAGCGCAAGAAGGAGGATATCGTTTTTATGTGTAGGTATGTGAGGAACTGTGTTAAACATTTCTTTCTTAATAAAATCTCAATCATTAACTCTATTGACTGCATTGTAAAGTATATTATAGGACAGCAAAGTCGTTCTCGAGTATTGAAATTGATGACACAGCGAATATATTGTTAATTCGCTAGAAATGAGAAAGTTGAAGACTCTTGTGTAAAGCAAACGGAGGAAGGGCTCTTGAAAAATTCTTTTCTATAGAAGCAGAATTGGTAGAGACATATTTTTTTCATATTTTGTAATGTATTTGTAATGCTATAGTTTCGGAAGGGTTTTCTACAGTAACTATTAAAGTTGACAATACCAATCTCTCCACTGTAGAAATTTCTAAGTTAACATGTAGATTTCGTTTGTTCTATCTATTATTTCAACGTTCACAAACGTACTGTTGTTTTAACGAGGATAAATTAACTATACACAAGTTCATGGTCAAACTGTATTTGAGTTGGAATAACATTACAACTGATATTTGTGTTTAGAGAATTACGAAAATGACAAGGGTTTAAAATTTGACGTGCTATGGGTCTACTCGTAAAGTCCAATCAGTGTTGATATATTTAACTCATTTCATCGAGCTTATAGTCAGGTCCTTAAGGACTTGAGTCCTTAAAGATCTGAGGTAAAATGAGAATTGTGAGAATTCTCAGTCAGCCGACGAACAGTGTCGGTTTTATTCGAAAAAGGAGGATATTCTATGTTCAGCTGTATGCATGTATATTTTTTAATGTACTTGTATGCTCACCGATTTCTCTATCAATTGCGAGCCAATTTTGATTATTGGTTTGTACAGAAAATTATGCCAGGGTCCCATATAACCCATATTGTATTCCCGTGGTATTACTATATGTACAGCAAAACCTAAAAAACTGTGGTAATATAACGGAATTAGAAATCGGTTTTACATTTTCCTGAAACATCAGTTTGACGACCGATGTGGCGCGCGGGCGACGCAGGTGCTGGTTCGATTCCCGTGTTGAAATAACTATTTGTAAGATCTGCAAATATTTGTCTCAAACAGCGAGAAATTTACCATTAAAATGTTTAAAATACCTATATTATAACTTTAAGGCCAATGACACATGGTTATTATGGCAAAATGCGGGACGGGTAGGTCGTTCAGCAGTTGACGTAAGAGTGCTGATCGGTATTGAACGGATCCCTATGAAGGGAAAGTCTTCGAAAGGAAACAGGTTTGTCTATAGGTACAATTTGTTTGTTCCCACGTCTACAGAAAAGCAATACTACAGATTTCTTATATTTCAGATTCCCTTGTCTACAGGTTGTCAATACTACAGATTTCCGTATCTACCGATTTCCATGTCTACAGATTCCCATTTCTACAAATTCCATTTCTACAAATTCCCATTTCTACAAATTCCCATTTCTACAGATTCCCATTTTTGTCCACGGGGCGGCGCGATGTCAACGTCCAGTTAATATAAATAAACTACTGATCTTTATGTTTGGTTTATGCAGACACATGTTTATGTTAGTAATAAACGGTGTGTTGAGTATTATTAAACCTTCAGGTACCTCCTAGGGGCAAAGTTCGTTTATTGAACCCTGCTAGGTGCTTAATGAACTTTGCAGGGACGGTCTTGTATGAAAGCACAATCGAAGAGTGTTTAGCACTTACAAAAGCTTTTATCTTTTCTACGATAAAGTTTGATTCAACGCATAACGTTTTAATTTTACGAGATAAAGTAGGAATTTATCGAAAAATCTGTACAACTGTATGTTCTTTTTGACTTTGTTTCAGCTTTTACATAGATCTTTTTAACTTTTGGTTTTGCATAGGTACAGCCAATGTTGATGGACATTTTTATTTCAAAAAGTATTTTACTATAAATATTAGGTGTATCTTTACACCTAAAACTTATCTAACATTTTGGGAATAAATTTTTATCTAAGAAGGTTGAGCTTTCAACGGTTTTTATCGTTGTAAATACGTACAAAACACATTATTATTTCAATCAGCTTCTGTCATGAAAAAAACTGCAAAAATGTTTCGTAGCGTAAACAAGGTTCACCCCAACCAATAATTGAGAGCAACCAACACACCGCAATCGAGATAACCACTACATCTGCTTCCGAAACAGAACCATTCTATTTTTGTAAACATACAAATTGGAAAATTTCGCAACGGAAATTCGGTAGGTATTGATTTGTTTGCATTTGATTCCCTAAAGTCTAGCTATAGCAACAAAAATAGCTCGGGAAAGAACCTATTCTTTTCATTCCAAACCAATAGAATCTAGGTACAGCTAATTTTTTATAAAAAGTAGACGGCACGCATTTGATCAGTAGGATTAATCAGAAAGATTTGAATTTTAATAATTTGAAAGTAAGATTTAAAACCATTGAAATTTTATCTTCTTTTCAATTTATCTCTCACGTCATTTAAAATCAAAGTTGATCTAAATAAAGAAATCAGACTTAGGTATAATAGAATTAATATAATAGAAAAAGATAAACTATATATAATAAATCTCTGTTTATTTAGTTATGCTTTGTTTTTTTGGTTTAATTTTTAGGAGTTATTTGTTAGTGTACTATTTCTGGATAGCATGGTAAACAGACTATGTATTCGATCCCCGCGATACAGGCATAGCCTAGTGCGGGGGTCATAGAAAATCACATATATATAAGTATTGTTTTGCTTAATTTTCGTCAGAACATATGTACGTTTTTGTTATATGACGTAAACCTCGCCTGCCTCACCTTATGCAAATAAAAAAAAAACAATTTTATAAAAATAAAGTTTAACAAAATTATGAAACCTGTTAAGATGTGATAGGAAACAAAAGTACAGAAGCAAATCTCTGCATTAGGTCGAGCAGGTTTACATTAGAATCCGCTTTTTGATATAATATCATGACAATAAATCGTGCAAAACCTGTGACGAAGCAGCTCCAAGTTAGGCATATAGTTTCCACTAGATTTTGTAAGACAAAACACCGCACTTACGTTTGACAATCGATCGTTCCAGTCTGATTACGTCGAAAACGGTTCCTAAAATAACGTAGGCCCTGAATAGAATAGTGAATACCCAGCAGGTGCCAGATTTTATTGCTTCATCTGTAATTCCCAAGATTTCTACAAATGGAGACAAATGAATTTCGGAACGCAAGGGTTTCGTTGTGCCTCGTGAAAAATACTAAGTTGGATTATTTCTTACGACTGTGAGATTACTTTCGTATTATGTGGGTCCTCGAGCCAGTTATTCCTAACATTATTTATGGGTATTACGAAAAAAGATATGGAATTAACCATTGCAGATCAGCAAGGGAAAAAATTATACTGCATACCTATAAATTTTCAAATATAATTATTAACACCTCGCCAGTGACGCCGTAACACCCAAAATGCTTTTGGTTTACATTATTTGATATTTTTTCGACTGAACCATTTTTAAATTTGTCCTAACTAATATATCTAAGATAGCAACTTTTCAAACCTTTCAGACGCCAAGACAACATTGCCGATGAAAAATTCTAAAAATCTGTGTGTGCTCACGACAGCTCTTTGGGCTATCAAACGAATATTTGACTCCCACAAAGAGCTTTAGGTATTGCTTTTGAAAGGAGCTGTATTGTTGACTTCCGCATCGAAAGTTCTTTTAACGATTTTGTTTCTGAAAATTTCAACAACCACCGAAGATCTGAGGTAAATATTAGAAACTGGTTCAAAGAATTTAGAAGTTCGGGGCAAAATATGAAATTGGGAGATTACAAACTTAAGTTCGAAAGCAGTGTTGTAGAAAAAGAATCTTGTTTGAAAGTTCAAACACGAACAAACGACTTTAAAAGCAATATTTGATAAGGAGAACCGATAAACAAGACCATAAAGTGCATTTTCGCGTATCTACCCAACTTGTAAAGCGCTGATAGGCGTAGGAATGAGAGTTTGCCAAAAGTGATGAAGCGCAGAATATGTGTGAAACGGACTTCTACACAAAACTGTACCTACTAAAATTACGCTTCACTATTGTGCTATATAGCTAGCCGATGATTGACCAAAGAAGTATTTTGATTTAACACAACCACTGCTCGACAGAGCGCCCTTTGCAATAGCACCGCATATGAATCATGAAAGTGTCCTTAAGGATCTATTGAGCTACTTCTAGATTGTTTGCCACAGTATGCAGTTAGCTCAATTGTTTAAGTTTTAAAAGGTAGTTATACGTTTTACGGATTCGATATTTGATTTTAACCTACCTATTAGGTACCTAGTATAATGGAAGGGTCACGCATGCGTGAATAAAATCGGGATCTTACTATTTTCTAGATAGGTAAGTAACTTAGGCCGTGGGGCCGCGGCATAGAATATCGACCCCTACAACTCAACTCGTGGATGTCGTAAGAGCCGACTAAGGGAACCTACCAGAGGAAGGGCAGCAGCTTCCTACTGTGTATTACTAACATCTTACTGCGATCACCAATCCGCCTGCCAAGCGTGGTGATTATGGCAATCTATTGAGCTACTTCTAGATTGTTTGCCACAGTATGCAGTTAGCTCAATTGTTTAAGTTTTAAAAGGTAGTTATACGTTTTACGGATTCGATATTTGATTTTAACCTACCTATTAGGTACCTTATAAAATTTTTGGTTATTTTGCTCTAATTTTATCCAGTTTGTATCTCTTGAACTGTATCGTTGAAATTTTGACAGGATGTGTATAATGCTGTTATAATAAACAATAATTAAAGGGTCCATACGCATACACGTCCATAACAAGTTGAGTAACGATCATCGAAGCTACGCAACGTCGGGTGCGAAAACCACGACATGTTGTTATTTGCTTTACTTCGATTAAAAAAAAAAGTTTTTATCGTTTCCTTTTGCGACATAGTTATGTGCAATGGTACGTAACCCTTCGTGTGCGAGACAGCTCGCACTTGGCTGGTTTTATTATTTTAAATGACTTCACTTTTCCACCTTAAGTAAGAGTAATATAATTTCTGTATCAATTAAGAAAGCAATTACAAAATATCCCTTCAATAAACTTTTGAAAGGGATCAGAGCGTCAGACAATTTCATTTGTCCTCAAATTCCTAAATTCTCTCAAATTTGTCTCGCAAAGGATGACGGCACCCCTTGTTAGTTCAGTTCGCGCCAGCTTTTAAGTAAAACGGTACTAAAATTATTCCGTTCTGTGATAATTGGATGTTTTTTATAAAGAACTTAAAGATGACTTAATTTCCTTTAATATTAGATGCACTGATTTTAATGTTCTGTATTAAAATTTATAATAACTACCTCGAAATCATTTGGTATGCAAAAAAGTCATCAAAATCTGTTAACAATAGGCGGAGTTATCGAGTAACCAAGGATTAAAAATACAAAAAGAATGTGGCTGAATTCATTACCATTTTTTATTTTAGTTGAAAAATTCAAGGATATGGATCCTAAGTGTGTAGTTACTGGATTTCCGATATCAATAACTTTATTTAGGCTTAGAAAATAGGCACTTAGGTAAGTCCAATTTTATACTATAAGCAGAATTATAAGTATAAGTTATCTTTATTGACAAAGAAAATAACAATCAAATAATATAAAGAAATTAAACTAGTATTTACAATTGAGCTAACTGCAGACTGTTGCAAACAATCTACAGATAGCTCAACTGGTCCATATCATACAATGCCTTATGGAAAAGCACTATTATTGGCTATGTAGATATAATAAAACATACATAGACATAAATGTGACTAGGTCTTCAATAAATAACTAATTAGTTCACCGGTCTTATACCTTAACCTAACAACTATCACTAACACGTGGTCACACCTAAACACGAGTTAAAAAATCTGAACGGTCGGTATATAAATTAAAAACATCTTAACTAATATTATAAATATGTTTGTTTGTTTGTCCTTCCTAACTAAGCAACCAATCGACTTGATTTTTGGCATAGAGTTAGTTGAAAGGATGGAGAGTAACATAGGCTCCCTCGGTTTCACCCGCTTTACGTTCAAATTTAAATTTTCTAGTTAAAAAGTTAAAGCGATAAAAAGTTCATTTTTCTCCCTCTCTAGTTAGCGGAAGCTGGTAGTACAGTGCACGGCCACGGAGGAGGCCAGACGGAAAACGGGATTGAAGAGTCTCATGGAGACATCAAATCCGTTATCAGATACAGAAAAGCTGCAACGAAGCTGTCAATCACCAAAAGTTCTGCTACGACTGCTACTTTAAGGAGCTGGGCTGGTTGGAGCCTAGTTAGGCAGGGGGACAATGCACAATACACTTCTATGCGAGATTTCAGTGCCCAGTAATCCCAGTTTCCCCACATAGAATTAGAATTAGCGGAGGCTGGGCAGTAATGCGTCAACGAGGGACATCTTATGGGTAAGTGTGGTTCTAACATTCATATTGAATTCGTCAAAATATACGATACGATAGTTTTTATAGAAGCTATATTCATTAGGTAGGTCAATTTCACTTCAATAAATCGGAATCTGTATCGGAACAGTTCAAATTCGGGTCACATAGACGATTCAAAAGGTCATTCCCTCAGAATCGACCCCTAAGTGATTACCTATTATTGATCGTAGGTGACTGTTTATACATCTAAATACCGGGCTATGGCTTCAGGGACGGATCACAAATCGATAGTATATTACGTATTGTATGTATCATGCGTAGATATATAATATTCATGTTATCAACCTACATATTTTTTCGTGCGTGGCTTATGGATTGTGAAAATCGATAGTTAGTTAGTGTCGATTTGTCAGAAGCCGTAGTAAGGCGGTATGGTAGGTCGGATTAGACTGTTTTTTGTTTTAGTAGGAAAGCTTACTTCCGCTTTACTTATTTAATTTTATGACGTGTCCAAGAATAAGGCCTAAAGGAAATAAAGCATGGATATTTGAAGTTTTGATATTACTACGAGAAAAACAAGTTAAGGTTTTTAACTACCACAGTTCCTTTAATAACGTCTCGGTAGTCAAAAAAGTCTCTGCTCTGGATAACGCTGAACAAACATTTGAATTCATGCAGTAGGTACATATGCATCTTAGTGCTGAGCTGAATTCCTGTTTAGCACATATCTACAATAACTCGGTTTTAGAATTTAAGATAATTTATGTAAACAAAGGTGTTTTATATATTTAAATATAAGAAAAACTTACACCACTACAAGGGTGTCGTGGTCGGATAACCTCCTAGTGAGCCCGTACTGCTACTTGTCCCCGGGGATTCGTCCCTGGGGAACAGAAGCAGGTGGCGGGCCGGTGCACCCCGGTTCCCACCGCTAATAATTTCTTCCTTCGAGGGATATTGCTAGCGGCGGCCGATAATCCGACAACTAACGGGGATGATAACCCTTTAAATTATCAAAACAATAATGGCAAGTCTAAATAAAACAATTAGTCCCCAGGAGGGTCCCGATTCCGGGGAATCCCTCCCCGAGCTTAGCTCGGGCCGCCCCTCGTACTCTGGGGGGGGCAAAGAACTGCCTAAAAATATTAAACACAAAAAACGACCTAACCAACAGGCCAGAGCTGCATCTTCGGAGGCGCTAAGGCTAAACTTCTTCACGGCTGCATCAGCGCCTAACCTACCGACTACTTCCAGGGCTGCAACTGCGGAGATAACCACGCCGCAACCACCTACATCTAAGGCTGCGCCCACAGAATCCCCAACACCTCAACCAACGACGTCAAGGGTCCTATCCTATATAGCACCCAGACCTCCCCACCAGACCGTCACGACAACCGGAGCGCCCTTCGGGGCTTCTCCGCGCGAAACGGTCATAGAACTGTCGGACCTCAAGGCCGCTATACCCCACCCAGGGCCAAACTGGAATCTTGTTTCCTCCAAACGGAGGAACAAGAAGAAGGGCAAGAAGCCCCCCCAGCCATCAAGCGAGACCCAAAAGGCGCGGGCGCAGACACGGCAGACGGCAACCGATGGTGGACGTAAACAGCTCTTCGGAGCTAAGTCCATGACCCATGTAGGAGGGACTCGTCCCGCCGAAGTGGTCCAGGCGCAAGCGCAGCCGAACGCAGCGCTAGCGCCCGTCGACGGAAGCCAGACGCCAGCTCAGCGACCCAGACCCAGAGGGAAACGCGGAGGGAGGCTGGCAGCTTTGGCCAAAAACAAGAACAAGTTCCCACCAGCCCAGCCACAGAGTGTCAAGCGTTCCCGACCCGATGACAGCACTACGCCCACTGGCGACAGTAAACGTCAAAGGCCGGATACGGAACACGAGACCACCTCTGTCAGCTACGCAGCTGCCTTCAGGTCACATGACCTCTGCGTGGCTGTAACGGTTGAGCCATACCAAGACCTAACGGCGGAGCAAGCCACGGACGTGCAAGAGAAGCTGGAGGATAGGATCATGGACGAAATCTTTGATCCTATCACCATGCCCCAGACTTCGAAGGTCCGATTCCGTGGCCGTGCGCATTATAGCGAAGGCGTCCTCAAATTCTGGTGCGAGGACGACCACACGCTAGCGTGGCTCCGAAAAAGCACGGCAACCCTAGAATCGCCCATCGCTGGGACTAAGCTTGTTGTCAAAAGACAAGCGGAGCTCCGAACAGATCCGCAGGCTTCTAGCGGGCGAAAACCCCGACCTCAACATCAACTCGTGGAACCCCATCCGCGCGGAACAGCGAAACGACCAGGAAGTACCCGGTACGTACCTGCTTCTCCTCGTTCCCGAGTCTGAAGTTGAGAAATCCCGACTCAAAGACCGGCGCCTGTACTGGCTTCTTGGGAACATCTACCTCAAGATCATCCAGAAAGATGAACCCAAGGGCGAGAACAGCGACGCCGACAAAAACAACCCTGGACCCAAGCCCGATCCAAAGCCCGATCCCCCTTCGGGATCCAAGGCTGAACCCGATCCGCAGCCCGGCCCCAGTTCGGGGTACGCAGCGGAATCTTCTCCGGCCCCCCCACCATCCCAGGGGCTGGATCTGATGGATGTCCAGGATCCACCAACCCCACTGTCCGAGGAGCGCTTTCTCGATACGGAGGGGAGCGATGTCAGTGTCAGCGACAGCGACATCGGCTCCTCTCCTATCAAGCGCTAAGCCAACAACACCCTCCATTCCTGATCCACCACTTCCTGCCACACCCTACATCCAAGCGAACCTCCAGCATAGCCTGACGGCTACCGCGTCCATACGCAGAATGCTGGAGGAACATCCCGACGCCGTGGCCCTTATCCAAGAACCGTGGATCAGGAAAGGCCAAATTTGTGGCCTAAAAATACCTGGAAGCAAACTTCTCGCAACTGCAACTGTAAGCAACCTCAGAACTTGCATTGTTGTTCCGAGAACCGCTAAAACACTCCTAATAACCGAACTATGTTCCAGAGACCTAACAGCAGCTAGACTATACCTGTCTCCCACCAACAACAGCTCCATATCGCAGATAGTTCTAGCATCAGCCTATCTAGCAAACGATGAAGCAATACCCTCACCGGAGCTGGTGTCCCTGATCGAGTACTGCGAGAGGGAGAAACTCGAGCTCATCATTGGCACAGACTCCAACGCGCATCACACGCTGTGGAGCAGCGCCAGGTGCAACGATCGAGGGGAAGAACTGGTAAATTATCTTATCTCTACTAACCTCCTGCTCCTCAACAGAGGCTCGGAACCTACTTTTGTTACATCTAGAGCCCAAACAATCATTGACTTAACACTATCAACCTCACAAGTTTCTCACTCCATCAAGGACTGGCACGTTTCTACCGAAGCCTCGTGCTCAGACCACAGGTGGATAAGATTTAACTTAGAATTGTCACTACCGAACCCACAACCTAGGCGCGTCCCACGTAAGACTGATAAGACTAAATTCTGCCTATTAGTCAAATCACAACTTACCGATATGCCTGACCTACAGAATCATATAGAGGTAGCGGAAATTGACCACTACATAAACCAACTAACATACACTCTTACCAACAGCTTTGAACAATCCTGCCCTTTAATCACGCCCAAACACGGGGCGAACAGACAATGGTGGGGTCCTGAACTGCAAAGACTCCGTCGCAAAGTAAGGAAACTGTTCAACAGAGCCATGAACACTAGACAAGACGAAGACTGGGTGAATTACTATAATGCAAAACGAACCTACAAAAAGAAAATTCGCCTACGAAAAGCGGAATGTTGGGAAAGGTTCTGTACTAACATTGAAAAGAACAGTCAGGCCGCCCGTATCAGAACCATCTTAGCAAACGTGCCGGAAAGCACGCTTGGATGTCTCATCAAACCTGACAATACCTTCACCAAATCAGATGCAGAAACCAGCGAAGTGCTACGAACACGCATTTCCCAGGCTGTCAAGTTACAGACACTTGCACATGGGAAGAAACATCAGAGCGCACGCCTACCGCCCTAGACTGGACAACAGCCCACTCTATGATAAACTACGAGAAGGTACTCTGGGCAATCAACAGCTTTCTTCCCTTCAAAGCACCAGGACTGGATGGGATCTTCCCAGGTATGCTTAGATGGTGCAGTGGTATACTAGCCGAACACCTAGTAAAGATATTCAGAGCATGTATCGCCCACAAGTACATACCACTTAAATGGAGGGAAGTGAAAGTAGTATTCATACCAAAACCAGGAAGAAGTGACTATACCCAACCAAAATCCTTCAGGCCGATAAGCCTGACATCATTTCTTCTGAAAACACTAGAAAGACTTTGTGATAGAGAAATTAGAGACCATACACTCTTTCACAACCCGCTACACCCGCAACAACATGCTTACAGCAAAGGCAAATCAACAGAATCTGCTCTACATAGCGTAGTCTCACGCATAGGCAGTGGACTGACATCAAAACAACCTACACTGGCGGCCTTCATAGATATCGAAGGAGCTTTTGACAAGACACATTTCACCAGCATATACAGGGCCCTCACTAAATATGGTGTTGCGCCGACACTGGCTGAATGGATAAACAACATGCTCAAAAACAGAGCTATACAAGTCACAATCAATAAAACCACAAGAGGTGTAGTGGCCAGAGGCTGCCCACAAGGTGGCGTACTATCACCCCTATTATGGAATATAGTTGTTGATGAGCTAATCCGCAGGCTTAACGGCCACGGACTAGTTACGGTGGGATATGCGGACGACCTCGCGATCCTGGCGACCGGCTGTTTCGAAAACACACTATGTGACCTGATGAAACTCGCCTTTAGAACCATTGAAACATGGGGCAACGGCCATGAACTCTCAGTTAATCCAACAAAAACGGAACTAATAATGTTCACTAACAAGCGGCATCTGGCAAATCTAAAACTCCCAAAACTGTTTAACACGGAGATAAAACTAAAAACAGAAGTCAAGTACCTAGGAGTCATACTAGACAGCAAGCTGCTGTGGAATAAACACCTAGACTACAAACTCCAACGTGCTACTGCCACATTCTACCAATGTAGCAGGATGCTAGGAAAAACCTGGGGACTTTCACCGAAAATAACTATGTGGCTCTATACTGCTATCGTTAGACCTACACTAACGTACGGAGCGATAGTCTGGTGGACCAGAACGGAGCTGAGCACCGTAATTACAAGACTGCAGCGCTTCCAAAGAATGGCATGCTCAGCGATAACAGGCTGCATGAGGACCACTCCTGGTGCTGCCCTAGATGTAATTCTAGATCTAGCACCGTTAGACCTATATATACAACAAGAGGCTACAATGTCGGCGCTGAGACTACACAATATGGGTCTCTGGGAAGTCACAAGTAGCCTACACGCACAGATCATGGACAGGGCTATAGCATACGAACCTCTTATGGCCGCCCCCTGTGACAAAATGCCCAGTAAACCGATCATAAACAAACACTACCAGATACAACTATACGAGGATCAAAAAGATGAATCAGGAACCCATGAAGTCAGAATTTACACAGATGGCTCCAAAACGAATACAGGTACGGGTGCTGGGATTCACTCAATGGACCTAAACATTAACATTTCAATAACGCTAGGAAGACACAGCTCCATATTCCAATGTGAATGTGTAGCAATAACCCAAATAAGCTACAACCATGCAGAAGAGAGGAATTAACGACCAATGTGTACGAATTCTCTCTGATAGTGCTGCTACACTCAGGGCTCTGGAGGGAAACAGCTGCAACTCCAAGCTCGTGTACGAATGTCACTTAGCTCTAGAAAGGATATCTGCCAAGAACAGGATCATCCTTCAATGGATTAAGGGACATAGCGGATCTCTAGGGAATGACGCCGCTGATGAGCTGGCACGGAAGGGATCGGAAACAACCACAGAAGGCCCATCCCCTTTTCTACCCTTGCCTTTTTCACTATTCCAGACATGGACTAGGCTGAGAACTAGAGAGACGCATAACGAACGATGGAAGCACCTGCCAGAATGCAGACAAGCTAGAGCGGCGCTCCCATCAACATCACCGAAGTTAACTAAACGCCTACTGAACTTAAACAGAACAGACCTGCGTATCCTGGTGGGAACACTAACAGGACACTGCCCACTAAACAAACACCTATTTACCATCGGAGCGACGGACAGTCCCCTCTGCAGAGGATGCCTCAGTGACGACGAAACGGCCGCCCACGTAGTCCTGGAATGCGAGGGAGTAACAGCACAACGAACAGAAATCCTCAACTTGCCGAGGTCACTCCGCGAAGCCTGTGAAGATCCCAGGAAGATTCTGCGCTTCTGGACGGAGTTAGGCTGGCTTTGCTAGCAAATCAACGCATAATGGACCAAGTTGAGTCCAAATGCGGACAAGGGAGTACCCATACCATACCACTACAAGAAACTACTAGGTAACACGGTAACCACTAAAAACACGAACAAACACTTCAGCAACGCACAATCGCAGAAGCTTAGCGAAAAACGTTTAAATTCAAATTCAAAAACGGACGAGAGTAGAATGAAATGATGAATGAAAGCTGAGAAAGCTAAAAGTAGTTACGAACTTCTGCCATATGCAGAGTAATATTTTAACAGTTTGAAAAAAATTTAGAACCGAGTATGTTTAAATGAAGTTCATCCTTATATTCATTTTATTTATTGTAACTTTTGAGTAATAAATGTCTTTCTTCTTTTGTCAATATAGCAAGACAACTTGAAAGTTAAATAAGTTCCCTTTAGATACGCGTCCACTGGATCGGTATCGGAGCGTACGGAGCGAAAGGATTTTTTTTCTTTATATTGATTTCTGTGCTAGATAGACCAAGATCTAGCAAAATAGAATCCAAAATCCAAGATAGCCTATTTTTAAATAGTCGGGGCATGAGTCAATGACACGTGGTTACCGCTCGAATGACACTCGTTCAATAAACGTTTATTTTTAGAACAGGCGAGTCGAATGAAGTTTTTCAGTCTAATATTATCGCGGGTGACAAAATTATCCGATCTTTTTATGTCATATTATAGCGCTGACGTCATTCTCAAGAAATTGGCGTGGTTGCAAAGCGTCTCTTATCTGTTTTTATTTAAGTTAGATATAGAGTTAATAAAGGTGCATAATGTATGCGTTCTAAGCCAAGAGGAGACCATTCTTGACCCCTTTTCGGCCCAAGGGGATAACTTTTCCTTAACGATATTTTGAATTAAACACCCCATTCATATAGCTTACATTCATACAGGGCAGCAGCTTCCTTCTGAGAATTTTTCAAAACCAACACTGCGATCACCTGCCAAGCGTGGTGATTATGGCAAATCCCCCCTACATGGGAGACCATCCACTCGATGGACCGACGACATCGTAGCTGTCGCAGGGAGTCGATGGATGGCGGCTCAGGACCACTATTTGTGGCGTCGTATGTGGGATGCCTATGTCCAGTAGTGGACGTGTATGGGCTGATATGATGATGATGATGATGATTCATAGTAGTCCATAAAGTAGGTACACATAATATAAGGTAGAATGACGTATTTTTATTAAATCATCGCTTTGATTTTGACAAAATTGATTTGACAAAATCAAAATCTTACTTTTATTCCATTAACTGTGTGCTCCTAAACAAGACAATTTTCTCAACTCTGTCCGTGTAATCACGATACGTCCCGATCCTATTTCAGAATTTCATATACAAAGCCTCCCAGTTCTTCCAAAGAGAAAATAACATCGCGACGAGGTGACCTGAATGTCTATTTTAGGTGTCTCTAACACAATAGAGAGCGTTGAAAGGTTGCTCTATGCCTTGTTGTTGCATATTAAAATAACTAACTCTATGCATTACGTTGATTAGTTTTAATTTTAGGGCAAAATAATGACATTAGCTTCTGCCCCCGGTTCCGATTAGGGTTGATAAAAATTATAATGATTATGTTTTAAGGCCCAATTAAGTGAATTGACGTCAAGTAGGTTACGTTAAAACCTTTTTTCTCCGTTATCTTTATCGAAAAAGCTTCGAAAAACATAATAATCTATGCAGTACAAAACAGGTTTCCTTCATTTAAAAAAAGAAAAATTAACTATTTTAAATATGAGAAATAATTGAGCAAAGTACCATCTATTTTCTTAGTTATTACCGTATTTTTCCTAAACTCCTAAGATTTTATGATTGTCATCAGCTTATTAAATAATGGAAAACCGAGGGAACCTTCGACTTATTCATGCATACCTGTCCCGCTCCTAAGAACGCGAAATCCTATGTCTATTCCTTTTCACCAGTCTTGGGGCCCAGTCTTAAGCGCAGCGCTGGACATATATGTATGTGTACCTACAGTCCACAAGTGCGTGTGCAAGTGAACTTTCTATTCTGTCAATCTCATAATCCGATCGTAAGATATTTTTCGATACCTCTGTAACAGTTTTGTTTCATTTAGTATTAGCAGAAAATGGTTTATTGCGTTTGGTGGCCATCAAGAGCAATAAACCATTTTCTGTCGTCGTCGTCGTCGGTCCATCGAGTGCGTCGGTCCATCGAGTGCTATTTAGGCTTGTTCTTGCTCGGTCAGTAAAGAGATCGCTCTGTCCTAGTACAATCTCACTAATGTACTATTTCGGACTTCTAGTTCTTTTAATACCCCACTCGGCAAAACTTTCGGGTCCTTTTTATTCACAAAAGGGCTCCTATTTTAATGCTCCAAAATACGCAATCGATTGTTTTGTGTCAGAAACTAGATTGGATATTATTAACATTTACTGAATATTAATTACAATATTATTTCACCAAAACATACAAGAAAACGGACGAAATATCTATTTACCGACGAAATATCGAAATGCAATGCTCCTTCCTTGCTCGCAACAAAAATAATACAAGTAGGTACATATTACACTTACAAAAGTTGGAAACATAAAATACTAACAGCGCAATTTGATCTCTATGTTCAAACAAATAAAGTTTCTCATTCATTATTACCCCTCCGTCTCTTTTAGTACCGGGGATTATGCGCTGTCTATCTCTGTTCTACCTTATTCGTTCCTTTGAGACAAGTTCCTACTGAACTAGAGAACTAGATGCATATCTCCGTCTCTCTTACTACCGCGGAATATGCGCTCTCTCTATCTCTGTTCTCCCTTAATTATTCCCTTGTCTTCTAGTTCCGTCTGACACGGAATCACGGAATGTAATAGTGAACTAAAAGAAACATTGTACTAGGGAACGAGTAATCGAAATGCATTCTCAAACAGTTCTTTTTACTCTTGTTAATAGATTTTAAACTTTATGCCATAGAAAATAGTGATTCAGACGCCAACTTTTTTAGTGGTTTCGAGATTTCTTGACTGAAGAGCAAGTGAACTACAAGGAACTAGTTGAGCTGAATCGTTCTTACTAGTCAAGTCAAAGTCAAAGTCAAAGTTTCTTTATTTCCGTAAATACAATAAATGTACACTTAGAACAGGTCAAATTCTTAAAATTAAACACTGATTTGGAAATAAAGTGATATTTTGATTTCGGTCGCTTCGGTATGTAGACTAAAGTAAAGAAGCGACGAAGAAACCTTTAGCCTGTTAGGTGTTATTTTTAGAGTAATTTTTCGAGTTGGAGCAAAATCCGTCCCAAGCTTTTTTATCTTCTAGATAGTCTGAAATTTTGTAATAAGCCTTTTTACAAAGGATATGTTTGACAATTTGTTTGAATTTATTTATAGAAAGTTTTTGCAACTCGCTAGGGGTTTTGTTGTAGAAGCGTATACATTGCCCTCTAAAAGATACATTAACCTTGTGTAACCTAGTTTTGGGCACAGCGAGTTTATTCTTATTTCTAGTATTTACATTATGTATGTCGCAATTTTTAGGGAACCGATCGATATTTTTATGAGTGTACAATAAGTTTTCATAAATATATTGACATGGTACTGTCATTATATTTATTTCTTTGAATTTATCACGTAGGGATTCTCTAGGACCCATGTTATAGATTGCACGAACAGCCCTCTTCTGCAGCACAAATACGGTGTTAATATCTGCAGCGTTCCCCCACAGCAATATACCATACGACATAATACTATGGAAGTAGCTGAAATAGACCAGTCTGGAAGTATCAACGTCTGTAAGATGACGGATTTTTTTTACTGCATACGCTGCAGAACTAAGTCTCTTCGATAGCTTATCTATGTGTGGGCCCCATTGAAGTTTACTATCTAAGGTTATTCCTAAGAATACGGTAGTGTCTACAATTTCTAACGTTTCTCCTTTTACGTTTACATCAGCCTTAACTTGTTTTACATTTGGTAGAATAAATCTAAGACATTTAGTTTTAGTTTCGTTAAGCAAAAGATTATTAACACCAAACCAGTGGACTACTTTTGATATTGCATTGTTTACCTCGTCAAAATTTGTGTTTTGTCTAATCATCTTAAAAATTAAAGAAGTATCATCAGCAAACAATACAATCTCGTGATTATTTTTAACGAGATGAGGCAGGTCGTTAATATAAACCAAAAATAGGAAAGGACCGAGGATTGATCCCTGCGGTACACCCATTGTAACTACAGATCCCGAAGACCGTTTCCCATTTACGTCAACTCTTTGTATCCTGTCACTCAAGTAAGAAGAAAGAAGATCCAAAGAGTTGTCCTTTATTCCATAGTGATGTAATTTCCTGATTAATGTTCCATGGTGTACACAATCAAATGCTTTTGACAAGTCACAAAAAACGCCTAAAGCATCTTGCGACTTCTCCCAAGCATCGAAAATATGCGATACCAACTCTACACCGGCATCAGTAGTTGACCTGCCGCGAGTAAACCCGAATTGCTTACAATGTAGCAGGTCATTGCCATTGAAATGCCTAAGCAATTGATGTAATATAAGTTTTTCAAAAACTTTGCTGAATGTAGGCAGTACTGATATCGGTCTAAAGTTAGTGGGGTCAGACCTACTACCCGATTTAAACAGTGGTATTATTTTACTATGTTTCATCAGATCAGGAAAAACGCCACAATCAATAGATTCATTAAATATAAAAGCTAGATCTGGTGCAATAGTATCAATCAATGGTTTAATGATTCTAACGGAAATGCCCCAGAGATCTGCAGTTTTCTTTATATTTAAAAGTTTAAAGGCTTTTTTAATATCGTTTTCATCGACATGTTGGAAATTAAATTTATTTTTGCATGCAGGTACATTTTCTTTCAGTAATGACTCAGCGATTAATTGAGAAGAGTTCAGACACTTTGTAGTAGAGATTGGAATGTCAGTAAAAAAGTTTTCAAATGCTTGGGCTACTTCAACATCAATTTTAACTGAGCAATCGTTAATCTTTAAATTGTAATCATTAATGTAGGTACTGACCTTTCCAGTCTCGCTGTTTATTATTTTCCATGTTGATTTTATTACATTTTCACTGTTTCTAATTTTAGAGCTAATATAATTTGATTTTGCTATTTGGCAAACTTTTCTAAATATTTTTGAATAATTTTTTACTTTGTCTTTGAACTCCTGGCTAAAATTGTATTGTTTTTCACTATACAGTTCATACAATTTATTTCTACTCTTATGTATACCCACTGTTGCCCATTCACTAAAGTTAAGTTTATCTGAGACCATGGTCGATTTGGGTGTGAATATAGAATTAAATGCATTGGTGAATTTGTTAAAAAAACTGCAATAGGACTCATTTGGGTTGTTAAGAGAGTAATTAGGTGGAGGTTTACAATCCCAATCCAATTTCAACCGTTCAAATCGACTTGTGGTCACAGGTATGTATGTTATTCTCTTTTTACAATTATTATTTTTTACTTGAATTTCTAATTTTATTAGTTGACCTAAGTGGTCTGATTTTAAATTGCTTATTACATTTTTATTAATAATTTTATTATTTAGGCAAACAAATATATTATCTATACATTTTGCTGAGGTTTCCGTTATTCTAGTAGGTTCAATAAAAAGTGGCTTTAAATTGTAAGAATTAAATAAATTAGTTAATCTACTACTAAGGGAGTAGACTTCTAAAAGATCAATATTAAAGTCTCCACATACCATGAGGTTTTTATTTGATTTTGATATTTTGAATAAGATATCATCCATATTTTTTTTAAATATTTCAAAAGAAGCTGATGGTGGGCTGTATACGCTTACTACAATACTTTGCTCCAACTCAACACATGCTACTTCAATGTGGCCTTCAACGGATAAGCATATTATGTCCTTACGTTCTTTGAATTTTATGAATTTATTTAATAGTATTAATGAGCCTCCACGAATAGCATGTGATCTGCAATAGGAGCTACCAACTTGGTGGTTACTGAAATTGAACATGAGCTCATAGCTTTTCAGCCAGTGTTCTGTTAAGCAGATGATGTTAATATTGAAAGAGTTCATGTACAATTCCAACTCTAATAATTTACTTTTTAATCCTTGAATATTTTGATGCACCAAGTTAGTAAACTTTGCATTTGTTTTACACTTTTGGTTAATTTGACTTTTTATGTGACTAATATTATTTGACTTTTTAGGGCTAGAGACGTCCTCTATTGTCTTTTTAAGTAATTTAAATGGCTTGGAAGAACTTCCAAGGTCTGCGTTGTAAGTTTATTACAATGCTCAAAAGAAGCATCTTGTTTAGCCAAATTTTTGGCTGTAATATTAAAATAATAGGATAGCGAAACAGCTATTTGTTTTTTGTAATAATTAGAAAGGTAGTAATTACCTTTTTTAGTCAAGTAATATTTTTTACTAACAATACTGTTAGTGTCAATCACATGTACATTGTTATTGCATGAAATAGTATGCAATGCCATATTTAGCTTATATCTAATATTATTTTCTATATTTGGCAAGCTGTCGCTGTAGGGGAATGTGAACATTACAATTTGGTTTAATTTTAGCGAAGATAATTTGTCCATATATTTAATTAAGTCTGATTTGTTCACATTACCCCTATTTCCAAGTAATATTATCAAATTTGAGTTATTGTGAAATCTTTCAGTATCAATTTTATGCATAATGTCATGGAGATTGCAGTTAGGTAAGCAATTATTTAATGTGTGCTCCATATTCATGTTTAAAAACTGGCCCATATTTATTCCAATTTCATCGCAGTACATTACGGTTTTTTTACCTGAGCATGAAGGACTAAGATCCAGATGGGATGCAGCTGAGACAGTACTGTCCGGACTAGAGTTGTCACCAACCAAGTCAGGACCACAGCAGCAGCAGCCCTCCAGAATCCTGCCCTCCAGACTCACCTGGCTTGTGAGAAGTGCATCCATGGCCAGATTGAGTTCCCTTGTCTGTTCAGTTGTACGTTCATAAAGGCTGATGTAGTGCCCCAGGGAGTGCTCCGCCTGGCCAAGTTTGCACCTCAGCTCCTTCATTTCAGTCTCATACTGGATCTGATTGTAATTAAACTTTACATTACAGAGCTCTTGTTTATCTAAAACTACTCTTTTGCTTTTTACCTTGGAAACTAAATGTTTTTGATCTTTTAAAAAAGTTTTCTTATTTTGTATGAATTTGTTGATTTTTACAATTTTTTTCATTTTATTTTTGCTTATGCCTTTTAGTTTGTGTTTACTGTTTTTGCTGCTAGCTGCCACATTACACACAGAGTCATCTTTTTCCAAGTCAATAGTATGCATAGTGTGCATGCTGCAGCCTGCAACAGAAACATGGCCCGATGGTAAGTTAGCCGTTACTAGTTCATCGAATAAACTTTGAGATGTCGCGGTGGCAGAGCTCAGGGCCGCTTCTTCTAGCTGGGTGATGTGGTGTTGTGCATCACATAATTCCTTCTCTAAGATAGAAGTTCTGTGTAGAGCGGATTCAAACTCAATGCCACATTGTTCATCGAACCTATCTATTATTGTCTGAAGCCTATCCCGTTCTTCAATGACTGAATTGTTTTGGCAGTATAGCGTGGACATCTCATGCTTTAATTTCTTGTTTTTGTCTAGCGCTTCTAAGAGAATAATTTCATTGTCATCTCGTTCTAATTCTAATTGTGCAATCTGTCTCTTTGCTGACTTGAGTTCTAGTAAAACTTGGTTTAATTTGTTGGCTTCTGCCTGGCGCAATGAGGCGCTTCTTGTATTCATTTCAAATGAATGAACTGTTTTACCGCAACGAGCTCAAGACAGACGGTACAATGTCAAGGTTAGGTGTCCAAAAATATGCTGAGTACTTACGTGACACTAAAAGATGAAAACTTTGTTGGAAATTGTATTCCTACGTATAAGACTGCACTCACATAAGCTCAAGATTCTTCAGAACACACAAACCCGCCAAATTTCTCATGAAAGATAACCGTTAGAAAGCCGATTTTCCGAGGGCCAAACACATTAGTTACACAACTTTTTACGCTTATTACTATTTGTACACTTATTTTACGTTATAATTATACGATGAAATCGGAAAGGCACTAGAAAACTATGATAAAACAATTATTTTGTGAATAAAATGATAGGGAGCACTAAAGCGAACAGCTGTTCCTAGGGTTGCCAACCTAAGAAGTGTTGTGAGTTCTCTGGTCGGAACTAATTCATTTTAGTTCATTATTCCTGAACTACACAAGACTAGTGCTATTGCGTAGAGAAACTTCGAGCTCTCTCCAAAGCTCGCTGGGTGACTTTGAGCTTATGCACAATGCTTAATAGGATTTGTGAATAATCTGAAAGTCAACCAGCGAGCTGACTATAGTCAACGACCATGTCTCGGATCCGTAAGTCATCCATCACTGGTAGGTAACACACAGTGGTTAAAGACTTTCGTCGTACCTGTCTTACCTTTACCGTTATACCATATCTACGTTGATTTAATTCGAAACATGAAAATTTTGTTGATTCAGAACCGAACTTAAAATGTTTTGCCCCTAAGGCAGGCCACTGCACCAGAAAATCCACCATCGATATTCTATCCATGTGGGTCGAAGAAGGTAACTACGTAATTCGGTCTTATCAATTTTAACGGTAATGCATTATCTATTGTTACCCTGTGCGACATCCACTCCCCTTCGGGTTTGATTTATTCAGCTTGGGTTATATCTCAGTCTAATACAAACTTCAATTTTTATCTCAAACACGTTTAAAGAATCTAGCTCTGAAACGACACCCCTGTGGGTGATTTAAAATGATAGCCTATCTACACGGGTGTACCAGAATAACTCGACTGCTCCCAGGATTTATTACACAACTTTTCATACTAAACTAAAGGGTGGTTTTTGCTCCTATTGGCATACTGAGTGCGACTATCGAGTACGGTCAGCTATACAAATTACTTTTTAAAACAAACGATAGATAATTTAACGCATTCACTGCCCAGCCCTGTGGTGCGACGACGCGACGACGATCCGATGGAGTGCCTACGTCGTCGTCGCAGGTTCATGAGACGGAAGATGTCTAGTCCGTGTTCGTTATGGGTTAAAGAAGTGTTAAGACCTTAGTGCAGCGATCTGCATAAAGCTGTGCGTGCGTCCACTGGATCGAAATCGATGCGTACGCAGCCGGCCGTGGTATCCTACTTATATTATAAATGTCAAAGTTTGTAAGAATGGATATGGATGTTTGTTCCTCTTTCACGCAAAAATTACAGAACTGATTGGGCTGAAATTTGTTATGGGTGTAGTCTGGAACCTGGAATATCATATATAGTACTTTTATCCCGATAAAACGCGGGTGAAGGCGGGGACAGGCTGCGCTTGTTACGTACGCTCCGTTTTTGATCCGGTAGACGCACAGCTTTTGAGATATCCTCAACATTTTTAGATTATTATACCTTTTTGGATTGAAGCTGTAGCTCTCCTGTCACCGTCATGGACGTTTCTTAAGAGTTTTTATTTTATTTTACCAACACATCTGAAAGATATAGCCGTCGCAAATTTTATCTTCAAACTATCCTTACGGGTCCCTCGGGGTCAAACAGGATCTTTTTAACTTATTTCATGTGTTATAGGGTTGGAAGACGGTCACGTCGAATACCCTATCGCCACGTAAATCTGAACAGTCTTATTGTGGTGTCTTGCAAACGGTTCTTGGATTTACAAGGTGACACAGAATATTTATGTATTATACGAGGTAGATACCTACCTATATAGGCCGCTTAATCTTTATCATGGCGAAAATTACGTTTTTTTTTATTGATAATTGTAAAGCGTTTGACCACCATCACACTTGAGAAAGTGAAGATGTCGCCTCGGATGGAGCACGCTTCCCCTCGAAGGAACTTATTCACTCGGTATTTGAAGACTCCTAGATTGTACTGTACCGGAAAAATAGACGCAGGAAGTTCATTCCACTCATTGTGCCTAAATGTTGAAAACTACACGGTGCTATAGGCATTAATGGAATGCCAGTGATGGGTGTTAAAAAGTTTGAAAACAGTCAGTAATTACTAAAAAGGCTAACCCTTTTTAGTTACAAAAATAAAATAATAGAAAAATGTATTCACTATATTGGTGACTCAACTACACAGAACTAAAAAAATTACCAGAGTCAAAGTAAAAAATAAAATTCGTAACATAATGTGCAGATATGAAAGAAAATTTTTTTTCTATTTTGGGCCACTAAAAGAGTATTTAGTCACTTTCCAAAGAGTACTTAATATAAATTTATATTACTATAGGCTGCTTGATCTTAGACTATAGTTTCGTCACCTTTTGGAACCAAATCAATTAATTACAAATGTTTCCACCATTATAGAAATGACTAAATAAATGTTTATTTCCTTTTATTGAATTTCAGCATCAAAAGCTCGGACAAATTGCCGCTTCAGGAATTTATAAGACTTTATTAGGGTCTCGCTAAATATATCAAGGGGCAATTCTAGCCAGCTATTCTCAACCTGTGTGAACTGTGGGTCGCATAGAAATGTTGCTTGGAAAACTGCCAGGAAAACTGAGGTAGCCTTATTGAAACTTACAATTAACCGAGATAATCTTAGATGTACACAAGATGTTGTTATACTAGGGCACTGTTCGTTTTGTAAACGCTACGCTTTGGGGATAAATGATGCTGTGCAAAAATATCCAAATTTATTTATTAAAATATATTATTTTTCACCCCTCAAGCTCATTCTATTTTTGTATATCAACCTCACGAAGATCTATGTCAGTTTTTTTATTTTATCGTAAAAAAAGTGGTGCTACACCGTAAGATGTTTAATTAAATTGGTAACAGTTTTCTGTCAATCCAATAGACACCACTATTGTTCAAACGCATATATTTTTTATAATTAGGAAAATCAGCATAATAATGCGTAAACTTAGTACAACCACCGGCTAAAACTAAAATCAAATATTTTCTTGGACTCCCAGTTGAGCACCCCTGGCAAAGGCCCATGCGTGTCCGTAATTTACGTTTTTCATGTAATTGGGCGCTTAATAAATTGCTTCAGCCAAATAACCGAAAACTGCCGCAAATTTTGGGTTTTCGACAAATTAATTAAAGTAACATACGAATGACTTAGCTGTTAATTAAAGTGTTTTTGATAAAAAATATTTGCACGACCACCCATTATAATTAAGAACCAAAACAATGGCAGCAACAAAGAATATTAGTCTTAAGTAATAGTCTTATATAATATTTTGAAAAACTATAGTTTTTTCTTGAGCCAAATTCGCCGCACAAATAAACGACCATGAGCACTTTTGTATGAAGTCTGGACCCACTTTTCAAAGTTGGCCCAACAGTGATGAAACAATGATGTCATTTGAAAGCTCTTGAAGCATACTTTATTTCATTCTATGGCAGCTAAGTTAAAATCGGGCGCGAAAATGATATTTAGGTATTAATTAGGAAAAAAGTTTAGTCTAATATAAAAAAGCTGTCACTGAGTAGCTATAATGAGGGCTTTTCAATGCGACCTTTAAAACTAACTGACTAACATAGATGGTGCTGTATGAAACTCGAGTGTCAAAAATCTGCCCGTGGACGGTGGAAATAGAAAATTATTTCGTTGTTTCTTTTATGACACTTGACTCTTGTGCAGCGCCATTGAGTATCAAAATAAATAGCGTGATTGTTTTTTTTTAATTGCTTTGAAAAGCCCTCATTATAAATAGCTCTTTTAGGTATGCCGCAAACATTCCCACAGCGAGCTGAAACGAGCGAAGCGAGCCGCACTCTCATCACGCAAAGTAGCGACCGATGTGAACCCCGCTGTGCATATTGACGCTATCTTTTTTTCAAAAAGACATTCGCGCCTCTGGTCACTAGTAAGAAGATATTAAGCTTTTCCTGTAGGTATCTTCTACTATCGAAATACCTCGTCAGCATAAATACACACTTCCAGTGCTAGACATTCCTAAAAACACAAGGTCGATCGCAGTTTTAAAAATACACAGAAGGAAGCTGCCACTGGTAGGTTCTCTAAGTCGGCTTTTCTGTTGACGTGAGTCTCTCCACGGCCCAAAAATACTGACATGCCTAACTTACTCCTGTAGCTCAGCGACCCTAG